>JBAMBQ010005352.1:0-1238557 GCA_037044495.1 Stegana nigrithorax | reverse complement strand
ACATTTTTGCATTATTTAATATTTAATTTATTTCTAATTCATATTGCTTAATTTAATAAATGCATACACCTTTCAAAGATCGAAATATTCATATTTGGCGTAGCCGGCTTAAATTGTCTTCATTTAATTTTTTGCGCACTTCACTACAATCTGAAGGAACTTGTGTTTCGATTGATCGCCAGTTCCATTGAATGCATGCCAAATTTTTGTTCCGAATGAACTGAATAAATGCATCATATTTAAATAAATATATTTTACACACATAAATAAATATATTTTTCACAAAAAATGCATAATTAGCGCAAAATATTCTAATTGGCTTTGACTTTTTTCATTCACACAGTCAAAGTGCTACGAAGCAGCTTTAAGAATTTAAATGCCTGTAACAGCGAAGAAGAAGAGCCAATATAAAAAGCAAGAAAAATGAACTACAGTCGAAACTCGATCATCCGACTACTCGCTGATCCGAAAATACAGTAATTTGCAGGGTTATTTTCATGCATTGGCTACTCTGTAATCCAAATAAATTGCTATTCTTTAATCCGAATTGCATGTTCTCCTTATATTTTCAGTGGATTTATATCGTTTTAACGGAAATATTTATATGTTTATATACAACTTAAAATTAATTATTATTTTTTCATTGACCCTTGTGATTTTCTTTCATAAAGTTGCATATATTAAAACAATTCAGAAATTCTAAATATTGGATAGTCCGAATTGGGCCTGCAATCATTTTTCGGATTATCGAGTTTCGACTGTAGCTTCACAAATGAAACTTCTAAAAAATGTCAATCGTCACAAAATATGCTTTGTATACGAAGCCAATCACCACACACATGCACAAACATTCTCAAATAGTTATAATGTAGCGCACCATGTGATGTTATGATATGAGTTGTAGAAAGTTACTCTGGCTTCTCTTCAATTGTCGAATAAATCTTTCGCCTTTTACTAAAGATTTCCGTGGAGAGGAGCAACTTTAATGAGTCTTTATAATTTTTGAGTTGCCTGGCGGCTAGTCTGCCGGGCCAATTGAAAATAAACCTAAATTTTAAGCTGAATTCGGATGTGGTTGGTTGAAAGCGTATTTAACTTGCGGATATTTGTGACTTTTTATGGTCGATTTCCATACACAGTACAGAATGACGAAAGGCTATATGTGCATTGCTTTTATTTTAATTTTTTTCAGCACTACTTGCGTGTTCTTTTGTTATATATATTTATTTTTATATTTATTTGTTTTTCATTCTTTTGTTTCTACTTGCAACTTGTGTGTGTTTATGCAGGAGTGTTGTGCTACGCTACCTCGCTTTCAGAACCCATCTCCATTAGCTGTTGCAATCCGCTGAGTTTATTTTTTTATTATTACTAATAAGCTCCTTTTTACTTTTTGATAGTGTTTGATAGTGATAGTGATATCCTTACGTAATGAATACAAATTATTAAAGCAACAAAAAAATATATTCAGTTTTGGATTGGGTACAGGGTTTTCTATAGTCGGTTACGCCCGACTATAGCCGTGCCTTTCTAATTTCTTTTGGAAAATTTAATTTTTCATCATTTGTCAGCCCCAGAAATGAATTATCCAGAAGGTAAAAATCAGCATTTTCGACACCTACTTTTCTTCGCTTTTCATCGAGGTCAAAAATCTGTCCACAACTTTATCTAAAATATCTATATTTTTAAGCTGAACTTGTGCAATAGTTGATAGTTTGGGTTCTTCCAACACAGCGGCTGGTAATTTCTTATTGCCACGTTTGGGTGCTCCTGCAGCTGGTGCGGTCTCTTCTTCATTATGATCTTTATCGGGTTTCTTTTTGGTGCCTATAAGATTTTAATAGAGAAACTAAAAAATTATTATCGTTACTAAGTAGATTTGAGAACGTACTGACCACCCCGCTTATTCGTTTTCTTCACAGGATCAACGATAACTTCCTCGACAGCCTGCTGCTGCTTTTGTCTGAGGTTTAACATTTTTTGTGCGTCTTTTGGGTTTTGCGGGCTCTTCGCTCTTCGCAATTTCAGGCTTTCTTAGCACGACCCTTGGGTAAAGATTTTTTTATTTCTTCTGCCTCTATTTGCACGTCTTGTCCTTTTTTTGCTTTTGACCGACCATTGAGCTGGTGTGGCACCCATTTTCCATACTTCTGGATCTTTCCCATGGCTTTCAAACGTTGGGAAATTGCTCCTCGAGTCACATTTAGTGTTTTTGCCAATTTTTGTTGCGATTGGGTTGGATCAACATCCAATAACACCTGCAATTCCTCGTCTTCGAACTTTTTCGCTGCACCAGGATGTTCATTGTCTGTCAAATCGAAATCTCCACTTTTAAATTGACGAAACCATGTCTCACATGTTCTAATCACTGGAGCATGTTCACCATAAGTTTCTACCAGCAACCGGTGAGCTTCAGCTACTTTTTTCTTTTGATGAAATAAGAAAAGCAACGAATGCCGCAAATGCGATTTACTTGGAACGAAACTCGACATATTCACTGAGGTAAACAAATATGACGCTATTATTTTGGCGGGATGTGACTTGCATATTTTTGTAGGTTAATGTCAATAGAAAAAAATCATCTACTGGTAAAACCGGCAAATTTAATTGGTTAAAAGTAGGGATGTTCCCATACCTCAAAAATATTAGTGCATACTCTATGAGTATACTGAAATCGAAAAATCGGTGCTACTCATTTGAATACCACAAGAGTATTAGTATTTGCAAATATTAATGAGTATTTGCATAAATTATTTTAGTCTAAAATTATAAATAAAAAGACATATTTTTTTTAAAAGTAATTTAATCTGATTTTTAATATTAAAAAAAAAAATTAAGTGTAAAACTCTTGGTTCCAAACGTCTGGCTTGGAACAGAACGTAGAACGTATTTATGCAAGCAAGTGTATTGTAATTTAATATCCTCCCATTCTGCAAAGGGGAATACGTCTTTGCATGTTTCAGCAAATGTGACGTATTGCCGCCACATATTATTTTTTTGAAGAACTGCTTGCATTTTGCAGTGGTCTCAGTATACTTAGTAAAGTACTTCCAAATGTTTGATTTTCGGTGGCACCATTTCAAATCGCAATGTTTTATAAATTGGACATTCCGCCAAAAATCAAAGTAACTCCGTGTTTCTAATGGGTAGTCGATTTTTTGCTTAGGTACTTAAGCTATTCATATGATACCAAGTCAATTTTTAAAATAAACTGGATTATTCGAGTAAGTATTGAATAAAAAAATTGGTGCCAAAAGTACTTGGTATTAAATGGAAATTAGTTACTTGTTGCAAGTAGTTACTTGATTCAGCACATCCCTAGTTGAAAGTGACAGCGCCAAAAAGAAGAAGAATTGTTGTTAAACAACTAACATTTGCCCGCTGCCGCTTTTATTTAAATTTTTCCAGTGCAAGCGAATGAATATCACAATAAAATCAAGAAAATAGCATAGTTTAAAAATAAAATTTTATTAAGGTTAAGAGGAAATTTAGATTGAAGTGTTATAAATTCGTGTGCTGGGCAGTTTACGTGAATAGCCTGATATAAAAAATGCCTAGCGAAATAATTACGCTGCAGTTAGGCCAGTGCGGCAATCAAAGTATGTGCAGTAAAATTGAAATAAACAACATGTACAAAAGAAAACGAAAACATGCAATTTATTGTTTGCAGTTGGCTTTGAATTCTGGAAGCGTCTGTGCACTGAGCATGGCATTTCACCAAGCGGCGTGTTGGAAGATTTTGCTACGGATAGCATGGATCGCAAGGATGTGTTCTTTTATCAGGCGGACGATGATCACTACATACCGCGGGCGGTGCTGCTTGACTTAGAGCCTCGCGTCATCAATACCATAATGACATCACCGTATTCAAAAGTACGTTTAAACTTTTATTTGACTGTGTATACACTAATTAAACTGATTAAACTTGATATTTTTTTCCAGCTCTACAATCCGGAGAATGTCTACTTGTCTAAACATGGTGGTGGAGCTGGCAACAATTGGGCTTCTGGCTACAGTCAAGGCGAAAAGTTGCAGGAAGAGATATTTGACATAATTGATCGTGAAGCGGATGGTAGCGATTCTTTGGAGGGTTTTGTGCTCTGTCATTCAATTGCCGGCGGCACCGGCTCGGGCATGGGCTCATTTATAATGGAGCGTCTGGCCGATCGTTATCCAAAAAAACTAATACAGACCTACAGCGTCTTCCCCAATCAGGATGAGATTAGTGACGTTGTGGTGCAACCTTACAACTCACTGCTGACCTTGCGTCGTTTAACCACTTCGGCAGACAGTGTCGTGGTGCTGGATAATACAGCATTAAATCGCATCGCCACCGATCGTTTGCATATTAATAATCCAAGCTTCTCCCAAATTAATGCGTTGGTTTCGACCATAATGACTGTCAGCACAACGACATTGCGTTACCCGTCGTATATGAATAATAACCTAATTGGATTAACTGCGCCGCTGATACCTACACCTCAGTTGCACTTCTTGATGACCGGCTACACGCCACTGACTAATGAGAGTGACGTGAGTAGTTAGTTGCTCCAAAAGAGCTCCAAGAGTGAAATAGTAAATAATTATTCGGAACTGAATTGTATTTAAATCAACAGCAATCAGTAAGCATTCGCAAGACGACTGTGCTTGATGTGATGCGGCGTCTGCTGCAGCCAAAAAACATGATGGTGTCTACTGGACCCGATAAGACGAATCATCATTGCTATATCTCAATTTTAAACATCATACAGGGTGAGGTGGATCCTACACAAGTGCATAAATCTTTGCAACGCATTCGCGAACGTAAACTTGCGCAGTTCATACCATGGGGACCGACATCTATACAGGTGGCTCTCTCGCGCTCCTCGCCTTATGTGCAGAGTAACCATCGTGTCTCCGGTCTTATGTTGGCCAATCACACAAGCATCTGCTCATTGTTTGAACGGGCACTCGGTCAGTACGACAAACTACGCAAACGTGGAGCTTTCCTGGATCAATTTCGTCGCGAAGATATCTTTAAGGACGATCTCTCTGAGTTGGATGATTCTCGTGATATTGTTGATTGCTTGGTGCAGGAGTATGAAGCTGCCACGCAAACTGACTACCTACAGTGGTCTGCAAAACGCGGCGAGCGCGATCATCCGCCAATATCGGGCACTGAATCAACTGCCACAATAACCATGTAAATAGAACCGTTTAAGTATTTTATTTTTCGTTTTGCCATTAATTGCTTACGAGTCGATGCATCGAGTAACTTGTTGAAAAAAAAATTTAATTACATGTAATATATGTATGTCGCACTCATTTGTGTTAAATGTTTTTAGCCTAGATTAAGGAGTTTCGAATTTCGCACATATGATGTAGTCAAACTGACTATTTTATTCTGTATTAAAAAAAAACGTTTGTTCTAAGAAATTTATTGTCGTTGCCATTAAAAAATAAAATTAAACATTTTGCATTATGAATTTTGCATGACGGTAGTGGCCGCAAATGTGCGCTAGAAGCGGCTAACGGCATGTGATTTAGATACACTCATCGAGTGTATTCACATACAGCACCAGAAGACCAGAAGATTCATGACGTTCCGTGGTCATTTAATCAATACTACTGCAAGTGGTGCAAACTTCACTCCAATTTAAAATAATGTTCTGCGGAGGACGGTATCTTGAAATTGAACTGAAATCATTTTGGTTAAAATTAAACTTTAATTTGTTCAAGACCCGGGTTGCGCCTTTTTACCACGCATCTTATTATGATAACACAGCGATGTGGCACGGAACCAGGAAACGTAAATGAATTGTTGTTCAGGTGTTTTTTATATTGCATCTAAATTTAATTAATGGAATTTCAAATCGTACACACAACGAACAACAAAAATCGATTATTTATCGTTATCATAATAAAAGATAATATAATCGTTCTGATTTTTGTGTGTTAACCGCCATCTTGGTTAAAAACCGATAGGAAACACTTTTTGTTTGTGTTTTTCGTTAAGTGCAATTCTTTGTTTTGGACGATGGCAAGTGGTGGGGAGAATCTAGTGAGCACAATATCTGATAATGATAGCGACGTTGCGGCACGAATTGCGACTTTTGTCGTGCTTGATTTGGAAACAACAAATTTACCAGAATATAATTTTTATAAAGTAAGCATTACAGAACTCGCCATGTACGCTTTTGCTTCAAGTGAGCTGAAAGACGACGATACAATTATATCGACTGCAGCTACAAACGCTGATAAAGATAAGGAAATTCCTAACGCGTTACCGCCGACGCCACGAGTTTTGCACAAATTAAACTTATTGTTTAATCCCCAAAGACAAGTTAGTGTAACATCGGAAGAATTATCAGGTAAGCACCAAGTGCTTGGAATTGAAATGGTAATTCAAAAAAAGTTCGTTAAATGCTCTGCTTGCAGGTTTATATAATGAAATACTGGAGAATGAATCGCCGCTTAATGAGAATGCTGCAAAGACTATAATCGGCTTTCTACAACATTTGCAGCAACCAATTTGTTTAGTCGCGCACAATGGTTGGAAGTTTGATTTTCCAATTGTCAAGCAAGCGCTGGATAAATTGGGACTCTCACCGCCTAACGGCACAGTTTGTGTAGATTCACTACGAGCTTTTATGGAAATTGATGATGCAAAGCGTAAAAGTAAAACATCCATTATTGAATTGTGTTCCGTATCGTCGTCTAAGTGTGAAAGTGGTAGTGAAAGTGACTCCAGCTTTGAGGAACAACTAAGCACCAATATGCCTGCAGACGTGGCGCATAAGCAAATCGAAGAGGACTTTCGGGCATTAAATGAATCCACACCAAAACGTCCAACTGTCTCGCGTGAATTTGCATCGCGTAGTAAACGTAAACTGTTCGCAGGGAATACGCCGGTTAATGACAGTGATGATGATTCTGCCGATAAGGTACAAACTCCTGCTGCAAAACGCACAAAAGCAATTAAAGCCCGCCGCTCGCTTTTCGAAGGCATGTCTTGCGTGAAAGAGAGAAAATACCCGCCACGTGGTGTCTATAAATTGGGTAACATGTTTGAGCGTATTTTTGCAAAGCCCGCATCGTCGGCGCATCAGGCTGAGGCGGATGTAGCTATGTTGACTAAGTTAATACAACATTATGGGATTGACTTTCTTGCCTTTGCCGAAACGCAAGCGATTCCATATTCCGAGGTGTCTCCTGTCGGCGGAAAGTGATAATACATATCAGTGCAATATGATTAAAGTTTTTTTTATTTTAGATAAATGGGAAAGCAAAAACACATGTATTTTAAAGGTGTTCTGTGAATTTTAAAATATTATTATACTTCTCTTTTTGAAGCAGTTTTTTAATAAAGTCTATTTTAGTTAAAACATACATATGGTTTAATTCAATGAAAAAAAAAATTATTTCCATGCGATACGAGGGATGCTTAATACGTTGCGAATCTAATGAAACTCGTTAATTTAACAGACGCCTTGATTTCTCCTTTAATTCTGATCACCTCCCTATAACCGTTACAATCCGCTCTTACCTTGCTAAACTAAACCCTTCATGCATCCAGTTGAGGTAGTTCGATTCCTCGGTTGGACGTCACCTGATTGATCTTCGCGTCTTTTCATCTCCTACTTTCTACTCTCTCTCATTTCATACTCATCATTTCTTAAAGCGATCATACATCTGGAAGCTAACTTTCGTCCCATGGGCGCTACAACAACAACAACAACAATAGTAGGGTTTGTACACGTCTTGTCATTTTTATGTGTTCTTTGTAAGGAACATGCTTTCTGCTGTGGATTGTCTAAAATATGTACAAAATATTGACTCATTACCCGCTACCATGTAAGTTCCGACCGTCTTGACTTAATATGTGCATATATATAGTGTACAAAAGTGTATTAAAACATTCTAGGTTTTATTTCAAATTTAACAGTTTTAAAATCGTTCTTTAAAGCTAAACAGTTATTTCTTTTATTATTTGTTATGTATTAACAATTTGGTTAGCTCTTGGAATTATTCTTTTTTTTTTGTTTGTTTAAAGAGTATATAAATTGTAACAGCAGTGATTTTCTCTTTTTTTTCTATTAAACTAATTATATAACTCAAACAACTTAATTGAAGAAATTTATAGAAGACAAGAGAATAATACATTCTTACACCAGTTAACGCTTAGCAACGGCTGAGGCAATTTTAGGATAGCACACTGCTGCTAGACGTCGATAATTTTATGTTGCAGCTCATGCCAAACATTGCTTTTTTCTGGTGCCTTCAGAAGCGGTGTTGTCTGGTGCTGTTGTTGTTGTTGCAAATCCCCTAGGAACCCATAAATGCCTTGGTAATACCTGTATATATATATATTAATTTCAAAGAATGTCAGCCAATTAAAAAATAAACAACTGTGTAAAAGATCCGTTACCCATCCAGTGCCCAGGTATCATTATGCGAACCACCTACGAACTCCAGTATACGCTTCTGCAGACTACTACAACGATTGAACAAGGAACGCATCATGCGTGGTGGCACAAGATTATCGGCAAGACCCGAAATGAACAGAAATGGCACAGAGCACTGACCAACCTTGCTTAGCGAAACAAACTGTAAAAAAAGGAAGCAGAAAAACAAATGAATATTCTCCATCTTTAGCCACGCATTGGGGGTGCATACCTTATTCTTATATAGTAAATTTGGTATATATCTCACAGACGGATGCACCAGTTCGACAGCCATGTCCGGTATACTGGTGAAGGTATTTTCTACAATAACGCACATAATCTTTTGCGCATAAATGGTATCCGCTGCCACGTCAATCACTACAGCGCCGCCAAGAGAACGTCCAAATAATATTATCTGTGTGTGATCGAGATCATGTCGTGTATAGAGGTAGTCGATAGCTGCTCGCGCATCAGTTACAAGTCCGCGTTCAGAAGGCACGCCGGTAGACAGACCGTAGCCACGATATTCCACCATCAGAACATTACAGTGTAGCTGATGATAGATGCCCCAAACATTTTGCATCCTATGGCCAATATTGCCAGCATTGCCATGAAAATAGATAAGCGTTGGCACAGATTTGCATCGTTCCTCGGGCTGACTTATCCAGAATGCATGCAATGTTACATTGTCTGGCGTTTTAATGCTAACTGTTAAATGTGGCAGATTATGCATAGTCGGTATGGGTATATAGATGCGCGAATTCGCGGGCAGATCGGGATGATAAAGTAAGAGATCCTGTGCATAATAAAAAATTGCTACCAGAAAGGCAAATTGCTAATTGCATAAATATCTCATCATCAATTACCATTCAAATAACTTACTTAAAAGTATGCTGGCAAACAATGCCAATGTCACGTAACCGCCATAGAAGTAATAGAATATAAAGCATAAGAGAAATGCACCAATGGTTATGGCCCACACTGCGCGTGATGCTGGCAACGTAACATTTTTGGCCACACCAGCTTCCTCATTTGCACTCATTATACGTTGCAAGATATTTCGCGTGGACAGCAGATTACTTTCCCGTTCCACTTGTTATGATGCTCAAACTAACCGTTGCATATTGTTTGTAGACATATTGGCCGTATGCTACTATTAAATGCTAGTTACTAACAATTTGTTTAAAATTTTCTGCAGCGTCAATTGTTTTTTTTTTTTTAAATGACATTCGTTTTACATCTGTTTACATCGAACATATGCTTTCTTCATGAAGAAGCACTTGTGGTTGTTGTAAAAATATTTCATGTCAGCCATTTCTTCACGCATTTGCAACCATATTTCATTTTATATCTGGCAATATTGTTTGCATTGGCTGGTACGGCAACATTTTAGAGTTTGCGCGCACAATTTGACCTTCGCTAAAAGCAAGTATGTCTTACAGAAATTAAACTTGGTTCAATGAACCAATAATGACAGTTGAATCTAAAATGGTAAGAGGGTGAGCCCGTAAATAGAGCAGCCTTTACTAATTAAAAACCAAAATCAATGGTAGCTGAAAAAGTTTTCTTGTTTGATAAGACAGGCACGATTCCGGATATGCTGACAACACTTTATGATGATAATCTTAAGCGCATACCTCACAGGTGTTGAAGGTCAGTACATAACAAGGGCTTTGTTCACTCTTTGCAATATGCTGTATGAAAAATTAGTTCACATAATCGGGTGTTCATATAATCGAGCACCTACTGTAACGTGTAACGACAAGTCTATAACGGCATAATTACAAATAATTTTTAAATGATCAACATGTTGTTCGTAAACATTGTATGCGCAGCTTATTTATCCTCTCTAATCAATTTTTTATATAGTTGCATACTTCACTGGTGTATTAGAATCAAATAAGATCATGATCGAGTTTTTTTTTTTTAATTTCTGTTAATAAACTGCTGTGCGCACTTGTTCTAGGCACAGTTTCCAATGCTGGAAAACATAAACTTGTGCAAAAGAGTACTGAAAAGTGTTGCTAGTAAAGTGCAGCTTTCGGCGTTTTCGAACCCTAATGATGTAAAAACAATATGGCGAATTTGTCAAGAAAGAGAATTTTTGTGTCGTCGACGTGAGTTTTGTTGCGTTGTAAAAAAAAATATTTCACTTATCATATATACACACTACATATTGAATTCTAAAGTTTTTGTTGTTGAAAATTGAACTAAACAATAAAAGTGAAGTGTATGTTTAATGTCTGCTTTACGGAACTCGGTTGTTCTGTTACAAAAATATAATGAGCCAGGTGAGTGTGCCTTGAAAAAGCTGACTTTTTTTTGAAAACCTATTTTGTTTATTTGCCGCCAAAAAAACGTAAATGTTTCGAAAATTTCAAAGTTTTGTGAAGTAATAACGTCTAAATATTGTGTTTTACATTAATTTAATGTGTCCGCGTGCTTGGGTGTGGCTAGCCGTTAGCTACAAATTTCGGAGTCCCAGTTAAGACTTCCTGGGGAAAAGACGTTACAACTGGCCACCGACTGGGGCGTTTTGGTAAAAAGTGCTATAATTCGGTTAAGCGAACATTGTTTCACAGTTTTCAACATGACACAACGTGCTCCAGACCTCAACGGACACTTCTAAGTCGAAATTTTGAAAATCGATTGGGTACCCATTTTAGTAATTTTCATTGAAAATATGATTTTAGGTGCATTTCATATGTTTTCTTTCGCAAAAAAGCCAAGATTTTAAGTCCTTCCAGCATTTTTTCAATGGTTTCGAAAAATTTTCGCTGATTACGTAATCACATTTTGACAAAGAAAAATTTTCACTCAAGTTTTAATTTGGATTTCTTGGATTTTAAACGGTTTTTATGGCCAAAAACGCTTACCGGCAACAATTTTAGCATAGTTTCCAACGGTTTTTGTATGAAAAATTGTATAAAAAATATTTCCAAGTTTTCCCAACATTTTTGTGGACTCGTGTTCAGCAAAAAAAGCCAAAATCTTAAGAATTTTGTCATATTCTAGCTCAAAACTGGCCAATTTCCGTTAAAAGTAGCAGTTTCTCTCTAGGAACATGTTTACGTATGAAAACCTAGCTTATTCTTTGTGCCCCACCACATTTTTGTTCTCTAATACACGTCTCCAATGTAAAAATCATTATTTTTTGCAGTTTTCCTAGGATATCCCAGGCCAATTGCATTTCTGGTTAGGATTGGGTGCAAAAAATCCATGTAACTTGTTTGTAAACAATTTACCTTGAAAGTGTATACAACCAGGGAGTGCTCTGTCGGAGTTAAAATCAAGTATAGTTGGCATATATGCAGTTGTTGCAGTGATTTTCCTATTATAATGTCCACAAGGTTCACCAATAAGGATAGCTCTGGATTTACCATTGTTTGAGAATTATTGAAGATGCGCCTTTTATATGCTTTCACAATAATCATCGTTGTCAACCAAAAACAACTCTTTTTCGGCAAAATAAGTTACTTTTCAAGGAGTTCTTTTAATCTAAAACTGGTTACAGCAGCTGGCAAGGATTGGCGTCAACAAACTAGTTTTAAAATGCATCCTTGTTTTGTTTTGGATGCGTAAGCTTGTAGTGCATTATTGGAAAACTAAGAGCGATCAACAGTTAAGTGCAAAATTTTCTCTATTATAAGTTGCATTTAAGTGCAACAGGATATTTTATTGGCCGTTGAGATTGTGGCAACGTTTAAGAAACTATGGTACTGTGTTTTTGCATACCAACTACAAGTTATCCATGATGCTTGCCCATTCAAACCAACATGTCTCGATGTTTTCGATCATTTTATTTATATTGAAGTTTTTTGTTAGGATTTCTGGGCAGGATCAGCTGCTAAACCACAAGGATTTCCCATAGAGACTGTATTGAATTCGGTGCGCAATGTCAGGCACATGTACAGACGTTAGATTTGTGCAACAAAAAACACGAGAACTGTATATCCATTGTCAAGTGCAATAAAATAAGAAAAGGAGCTGGTAGAGATTGGAGTCATTTGCTTATATTTGGTATCCAATAGATTTTAAGTTTGGCACACCGTATTAAATATGTTTAATTTAATTGGTCAACGGATGAATGCGTGAACTTCAGTGATCTTTAACAGCAGTCGTTGAATTTTATTTGAAATTTTGGTAATTTAAGCCAAAATCGACAATTCCTCTAGAGGATTTCCGCCGTTATCCTGGGCTTAAGTCAGTTGTAGCCTTCAGTATGCACTTAATTATAAGAGTTCAACATTTTCTTACGATTTTTGATCATTTAAGAGTAGATCAAGTGAGCCAGTTGTTTATGCGAACCGCGCGCACCCTTTTTACCCTTTTTAATAAAGCGCAAGGGACACACATGCCAACTCATTTGATATTTTATTATTCTTCAGCCTTTAGTTCTATATTCGAATGAAGTACGCAAAATATGACGTTTGCAAGAGTTTATGCATAATTATTTTATTTCTTTATTCTTTTTTTTTTGTAGGCACTCAATGAATCGGTAAACACCTTAGGCTCAGATGATCATGACGAAACTCGTGATGATGAACACAACGCCTCAGATAGCGGCAGCGGTAGTGGTAGTTCCTCCGGCTCGGATAGCGACTCGGACAGTTCATCAACAACCGAGGGCGATTCAAGTGATGGACACAGCTCACCGGAGCCAGCAGATGAAGATGATGCAGATACTAATGTTAAAACAACAGCAAAAACGACAAATTCAACTGCGGTGGCTGGATTTCCACCAAATGCAGTCGATGCACAGCAGGATGATACAAAAACCAATGGATTTTCCGATGACAACGACGAATCGGATAGTGACAGTGACAGCGATGCCAATTCAGGCAGTGGCGTTGAAGACGTTGCAGGAAGACACAAGAATGTGGCCTCCCTTGCGAGAAATTCCAGCCACAACACAACTACAAGCACAGATAACATTAATACCTCAAACTCAACCGATGACGACGACGATGATGATGATGACGAGGAGGCGGGAACGAGTGTTAAGGATAATACACGATCGGTCGAGTCGGATGCCAAAAGCGATGATGAAGAAGCCAGCGAATCGGAGAGCCCTAATGAATCAGCCACTTCGAGTAGTTCTTCTTCTAGCGTAAGTCCAAAGTGTGGGAGGGAAAAAAATATAAAAATAAAACGTGGGCCATTTTTTTAAAGCAGAATGATGACGAAGAGGAGGAGGAGGATTATAAACCAAAACGTTCCACACGCCAAGCGCGTAAGCCTGCTGCGGAGAAGACCACGAAACAACCCAAGAAGAAGAAGAAGAATCAAAAGTAATTATTATTGAATTATGTGCTAAATCAACAGGCATTTAAACAATTGTACAAATAGTTGGGACTCCGACGAGAGCGACGTAAGTGACGGCGATAGTGATGAAACAGTGCCACAGCGCAGAAAAGTACCGCCTGCCAAGTCTAATAGTAAAGCACAACGACGTGTAAAGTCCTATAGTACGGATGAGAGCGAGGAGGAGAGTAAAAGGTTTGTAAGCATGTACCATAATACACTATTAGCGTGTTTCCCACAATAAGAATGCTTTCATTCCTTAAATTTAGATGCGGTACACGTCGCACAGCTGCTGCGGTCAGCTACAAGGAAGCTACTGAAGATGAGCAAACAGATTCTGAAGATTTACTTGAGATGGACTATGACGAAAGTCAGACGGCGGCGGCTGCTGCAGCAGCGGAGGAGGAGGATAAGAGCGAAACCATTGAACGTATTTTAGCTAAACGTCAGGGCAAAAAGGGTTGCACCGGCAATCAGACAACGATTTATGCAATCGAAGAAAATGGTGGCTGTGACCCGAATGCGGGCGTTGATGAAACAGATTTGCAAAATACAGAGCTGCAATATCTTATTAAATGGAAAGGATGGTCGCACATACACAATACCTGGGAGTCGGATGCTACCCTCCGCGAACAAAAAGTTAAAGGCATGAAGAAACTAGATAATTTTATTAAAAAAGAACAAGATACAGAGTATTGGCGGCGTTATGCAGGTCCCGAAGACATTGACTATTTCGAGTGTCAGTTGGAACTGCAGAATGAGCTGCTGAAATCGTACAACTATGTCGATCGTATAATTGCACATGAACAGAAGGCCGAAACGGGTATTAGCGAATATCTATGCAAATGGCAATCACTGCCCTACGCAGAAGCTACCTGGGAAGATGCTAACCTAGTGACGCGCAAATGGCAACGTTGCGTTGATCAATTTGAGGAGCGCGAGAACTCGAAGTGTACGCCAACGCGTCACTGTAAAGTGCTCAAATATCGCCCAAAATTTTATAAAATTAAAGGACAACCTGAGTTCATTTGTGAGGGTTTAAGCCTGCGCGATTATCAAATGGATGGCCTGAATTGGCTGCTGCACTCTTGGTGTAAGGAGAATTCGGTCATATTGGCAGATGAAATGGGACTAGGCAAGACAATACAAACAATTTGTTTTCTCTATGCACTCTTTAAACTGCAGCACCTGTATGGGCCATTTCTGTGCGTTGTGCCCTTAAGTACAATGACAGCGTGGCAACGTGAGTTTGATTTATGGGCGCCCGAATTGAATGTGGTCACGTATTTGGGTGATGTTAAGTCGCGCGAAATGATACGTCAATACGAATGGCAATTCGATGGTTCGAAAAGACTGAAATTTAACTGTATTCTAACTACTTATGAGATAGTTTTAAAGGTAGGTGCTAGGTGCATTCGCTCGCCAATATTGAAGTTTACTCATTTGTTTGTAATTGCAGGATAAACTTTTTCTCGGCACATTGCAATGGGCTGCGCTGCTTGTAGACGAGGCGCATCGTTTAAAAAACGATGATTCATTGCTGTATAAATCTCTAAAAGAATTCGATACAAATCATCGCCTTCTGATCACCGGCACACCATTGCAAAATTCGTTAAAGGAACTTTGGGCGCTGTTGCACTTCATAATGCCTGAAAAGTTTATTACTTGGGAAGATTTTGAATCGGAACATGGCAATGCCGCCGATAAGGGATATATGCGTCTGCATCAGCAATTGGAGCCGTATATCTTGCGCCGGGTCAAGAAAGATGTGGAGAAATCGCTGCCAGCCAAAGTTGAACAGATCTTACGTGTAGAGATGACCTCATTACAAAAACAATACTATAAATGGATTTTAACTAAGAATTTTGATGCATTGCGTAAGGGTAAAAAAGGTTCCACATCGACGTTTTTAAATATTGTCATTGAGTTGAAAAAATGTTGCAATCATGCAGCACTAATACGTCCTTCAGAATTTGAATTGCGTGGTCTGCAGCAAGATGAGGCATTGCAATTATTGCTTAAGGGTTCGGGTAAGCTGGTCCTGCTTGATAAGCTGCTTTGCCGGCTGAAGGCAACGGGTCATCGTGTCTTGATCTTCTCACAAATGGTGCGCATGTTGGATGTGCTGTCAGATTATTTGCAGAAGCGGCATTTTCCCTTTCAGCGTTTAGATGGCAGCATCAAGGGGGAAATGCGACGGCAGGCGTTGGATCATTTCAATGCTGAAGGAAGTCAAGATTTTTGTTTCTTGTTGTCAACGCGTGCCGGTGGCTTAGGCATAAATCTGGCGACAGCTGATACGGTTATCATATTTGATTCAGATTGGAATCCACAAAATGATTTGCAGGCTCAGGCGCGTGCACATCGCATTGGCCAAAAGAATCAAGTGAACATATATCGTTTGGTAACGGCGCGTTCAGTTGAGGAGCAGATTGTCGAGCGTGCCAAACAGAAGATGGTACTCGATCATTTGGTCATACAACGGATGGATACGACCGGTCGCACCGTTTTGGACAAAAGCGGCAATGGTGCGTCATCAAATACGGCGCCTTTCAATAAGGATGATCTCTCCGCGATATTAAAATTCGGCGCTGAGGAACTGTTTAATAATGAACAGGAAAACGATGATGAACTCGTCTGTGACATCGATGAGATACTTAGACGCGCTGAGACACGTAATGAAGATCCCGAGATGCCTGGTGATGATTTGCTATCTGCATTTAAAGTGGCAAGTATCGCCGCCTTTGAAGAAGAGCCCAGCGAAACACCAAGAAAGGCGCACGAAAATGCGGACGATGAGGAAGATACAAAAGACTGGGATGATATCATACCTGAGAATTTTCGCAAGGTTGTGGAAAATCAGGAGCGTGCCAAAGAAATGGAAGACTTGTACTTGCCGCCGCGTCGCAAGACAGCAGCAGCAGGCAACCAGTCAGAGTCGCCGGTAAAAGGACGTGGGAAAGGCAAGTCGGCGAAACAAGCAGAAGACTCGGCAGCTGATTCCGATTATGAGCTCGGCTCGGATGCTAGCGGCGCCGAGGATGGCGCCGGCGGGCGGGGTCCACGTAAACGTGGTCGTCCCGCGATGAAGGAGAAAATCACCGGATTCACTGATGCCGAAATCAGACGTTTTATACGTTCATATAAGAAATTTCCAGCACCGCTTATGAGGCTAGAGGCAATTGCTTGCGATGCCGAATTACAGGAGAAACCGCTGGCGGAGCTGAAACGTATCGGTGAGATGCTGCACGATCGTTGTGTGCAATTTCTAGAGGAACACAAGGAGGAAGAAACAAAGACTGTTGTAGCAAACGAAGAGGTTAATGGCAAACAGCGACGTCCGCGTGCCACTTACTCTGTCAAACTGGGCGGTGTTTCGTTTAATGCCAAAACGCTGCTTGCCTGCGAAGAAGAACTGAAACCCCTTAATGAGGTAATGCCCACCACGCCGGCCGAGCGCTTGAGCTGGGCGTTTAACATTAAGACACGTCCTACCAATTTCGATGTGGATTGGGGCATCGATGAGGATTCCAAACTGTTGTGTGGCATCTATCAATATGGCATTGGTTCGTGGGAGCAAATGAAACTCGATCCCACATTAAAGCTTACGGATAAGATACTATTCAACGATGCGCGGAAACCACAGGCAAAGCATTTGCAATCACGTGCGGAATACCTGCTGAAAATCATTAAGAAGAATGTGGAGCTGAAAAAGGGCGATCAGCGGAACAAGCAGCGTAAGCCGCGTAAACCACGTGAACAAAAAGCAAGCACTGCCAATTCCGGTGGTGTTACGGCGATAGCAACGCCGGAGCGCAAAACGCGACAACAATCAGAGTCTCATGCGGATGATGCGAGTGGTTCGTCCTCGGCGGCACAACCAAGTGATGCTGTGGCTGAACGTCGGCATCGTAATCGTGATAGCACATTGAAACAGGAAGCGCAAGATGCAGATGCAGTCGGCGATGGCGGAGGGATTGAAGTCAACGCAAACACCAAAAAGTCATCCAAATCCAAACGCAATGAAGCGAATAAACACGGCAAAGGAGCACGAACGAAAAGAACTAGCGCCTCGGATAACACGAACAAGCCAATGCATTTCACGGCAAACAATGAGCCACGTGCGCTGGAAGTGTTGGGAGATCTCGATCCAAACATCTTCAATGAGTGCAAAGAGAAAATGCGTCCGGTGAAGAAAGCGCTCAAAGCGCTCGATCGGCCTGACTCAAGTCTATCGAATCAGGAGCAATTGAAGCATTCGCGTGAGTGTCTACTTTCAATTGGCAAACATATTGATAATTGTTTAGAAGCCTACAAGGAACCCGAGAAGAAGGAATGGCGCAGTAATCTGTGGTACTTCGTATCGAAGTTCACCGAGTTCGATGCAAAGAAACTTTTCAAAATCTATAAGCACACACTGAAATCGATTGAGGACGAGCAAACTACGACACCAACAGATAAAAATAGTAGTACGTCTTCGGTGCCCGGTGCGGAAGTGAATGGCATGCTGAATCGGGAGCGAGATAAGAGTGCCAAGAAAAAGAAGAAAGACAAAGACCGTGACCGCGATCGTGAACGTGATAAGCCACAAGCGAACAATGACCGTTTCGGTGCTGGTGGAGGCGGTAGCAGTGGGGCAATCGGGGCTGGAGTCGGCGAAAAAACGCGACGTTACGGCATTAATGACTCCCCCATGAAGCGTAAACGTGATGAAAACGACGTCGGTGGACCAAATGATATAAAATCGACGTCATACAAACGTTTGAACATGGACAGCAGGTATGTGCAGCGTTTAATTAATTAGACTGTAGAGAGCGTGTTGCCCTAACAAATACATGTCGCACAGAAATCCGGATGACCGCAAAAAGCATCACCGCGATGATTACTACGGCAATAATAGCTACGATAGCAGCAGTGGACGCCACAGTGCAATGAATTCCCCATCAACACCGAACAATCGGTCAGGCATGGTAAATGCGCGTCTGCCACCAGGAGCTGCTGGTTACACGCCTGGATCCGGAGATGCACGCAATGCTGCGCCGTATGCCGATGGTGGCAGCGATCGCTGGGGTACGCATACACGTGATCGGTAAGTACAGAGCAGTTCATAAGACTCAGTTCAATTATTATAGTAAACCTTGGTGGAAACGTCACTTCGTTACTGACCATATGGGAATTTGGGGATATGTTGCAGTCTAGCCCGACAAAGATTTCTTTATCAAACTTGCCCTCACAAGTCAGCAAACCTGTGTAAACTAATTTTAATCTTGTCATGCCTTGATATACGGGTATTAACCGCTTTTTCAACGTTTCAATGTTTATTTCTTTTGAAACCCTGAACGATCACTTTGTAAAGTTTTCCACAAGGTTGCCTACTGGACCTTTATTATTTTCATTACAAAATGTCTTATTAAGATTAATGCTAAATAATCATCTTTTCAACATGACTAGCACTACCTTGTTTCCTTCCAAATCCCATATACGCAAGTGTTGCAGAAAGTTATAAATAGAAAACTAGAAAGGCAGGGCTATAGCCGGGCGACTATAGGAAACCCTTTACCCTATCCAAAACTGAATATATTATTTTTTTGCTTTAATATTTTGTTTTCGTTATGTAAGCAGTAAACCGATATTTACAATATTCAAAAATATGATTGGATATTACTTAAAATCATCAAATCTAAAATTTGGTAATGATATATTTATAAACAAAAAAGTTTTTCTCAGTAAATGTGGTTTTTCGGCCGATCGTTCCTATGACAGCTATATGATATAGTAAACCCCGATATATATATTATTGAGATATGTAATTGTACAATAGCTAAAATTATTAAATCCAAATTTAGGTGAAGATATCTTGAAAAACAAAAGGGTTTTGCTACTAAATGTGGGTTTTCGGCCGATCGTTCCTATGGCAGCTATATGTTATAGGTCGAATGTCGAAAATATAAACTCGTTATGCCTATGGTTTGGGAGAGTCTTCGAGCAAAATTTGGTGGTTGTAGGTCTTACCGTTTCCGAGATCCGTTTATTCATACAGACAGACGGACAGACGTACCATTTTTTGGTACAGGGTATAAAAATAGAAAATGATATAATAGATGTTTGATTTTTTTTCTTAATTTGTGACTAAACTTGAAACTTTTTCTTCCCTAGCTACAATAATGAATACAAGCGCGAACGCTATGACAGCTATAGCCGAAGTGGTGGTGGATATCATCGTGAACGTGAACGCGATCGACGGCCCGATAAGCGGAGGTAAGTGTATTAGAGATGTGCTGCGCGCGCTTGCCTAAAATGTTGTAAATAAAACTATTTATTATAAATTATTATTTAGATATCCGCCCTCGCATTTGCCACCGCACAACTATGCTGGACATTATCTGCCACCTGCCAATTACTATATGCCAAATGGGGTTATGCCACCAGGACCTGGTCTATTGCATGCTTATCGTGGTGACCCGCGGTATGCAGCTGGCGCCGATTGGCCGCCTCGTGACTACCCGCCGGATTATAGACGCAGTGATTATGATCGGCGTCAGCAGACGTGAAGGATTTTTTTCAAATTGTGTGCTGCAGCATAAACCACAAAGAAAAAAAAAAACAAAAAAAAATGCGCATCGTGTTTAACGCCATGTGTCAAGGAATAGTTTTTTATTCATAATTTTCTAATTTAATATTAACTTTTTTATTTTTAATATTTCTTTTGTCATCCCTCCTCATATACACTTAATATGTAAAAAGCATTTGTAAGTGCTTCAAAATCACTTGGCTGAAATACATTATTTTACACGTATTTTTCTGCCAAACCCCTCATTTTAATTATTTCCTAGACACAAATATGATGCAATGTGAGAACAAATTCCAAATTGGAATTTAATTTATTTTTAATTTATTTTTTAAAAGTTCTTTGATTATCCAATATAAAGAAACTTGTAATATTCTTTTTAAGTCAAAATTAAAATGAAATCAAACATAATTAAGTTTAATAAAGGAAAACAGCTATAAATATAAATTCTATTTGTATAAATTAACATGCTATATTTAAGTCTAAAGACATTTAAATTAGCAATAAGTTTTAATAAAATATAATTAGAAAAAAAAAGGAAGATAAATTTAAAAAAAAATGAAGAAAATGATAAAACAATATAAATAAAATAAATTAAACAAACACACGCCTAGAAATCGTCTACGCTTTAACATTAATTACCTTAAATAAATACATATTAGAATTAAATATTGTACAGCAAAGGTCGTTACATTGACTCTGTAAATGTTTAAAGATTCTTTTTCATGTCTTGGATGTTATTGTAAGTTTTGTTTACTACTGTAGCAAATAAAAAAAATCTATATAGAATGTGCAGGTTTTTTATACATAAAAACGAAATATTATGTATATTTATTATGTAATAAGCCGAGAACGAAAAATCGTGTTAATATATATTTAGTCGTTTATGTTTAAAGCCACAAAATCACATTTACTAATTAAATGAAAAACTAATAGTAATAAAGAGATAATGATATAAAAAGCAACAGTAAACCAAAAGAAAAAAAAAAACAAAATGTATCTTTGCTAAATACATATTGGAGGTCTAGTACTACACAAGAAGGGTCTAAGACTTTAGTAGCCGTAACTAGTTGAATAGAGCGATCGAAATTTAACCTGACAATTTCCGCTACAGATTCTATAGTACAGCACACCTAACTACAATTAATGTCGCAAGTTACGACCATCGTTCTTTACGATTCAGACAAGTAGCTAAGACTTGTGATCAGATCGCATTATCTATCCAAAACAGTAGATTGTGATCGGTGTTTTCTGATTATTACATGCCAGGAAGTGGTGGCAGCTGAGACAATTTGACTCTACTCTTTAGTGGCGTGGTTAGTGTTTATGGCACAGTAGGTGGAGTCGTCGATTTATTCAGCAAGGTTATTTCCTCGGTCCGAGTTGTTTAGGGCATAGAATCAGCGCTACTATGGTAAGCGTTAGACCCACCCACCACCAAACGGGGGTCACCAACGAGAAGGTGTTGGGACGACGATACCCAGGCTGACAAGCTGCGACGGGAGGAATATAGACGTTGCAGATATCTATGCTCGTATCGCCAGAATTTATCGCTATACAATCCGGCGTCCACAAACGGAACACAGCTAGACACTAGGGCCAGGATTATTCTCAACATCTGCGGCGCGAAAGAGGAGGAGTCTGAGAAGGCCGGCCGGAAGAGCCCCCTCAGCATGAGAAAAAAGATAGACAATATGTACAAACCTCGTTTGTCCTTTTTGGCGTGGTGTGGTAATCCTTGGCCAGTGGGAGATTCACTGTCGGAGTGTCGACCTGATTGCCGTGAGAACCGCAAACCATACTAATCGTTGACAAGGATGTGGAATCCTCGGCCAAAGGACCGAGCTCAATAATGACGCGTGTTTTATTGTTGGAAATTGAATGTCTTAATCTGAACTTGAATTATGTTGATTAGGGCGAACATATAACAATGCTTAAATATTATCTCTAATCTTCATCTAATAAATTGATGTAAGCATGATGAGCAGCAAATGTTGCTATTGGCTGGATGTATCAACTATAAAAGTTTTAAAAAATACTTTAAATACTCAACCGCTACAACAAATCTTCAACCATAAGAGCGGGAGGCAGGGTGATCAAGAGGGATTTAACTTGTTGTTGAGTTGTAATATATCAGCAGAGTATCCAATGTTACCAATACCCTACCCTATCTATGCTTTCGCGAAAGGATTGCCATGTTCGTTCACTTCTGTCAACTATTTATGTACGGAATAAAAGAATAAATGCATTAGTATTATTTGTTTTGAATGTTATACATTTATTTGATAACCCTTTATAAGCAGATTTTCGTTCGTGTATTTATTTTTCGCTTGTCGATTTTTACGTTACATTTTTGGTTTTACACAAATGACCACGGCCTTCTGAAGGCGACGCACACGTTAAACAAATCATTTCGCACATCTTAATTATTCTAATAATGATACGCACATATCGTTTATTTCATTAAAATAAAGTATAAAAAAGAAGTAAATAAGAAAGACAAACAAATTAAGATTATTAATTCAAGGACTTTCAGCAAATATGATAACAATGCTTTCGATTATTGTTGAGTACGAATGTTTTTTTCTTTTTCTTATTTTTTTGTAATAATAATAAAAGTGTCCAACTACGTAAGTTTGTTTACTAAGTTGCATGTTTAATGAATTAACTTTACGTTTATATATTTGCAAGCTTTGCAGATACAAATGCAAACGCTGCTGTGCTTATACTGCTATGATGAGTAAATACTTGAATACGCATATTTTAGGCTGAGCTTGGGAAATACTTAATAAAAGCTATGACTTTATTATTGGGATGGAGTCTTGCACGTATACACGGTTCGTTTTGACGGCGTAGATATTCTTAACTTATTAAAGGCTGCGCTTAACTTAAAAATATGTAAACTTAATACTTGAGAGGAGTACAGAACAGAAAATATAAGCCAAGGACGTTATATTATGCAATAAGCAGCATAGGCTATGTTTGGTGTTGTTGCGGCGGAATACCGTTAAACGACAACGGCACCAGCTTCGGATCGACTCACAGGCAGATCTGGACAGTTTTTCCATGTATCGGAGAGTGGATCATAGCATTCAACGGCGCTGATGGTGATATGTGCGCGATAAAAATTCACCTCGCAAGGCTGCACATGTTGTGGCAATGTAAAATTAATTAAACTTTTTTCAAAATGCAATTTTGCCACTTTGGCAGTACACACCTGATCGCCACCTGCAACATAAAGCAGTCCATCGGCAGCGGCCACCGCTGGTATAGCACGCGGCACATTTAACGAGCATACCGTAGTCCACTTATCATCATCAAAACTGTAACGTTCGACCGAGCTGAGTACATCCTGCGTTATGCTATTTCCGCCGACCACATACAAATAGCGCTCGAGTACTGCTACGCCCATT
This sequence comes from Stegana nigrithorax, assembly GCA_037044495.1. Taxonomy (NCBI): domain Eukaryota; kingdom Metazoa; phylum Arthropoda; class Insecta; order Diptera; family Drosophilidae; genus Stegana; species Stegana nigrithorax. The sequence goes on along the minus strand of JBAMBQ010005352.1, from coordinate 1,214,849 downwards.
TGACAGCGTGCGACCTGCATGCGCGCAAGCTGTGACCACTCCTTGGTTACTGGATTGTAGCTGGATTAATGTGGGAATGTTTATATGGTTAATAAAGTGCAAACAGTTCATTTCAATATGCGCGCACCTTATTAAGTCCGGTAAATGTCTGGTGGTTGTCGTGCAGCCGCCCACAATATAAATGAGTCCCTCAAAGCTGACTACGCCCATGCTAAAACGTGGTTCTGGCATGCTGCCAATCATTTTCCACATATCCTTTTCGGGATCGTAGCATTCCATCGAACCGCCGATGTCATCGCCAATCCAACCGCCAACCGCAAATAGATTGCCTGCCATGGTGCATAAGCCAAACTCACAACGTGGCACAATCATTGGCGCAATCGGTGTCCAGATATCATTCTGTGGATCATACACTTCGCCGTTAGCCAATATCTGTGAGCCACGTTCACCGCCGACTACGAAAATCTTGCCATTCAATGCAGCCACACCAGGCAATATACGTCCAATTTCCATGGGCGCTGTCTCAGTCCATTCACGTCGGAATATATCGAACTTGGCTACAGTTTCAAAAATGCAATCAGCCGGATTCCATGTGCGTGGCGTTTCACGTCGGGAACCGCCAATAATATAAATATTCTTTTTCGCCAATTTGCGTGGACAGACTCGTAATGGCACCAAGTGTCCACGTTTTGATGCAATATCGCGACAAATCGAACGCAATGCGATTTTAACAGACATATCGCGACAGTCCTTTAAGGCTTTATCGATAACCTTAATCGGTACCAGTGCCAAACGAACATGCGTAAATAAATCGAAGACGTGGCGACGTCGCTGTGTCACATCATGTTTGATCCAGCGTAGTGCCGCTTGAAAAACCTGTGCCTCTGAGTCGACGCGCAATAATTCTGAGCTCAGAATATGTGACAGTATCACTTGCGGTGTCTCGAGGAATTCATCTTCAAGTGTGATCTGTGTGTGAAAAAAGAAAATATAAAATTCCCAATATGTACATTTTATTTTTACTGGGCTTGTTGTATGCATTTTGGCAGCTAACTCAACAACGTTTCCGTAGTGTAGTGGTTATCACGTGTGCTTCACACGCACAAGGTCCCCGGTTCGAACCCGGGCGGAAACAGTTTTTTTCTTTTTCAATTTATTTATTTTATAGCCAAACACATATAATAACATGACTGACTACATTACTTTATCCTCAATTGTATAACAAGTTAATCGGTATCGTTAACAAAAGATTTTTTTAAGAGAAATAACTAGTAAAGTTTATACATTTTTTATAATTTTAAACTCTATTGTGTCAGTTTAAAATAAATTGTAATCTAATTGTTGTACGAAAGTATGTATTTAGAAAGTTTTGGCTCGAAAAGTGGTTTTTATTTTTAGCTGTAGTTTCCTACTTTAAACAAAAATTTTGTAAACTAAGTTTGCGTTGCATGATTTTTTTTGCCTTAACACGCAAAACTTGTTGCTTTTTATCTCAAAGATAAAAATGAAATAAGCATTTTGAGTTTTGTGATGATAAAATTATTTAATTAAACAAGTGCGTATTTTGGCGTGAAACTATTCGTGGTTTCCGTAGTGTAGTGGTTATCACGTGTGCTTCACACGCACAAGGTCCCCGGTTCGAACCCGGGCGGAAACAATGCACATTCGAGTCCTTTTTACTTTTTATTTTTTAAACATAATACTACTAAGCGCGCCCCTCATGCAAGCCGTTAACACACTAAACTTATCTTTTCTTTTTTCGATTATGTATAGCGTTGAAATCTAACTAAAATGTAAGTTATTATTTTTTTTTATTAATACAAATTTTTCAGTCATAATTGTAACTGCATAATTTATTTTAATTTCCACATAGTTATATGAATTAAAATTTGCATATTCGGTTACTAATAGGTCTAAATTTGGGAAAAAATAATATTTAGTGCTTTAACTGCAACTGAATTAAATTCAAAGTAATTGTCAAAATACTTTTGAAGCAGTATACTCAAAGAGTGAAGTTGGCTGCAGCAGTAACTTGACTGCTGATGCTGTAACTGAATATGAAGTTTACTGTTAGTTTAACAGATTCCGCAGTGCAATCAAATATAAATAAATAAAGCTATTAGCTTTAATTTTTTGCGGTGGAGGCAAATGTAGGCAAGCAACTTGCAACCTGATATCTGTATTTAATTACAGTACAGCATATTGATCGAAATAACGAATATAATTTTTTCAAAATACTTATGAGCTCTAATATTTATGTCGTGTCATTTCTTACACAATTTCGGGATTAGGTATTGTTAAAGCAGATCAATAGATTTATAATTTACTTAGTAACATTGGAAAAATTGTAAATGTGTCTGTTTTTATTTTGTAAACTTTTTGACATTTAATAATGCCTATAAGCTGGATTATCTGCTGAAATCCGTTTTGTACAAAACTTTTCTTCTTGTTGATTTTTATTCTGAATCTGAAACTCAATACATTTTAAGCCGAGTGTCATCAATACACGGCTTAGCTCAGTGGATTGAGCAGCATCTATCTTATAATTGTACGGTTTCAAAAATATTCTTAAAAAGGAGCTTCTATAGTGTAGCTTCACACCTTGTAGGTCCCCGATTCGAATTGGTTACTTGGCATTTTTCAATAAATTTGCATTAGCTGGTTTTTTTAGTTAACTTACCGCTGGAAAGTTTGCGTGAACGAAATTCAAAGCACTCTTCGACAACGATTCACAACTGTGCGTTTCAGCAAAGCGTAAAATGCCCAAAGCATTTGTGGCATGCAGTTCACGGCACAGAAACTCGCAACAACCATCGACGACTTCATTCAATTGCAACATATCGGCGGCAGCCAACATCTCCTGCACATTGGACTGTAAAAGCAACAGATTAACATTAATACACTTGCACATTCCGCAAAAAGAAAATAATAAATAGAAATACTTAGATATGGCTTCCCATCAGCCATTACCGAACAACAATAACAGTAAATGGAACAACGAAAACTAAGACAATGGCCAGCTACTCACCTGTGTTATGTTGCAGCGTCCGGTATAAATGAAATCCAATAATATATGCAGTATTTCCGAGTCGATTGTATGCAAAACTACTGACTTCTGCTTGACCTCATTTAGACCCAGCTCCGGCCGAAACATGGCCTCAAAGTAGGCGCTGGATGCACTCAACACAGCACGGTGTGCGTTAAAAGTGGTCTCACCCGCACCTGCCACAATCTGCACGTCACAGAAGCGCGATTCCGCTCGCAGCTGATTTAGATTGGCTAAAACTTTGAAAGGATACTGGGCATTGCAGTAGGAGGGCAGGTTTGTGCGTGACTGATTGGGATGTGTTAACTGCGCTTCATTTGCCCTCAGCAAATTGTCGTCATCGGTGGTTGTTGTTGCAGGATTTCCATTGTGGCAATTCGCGTTAAATTCATTGTGTAGTGAATAACTCTTAAGTGGTGGCATATTTATGTATCTACAACGTTGTAGCCCACTCCTTTTTTTTAATTAATACAATCCAGCGAAAATTGATTGAATTGGTCACACACGAAAAATACAAACGATAAAAACAACAACAAATCTTTGTGTATATTAAAATCTATCTTTTTCGCCTTTCACTACCATTGAACGGTCAGCGCACACACAATGTAGAAACCGAATGTATTGCATGCGAGTAATGCACTTGCATTCAATGCTACGTTCTTTTCTTCTTTTCCCTATTTTCAATTATCTTTTAATTAATAAAATATTTTGGCTGCACTTTGTATATGAGACAGAAAACGGACCGCACCTCAGCAACTGTGACAGAATTTGCCAATGTTGGCAATGCCAAACCATATGTTCAACATATACGCGCATGCACAGCGGTTCAAATAGATGGAGCCACACAGCGAAATTGCAAGTGTTGCGATGAATTAAAATTATCTATACATAAAATAATTCGATATTAAAAGTTATTTCCTTTTAAATAATTCAAATTTTGTTTTTACATATAAATAGTTGATTGCGACTGTTCTTTTAGTTTGCTGTGTTGTTGTTGCTTTGTGTACTACTGTGCGTAGCGTATAGGATCAGCTGATTTTTGTTGTTATCTTGTTATTTAATCAAATTCACGTTGCTTTAATTTACTTAGCGTTTTATGATATCGAACCTTTAAATAAAAATGCTGTGTAAAATTCTTAATCGTGGTGTATTGCAAAAAATATGTTACCGCGCTTTAAGCTCCTCAAACAGCGGCGAATTATCGGCACTTAACTACCAAAATAAAAATCTACAAAAATACCTGGAGTCACTGCGTCAGGAATTCTATGCACTGCGCGTGAATGCTGCTGGTAGTGCGTCAGATTATGCGCGATTGACACGTTTGAATGGCATCGTTAGTGCGCTGGAACAGCATCGGGTGCTACAGGGCAACTTGGCAAGTAAGGAAGATATTGCGAATGAACAGGACGCCGAAATGCGTAAGCTTATAGAAGAGGAGAATGAAGTGTATACGGATCTTATGCGCAAGCAAGAAGAGGAAATGCTTAAACAGCTGCTCTTATTAACCGAAGATGAACTGTATCCTGCAATAATCTTTGAAGTTAATGCGGGAGCTGGTGGACAAGAAGCGATGCTTTTTGCCCAACAATTATATGATATGTATACAAACTATTTTGCGCACATGGGCTGGGATTATGATGTGCTGACAGCAGATTCCACAGATATTGGCGGCCTACGTTATGCGAATATAATTGTCAATGATGAGGATGCCTACAATTGGATGCGTTTTGAGGCTGGCGTACATCGTGTTCAGCGAGTACCAACTACGGAGAAATCCGGACGCATGCATACAAGCACTGCATCGATAACAGTAATACCGCGTCCGGCAGATGCTGAAGTACATTTGGCCGAAAAGGATTTGAAAATCGAGACAAAGCGTGCAAGTGGTGCCGGTGGTCAGCATGTGAATACAACGGATTCGGCAGTGCGTATAGTACATTTACCGACTGGCATAGCGATTGAATCCCAGTCTGAACGTAGTCAGTTGAAAAATCGGGAGATTGCATTGAAGCGGTTGCAGGCGAAGTTGGTACAAGAAAAACTTGAGAGCGCAGCTGCAAGCAAACAGGCCACGCGCAAAGCGCAACAAGGCAATTTGAATCGTAATGAAAAGATTCGCACGTATAATTTTGTGCAGGACCGAATAACCGACCATCGCATAGCAGATGGTACGGTACACAATCTTTCTGAGTTTATTGAAGGCGGTGATGGTTTAAACAGACTGATTGGGCGTCTTATCCATGCACATCGTAAGAGTAAGTTGGAATCACTAATTGAAAGTTGGCAAATCGCTCCTGAATGTAGTGTTAAAAAGCAGAAGAATTAAATAAAATAAATTTATCCGTTTGAATTTGTAATTTTTATTTTAAAACGTTCGCCCAGTCGGCGGCGCAACCGATTTGCGTGAGATGATGACGTATTTCGTTTTCCATAATATCGCGGATCTGCCGGCAACCAGCGAGCGCTTGCTCTAGCACAATGTCCAAGTTATCGAGATGGAAACGCTGTGTCATTTCGACAAAAGCTATCTTATTGGAAGTTGGTAATGCAGCGACAGTCAGTGTAGCACCGCCAATCATCTCCTCAGCATGAGATACATCTGTCAGTGGCAATCCGTTTTTGCTGAGTGATGAAGTGCAAGCGACGATACATTCCTTTAGACAGATGCCAGCATCGATAAGTGCTAAAGTGGCAGCATTAAGCGCAACGGCATAGTTAGCTCCGTCCGCTTGTAGCACCTCAACGTAGATATCAATTTGTGAACGTGGATAAACTTCACATTTGATGGCAGCGCGTAAGGCTTGCTGCAGATAAATGGTAATCTCCTGTGATTTACGATCGCCTCGTGGTCGATTCTTACGTTCGCTAGTTGAGAATGTCGCCATGCTGTATTGGCAATTAATGACAACCTCATTAGTATCCATTAGTTTCGATTTCGCTTGATGAGGGCCATAGACAGCAGCTAGCACTTTTGTATTTCCCTGCTCCATGTACGCGCTGCCGTCCGGTTGCTCAAAAACGCCCATTTTACACTTAACTTGCCGCAATTCGTGTGGTCTACGGCCGTCTAGACGCAAGCCTTGTTCACTTAGAAGTTCATAGTGCGCCATGAGTTAGTTCAAATAATATTATATTATACAGCGTCTTAGTAAACAAATTTTAATGCAAACTACTTTATTTAATCGTAATTAACAATTCGTGCACCAAGTGTTGTTGTAGCACTTATAGAGTGTGAGAGTAAGAAAGAATGGCTTTGTACTCTGCAACAGGATTCCTCATCAACAACACACCGTTGTTCCTCACTCTAGGATTTAGTAATTTGTTTTATGATAATCAACGTGCGTTAACTCAGTGTTAGCAAACGGTGGCAAAGATATTTAGTACTGAAAACTAATTGTGAATGGTGTTTTTGTGACGTTTTCTTCTTCCTTTTGTACTGAGGTTCACAAAAAATTAAATAACTTTTGAATAAAACGGTTCAAGGAAATTGTTTTACAATTGTTAATAATGCATATCAAGCCTCGTCACTGATGACCCTTTACGCCTTATTGATATTCTCGACACCTAAATAAACTCTTTTGGCGATTTTAGTCATAATTTTTCGGTGTACGCATCAGTGCTTGCAGGAGCGATTGAAATGTATTTTATAGCACCGAAAACGTTAGTTACCTGTGATTGTTAAAAATAAGAAGAAGCAAATATTTTTATTTTTAGCTTTGTATGTTACAAATACCAGGTCAAAAAAGAACTCAAGAATTAATGCGATAATCACAAGAAAATTCATAAAGGAAGCAATAATAAAGCGGAGATATTATATAGTACAGCAACACAATGTCTAAATCAACTGCAGGTGAGTTTAAAACTTAAGTTAGATGCGGTAAAGCCGTAAATTCCGGTTGAGAAATGCTTATGCCGCCTACGCGTAAAGTGAAAAACAAATTTTTCATAAGTTTTATTGTGTTTTTCAGGGCATTGGGTTAAGTTCTTCAATGCGTCGGGTATACCCTCGCCGGCGGCTGCAACATATGCCCACATTTTTGTGGAGAATCGCATACAGAATGACATGATTTTGGATCTAAATAAAGACTATCTGCGTGAAATGGGAATAACGCCGATGGGTGATATTATTGCCATTTTACGCCACGCAAAGACGGTCAGCGATCAAAATGCGCGTGAGAAAGTATTAGGCACGGAAAACCTAATACCGATAGCAGCTATACCTGCATCGCCTGTTCCGCCCCCAGCAAAAATTTCGCTTAAAACAAGTAGCAGCAGTAGTAATAGCAACGTTGCCTCCACCGCCTCTATTCAACCACTGCCAAAGACGCCGCGTCGCGTGCTTCCTGAGCACGAGGGCAAGTACAAAATTCATTTGCCCACAGGTTCTACGGAGCGCAGCAAGCAGATACTTGCCAAGCGGGAAAAAAGTAAGTTACTCTGTTACGTTAAGTGTATATAAGTAAATACTGATTTATCCCTTGCCTAGTGTACTCGCACCGCACAGATGTGTTCGCGCGACTCGCTGCACAAAAAATGGACGATAATACCGGGGATGCCGAAGATGTTGTATCTAGCAGTGGCAGTAATGAATCAGCGAATAAAGTGCGTGTTCAGGTGACGGGTGTACGTGAGGCACGCATTGTAAAACGTAGTGGTAGCAATGGTTCTTCGGTATTTGCGCGCCTTGGTGGTAAAAGTGAAACAGCGATTCCCAGTTTGGCACAAATCAAGCCAATACTCAAGGTAGGCAAATAATGTGCTTATTTATTTACTGCTTACTTACGTCCTCTTGTGGGCTTAAAGACCAACGAATTTCAACAATTCTACTAAACTCATTTTGAATAAATGCGAATGAATTAAATATATAATTGTTGCTATAATTTTTAAATTTCCATTTATACACAAGAATGCGCGCACATCAAAGCTTAGTAGTAGCGGTGGCATTGTCAAAGCCAAGAATGCCGCCAGCTCAACTGTCCGTACACAATCGCGACCGCAACAGAAAGTCATGCTCGTGACTAAAGTGCCCGTGAAACGCGGCAATGATGCTAGTGACGATAGCAGCTGCAGCGATGGCGATAGTGATACTGAAATGGACAGTGCTGTGCAGACAAGTGAGAAATTCGTAAAATTTGCTGCAACCGCTGAAGTACGAGAGATTGCGCCAATTTCCAATTATAAACGAGACAAAGGAAACGGAGGTATTGCTGGCAATATTAAATCCCGCTTAGGCATGGGTAAGGAAACACTTAAATCACTTAGTAAGCATAAATCTGTTATATTTCGTGTTTTTAGTTTCCAAGCTGCATGCAACGAAGAAGACGTACAATCTCAAGAGTTCACCACCGAGGGCACGCATTAGTCCGGTAAAGGGCAAGGCCTTACGTTTAAAGTCTGATGAAATACTCTCACGTCAAGATTTAACCGTGCATCAGCGCTTGGGTGGCGGCAAGCATTCGAAAGCAGCTCCCATTCAAAGCCATCATAAAGCTGCCTTTGCAGCACCCCAGCGAAATAGTTACAAAATCAAGCGTCCCAGCTCCTCCTCAGCAGCAGCTGCAGTTGGTCGTGATACTGTGCGGCGTAAGCCCGCTAGTTCATCATCAGTTTTCGATCGTTTGGGGTTTAATAGTTCGAATTGAATCCTTCAAGATTTTTAAATATAATACTTGAATAGTTGTTAGTTATTAATTAGACTGGTAGTCTATGTCATAGATCTGTGTACTGAATAAAACTTGTACCATTTTTTAGGGCCAATCTACAGTCACCCGCTTATGTGTAGGTGACTCATTTTGGTTTTTGTTTCTGTTGCATATGTTTCGCATAACAAACATTATCTTATACCTAAACATAAGGTATAAAACAATGCTTCACAATTATTCATTTTTCTTAACATGTAGTGATAAAGTAAATAGTGAGATATTGGAACCAAAACTGATCAATTTTGAAATTGTAAATAAATAACAATAAAGAAAAAAAAAAAATAAGACAACTGAATATTTTTACATATAACTTGTTAATTCTGCCTAATGAATCTGTCAAAAACCGACTACCTGATTTATTTTTTTCTTCCGCTCCACTTGAGCACATGGAGCATGAGGAGAGGACTTTTCATTTCTACTGTATTTTTTTGGTTCTATTCTAACTTTTAGTCATTTGGACGACAAAGACCATAGTGGTCTAGCTAACCAGCACGGTAATTTAGGTGATGATGGCTTCTTTTTGAGAGCCATTCTTCTCACACTTTTGAAGTGTGCTAGGTGTGATCAAATTATCTCATTTTTTTGTCCTCATCTATATGAATCAGTAGTTCATTAGTATTGACTTACAGACCATTATTGGTTATTCGCTTTCCCTAGTCAATCTTCGCTAAAATTTTCTTAAAAATGAGAAATTCCTAATAATCTGAAATCATCAATGAAGGTAAGGTAGCCTCTACAGAATGGTAAAATATTAGAGTCAGTCAAATTTGGAATGGACTGCTACTACTACTACTACTATTCTACTACTATTCTACTACTACTCTACTACTACTCTCTACTCTACTTTTAAAGTAGAGTTTTATAATGCTCTTAAAAGAGTTTTTATCCGGTTATAGTTGGTAAAAGATTTTCTATATAATGGGAATGTAAAAGTTAAAACGCATATAAAATTTCGATTTGAGTTTTAAATATTATATATTTAATCGTCCTTAATAGTTAACCTTAAATAATAAATTAAATAACTAAAAGCATCACATTTTTTTAACGACAAATATGTCGAAAAAGCCATATTCGATTTTATCTTTGGCTTACAGCCGCTGCAGTCATTCTTTAATTTTTCAGTACATTATGCAGCAGATTGAGCCACTCTGGCGGCCATGTGTGTGTATCCGGATTCAAGCGCAACAGTTGTCCCAACTGCATAGCAATGCGTTGTTCCTGCAGCAGCCTAGCGAAAACCGCGCGATTCAGTTCCGGCGCAGGCGTAGAGGGCCAGACATACAATTGCGGCATTGCTGCTGTTGCTGGCATTGACATTGGTGTTGTCATTGAAACCGGTGGTGACATTGAAATTGGTGTTGTCATTGAAACCGGTGGTGACATTGAAATTGGTGTTGTCATTGGCACCGATGGTGACATTGACACTGGAGTTGTCATTGACACCGGTGGTGACATTGACACTGGAGTTGCCATTGAAGTTGGGGGCGTCCTTGACGCTAGGGATGCCATTGACGCTGCTGATGGCTTCGTCGTTGGCGGTGGAATATATGTTGGCGGTGGCATTAGTATTGACGGTGACACTGGCGCTGGTGCTGCTGCTAGTGTTGGTATGTAAGCAGCCGGCGGCATTAATACTGCTGTTGGAGGCCTTAGCGTTGGCGGCGGTATTGAAGCTGGCGGTGGCATTGTCATGTGTGTCTGCATAGGCATTGGCATCTGCATTGGCTTTGGCAACGGCGTTGCGGTCGATCGGCCGTACTGTGTTAATGCCGCACGTTTCTGTGCGGGCTGTCCGTAGTAAGATGATTGTTGCTCCGTTGCACTTGTCTCGGCCTGCAGTTCATTGACCTTGCGCTTATGCGCTACTGTATCACTAAGCGCATAGGGACGAAAGAGTCGAGGCACTGCAGTGGGAAATACAGTTGTGGCTGTTACAGTCCTTGGCGGTTGTGTGCGTTGCGTTTGCTGTTGCACTGGATGCGCAACAAAGTTGGGTTTGGCGAAAAGTGCTTCCGCGGTTGGCTGATAGTAGTATCCCGTATTGTTTATTTGGTGCGGTTCCATTGGCAGGCGGCTACCAAATTTCTTATGCGAATATCCTGTGTAGTTGTTGATTAGCGGATGTGCGTGTGGCAGATGCGCTGCTGGTGTCATTTTGTACAGCGAATTATTTTTCTTATTTATTTATTTTTATTTGAAAATTGTTTAAACAATTATAGTGTGTTTTTTGGTATTCCTTTGGCGTGCTGTTTACACAGCGATAGCATTTGATGTTATGTTGTGTTGCACTGCGCAACTCAGGCTTTTATATACCCGCCAGCTCAAGGAGGGCAACTTGCCTCGGGTACCTGCTGCCTGTTTAAGGGTCATTCTGCCTGTGCCCTGCAGCGTTTTCATTTTTATTGCCTATACCGATGCAGTTTACTGTGGCTGGGAAAAATTTCGTTGACAAAAGATCACCGGGTCATAAATGCCTGCAGCAGCCGTAAATAGGCGTTGAATGTCGTTTGTTTGGGGGGAAAAATCAGTTACCTGCGCATCAATAGACGCCGTCAAACGTCGTTTGATTCTTTACCTTACCGTGAAATTCGGCACAATTGTGTTGTCCTTTACCTGGCAGTAATTCATTTTTCATTTAGTAGAGCTGTGTGCTTTCTGCATCTTAGAAATGTCATCTTTATTACCTTTCATTGCAATAAAATTCTCTTATGGTAATAAAACGGACTTGTTGCTTATCACATTGGTGCGTGGCTTGTTTATTATTTTCGTACATCTTGCCATCGCTAATCCAGCCTATTATCATTTAAGCGTGCGTGATTCGTGAACTTGTGCAGGTAGTTTGCCTGCCTGCGTTCATGTTGAATGGAAATTCATCCAATTCACCCAAAGGGTTTTCCCCGACGTAGTGCGCATGCGCACATATGCGGTAAGCTTAATAACTAAATTTGTTATAATCCGCATATCTTTTTTAATCCGGGGGATTAAGAGGATTATAGCATAAGCTGGGTGGTTCTTTGTAATTTCGCGATTATTCAAGAGAGGGAGTGAGCTTAGACATTGCTCACCTTATAATAAATATTACCTAGTTCCGTTGAAAGGCAATGAAAGTTTTATTATGCTTTCAGAAAAATCATTAGGCGAAATGGGGGCTTAAAACTTATCGCTTAACAGCGATCGTAAATAAATCAATGCGTGGTACAGACAGATCAAAATTATATAATTGATTACCTCTGTGCTGAAAACTGCCTTGTAACGTTATACGGTGGAAAGAGACTCAGTCCAAGCATACTGTGTAAATACATATATTTGTTCTTCTGTATAATCACAACAGATCACAATTTTTTGTATACTGAATTAAAGCTAATCCAGATTGTTTAAAGCGAAGATGACTCTTACGATTTTAATTCACTTACTTCTCTAAAGCTCCAGTTTATCTTACTTGTCTTTGGCCTGCTAGACCTTAGAAGCTATATTTTACGTCATATATGCCATAGAGCAGTTTGTGTGTAAAAGCTTACTTTACATTAAGGAAAGCAATTTCAGCAAGATCTCTCATACCCGGACGTCAATGGTAGCGATGTTCTCGACCGGTTATGGGAACTGTACGGTTAGGGGAATGAATTTTGTATAAAAAAAAAACTACGAAAAGCTTGAAAATTTGTCTGGTTATAAGATCTATTCGGTTATGGGGACTGTCCGTTGTGGAAGATTTCGCTGTAGAAATTGTTGAAGTTGCTTTTCGATAGCACAAGATTTAAAAAGATTCTTTGGCAATGGCTTGGTTATTTGTATATTATATTATTATATTTGTACATAATTTTAAATGCTTTATTTAATATTGTCAAGGTTAGCGTATAAATTCTCTCACAGTTTTTGTGACATCAATAACTTACTATGACATAAACTGTTTGAAGAAATTCCAATAGAAATTGATCACAAGCAAAAACGTGTTCTTGAAAATGCTCATTAAAAAGAGTTCCTCAATATGCTATTGTTTTTTTTTCACACACTTTGCTCAGAACATTCAACAAATTTCAATGATCCCATTGTGAGTTAAGGATTTCTGTTTATGACATCATTGCTAGCGATTTTTCAGCTGTTCAAGTACACAAAATGCAACAGCACCAAACTGATCTTATGAGACTCAACTTTATGTATGCTAAAGGTCGTTAGCAGAGTTCAGGCCCACTACTAATAAATCCGCTTAAAGTATGCGCTACATACTTATAAATCAATGGACACACGCAATGTTTTGAATGAACAAATCTGGCATAATTCTTGAAATTCCTTTGAACGAAAACCAAAGAAATGTAAAGAAAAGAAAATAAAAGAAATGAGAAGAAAGCTGAAATCCCTGGAACAAAACAATAATGCTGTATAATCGACTGACAGATAGACAAAATGGAAAGTAGGATCTGCAGGCAGTTCAATCGAAAGACTCGCAGACTTTTCAGTGTCTAACATTCAAAGTCATAAATGCAGGCGACCCAACTGCCATCGATGGGCTGTTTCTCAGGTGTTAAACACAAATGAACAAACGTTGTGTGACGTCTGGAATTGTTTGAGCCAGACGGCGTGTATGACAAGAGCGCCAGGACTAACTCCGAAGACACTCCATTTAGCGCAACAGGTAGCATGAGCTATTAAAGCAAAGAATAATAGAAACGAAAAAAAATAAAACCGAAATAAGAAACGGCGCGCGAGAAATTCCAAAGAAAAATGTGTAAACAAGGACGTAGAAGTTATTTTTCCACTAGAACATGAAGACAAATGGTTTATGACGCCTGCGCATGCTCAGGACTAATACTCCTAGAGTTGTTGTCAGTTGATGCCAGATTCTCGTAGAGATTGAGTAAGTTAGAGATGCAGGCCTCACTTTGCGAATAGTTACCTGCCTATGTACTGCTGGCAATAGGAAGGCTTACGTCTTGGGCACAACAGCTCGCACAGTGACCTACATGCTGCAGGACACGTTAAGGTACTCAGGCGATTAACGGCCGTGCTTTGCTTATGCCATAAAGGACTTGCGCAAGCGAAAGTAATGAATGAATGGGAGCTGGGGAATACCTGCTGGTGAGTGTGCGCTGATCTTCTCGGTCGGTATATTCGTTTGATTTATGAATCAATTGTGCGTGGTTATTTATGTGGCTGGCATAGCCGAAATTCGAGCCAACGTAATTAAAAATTAAATTTCGATTTTTTTGAGGTTTGTTAGACGTCTATTTATCATATGAAACAATCGGCTGACAGTTCCATAAATGTTTCAGCAATTAGTGCTGATCCAATTAGTAGATAGTTGCTGACGTCTCATCGTTTTCTATGTAATTTTGATTTTTAGATAAAAAAATTTTAACAGGTGATTTTTCTACGACAGATTTCCTTAGGCTTAAAAAGTACTTCTGCTAACCATGCCCAGTTATAGGCAAAAGATCACCATCGAATCCGGAGTTGCATATTTCACATTAAACTTGAAATTGGCGCACCGACGGAGGCATATCAGACAGATTCTATATATATGTAAGTACATATATAAAATATATTATATTATATAACATAGCGGGTGAACTATAACCTTTAATAATAATTAAACTATAACATTTCGTAAGGTCGCATCAAATAATCAGTTTATATGCAAATCTCATATTGTATAAGGTAAACCAGAATGATTATTCATCAATATTTGTTCAGCAAAATGTTTAATTTGCTATTTGTGATGACTTGCATGTTTTGTTAAGCATGTCATAATTAGAATAATTAAATTAATTTTGATACTTTGATCAAACCATAAAAAAAAAAAAACTATAAAAAAAAAAACCGCAGTCGAAACTAATGACGATCTTTGGCATTAATGAACTGCAGGTAAAAAATAATAAGCAATTTTACTGTAAGCGTCAAGCTTCAACATTTTAATTATTTATTACAAATTCCTGAAAATAAAAACTTAAATTAATTAAAAGCGTTTAATATATCACTCAATGATATTTACTTAAAGTAAATAAAATACTAAATAACAACCCTTAAAACTACATAACAATAATAGTAAAAACTCCAAGTGAAACTATTTCTTTGCTGTGGCCATCAGAAATTCAATGGAGAAATTTCTAAGTACGTTTTGTACGTGTGGAGTGGATGTTCTCAAGAGGTTGTCTGCTTCTTCCTCTTCCTCTTCTTCTTCTTCTTTCGTTATTTCGAAGTCCTTTGATTTTAACAGCTGTGTCAGATAATTGTAATAAAGCGAGACACGTATGCTTTTTTCTAAAACTTTTTCATGTTGCAGCGAAAGTTCCTTGTACTGTTCCTCGACGGCAAGATGTTCCAGTTTCTTCAAGCGCCGACTCATGCGACAGGCGATCGTGTTTTTATCCCGTCGTTCCTGATCCTTTGCGCTGCGTTGCTTTTTTGGGAACTTACGCACCATGTTGCTATGATATTTGCAAATGTCGCGCAGTGTGGCATCGCTGACGCGCGAGAGCACGGCCATCTTTGATGGTGTGCTCGCATGCAGTGATAAATTCAAAGTGCTATCAGTATCCGATGTTAGATTGAAACTGTCATCAGTTTCGCTCTTGACGTCGCACTTGATGGGTGTGAGTACAATGCCACTATCGGATAATTCGCTTGAGGAAATTTTGCGACGCTTCGGCTGCGGTGTGCTCGTGTCACGCGGCAAGCTGCGCTTCCGGCGAAACGCCTCAAAATCTGAGGAGCAGTTCGAGTCATTGTTTTCGTAGTCGATGCTGCTGCTGGGTGTGTCAACGCGTTTTGGCGTTGTGCTGTTGGCATCGTGCACTGGACTCATGCTACCCAGACGACTCGCATCGAATTTCTTGTGACGGTAGCTATAGTCAATAGGTTCAGTTTGTACTGCCAGTGCCATGTTTTTAGTTTTTATAATATTATTAAATTTTTTTAAAACTATGGTTACCCAAATAACGTGACACTATGCACACAGACTTGTCTACTATTGTCCTGACAAGTGGTAGCACTCGCTTAAATACCATTCACACTTGTCAATCACTTGTACACGTACAAACGCGATCAACAACATGTTTATCCCGCATTTATCACCTTGTTTACGTCGCTAATTTGCCACGCATATGCTTTTGCTTTGCTATGCTTTTTTTGCAAAAACGCAAACAAAGCCATAAAAATATCTCCTTATCAAGACACTGTCGCTGCATGCTGTGCCACATGTTTGTTGAGCAGTGTACGCGCGCGCACTGGCTTGTGCGCATACTCAGCAGCGTTCGGCTTGTGATAAGCCTTCTGTTTGTGAGAGTGTTTCTTTTATACGAATATTACGGTGCTGCTAATCTGCTTCGTTTATCATGTTTGTGCATGTCGCTGTATTTGCCAAGTACCCGACCTACAACACAGTGCCGTAGCATGTTTTGTTGTTGTTGTTGTTGATTTGGTTTTTGCTGTCAGCATAGCGGGAGGGTAGGCATATCGGCCATAGTTCTGGGCTTTGGCGCGATCAATGGTATCTGGTCTATTCATTTGTGCTATTCATTTAAATCTTGTTTGTCTTTGGCGTTAATTTTTCACATTTTCTATTCTTTATTATTCTTTGCCTATTGTCGCATCGTTTGTTGTTCTTGACCGTCGTAGCCTACTGTGCTGTGACCGTGCCGTTTGCTTTCCAGTTTACTTTTAATTGTTCAATTTTTCAGTGTTCAGTTTTTAGTCTGTGCGATAAGCTGCTATCTTGCCAGCAGACTGTGCCTTAGTTTTTGTGTGTTTCTTTCTTCCTTTTCTTTTCTTTTCTTTTCTTTGATTGTGGCATTTTGAAACATCTAATCAGTCATTCTTGGAAAATCGTCTTGTCCAAGTCAGTGTAAACAGTTTGTTATTGAATGACTGACAAAAGTTATCTATTGGTGCAGCGAGCGGCGACATACATATTTGATTCTACAGATTGCCTATTAAATTAAAATTGAGTTTACTGGAGTTGTGATCAGAATAGTTTTAGCAGTGCAATTTAGGCACTGGATAAGTAATTTCCGAACTAAGATTTCGACTATTAGAAAGAAAGCATTTTCTCATAAATATATGCATTGTACTTTTATACAGCTTACCATCCATTTGTATAGTACATAAATAGATCAAGTGTAATTGAATAAACTAATCCAATAGTTAATTAAGACTGAGTTAGAAAATAATAGAGACAATCCCTTTTATGTTATGTGTTTGGCTTATAATTCTATCATTTATTTTCTAACAAAGCCTCTTTTCACACTTTAAAATCTTTTCTTACTTGTAGATTTAATGAAGTTTCATAGAATTAGATATTTATTTTAATTTGGACTATTAATAGTCGTATTAATTTTAATTTATTTTGTTTAGTTTTTTAATTAGTGTTTTTTAATCTATAAGTAAAAATTGTTTAAGTAGATAAAGAAGCTGTTGACCATTTGGTTTCGTAGGTCCTCTTGCTTGGTAGTGCGCTACCGCAACGTCTGGGATAAAAAAAATCATTAAGCATCTATTCAAATCTCAGAACTATATAAAAATAAGGTATTTTAATTCTTATTAAATAGGAAACAATTTGTATTTCTTATAAATTTAATGCTTTAATGGAGAGTCCATTCTCTATAATGCGTTATATAACTAATGCAGAAATATCCATTCCTTAAAGACATCACAACAACTTGGTATATACGCAGCTGATAATAGGAAAGTTGTATAAGCAATAATCTTCAGCCAGTCTAAAGTTTAGGTCTTTATAGGGTTCTCAGCATAAGGATTTGGTATTGATTAAGTACTAAAACTAATGCCTAGAACAAATAATTGCTAACATCACCAATGAGCAGCATTGAGTTTGCATTCAAAAGGCAAACATAGTTTGAGTCCAGCTGCGCACTAAGCAATAGATTCCATTCGATTTTGCCAGCAATCAAATCAGAACTAAAGCAAGTGCTGATATTTGCACTTTGCCTATTGCCACAGAGTACAGAATACAATTTAAATACGCTTTCATGGTCAGCATGATGAAGGTCAGCTGAGAGCAAAACTCGATTCTTATTTCTTGACACTTATGCTAAGAGCAATGCAGATAAATGAGATTCAATATGAGTCTAGTCTGGGTCAATATTGGCTAATCTAGAACGCATGCGCTGCAAAAAGCTCAAGCTTAGTTGCTTAGCCATTGCAAAAGTAGGTTATCTTTGAATTTTTTTGCGTTTAAGTTTTTAGTCTCATATATGTGCAATGGTAATTTTGTGAAAATAAAAATAAATGAATAAGATATTATAAAATGCATGTGTAGATTGCTAAAGTGGTTTATTGGGTTTTCTTTGCTTTGCTTTTTATATTTTTTCGATTATCGTATTTTTTTGTTGTTTTGGTTTATGTTTTTGCAAGTTTTCAGCATAAAAACTGCTCGAAAACGGAAATTTCGTACTTGAGTGCTTTGGTTTTCTCTTACATGCTTTTGGAGGAAGTTTTTAAGCCAGCAAATGGCTTACAATTAAACCAAAATTGAAAAATGTGTGTGTGGGATTTATTTTTTCATTTTGTTTTTAAATTTGTGTTTTTAGTTTTGTTTTGGTTTTTATTTTTGCCAAACTAGCATTGCTCATGACCGAACATGAATGTACAATGTGTGCCATGCATACATGATGTAATCCATTCACCGTGAGGTATTTTGTATGTGTGCCTATAATCGAGTTAATTAAATAAATGGGTTGCACTTGGCTGCATTTGTGCGTACCTTGTCGTGTATAATACTCATTCACAACGAGTTTGTGATTTTTGTGTGAGTGTCTTTACATTTAAGAGTTGCTTCCTTATGCGCATGCGTATGAACTATGCACATAACGTAATAAACCTATTTATTACATATTAACATTATATGGCTTATTTTATTTTTTCTGCAATTTCACAGGTGGCTGCCTTGAAATGTATTTACTGCGAAGCAAGATTGTGGAACAGCCCATTTGAGATAAGTTAATATTTTAAATGTCAAAGAGTAAAATAAAATAATTAAATTAAAAAAAAAAACTGAAAACAAACATTTAAAGCATTTATTATTAATTAATTACGTTGTAGATCTATTTAAATAACGGCAGGATGACTTAAAATACATCTGCCAGCATAGTTAAATTTGGAAATGTTGGTGGAAGATCGTGTTCCTAATGAAATACGTATTCAAAAACGAGTTAGAAGAAAAAAAAAAAAAAAAATTGTATAATATTGAATTCATACTTGGTCTTTTTGCCATTGTGATATATACACTATGATGTTACAGTGTATAAATTTGCATATGCTTGGCTTATGATAAAACAGTTTCTTTTTTTCGCAGACGTTGTGGTAGCGCACTACCATAGAGAGATTGCGAGATTACATTAAAGAATTTGCAATAAAAAATATTAATACTCAATTTTTAAAGCTTGAAAGTTGACTTTTAAGATCCTTTTCATAAATTGCGTTCGCTTCCTATCTAATCAATGAGATTCAGAAGTCGATAAAGTGTCATAAAATTTTATGACTCATTTATGAAGGTTCGTTTTTTTCAGACATATGGCGTAAAAAACGACGAATGTTATTAGTTTTAGATTGAGCAGGTAGTTTACTCTAGTTTCAATTTGGATTCTTAATTGTTCCTGAAAAGGGCGCTAATTCTATTATTATTGCATCTGTTGAAATTTTACTTCTACAGCCGTGTCTGGATATAGTGGACTAATTATTGCAAGGCTTGTTCACAGTATTGAGGTTGTTCACTATATAAAGGTTAACATTTTTGATAAATTAAAAAAAAAAAAAAACCCATTTTCAACCACAATCGGTTTGCACTCAACAAAAAATACAACGACTAAGGTCAAGAAACAGCTGATTTTGTAACAATCAACAGCAAAAATACAGTAGGGGAATACCATCTTTTATTTTCGATCCCTTCTTGTGTTTTTTGTTGTTTTTTGCTTGAAATTGCTTTTAAAATTGTGTTTACCATTTAGAGGTTTTCGATTGTTCACTATTTAGAGTACCCCATGTACAAATTTAGGTGTTCACTATACCCGCACACGACTGTAGTGTGATAATAATGAACAGATGACAGTGTTGTATTACAACCCTCGCTACTTACAAAGTTTTTTTTTGTCGTACAATTATACTTTCGAAGGTCAGTAGCCCAGACTGTGAGACAGGAATGTAAGTTAATTTTGGATTCACAGTTTTTATACCCTGTACCAAAAAATGGTAAAGGGTATATTAAAGTTGTGCAAATGTATGTAACAGGCAGAAGGAGGCGTGGCAGACCCCACAAAGTATATATATTCTTGATCAGCATCGAAAGGCGAGTCGATATAGCCATGTCCGTCTGTCCGTCTGTCCGTATGAACGCACGGATCTCGGAAACGGTAAGACCTATAACCACCAAATTTGGCACGAAGACTCTGCCAATCCATAGGCATAACGAGTTTATTTTTTTCGATATTCGATCTATAACATATAGCTGCCATAGGAATGATCGGCCGAAAAGCCATATTTAGTAACAAAAACCGCTTTATTTTTTAAGATATGTTTACCAAATTTGGGATTTAATTGTTTTACCTAATGCTCAATCACATATCTAAAAACTATGTATATCGGTTCACTATATCATATAGCTGCCATAGGAACGATCGGCCAAAAAACAACATTTACTGAGAAAAATTTTTTTGTATATTAAGCAATCGTTGTCAAATTTTGGATTTAACAATTCTTAGTAATATCCAATAATATTCCCGAATATTATAAATATCGGTTTGCTATAACATATAGCTGCCATAGGAAGGATCGGCCGAAAAACAACATTTACTGAGAAAAACTTTTTTGTTTATTAAGATATCGTTACCAAATTTTGGATTTATTGATTCTAAGTAAACTCAAATCATATTCCTAAAAATGATAAATATCGGTGCACTATAACATATAGCTGCCATAGGAACGATCGGCCGAAAAATGGCTTTTACAAAAAAAAAAATTCTTTTTCTTGAGATATCCTTACATAATGAATACAAAATATTAAAGCAACAAAAAAATATATTAAGATTTGGCTTCGGTACAGGGTTTTCTATAGTCGGTTCCGCCCGACTATAGCCCTGCCTTTCTAGTTATAATGTATATAAGTCTTAAGTTTGTAATTTTATGTTTTTTAATTTTAATTTTTAAAGTTAATTACAACAGTAGAATTTAAAAATAACTTTATAAAATGTATGGTAAGTCTTGCATTAAATATTGAATTGAATTAAAGATTTTATGAAAGCTATTGTTACACTTTTTTATCTCTATTATATTTTTCTATTCTTTTGGAGTGTTCCTTTTGAGAGGGAAAAACATGTAAACATGTAAGTAACCTTTGTATATCTGTTTTCGTTTGTAATATGTGAGCGGTTCTATGCCATTTTCTTTTTGTTTCTGCTAATCAAGTCAACGTATACCCAGAATATAAAAAGCAAATGAAACACACTGACGATCTCTACTTTTGGCCTTCTTGGTGGTCTCCTGTATACAGTTACAAATGAAATCACTTAGGAAAATGTCCAAATACTTTTGCTGGTGGTCGCAAGAATTCTTTTATACGGTGTTTTTCGCAGACAAAGCCGCAATACACATTTATAACCGTATCTTATTGTACAACAATGACAATGGACTAGTGAAAATGCGGTAGATACCAATGACAAATCGACAATTTACGATGCTGGAAAATTCAAACAATTATTTTTTAAATTTTTACACGAACTGTTGAATCTGATTGTTTATTCTTTTTATACTCCGTGTAGAGTCTGAGTATTGCACAAATGTTTTTTTTTAGTAAATTTATAACCCTTAGGATAATTTTTATGCTGAAATTACACTATTGAGTCATATAAAATCAAACTAAAAGAACTAAAATCACCCTGCAGCTAAATTTATAAATACTATGATAAAAATTAATGTTCAGTAGGAAATAGGTTTAACCAAAGCTTCACATATCTAACATTAGAGTATATTAACAGTTGATTTATTTTAGTAATTTGAACATTTTTCCACCGAGAACCATAAGCTTGAGTCGGTGACAATGAGAGGAACAATGAGGTTAAGGCCTTCTAAGCAGCGATGCATGCAGATGAGAATACTTTATGTCAAGGCTTAAAGTGTATAATAATTGCACCAATTTCTATAGCTAAATCAAAGACAGACAGACAACTGTGTCAATACATTAATCAGCCAAGCATTGTCACAAATTTATACATACGTTTTAACACCGACAGGAAGTTTTGCAATAAATGTCGTTATGGCTGTTGATCGTCAATATGCATTAGTGAACAAGAGATGTGAGACAAGGTTGGGAAATGTCGAAAAATGCGTTGTTCAATTTAATTTTCAATTTTGAGTTGTATCTTTCTTTACCAGTAATATTTTTATTTTCGATGTTCACGTTAAAAAAAAAAAACTATATTCATATCATTCGGTTGCTGTGATGCAGAGCCAAAACAAGTTACTATGGATAGTATTTAAAGAATCTATTTAAACTTATAGTGACAATCAAACCGGAACTTAAATGTAAATCTGTATTATCAATTGAAAACTTTTATTACATTAATTTAATTTGTTAGTTTAATGCGAATACAAGTTATTCCATTTCCGACACTTATTTAACATACTATTACAATAAGGTGTCATCACCTATTCCAACTAATTGCAATCAAAGGTTCGCCGTTGCACATTAAATCAACACCCGGAACATTCGAAGTTATCACGAGAACGACAAACTGTAAAATTATTCAAAAACAACACAACACTTTTAAGTGTTGTTCTGGGATTCAACACAATAGTATTAGCGGTACTGAGTCATAGGTGTATGTAAATAATGTCTACAAGCGGTACATTATCTGTTATCCCATATCTTGCGATCTGTATAATTTATGGTAGTCATTTGTCAGGGTCAATGGACATGTCACTCGATAACACTTCGACAATCATTAAGTAATATTCTAATGACAAATCCACGAGTATGAAATATGAAAAACCCATAATGTTTTCTAGACGATTACGTAACTTGGCTGAAAATATTTTAGGTTTAAAAGCTAGCTTAGGAGTAATGTATATTGAGAAGCGATATTAAATAAAGTTGACCAAGTTAAGCAAACAACAAAACAAAAACCAATATGAGTCTGATCACACGGGAGATTTTTTTAAGTTGCAAATACTTATGCTTTTAGTATATTTTGTATACTTTTCAATGTTTTCTATTTAATTAATTTAACAAATAATAGAAGACAAATATCAATTATGGCGAAAAGATATGTTTAACAGAGTTTGAAAGCCACTGGTTTACCTAAATATATATGTGTCTAGTGATTCTCAAACCTATCATCATCATATACCTCACACTGATTTTGTCTTACTTTGTTTTTGTGATTGTATCGTGAAACAAGATTTTTACCTCTTGAGCGTATAAAAGTTTTCACATAAACAAAAAAAAAATAGTAAATTAAATATGCCTCATTTGGTTAGGTTTTACTGTAAGAGTTTCGAAGTGAATAAATTGTAAATAAGAAAACAGTTTTGCAGCTGGAAAATGTGGAAACAATCTACATAAATGAGATAAAAAAAAGTTTAATGAAATTTATTGCACTGTCACAAACTAAAACTCAAAAAATGAAAAATTGAAAATAAATGTAAAAGAATTTTAAAAATTGCAATTGTAATGCAAACTTGATACACAGTAGGTTATGCCGTGTCAGATCAATAAAAGATGCGACAAAAGACAAAGAATGCATAATAGAAAGAATAGATAATATAAAGAATAAGTGTCAAAGACACACATAATTAAAATGAATAGCATAAATGCATAGACAAGACACAATTGAACATGCCAAACTGCAGATAATGGAAAAACATTCTTCCTCCCCCGTGGTGACAGAGAAATGAGTCGCACTGCGAAGGCGGCTATTTGGCATAACAGGAAAATGCTAAAGGGAGTAAAGAAGGCGTTACCGAAAACAACACAACCAAAAATAGACCAAAAGGCTTATCAGTCAGAATGCTAGCATATGCGTTGTGTGTTTGTAAGCATGTGATGGCCAGTGTGAACAAGAAGCAGACATTGCTAGCCTGCAACAGTAGCCTGATAAGAAAATTGTAGTAGAATTTATGATACATACTTTGTGCATTTTTGCAACAGTAACAAAGCAACTGCTTAAAATTTTAGTTAAGCATGTACTTAATAAATACGTAAAGTACAATAGTGATATGCACAAGGTGACATAACATTATTCTAAAGCAGCGTGCGTAACAAACGCAACCAAAGTCGTATACAACAACAGATCCGACAACAATCACAGCGTAAAGCATACAAATTGGCAATTTGTTGCTGCTTACCGTCCGCAGCCAAGGGATTGTAAAGTTTAATTAAAAGGGTTACGTGATAGTTGCATTGCAAACACAGCCGTGAAATGTGAAGACAAACCTGAAACTAGTAACAGCTTTAACTTAAGTTCAGACGTTTACACGCCCTTAAGTGCAGCAGGGAACGCAACAATGTCAATGCACACATTGCCAACACATATCAGTTCTGCTGCGCATTTTAGAATGCACGTAAAGGAATCTGTTCAAATAAAAAAGCTTGATGCCTAAAGGAAAGGCTTGAAGAAAAAATTCAAAAAAATGCAACGTATGCAAACGAATGCAGAATATATGTGTAACAGCTTATTTCAATTAGTTAACAGAGCTGTTAAAGGTAACAGATGTCTTGTAGACAATATATGAACTTAACAGACTATGAAAAAATCAGCGCAACAGCAACAGGAGAATACTTTATAAACAGGGAAATTACCAACTTGCAGAATTCTAAGAGAAATTCAACTTTTGATGGTGCATTAGGAAAAAAATAAATATTGTAACTACATTACATTTTTATAATAAATAGTTTAGCATATTTGCCTTAGAGAGTATGGTGATATTCATCACTGTTAAGTTTTATAAGCTAATTTTTGTAATGTCAAATACATTTTGCTACTAAGTATATATTTTTATAGTACCAGTTTGAATGAAAATATTACCTAATTGTAATTTTAAGAGATTGCAATAAAAAAAATTTTTATAGGCGTCTAATCGATTTTTTATACTAAAGTGCGTTGGTGTCAACTCATGTAAATTTATAACTTGACAGTGTTTAGTTTCAGTTGCGTTTATAGGTATATTTTTTAATGAAATAAAGTTTCAAAGTAACAAAATTAATTTTATTATATTAATTACAAAGTTCTTAACAATAAATGCAAGTCATCACAAGTAACACTTCTCCTGAAAGCAAATTACAGATTAAACGATTTGTTGGACAATTTTTTATGAGTGTTAATTGTGTTCAACCTTATTTGAGATTTGCATACATTAAGTTAATTGAAACTGGTTGACAGAAAAAAAAAACCAAATAATACGAGTAAACAATGAGCGTAGGGTATGGAGTCATGATATTCCGGGGCGCAGTTAGACCTTGGGTCTACTCGGACTTGGGTCGGCGGCAACTATCAAAACATGTCCTCGTAGGCAGTGATTTGATTGACTTTTGTATGCTTTGTAAATAATTTCCGGACTATTGTGCTGTTCAATGTCAGTATCAGTGATCAAAGCTCTATGAACTATTAATAATAAGACTTCTGCAATCGACAGCTTTTAGGTCCATTATAACCCATCATATGAACTTAAAATCGCAAAAATTCTTAGGGAAGTTTTACTGTGTTTCAGAAATTTTATACAATTCAAAATATGTAAATTTCTACTTGAAGTATTATAGGTCCATAGTCTAGACTAAAGTATAGAGGCTGCATAAAAAGTGAACACTTAGTTATGAAAGTTACATACTAACAAAACCTAAGTTAAATTAAAATTAAAAAATTACTTTCAATTATATCTAATAATAATATTCAAACCTCATAAAGTGATAATAAGCTAATCATTATTTCTTTTATAATTAAATTAAGTAAGGCCTTAAAGATTTAATGGTGAACAAATTATAGCAGTCTTAAGCAGCAATTGCACAATTAATCTGTAGACAATTTTGTTTTTGTTTTTTTTAAATTAATTGTTGCACAATACGACTTGAAGTACAGTTACAAGTGAGTAAATGAAAATACACACATATCTCCGGCAATGTAATATACGAGAGAGCGTGTGCCGATTAGTCGAAGCAGTGAACAGTAGCGTAGATAGCTCATCATGAAGTTGTTCGCAAATGTTAATGACAATATTAATGACGCTGATGATCATGAAGATAAGCTTGATTAGCAACGTCATCGATAAAACAATTAACATCTGTCTACGGATCAGTTGAGATGAGTTGCACTGAGTTGGGTTTGCTTGAGTTGAGTTCAGTTGAGGAAGCGAGCGTACCTAGGTATGTACGTACATACGAGTACGAATGCATTTTGGGAGCACAACTAAGTACCCAGCCAGCCAGCCAAACAGTCAGTTAGTCAGCCAAGCATATGGAAGCGGCAATGTGGGCGGTGGGAAACATCAAAGTCAGTTATAACTTCACGATTTCGTATAGATGCCATGTAAGTTTTTTTCTTATTCAGTCATTATTTTTTGTTTGTTGTTGTTGTTTTTATTGCTGCTCACTGTTTTCGAATGTATATATATTATGCATATTGTTGTAGCGGATTATTGTTGTTGTTGACTTATTTGTTAGCTAAATTTCGTTTTCGCAATAAATACAAGGCTAATAGAGTTTGGATGCTCAGATGCGACGTTGCATTTGATTGTGAAGGGACTAACGGAACATTCGCTACGTATTAAAGTCATTTAAATTAAAAAAAAGTGAAATCGAATTTTGTGACAAACTTTTTTTATTCGCTGTTTTTTCTTAAGTCCACCAGGATTTTTGCAAGTGTGTGAAAACAATGATTGCGCGTTATTTATTATGTTTGGTCGGCGTTGCCTTGTGCTTAGCCAATGAGCCAGAGTTGCCGCATATGGAATTTAAACCCGTGAAAGAATTACGTGAGTGTTGAGGGCTAATATAAAAAAAAAAAGTATATAAAAAAGTTTTTCATGTTTAGGAATAGTATATGCGAAGCATAAATAAAATAACAATTAATTAAATAAGTAATATTTAATTTCAGTAATTAAATTCCTCAGAAAAAACTTTACTAGGGTTTAAAAATTTGCTAGAGACTATTCTTCAAAAAATATTTCACTACACAAAATCAAAGAGATAACAAAAATGTTTATAAAAATGTACTAAACTTTAACTCGAAATTTTTATTCTTGTATTCTTTTTTCTAGTAATTGTAATATATTTTATTTATCTGCTGTCCATTTACTATTGGGTAATATTTAGAATTTCAAGTGGGTGTCAAAAAACTACTTACGATAGATTTGCTGATTTACATTATGATATAGAAAGCTAAGACCGATTCGGAAACAAATTACAGTCATTTATTATTTCTGGTTATTTCTTAGATAATATATTTCAATATCATGGCGTTTTTTATTTTTAAAGTATCCCTAGCTTCATATATTCAAGATGTACAAGTTGAATTTATGCAAATCAAACTGCTCTCAATTGAACCTGACGTAAAAAAATAAATTAAATTCCCATTGTATTTGCATGGATTTTGATTAAATAGTCGTAGATTGCAGCTCAGTTAATAGTTTGTAGTTAATAACATAGTTTCCCTTTAATATGGTCTCAGCAAACAAACAAAAAAAAAAAACCAAGATTAGTTGCGTATAAAAAAAATTAGAATTTAAAGGTAAGCTACAAATTAGCAGATACTATTTAAAAACTATTTGATGAATCTTTAATATCTTTAAAATTGAATAAGAAAACATAAACGTAAGTTTTTAAGCTTTGACTCCTGACGTTATTAACACCAAAGTGATCATCATCTGTTTATACCCTGTACCAAAAAATGGTAAAGGGTATATTAAAGTTGTGCAAATGTATGTAACAGGCAGAAGGAGGCGTGGCAGACCCCACAATGTATATATATTCTTGATCAGCATCGAAAGGCGAGTCGATTTAGCCATGTCCGTCTGTCTGTCTGTCTGTTTGTCCGTCCGTATGAACAAAAGGATCTCGGAAACGGTAAGACCCACAACCACCAAATTTTGCACGAAGACTCTCTCAATCAATAGGCATAACAAGTTTATTTTTTTTTTCGATATTCGTCCTATAACATATAGCCTGCCATAGGAACGATCGGATGAAAACCCACATTTAGTAACTAAAACCCTTTTGTTTTTCAAGATATCTTCACCAAATTTTAAATTTCAAAGTTTTAGCCAATGTCTAAATATCATGTATATCGGTTCACTATATCATATAGCTGCCATAGGAACGATCGGCTGAAAAACAACATTTACTGAGAAAAACTTTTTTGTTTATTAAGATATCGTTACCCAATTTCGGATTTGACAGTTTTAGGTAATATCCAATCATACTCCTGAATATGATAAATATCGGTTTACTATAACATATAGCTGCCATAGGAACGATCAGCCGAAAAATGGCTTTTACTAAAACAAAATTTTTTTTTTGTTTTGGATTGGGTACAGGGTTTTCTGTAGTCGGTTACACCCGACTATAGCCCTGCCTTTCTAGTTTATTATTATTGCCTTTCATCACATTCACTATCACACTGCGCTGTTACCATTCAATTTGAATATATGCTCTATTTAGCAAATTCGTTCTCATTTTATAATGTAGAGTATTATTTTGCATCCTAGTAGATTATGTAGTTCCGAAATATAACGACCTCTTAAAGAAGACTTTTTTTTTTTAAATTTACATAGCAATATTTTTTTCACCCCCAAGTCCAAGTAATTTTTTTTTTTCTAATTGTTGTGCACAAAAATAGCTTTTAAGATAATTTCGCACTAATACAATTCTAGACAATAGTTTTGAGTTATTACATCGAATGTAATAAATAATAACACATACAAGTAGTTGCAAAAAAGTTTTTATTTGTAGCATACAATTTTATAAAAATAAAAAGTATATGTTATGTATGCCAAGTTCATGGCAACCGCAACCGGTTTATTGTTTATACAACATAGTGTAAAAAATAATTATTTAAAAGAAAAAAAGCGTAAGAATGAAATTAAAATGAATTTTTTTATATGAAATTTTGTTTACATATTTATGCTCGGTGTCCAAAAAAATTTAATTACATATGAGAGCTGTTAAAGCAAGTGCTGATTCATGATGAAACGCCATAATAAGTTAAAGGTAAATAATGGAATAGAAAATATTAATAGTTTAATTATTTACTATACACAAGTAGAAAAAAAAAATTTGTGTATTATTAATTGTGCTCAGCACAATTTTTTCATACATTTTTAACATTCGTCAAGTAACAATAGATTATATTATTTACAAAATTTTTTCACCACAAGCTTAAAAAATGTACTGCTAAATTTTTAAGTAATTTGTCAATTATTTATTTAATCGAATCCACAAGGAAGCTAACAGGAATGGTTACTCAATTTACGACGTGTGGTTCAGGTTATTAACATCACATAATAAATAGGTATATTTTTTAAGTATTCATAGGAATTACTTATTAACAGTTAAAATAGGCACAATGTTTTCAATAAAAGTAGGAAAACAAACAAATAAAATACACAGCTTATTTTATTTAGTCAGCTGGAAGGCGCAGAGGACTGACTCATTTTAAAATATGTTTTTTTCTGATTGTTAGTCTAAACAGTTTTTAGTTGCAACTTTTTGATCTTTTAGGTTTTATAACAAATATTAATAGTCCCACCTTAGACTTTGTCACATTAAGTAGCAGTTTTGCTGTTAAGTCATCATCATGTTTATTATAAATAATAATTTGTCTAAAAAAACCATTTTTAACAAGTTAATGCATTTTATTAAAAACACACTTAATGATTTGTTAAAACGAAAAAGGTTTTGGATTTATAATAAATAACTAAAAAACAAGTTTGCGTGTTGCCAGCTAATTTCTTTGCTACTATTTTGTGCACATAGAAATATTTTGATAAATTACGTTGACAATTTTTATATGCGTAGTTAGTCAATAGTTAAAGCTGTCAGTTTATTTATATTAAATTTCAATTTTTTTTGTTGTTCTAAGTTTTTTGCTGAAGTCTTTTTTTGAAAAAAATTAATTGATTGGCATAGATAGTTATTAGAAAAAGTATTAAGAAGTTTTGCTTCTAATGACAGCTTAGTCAAAAAAAAAAAAAATTTTATTAATATCCATTAATGTAGAAACGAAGCAGCTAATTAACCTTTGGTTTGCCAGCCTTGTCACACGACATTAAGCTAAGTAAGCATTTGATTAAAACAAAACTTCTTAATTAACAAAAAAAAAGAAACAAAAAAATTACCAGAAAACCAAATCAGTAAAAAGCACAAGAGAATCTAAATTGAATAATTATTGAGCTAATTACGCAAAAAGAAATAAATCTAAAAAGAAAAATCAAGAATTATATAATTACTCGCGAAACGTGTCTCAGTGACTGCTTCTGTCAAACAATTATTTTTAGTTAAATGCAGTGCAAACTCGATATAAGGAATATCAATACAAAGAACATAAGAGCTCTATACAAACTTCATGTCCGATCAAAATACTTATATTTTGACTTTAATTTTTAAGTTTTTCTTTTAGCTAAAAGTGATCTCCTTGCAATCAATCTGATTTGTGTTGCTTTAATTAAAAATTCAGGGCGAACGATCTAGTTTGCAAAACTTAATACCTTAAAGTGAGCTTCCACTGTCACATACAAAATATGTATTGCATATACAACATAATACAAGTTAAACAAAACATTCAATTAAGGTATTCGTTCCAGTAATCAAACGAACAGACAGACAGACAGTCAGATTCAAGCTTCTAGACAGGTAATTAGGTAGCCAAACAGTTTCACACATTTTCAACATAAGCCATGTGTGCAATAAACGTGCAATGGCATAAAAAAACGTGTTTACCTATTTTTGACTTTGCCTGTTCTAAATGGGAATTTATATTGTGATGTCAAGGCAGTTTGCTGTTTTTTATCCATATTCCGTTTCTACATTTCAGCTTCCGACATACCCACATGCAGTCAGAGTGATCTCAACATTAACGACTGCATTAAGCAGGCATTTCAGCAAATGATGCCGCGTCTGAAGTACGGCGTTAAGGAACTGAACATACCACCCTTGGATCCATTTGTCCTGGAGAAGAGTTCGTACACGTATACGCAGGGTATTCTGCAAGGTCGCATATCCATGCGTAACGTTAATGTGCATGGCCTGAGCGATACGATTGTGGAAAAGGTGAACTTCCGGCTAAAGGATAATAAAGTGCGCATGGAGATTTTGTCCAACGTACCGCATATTTTTGTCGAGGGCGATTACAAGGCGAACATTAAACTAAACGATATGAAACTGACGCCGAAGGGTTACTTCAATATCTCTATGAGTATGTACCAGTCTTGAGTTGCAATATGATTTTTATAACCAAATATTTTCTTACGTTGCCTTGTTTTGTTTTTTAGCCGATGTTACCATGAAGGCACGTCCTGTTGGAGAACTCTACGAAAACGATGGTCATACCTATTTGCGTTTGCAAAAATTCGACAGTGAGCCGACAGTTGGTGACATGCGCATCTATGCCAGTGGACTGGTACCGGATCCAGCGTTGAGTACGTATCGGCGTGCTTTGTAGTAGACATGTTTATTTTAATTGGGAGAATCGTTTCGTTGTTGGTCAGTTACTTTGTAGATCCCTTGGGCCAAGAGAACATTATTGAAAAGTGTTGCTGGCACTCCAAATTTGGCACGAAACCTATCCTAATTTATAGTCATAACGAGTTTATTTTGTTTTTTTTTTTTTCAAAATACAACCTATAACATAACATGTAGACGCCATAGGAACGATCGATAGAAACACCACATTGAATAATAAAAACCCATTTATTTTTGAAGATATTGTAATCAAATTTCAGATTTAATAGTCCTAGGTAATGTTCAATCATACATCTCATTATTATGTATATCGGTTTACTATATCATATATATTGTAGAATTTTAGGCATTTTCATTTTATTAGTGCAATATGTGCAGAAATTGTAAATGGCAGTGATTAGAGTTGAGTTTTCTAACTGCAGTTGTCTTTTTTCTTCATATATATATGAATCACGCAAGGAACTTCTATATTTATCTGTTAATTTAATTTCATACTAATGGCAACGGACTGCTAATGTACAAAGCATCTGCAATTTACATTTAAAAGTCGATAGAATATAAGTACAACTTTAGAGAGAAAAAAAAAACACAATTGTGCATTACAAAGACAGAAAGGTATTCAAGAATCTGTTATTTAATCAGTAATGAGCTTATGTCAATTCCAGCGATTTGCACAGTCCTATAATAATATATTAAAAGTTTTATTTTTAAGAACTTCAAACATGCTGCATACTAAGTTTAAGTTTGTTTATTCATAATTTTTTCAAATAATTTGTTGCATTAACCACTTATTTTTTTTACTAGATGCTGTCCTCTTGGACTTTGTCAATCAATATTGGCGCCAGATCTACAAGGCAATGTTGCCCGAGACGCTCAGCACCTGGCAGCCGCTGATGTTGAAGTCGGCTAATGAGTTCTTTGCCGCCTTACCCTTTGATTTGTTACTAACTAAAAATTAGTCATACTCACTAAACTACTTATACTTTGTATTTAAAAACAAAATACTAAGGAAAAGTAAGTGTAACTGGTTTTGTTTTCAGCAGGTTGTAATGCAAATAAATAGCTTTTTATTGTTTAATAGTAAAAAAAAAAAAACAAATAAAAATATAAATATACATACACGGTTTTATTTTAATTTATGAAAATTCGAACATTCATGTATTGAAGTGTGTTACATGTCTTGGTGCCGCTTTTCATGTTTTGCTGTTTGCTGTTTGACTTTTCATTTGTCAAGTGTTTGTGTATTTGCTTTGTTTAACGCTTTAATTTCCAAGTAATTTCCATTTAATTAGTCATTTTGTTATTGCTGCTGCCATAAAACTTAAAGGAAAGCCGGTTTTGTTGCACTTCACATCAATAACGAGACAAGTTTAGTACAGACAATCTACATAGTAGACTATCAACTGAGGCTGTGCTAATGTCAGCACTAGTGGCAACTCATCTGGACTTGAACTTTATATTAAAATGCGCTAAATCGCAGCTGACACAATATAATCGCCTGTGTGCTTAAAACACACTTCAGTTATTGGCTGTAAGTACGGCAGCCAGTTGTAAAATCGCGCGAGTGTAAATTGTCCACTATAAAGAGTAGTCAGTGTTTAGTGTCGACTGCAGTTTGTGCACATCCTTAAAGTTGTAGCTAACAAAATGTCCTTTTACCTAAAACTCGGTTTACTCGTGTGGCTGGCATGTGGCGCACAAACGTTGCCCTTGGCTGAAGAAGTCGCAAGTGACGCGACGAGCACAAAAAGTGCTGTTCAAAAATATATATCCAGTAAGCCTGGCCTGCATTCCAGCTTTAGCATTTAAATTATTCTACATTTTTTTTTTGTGATTTTTTCTCTACGCTGTTTAGCTAACGATTTGCCAAAATGCACAAATGATGAAACACTTAACGATTGCCTGAAACGCGTAATGGGCATTATGTGGATACAGCTAAAGGATGGCAATGAGGAACTTGGACTAAAGCCTATTGATCCATTCTATTTGCATCGCATTTCATTCCAATATACGAATGGTCCCATAAGTGGCCGCATAACCGGCAAGAAAGTGTATATAACTGGTTTTGCCAATCATATCTTCAAATCAGTGGATGTTAAGCTGACCAAGGATAAAATTAAAATGCGCAATGTTGGCTTTGTGCCGAAAATGTTCCTCACCGGCAGTTATAAAGCGGATATGTCAATTAATAACGTGCACGTCAAACCAAAAGGCGAGTTCAACGTGACCTTGTGTAAGTGTTTAACTATTTTAAGAAAAAAATAATTTTATTTCTTTCTATGTGGAAGTTACATTTATCATACAAATCCTACTTAGAAGCTTATATTTAATAAGGCTAAAAATATTATTTTTTAAAATATTTTTTGAGCAGGATAATAGCTTATATATCGAATTAAAAAAGAAATCTTGAGCTTGCGTTGAAAAAATAATAATTGTGTTACTCTGCTATTTTTTCAGTGGATGTTGAGATAACAACAACAGCTGAGGGCGATATTTACACAGAAAATGGTCATCAGTTTGTGCGTTTAACTAAAATGGAAACCGATCCGAAAATAAGCGATCTAAAAATTAAGGCAAATGGCATATTTCCTGATCCCACGCTGGGTAAGTTTTGAACTGAATTTTTATTCAATATAGTGATTTTGATTTTTACTACTTTTAATTTATTTTTACAGATGAAATTATACTCAGTGTAATGAATGAGTACTGGCGTGATGTCTATAGTAATATTTTGCCTGAGACGCGGCAGTTTTGGCAGCCATTAGTGCTGCAGTTGGCCAATGAAGGTTTAAAATTGTTGCCTATCGATCAATTTATTAAAGATTAAGAAATACAGTTAATTTTACAATAATAAATGTATTATCTCTTATGTAGTGATGTTGTATACCAGATTAGCTGTGCATGTTATTACTCTATAACTTTTGATTAGCGTGTTCAGAGGATATTCCTTGGCAATCTTTAGGCTGCTTTCTAACGTTAGCTCAAAGCAGCTTTTAGCAGCTCGTCTTACCGATTTGTTCGTTCTAGTCTTATAGGAAGTACCTCAAGATCTAGGCTCCACATACTCCTTGATAAAGGCAGTACTTATTTAATCTAGTTTATAAATATCATACACCCGCTCTTTGCACTTTCATCCGCAAACTCATTTTCCGTTTCCTGTGTTTCTTTTATAAATGCATAGAGTCTAATGTATTGTAAATCAATTAGTTTTATTTTAGTATTAGTTCGGCTTATGAAGGTTTTTTAAGATTAAAATAATGGCAACTAGTTATAGAATTCACTTCCATTGAGTTGCTTAGGAAAGTTGAAGCAAAATTTTCTAACTTTTTTTTCTTAGGATAGTATAAATATTTGGTTACAGAAGATAAATATTTGGTGTAGATGAAATTAAATTAAACAATTAATTTGTTTACTTACTTTTTGTTTAATACATTTTTTACGATCGATATTTTTTGTAATATAAGCAAATCAAGTGTAAATCTTATTGCATGCGCACGCATAACACGTTCAACTGGAAAACTACAAAAAATTAATTCTACTTTTTTAATTGCGCAATTACAGACATTGCAATTGCATTCATTGAATTATAAAGTCTAATTGCAAACAAAAGCGCAGACCGCATTAGTTTAGTTTCCATTTTTTTTTAAGCATTCAAACAAGTTTTTTGCTTAAGTCTTTCGTTAAGCTAAACGATTCACATAGCGGTATAGTTTTTTTTTTTGTTTGTTTTGTTTTTGTTATTATTATTAGTGCAAACTGCGCAAGTCATGCCCTAGTTAAGGTAATCGAATTGTGCGTAATTTTCATTTTTATTTCAACAACTTTTTTATCTGCTTGCGGTTGTAAAGTGTGTAATGTGCTCTGACCTTCATGATGGTGTAAAAAAATAAAATTTTTTTTATTATAATAATAATAACGTCCATTAACTTATACATACCATAGAATTACAAAACTCATAACAGTTTTAAAGCCACACAGCGACGAGTGTTAACACTTATACACGTGACACGGTTCCCATGTGTAACTTATTAGGCTTTCGTTTCAAGTAAGATTATATTTTAGGCACGCACGTCATTTTATATGCTTGCTATTGAACTTGAAAATCAATTTGTAGGTAGGCAAAATAGTTCGAAGTTCAAAAACTTAATTTGTGTGAATAATGCTGCCGCTAGGTATATTTAATAAAAATCAATTTTATATGCTTAACGATGTAATTGCTTTAATTTACTTATTGTGTGAGCTGTGCTGCACAATGCACAACACATGTAAAACGTGACTAAAATTTTCATGTAAGAGTTAAACTTTTAGATCTGTCATAAATAGAATGGTATATATGCGATTAAATTGCATAAAAGGCTCAGAAGATTTTATTTACAAGGAAATCGGTTTGTTACAAATCATTCTGTATTATGCATCACCATAAGCAGAAAAAAGTTAAAAACAATATAATTGCTCTCATATTCATAGTACAGTTTGATGTGCACTACTAGTTCCATGTGCATTGCACAAAGCACGTAAATAAAATCGCTTTGTCTATGCGTGCTGCCGCAAAGTCGTGCAGGTGCAGCTACAAAAAGTTAGGCAAATATCTACATGAATTTAACGACTGAAAAAATAACATAAAAAAATATATATATATATATTTAAGATTTATGCGTCTACCCGGCGCAATTCGCATTTTAACATGCAAATCACGTAACAAAAATCACCTTGAAAAAATCATCCATGGCACAGACGTTAACATAAACCGAAATCATATTTTTTCATTACTTCTTGGTACTAAAAAATACTTTAGAAATTAGTTATGAGTCATCGTCGTGGTTTCTGTGCCAAACTGCCAAGAGTTTACACAAATTTTATGATTTTTTAAAATTCGATTAAGCAGAAATTCAGTGCTTCTCAAACCAATGTGCAAAATAACACTGTTTCCTGTTGTTGTTGCTGCCAACGCTGCTGACAGGTTTTGTGTCAACATGCACGCTTATTTATGCTTAATTGTTTGATTGACATTTGATGAACTTGATTGACAGTTTTGCTTTGCATGCATAAACAGTTGGGCACGTCATGCTTTTGTGTGGCATGCCTAGTGTGTTAGAAATATAAAATATGAAGTCAGCGTGAGAAGTAAGGAGTAAAAGTTTCAGAGTTGAGGAAATTGCTGTTGGAACACTTTAGTTAATATGAGTAGTGCTGCACAAACTGTACATGCGCACTTTGTGCATCACTTACAGTGTAAGTAAGAGTACAGTTTTAGTTGCGGAGAGGAGGTTTTAAATTTTTTTCCGACAGCTATGAAAGAAGGTATGGATAAAGAAAAATCTCCCAAAACAGACAGTACCATTAACCACACCAAATGATCGCGGCTGTCGGTGTCCGGTTGTGGAAGATTTGGCTGCAATAATTTTATTAATTTAAGTTCAAAAGTGTCTATTTTTTTAATATAATATAAAGAAATTGAAATCCCTCTTTGTTTTATTCATTTTTAAAATAAGTTATCTATGCTAAGCAACATGTGTTTGAGTTGCAACGCTAAAATCAATATCAAGTTTATTGAACAATGAAAAAATTAACACAATTGTTTAATATAAATTGACGTCAACTTTATTAACTAAGAGCTAAGACTAAAGCGATGACACACAGTTTGATTTTATGCAGTTTTAGCCGCATTGCTCTAGCTACAAGTTTTATTTGAATTTTGAAGGATTTTCATATTTGTAACCGTCGTCACGGTCTGCTCTTATAAGCACAAACAAAATTAGACACACACATCAATGGGGTTTCTTTGCGCTCAGGTGCAGTCGAATACAAAAGCTTTGGGCCAAATTGATCAGAAACTGAAAGCTCAAAATACCTCACAAGCTCAGCCTCCGCGAGCATACGAAATTTATACATTACAAAAAAAAAAACCTATAAATAAACGTGTTGAACGCGCAGCGCAAGATTTGCCAGTCGAGCGTCGACAAAGAAGTAGCAAAAACAGAAACCAAAATCAGAAAACAAAGTTGTACGAAAAGCATATGAAAAATTGTTGAAAAAATTAAAACAAAAGTGTTTGGCAATTTTTGTAGTGTGCAGTTTGTTGTTGTGCCCGTTATTTGTTGTTGTTGTATTGCAGCAATAATTGCGCATATTTGCAGTCGCCGCAGCAACGGTTACTGTAGAAAGAAGTCGTGTAGAAAAAAAAAGAGTGCAGCCGGTTTCAAAATTACGCAAAAATCCAAATAAAAAAAAATAAATAAAAACAAAACGAAAAAATCAAATACATTATATATATAAAATAGTTCAAAATATAAAAAAGCATCGAGGGGAAAAAATCACTTAAACTTGTTTAAAATTTTTGGCGAATTTTTCTTGTGTACGAAAAAGAGGAGTGTTTAAAGAAGTTAAACTTACCAAAAATACAATAAAAAGCAGACAAACAATAAAAAAATAAAAACAAAAACAATCCAGCCGAAATATGCAATCGTTTGTGCATTTGGTGTTTGCCTATGCAACATTTTGCGGCCTAGTCGGAAGTGGAATTAAGGCGGCGACTTTGCCATCAGCGACAGCGGCGCTGAGTGAGCAACAGGAATTTGCAACATCAACGTCAACTTTAGCAGCAGCAGCAACATTAGGTGCAGCGGCGACGTTGGACGGCGATGATGCCGTTGGAGCGATTGCTTCGTCGACGCTTGGCTCTAGTATCGATTTGGATAGTTTGGAATTTAGCGCAAGTGAGTTTGGTACATTTTTGTTTGGTTTTTTTTTTTTTTTCTTTTCCTTTTTTTTGCTTTTGTTGTCGATTATCGCTAATGTTTAGTTTTCATGCATTGCATGTTACACATATCCATTCATGTATGTTTAATGTTGATATTATATAACGACAAGAACTTGATAATCAAAAATGAAAAGTTACGTTTTGTGTGCATCTAGCAAAAACAAGTTTGGCGCTTAAGTCTTTTGTTTATGCACAATGGAATTTTTATTTCCGATTTATTGCAAACGTTTGTTGTTTTTTTTTAATTTTATTTCAATTAATTCTTTTTTTACGTTTCGCTTTACTGTACGCAAAAATTGTACGATTAAAATCTCTTTAGAAATGTAATTTTATTATATTTGCGTTACGTTATGAATGCTTGATTTTTATGGCGAATATTTTCATCGTTTTAATGGTTTGCTTTATATGGTTTTATGTTTTCTACGTGTTTTGAAAGAGATGGGCCGTTTAATCGAATTAGTTAATTATTTAAATTGATAGTTGATCATCTTAATGGTAATTTTTTTGAATTGGTTATGCGTTAGAAAAAAACGTTTGTAAGGCTTTAGAAAATGCGAATCCTTTTGTCCTTTTTTTTATAAATTGGCTGATTTTTGAAATTTAGTTTATACAAAAATTTATATAATATATATATAAAACATGAGTACAAGAATTTTTCGATTTTTTTTTTATGTCAAATTTATAAAATTGTGACAGTAATAAACGCTTTGGTAATACCGCATCGATAAAACGATTATAATAAAAATAAATGTGTAAAAAAATTTTAAATTCTATAAATATAATAATAATGTTTCCAATTCTGTACACGTAAAATTGTTTTATGACCAACTGATTTAATAAAAAGATAAATAAAATAAATGAATAGGCGCATGTCCATGTGAAATTCCATGTTTGCATAACTTTGCTTTTTGCTTATTTACAATACGCTGCCAGTCAGCATCAAACTGTGCCTATTACAGTTTCAACGCATAACATGCGACTGTTAATGTAACCGACTGTTAACAACTGTCAGCTATTAACACAGTTAGATATTTTTACTGTTTTTTTTGCACCTACAGCTTACAAAAATTTAAAATTGTCGCAAAATTAAAAATATTAAACTAATTAAAATGTCCGCTAACACACAGCCATGTCATGCACATGCCGTTTATTAAACGCATATTACTTTCAATGTTGTTCAGCACTTTGCTTGCCACCGGTTTTATTTAGGTCCCGATATGTCTAGTGTGCGTCATAGGCAAGCATAACAATTACAAGCAATTACAGATCAACCTTGAGCGCAATTTAACACAGAAAAACAGCGAAAAAACAAAAAAAGAAAAAAAAAAAGAAATAAAAATCCAAAATATAAACAAAAAATGCTCTTTGGTTAATTTAAGTTAAAACAATTTTCTAAGCTTATTTTCACGAAAAAATTAGCAACGTTGTGGTAACGAATATTTTTTATCGCATGCCACAAGTGGTGTTCGTTTATTAAAAAATGTTTGTACACAAATTTGTTTACGACTTTGTGTGTTGTTTTTTTTTTAACATGCAAAAGAAAAAAAAAGCCTTCATATAAAACATATCTCACAGACATTTTTTTTGGTTTCGTTAAAAAATATTTTCGTTTTTTTTCTTTTCTTCTTTTTTTGCTATTTTTTTTTTTTTTTACATAGCAACTTGAACTTGACACATATTTCATTTTTTGTTGATGCGTGGCTTGTAAAGAAACGCACGCAAAAAAAGTGTGAAAAAATTGAAAGTTTGCTTTCAAACTGTTAACAATTGTAGTGCCACTTATACTGTTGTCTTTTCGTTTGTTGCTTTTTTTATTTAACCTTTTGTCATTAAATATTATTTATTTGCACAGCTGTTTAACAACTTTCGTGCACATGTCATGCTGCGTAAGCGAAAATTCTTCTAAACCAGTGATAATCACATTGGAAAAAAAATAAACAAAAAAAAAAAAAACGTATAATAATCGATTGTGTAAAAAATACTGTTAAAAAGTCTCTTCTCTACAAATAAAAATCTCTGAGTTATGCAGTTGAATGTTAGCACAAGTTAACATTAAAAGGTAAATATGACGCGCCTTTAGTTTTCAACAGTCCATGATAACGTACAAATAAGTATTAGCAAATGCATTGAATATATTTGTTTTTGTTTTTTTTTTTAAATGTTTGTCATATATATTATTTCTGCGCTGTCTTTCATTAATTTGTTTTCGTTTTTGCAAACTTTTTTTGTTCATTAATAAGTAAAAAATTTCGAAAAAATATATT
This sequence comes from Stegana nigrithorax, assembly GCA_037044495.1. Classification (NCBI taxonomy): domain Eukaryota; kingdom Metazoa; phylum Arthropoda; class Insecta; order Diptera; family Drosophilidae; genus Stegana; species Stegana nigrithorax. The sequence goes on along the minus strand of JBAMBQ010005352.1, from coordinate 1,174,411 downwards.
CATTGCACAGTGGTATAATTTCGTTAACTGTGGAGCGAATCTTCGTTAAAGTCATTAAGAGTTAAAATCATTAAATTTGTTTTTATACATCAATATATATAAATACATACTCGTATTTATGAACGAGGATAATTGCTGAGCGTAATATGTTGTCATTTGATAATTTGTAGGCGAGATTGGCATCTTATAATTTTTTCATATTTTTAAGACAATCTAAGCTTATAACAAGAATGTCTTTAAGGTTTGTACCACATAAGATAAATCTGTGCTACAGATCATACGTGGTTTGATACCCTATAAATTTAATGTTTGGCTACTTTCTGACCTAATAAAAATGGTTTTCCTGGTTTTCATATTGAAATTTATTATAAATGTGATGACAACAGTATTTTAGTGTTTCGTCAATTATTATAAGTTAATCTTTATTATTGTTAAAATGTAAAAGAAAAAAAAAACGTCCATCTTTTTGTTTTTCTACTATTCATACAATATGTGCGAGTATTATCTTAATACACAATGAGATAGTCAAAAGTTATTAAATTTATTTGGCTTATATTGTGCTTAAGTAATTATTGCATTAAAAACAAAAAAACAACTAAATAACACAATTATACTTTTATTTTTGTACACATTTAATTATTATTAAATTATTTTCCGCCATTTTTGTAGTAAAGGTTTTTATTATTTTATTTACGTTTATTAAAGTAGATAAACACGTCCGATACACGTTTAATGATTTTTTTCTTATTGCTTTAGAATAGAGATTTTTGTTCACTGTGCCTTTTGAATTAAGATTTAAAAGAAAACCTGCTTGCCTGTGCCACAGTGACAATTGTACGCAAGCGTGATTGAATGTAAGCGTTTGCATATGTGTGGCTGACTGACTGACGTAAAGCGCGAACGCGAACTTAAGATCTCAACAGCTTGAATAAATTTTGTAAAACTGACCTACATCAATACAGCATAAAGGCGGCTGTGGCTTTTGTTGTTGCTGATGTTGTGTGTTGTCTCAGTTTATCTCTGCTTTTGCACAACGCGGAAAGCATAGCAAAGAGTAAAAGACTGCTAAACGCGTGACATGTACTTAAGTGCACGCTCCTTACCTGCTTCACCGCATTGCCTTTTGTTTGGATGCTCGGCAGGTGTTGGCTGTGATTACTTTAGTTATTTTTTTTTCTTGTTTTTTGTTTGTTTTGTGGTTTTTAATTTATTATCTGTTGGCTGAAATTGCAGACAGGCGTAATTGCGCAAAATTTATTGACATTTATGTTTCAAAGTTCGCGCAAATTGTTTTGCATCACTGAAGTTCGAGCGCAAACTTCGATATAAAAAAAACACGAAGGACTTAAGCAACAAACTTGCTTGAACTTTTTAAAATTCTTTACATTGTGCTAAACATGATTATGCGTATTCGTTGTTAATTTTTTTTTTATAAATGAAAAAATACACTTGAGCAATCATAAAGATTTTTAATAATTATAGAAATTTTTTTTAGAAAATAATTGTCAACTTCGCCTTGTTCAGTCTCGTTTCGGCCACGCCTCTACTGTCGTTTGACATTGACCTTGTCTAGCATAAGTCAACGTTGGCTTCTAATCTGCGCACGCACTCAAGCAGCACTTTTTTTTTGGGCCCAAAAATTGAGGTTTTAATAATTTCACTAAAACGCAGTCAATGTAAACAACCGCCAAGTCTGTCGCAACCTTGTGCCTGCTTAGCTGTGGACTTTGCCACCATGACATATGTGTATGCGTTCGGATCATATATGTGACAGTTGGAGCTGGGGCTGGAGCCAACCTACAAATCGGCCTTAGCTCATAGTAATTACATGCGACATGCCTTCGACACAAGTGCGTACTTTGTCTTCGTGTCATATTTTTGGGTGCTTAGTTCATTGGGTGTACACTGCCAGCGCACACTCACGCGGCAGCCAATGAAGCGTTGGTTTTTGCACTTTAGCCAACGCTGACTGAATCGGTTGCAGTGCGAGCACACTGATGCAATAAAGTGAAACGGCAGTTTTGTAAATTTGCTGCTCGCTTGAGTTGCAAAATAAATGCGCATTGCATATTTGCACTTTTTGGCTGTAGGTGATCCAGTAAAGCAAAGTGCCAGATCAAGTGAAAGTTGAACCAAGCTGATGTGGTAAGCTTGATTTACTGTTGACCCTTGTGTAAGCATTTAGATCTGGTTAGGCTTCACCTTGGCTTTTTGTTTTGTAAACTAAAAGTGCATACGTCTTGTGTGCATTGCAATGTCTGAATGTTGGCTTTTATGTGCAACTCACGTCATGCAGTCTATTATTGCATGCAGTTGATTTAAAATTTGTTTGTTTGAATGCCAAAGTTTTGCTTGCTTTGTTTTTTCTGTACAGATCGAATACACTATGACAGCCAAATGAGTTTCGTAAAGTTGATTATTTACCATAGTCAAACATTATATCATTGATAAATAACAGCTTACAAAGTTTGAGCATTCTAAAAATAAAAAAATTTAAAGAAATTTGTTGAATATTTGCGGGAATGCACATTGCTACTGTAAGAGTTTTATGCAACATTTTGCGAAGAAAATTATCAAAAATCTGTAAATAAAATTTCCTGGTCAATTTTTTTCCGAACATCAGTTAGGAGACACATTCATCTCGAAAATAATCATAATAAATTAAATTACAAAGAAAAAATTTTTAAAAGCATGTGCCCATCTTCAGTAGCACTAAAAATTCAAGAATTCGCATTTTATGACCCATCATAAAAATTTCGCATGCTAATTCATATTTCTATGAATGGGAAAAACCCTTAATTTCCTTAGCGAAGTACCTGCGCAATGCGAATGTGCGCGTGCAGGCTAAATAGACTGACCTGTGGGCTAAGACGCTCGCGCAAGCCGTGCTTTGCGGATCAAAGAATGAGTATAAAAGCAGCATCCTTTTGCCTTCGAAAATCATTATCAAGCAATAATTTGCAGCATACAAGTAATACCCTTTCAGTCAGATTAAGCACACAAAGTTTGACTAAATCACTCTTACAATATGATTGGTAAACTGCCACCTCATGATGAGCAAAACGACGATCCTGAGTTAGGAATTGCAGGTGAAGCTGAGGAACACGAAGCTGCTTTGCCCGAGCCATCACATTATCATATACCTAATAATTCAAACTCAGAAGCAGCCGCAGTGCCAGGGGCACATGAACAGAGCCATTCCGTTGTGGGAGCTGCCTTTTTCCGTCAAGACTTGGATCCAAATGTTCTGCGCGGCCTAATCGCTCAACATATGCAAGACTATTATTCTGGATTTCTGTCGGATCCACAATTTCTCAGGGCAGTCAGACAAAGCGAGCGTCGCTTGCAATTCGATGAACATCACAACAGGCACAACTGAACTACTTTTGACAACAGCAGTATAGGAGCTGCATTTTTACTAGAAATAATTAATCTCTAAACTAAATTTATGCTTTAAACATTTGTTTTAAAAATAATAAGTTTGAATAAATAACACACTTATAACTTTATTTAATTTTGTTTATATATACTACAATATCGTTATTTGAATTTTTTTTTGGGTAATATAATAATTTCTTTGGTCTCTAAAAAAGGAAAGGAAGTTCAAGTGCAAGTATAAGCACTTGTTTTGATTAGAGAGCTAATTTGTTTTAGTTTAAAAAACGTTACTGCTAAAATAGACCACCAAGACCAAAGATAAATAGATTAATATTGTAAATTCATAATTTTGTATAAAAAAAAATGGTAATAAGTATAAATAATTATTGATTATTTGTTCTTTTTTAGTTTCACCACAAACCGATGTTTCTGTGGTGCCATGCAGTCTGAGCTCGCCGGAACTAAACGAATGCATTAAAAATCTGTTCCTGACCATTGCGCCAAAATTAAAGGTAGATATAAGAATAAATATTTAAAAAATGTAAGCAGAATATAGGAAATAAAAATAAATAAATAAATTTTATATAAAAATTATGTTAAGATATATTTAAATAGAACTTCCTATATTTCCTTTAATCTACAGATTACCGGTCTGCCGCAATACAACATGATCTCGGTTGATCCGTACTTCTATAATCGTGGCATCTTCCGCTATGCAAATGATGGCATCCAGGGTGGTTTGCTCATCAAGAACATGAACATCTACGGCATCAGTGGTCTGAAAATAAACAGCGTTCTGTCGAATTTCACAGATAATGGTTTCATAATCAAATTGGGCGCTGAGATGCCACAGTTGCGTGCGGACGGACAATTCAAGGCGGATGTGAAGTTCGGTGGATTACGTTTGGTGCCCAAAGGACCCTTCAATATAACCGTTGGTATGTATGCTGTGTCTAATGAAGAGTTTTTATGATGAAATTATATTCGATTGTTCTCTGAAGACGATATCAAGGCTACAGTTTTGACTGATGGCACAATCGAACGCACCGAGGATGGCGGTCAGCGTGTGCGTCTGAATCGTCTCAATGCGAATGTCAATATTGGCGGTGCAAAAATTGTTGCCAATGGCATTTTCTCTGATCGTAATCTGAGTGAGTGGCTGTTGCCAAAAAAATATATAAAAAATATTTACGTATTTAATTTTTTTTTTGTTTTGCAGATGCCATGATCCTAAATTTGGTTAATGAGAATCTGCCGGAAATCACGCGTGTGGGCATACCTGCTACTCGTGAGCAATGGGCGCCCATTTTGGTTGCACACATCAATGAATTCTTTGCGCAGGTTCCTATAGAGAAATTCTTAGTGCAATAGAAGTATTTATTGCTTGTTTTTTGTTTGATTATTAACAAATGAAACGCACAAATTTAAAAATAATAATAATTAACATTTAGTTAGTTTTATGTCATTTATTTTTAGCATTGCTGCTTCCAAATATTTTTTTATGCAGAAAATTTTAACAATCATTTAATAAAATTGTATTTATTATTTAAATAAATTTTCTTGGCGTGAATTTTGATTTCAAAGTTGTCAAAAACGACAGCTAGGGGGCTACCGGGTCGAATGGTAGCGCACTGCTTGCTATGGTAATGCAGTGTTCCGCGATCGTTTTCGATCTTACATTACTCGGTCATGCAGTGATGTGAAGATCATGTGTACGCAGAATATTTTAACAGGAAAAATATTATGTTAAATAAATAATTAAATTAATAATAATAATGAAATTTTAAAATTTATTTTTTTTTACTTCAATTGGGAATTTTCAATTATTTGATTATTTGTCAAGCTGTGACGAAAATTATAAAGTTGCAGAGGCAAGTTAAAATGGCGCCAATCACATTGCTAATTTAATTTAAAAAATACGACAGCCGAAGGCCGAGATATTGTATATTTTCCATTTGAATTGTATGTAATGGAATAATTGATCGTTTGATCGTTGATTACAAGAATTTAAAAACATACTAAATGCTGCTAAAAATTGCATAAGAAATCTTGGTTATTTAAGCCTCCTAAAAGGAAATTTAGAGGAATTGCATACATTGCTTTTTTGCAAATAAATTTTCTTCTTCATATTCACCTTGCTCTGATTCCTCTTTTATAATCCTTGGCGTTGACAGTTAAAAAGATTTTTAGCTAATTTTATAGAATTTTTAAATCTAATCATATATATTATGTTTTACATCTCTTGAGATACAATGTTTATACATGCTGTAAATATCCACCTCTTGATTTCTTTCTAGTGAGTGAAGATTGCACGAATCTCTAATACAAAAAAGTCAGTCACGTAGCTGAAAATAATGAGGAGGACAAAAAGACACAAGTTGTTGAGTCAGTGTTTATCATTATCATAGTAAATTTCCATATCTTGTTTTGGTAGTCAGCATGAGAGCATGACAATGCTACTTTTTTCAACTACGCATGATATTTTTACCGTTATTGTAGTCTATTTTTTCTTTTCTTAAATTTCGTAGCTTTTTTTATTAATATTTGTAACACTTGACATTCTCGATGAAAGCCCTAGACGAATTTGAAAACTTCAAAGCCACTTACAACGCATTACAAAAGCATTTCGCCCACAGCGCCGTCAAAGCCAATAAACGATTACGAATCCACTTTTTTGTGGTACTCCTGTTTAAAGCTTAACAATACATGAATAAAGCATGGCTAATGGCTGTGGGTGTCAAGAGACTGCATGAATCAGTTACAATTGTTTTCGAATCAGCATTAACACACAATCAATCAACGGATATATCACAAAAGCATTTATATCAATAAACAGAAAACCCATCAAGAAATCCTGTTTGTGTCGAAAAAGAAAAAGAACAAAAAAAAAAAACCACAAAATTGTTATCAAATTAAACACAATTAGTTAGCAAAAAAAAATTAAGCGAACAGGCACGAGGCACAGCTAAACAGACAGACATGGATCAGCAATCATGAGCCATGTAGCCAATGAGCCCAAACACCTTTTTTATGGATTTTTTAAGGAACAACATTTACAGCGTGACGCCCCTGCCACTTAAGCTTCGGACGTGATTAAGCAAATGCAGAGACGCAAACTTTTCTGGAAACACCTAAGGCTGTTTTTGTAAAGGTGCAATAGCAATAAAAAGTGACAAAAGTTTTTTTTTCGCAGCCAAAGTGTGCAGTTTAATTGAATTAATTCATAAAAAGCCTGCGGCGATAATTATTACTTTGGAATTTTGCAAAGTTGTTTACAACGTTCTTTTGTTTGCAACGCTTGTGTATAAGTTTCGTATTTGATTAATTTCTTAAGCTTTGATCCTTGCGCAAGTTCACTGCACGCTACCAGTTTCATTTATTTTTTTATAGTGTACACACAACTGCGCAGTCAGACACTGAGCGCTTATCTAAGCGGCTGCATTACTTACCTCGTTTAACTTCTAGACGTGCATAAATTGTTGAAATTATTTATCGAAGACATTGCGGCATTGAGTGTCATCAATGGGCTTCCTGTGCTTTGCAGTCTGCTGGTAACGTAGTTAAAGCAAAAATAGCAACAACAACAGACATAACAAACTCATGACAAGTAAAACAACAAAAAAAAAAAAGAAAACAAAACAGGAAAAAAAATGTTGGTCTCTAAAATCGAATTCAAATTTCATTTGGCATGTGTAGTAAAATAGAAAATAAAGCAAACAAAAAAGAAACGTGTTGGCCAAGTCAGAGGAGCTGAGGTAGAAGTGAAATGTGAGCTAGGAATTTGAAATTATGTGCACTAAAAAAAAAATATTGCAATGGTAAATTGTAATCTACTTGAAATTTTTAGGTAGAAGGGCAGCTTTCAAGAACATATATCAGCCAATATCGTTTACAACTGGATTTCTTTAAACTATATAGGAGGATTGAGATGCAACGCAAACTTTCCTTGAATCCTTAAGGATTAGGATTACCGAAGGGGTTTTTATACAACGTTATTCGACATAATCCTTCATAAATTTTAAGTATGGTTTGTTATTCATCAAAAGACTTACGTAACGAACTTGTATCATACCTACAAAATAACTGTTGGAACATTTAATGAACTTTCTGCTTCTATTTATTTTGTATTATAAATTATGTTATTTTTTTCAGTGTAATAAAAATCAGAAGCAGGGCTAATAAAATGAAGCGCAAACAACTAATAAATGCGTTTTGCAAGGTGTTCCAACATATCCAGTCAAACGGTGGACATTCAGTTTGCATAGAATAGCGTGCGTGTAAAGAACGAACCGAACAGATTCGGTTTTTTTTCGCTCTGGTTTTCAGTCTATGCGAGACAGCGGTAGACGTCTAGACGCAGTGCGTGTGCGTTACAACTGGATTATAAGTTTCAGAACACGACAAAACATTTTTCTGGAATTTTCGATGCAGTTCTTATTTTTTTTTTATTTGATTAAAAATTTAAACTAGTTTACTGTCAAATAAATCGATAGGTGGAAAATTTTTATTGACCAAACAAAGAAATTCCTCGATTAATGCAAAATAAGTAAATGTTGAAATAAAAAAAAAAAATAACAAAAATTGAAGATGGGAAATAAATAAACAAATTAATCAAAAAATATGCGATTTATAAAAAACTTTTTTTCCATCTTACTGAAGTTGAGCTGTTATATGTAATATATAGAATATACAATGTAATTGGAAAAATAAAAAAATACATGTATATACAAAATCAATTCAAATCGACAAATCACTAAATAAGATTAAATTGTCACATTTAAAAGGAATAATGTTTTTAAATTAAATACATAAGTGATAAACAAGAATCATTAAAATGCAAAGATGATTATAGTAAATGTGTTTGTACTTTTATACATATCTTTTTAATTGTAATGCATACTAAATATATTGCGGAAATAAGTAAAAAAAATCAAACCATAAAAAGTGAGAACAAATTTTTATTAATTAAAAATATTTCAATTTTTAAGCCGACTGCTTGTCTTTTTATATAAAGATCACTGTGAAGAAACACGAACAAATAACGATATAAAAAGAAGTAAAATACAAAAAAAAAAATTAATAGTGGTCACGTATAAAAAGATTAAATTGACAAAAATGTCAACCGCAAGTAATCAAGTTAAGGGATCATTAACAGTCACACTACAATATAAGAAATCAATGAAACAATAAAGCGATCAAAATATGCTTAAATAATTGTACAAAAATACATTCGTGTATGCACATATATGTGTTCGTTGTTGTTATTGTTTTTAACGTATTCCATACAAAAACGTTCTTATGCTTAACATTTAAGCGTCAGCGTCAGCTGCTCCGCTGTCTGCTGCTGGCTTTACTGTCATTGAAAAAAAAAAAAAAAATAAAATGTGAACAGAAAAAGAAATTGCGCCAGACTGAGCTAAGCTGTTGACCAAACTACGACACAGAACTTTGTCTCAGATACGCGCGGACCACGCAAGCGGGCGGTCCTGTTCTCTCTGTTCTATACGGTAACCAACTTTGATTGCTGTGCACTGTGTTGTTGTTTTGATGCTTGGAAAAAATCTGCGGTGAATTCCTGCGTGTATACACGTCGTGAATATAAATTGCAGTAAAGCAAGAAAAAAGTGAAAAAAAAAAATAAAATAAATAAAAAGATCGAACAAAACAAAAAACAAATTGTAATGAAATAAAACGAATAAAGTGCTGTTTATATTGTTCAACAGTTGTTCTACAAATATAGCAAAATATATAATATAAATACTTAAAAAGAAATATACAAAAATTTAAACGCATAAAAAGCAAGCAGAAATTCTCTTATGGCCATGTTTGCATTTTTGCAAATTTTATTACTTTGTGTGCATTTGTTGCATTTTAAGTCGACGCAGGCGCTCTACGATAATGTGACTACAAAAGCAACAACAACAATAAAAACATCATCAACAGCGCCACATGTCGCACTGACACTGGACGTTGCCGCAGTGCCGCAATCGTCAACAGCGGCAACGCCAATTAACGCGGACGCGACTGAGATTAAGTCGCATATCCCAGGACAGCTTAATGCGAGTCAGGTGCAAGTCGGGCAGGCTGATGTACTCGAAAGTGACGATACTGAAACTGTTGAAGGTAGTTAAAATAAGTTGGAGGTTTGAATTTAAATTTTAAACTTAATGTCCACAGTGCGTATGTGTAATAAGCTAATTGGGTATATACTTTAGTGAGAGTTTGAGCATATTGAGCAACTGGCTACTTTACTTGCATATTGTCAATAAAAACATCTAATTGTAAAACTGTATATGAGGTGTGAATTAGAAATAATTGTTAAAAAATCAGGAAGACTATATTTTTTATAAATTCTATATCACTGATCCTCGGGAAGCCTTTAGGATTTAAAGTTTACATATACTTCACAAAAAAAAGGCCAATAAATTCAGTAACCACAGATTATAAAAACATTTGGAACTTTGTTTTTATTTACTTGATTGCGGTTTAAACAAAAACCGAAACATATTTATTAATAACATGCTGCCTTAAACACTTTTACCCCTTTATTGTCACAACATTTAGCAAAACAACAGTCGACGTCTGTTTGAGTTCATTGGACTCATAGCGCAAATTTATTCCTTGCACGCATTTGTACACATGAAATGGGTTTGTATGACCTTCAAATAATGAAATAGTAAAATTTTGTGTGTTTACATTGTGTCTGCAGTTCAGCACCCTTTACTACATCGTTGCGGCGCTTTATCTAATGCAAAATGCTGGCTTTCATTTGTGGGAAGCGTGCTTTAAAAAATGAAAAAATGGAAAGAAAAATATTGGCACTCAATACAAATGAGCTTAGATCGTATGTATTAAATATTCGCGCCATAAAAGTTGACAGCAAACGTGCTTAGGTTATATGTGTGCGCATTGTATGTTGGTGAGGCAAAATCTAATTTATAGCCGCAAATGCTTATTAGGCCGCTTTATGATTAATAAAACTTGTGCAGGTAGTGCAAGATAAAAAGGTTAGCTGATGAGAGTAATGGAAACGCCAGCAACTAGGAAAGGATTTTCTCAGACTACATTGAACGAAGTTGTGGTTAAGTTAAAATTTTTTGGTGGAGGTCTACATTTTTGTAATATTTTGCTAAACACTTTTGTCGATTGATAAAAATTAATAACATTTTAATGTTAATATGATTTAATATGAATTATTTTTTTTGCATGTTCGCACCTTAAGTCTTTTGTTTATTCAACGCATAAAAAATAATTTAAAATGATTGCATAGCATAAAACTAAATCACCTTCGTTGTTAAACATAAAAATTAATGGTTTAATTGATAGCTGTGCATTTGCTGTTGTTTTTTCATACACTCTGTTGTCGTTGAGTGGCAGCTTCAACACTTCAACGCGTGCAACTTTGTTGTTGCTGCTCTTCCTTCTCCATGTAACAATTTGTTTGATATCTGTTAACAGCAGACCGGGTTGCTGGCTTGAAGCCACTGTTAATGATATAGAGGCAATATAATGATTTTACTGCATGTATTTTTAAACCGTTGACTGCCATAAAATTAAAAAAGGGTTGGCTGCAGTTGTGGAGGCAGTCTGATGGTCTAAAGTGTTTACACATACCCTTTTCACGCTCAGAGTGTAGTCGGCGAAGTTGTTTATATTCGAATCGACTTGCAGTTATTTTTGTACCAGTTTCTGCTGCATGCCGCTGTGTGTGTTTCTTTGTTGTAATTTAATGCCTGGTTAATATGCAGAAAGGTGCCAAGTTCAAAGTCATATGCGGCGAACTGAAATGGAGTGCGAATGGGAACAGGATTTGTAAGAAAAAAAAAAAACGAAACTGTTTTTAACATAACATATACTAGTGCAGAGTGAAAAAATTGCATTGAACTTGAACTGGCATTGTCCTTGATTGAGACAAATTGTTATTGTTTTATATAAAGGAGCATATAAAAAAAAATTTATTACTGATACAGTGTATTTTTCATTTCTTTGGTCTGCCGACTTTGTTGAAGTCAAGTTTAGCTTTAATTTTAGCATTGAAGTGTTCTGGAAAAATTTAATGTTTAAAAAAGTATAGGGGGTTCATAATTTAGGGCAGCTAAGCAATTGCGTAAAAGTTGACTTTCACAATTTTGTATGCAGGCTTAATTTTTCTGATAGACTTTTAATCCTTTGAACTCACAAACTAAATTTATGTAGAATGCATGCTTCATTTAAGTGTCTAAGAACTATTCATGTGATAATGAACTTTATGTTGTAAATTTGTAGCCTAACTGTTCATTTAGATAGAATTTTTTTATCATTACGAGAAAAACAAGGAAGTAGGAACCAATTCTGCTTCATATAGACACGATTAAAGTTATATAAAAAGTCTTTACGAATTTTATTTCGAAATATGTTATAAAGAACGGTTGACGATTCATTTAGCTTGTGAATTTGTTTATGATGTAGAGAAGTTAAACTTTTATCTATCGAATTTCAAGATAATTTTTAGAGCTTCCTACACTATTACAGTAACTCATATTTGAAAGTAATTAATCATAGGCATGACATTGCTTTGACTGTCCATAGATACTGTCCATAGAGACACTTTTGCACACACGTGCTCTGACATTTGAAAATAATGACCGCCAAATAAGTTCAAGGTAAGCTAATGCGTGAGAGATTAGAAGCCTATTTGGTGTGTTTGTAGAATATTTGTGACACAAAGTTCTAGCATTTTAACATAAATCGTGCACAAATATGATTTACTCATGTCTACATTAGACATGCAAAACAAAATAGAATAGGGGAAATAGAAAGCCAAATTTTAGCAAAGTTTATTGCCCCTACTTGCGTGGTGTGCATATGACTACAACAAACACATATGCCTATTAACAACAATTTTAATTTTTTACTGGCAAAAAACCAAACACCAAGAAAAAAAAAAATATTAACCGCAGCAGCAGCAGCCGCCGCAGCAATACTAAGCCAAAGAAGAAATGTCGTTTATTGACAAAGCACCTAAACATAAAAAACATATATTGACTCAACGATTGTGCTGTGCCGCATGGTTCATTCTTTCAATTTCGCATGCGATTACTCAATATTTAGACATTTGTCGTGCTATTGTTGTAATTGCTGTCAACACCGTGGCGGCTTCGACGTTCGAGTCAATTGAGTTTTATTTTGTTGACAATAGACTTAAGCGGTTTCCTTGCTGAATGACAATTGCTGTGCCATTTCTTACAAATTATTTATTTCACGTTTAGTATGTTTTCTCTATGTTCTATCACGCGTATTTGGTTTTTTTATTTTTGTTTTTCTTCGTATCACCCGCTTTGACTTTCCTCTATACATTGCCTACCTGGAATGCTCGTTGCCAGCTTCTTAAAATTGGTCCAGCGTTCTTTTCTTTTTGTTGTAGGATTTCGTTACTTTTTAGCATGCATATGTTATATTTATGTTAATTTATTTTATTTTTATGCTTTGTGTTGACATTGATGAGGTGTGTTTTTATTTTGTTGTGATATATAGGTCTAGGCTTTGGTTAACGTTTTGTTTCGACATTTGTTTGCCTAAATGAGCTATTTAGTTTCATTTATTCATTTATTTATTTTGATTTGATACATTTTATTATTGCTGAAATTTGTTTACAAGTTTGCGCCATAAGTCTTCTGTTTATTGGTGGTCTGTCATGGTCTATAAGCATTAGTTTAATTGATGGTTTTTGTTATTGTTTTTGATTTAAATAAAACGATTTGCTAAATGTGTTGTAAAATAAACTTTGTCATGTGTTCTAACAAATTTATAGCAGAAACTTTTTTTTAAGAGCTGTCACTTGGATTATTATTTTCGAAGAAGCAATAAGCTGCTGAATATGCATAAAGGATTCTGTTACGGGTTCACATTGAGATCTTGAATGCGTAATCCTTTTTTGCAACAAAAAAAACATCCTTTGGAGTCACATTGAAATTATTTAGCTACTCTACTCCACTTAGCCAACAAACCCAACAATCCTGACAGTCAGATTGGACTAAAATAAGTTTAGGTGTTAAAATAATTGATATTTAATAGACCATTAAGTGAAATGCCAAACTCGTGCGCTGTAAAATATATTATTTACGCGTCAGGCGGACTACTGCGCGCAACTATGTGAAATATCCATAAGCTCAGCACAAAGAATGTTACCAATTGGATGACAAAGCAGTTAACTGAATGCGTGGGTGTGTGTTCGCGATGTGAAAAATATGCTTAAGACGTGCTTCGCATGCGAATGTTCTCTTGTAAGCCATTATAGCATGTCAGTTGAACGCACATATATGCGCAGACCCTTACTAGCAACGCACTTACAAGAATATGACCTAAAATTTGAATACAGTGGCGAATCGATAAACAAGTATAACATAAATTGTTTATGGTGAAATGGATTAGCGAATGACTGCCTACTGAAAGCTTTGGCTCAATACATAACCATAGAAATTCAATGCGGGCCTACGCTTGCGGCATTTCCGTGTCGTTTTGTGCTGACTCATCTCATGATTGGCCAAAAGTGCCGCAACACAAAACAAAAACCCGAAATCTGATTCAGAAAACATTGTGCAATAACGATTTGCTGTTTATTGCTTACATTCGCCATGTCTTTTATTGTTTTAAAATTATTTTGACAGCCAAGTGAAATGTTTTCTTCGACTTCGTCCATCGTCGATGTCGATGTTGTCGTGATCAATTTCGTTGTTATTTGATTGACAGGTTGTGAGCCTAGATTGTGTCCCATTATGCATTTGAAGTAGCCTGCGCCAGTCTTGTTGGAATTTGACATACATTGGCTTTGTAATTAATGACTAACTTATTACTTCTCAGTTAAATTGACAGGCACAAACAGCGCGCCCACATCGTTAGCAAATAATACACGCACCGGCCGGCAGCTCTACTTCGAGGCGGCACAGCCATTTGTGCTGAACGGCTACGCCTGGGAAGGTGCCAGCTGTCTGACTGCACGTGGTCTAAACGGCAACTGCATACGCATCGAAAATTGCCGTCAGTACTACAGAGCTGGGCGCCAGTTGACCTTTATCTCGGTGCGCCAATGGGCTTCACAGCCCGCGAATGACATCTGCACATTCTACGATCAGCTGGGACGTGCAAATAGCGGCATCTGTTGCACATCCACAGAAACGAGTGGCTTTGGCGTGTCGCCATGTAATCCAGCCCCGGCGCCAACACCGGATGAAGTGAAACCAGCCACAGAAGGCTCGGTAGACACCAGTAAGCCTACAACAGTGGCCAACGATTTTCAGGACAATAATGACATCGATGCTGTTAAGCCAGTGACACCCACAGCGAATGCACCCCTGCCAATAATGCCGGTGACTTATGCTGATGGCACTCGCTATCAGTATCAGTGGCCACCTTCGTTTGGACACTTTGCTGGTCTGCCACAATGGCCGCCACCAATACCCACACATCCGCCGAGCACAGGCGGCTGGCCGCCACCGTTGCCAACACATCCGCCCAATCATCATTATCCGACGCATCCTACAGCCGCATCCGCAGCAGCGCGGCCTACAGCGCATACGACACGGCGTACGACAACAGCAAGACCCATAACGACGACGACTAGACGACCTAGTTACCCAGCTTATCCAAGCTATCCGAGCTATCCGACACATCGACCCACTGCAGCGCCAACAACGACAACGCGCAGACCTGCCTCCACGGGAAGTGTCTCAGCGGAGGGTTTGCCATTGCAATGCGGCATACGCAATCCTGTGACACCCGACCAGCAACGCATTGTTGGCGGCACCAGTGCAAGCCCACATGAGTTTCCTTGGATAGCTGTGCTCTTCCGTTCCGGCAAGCAGTTCTGTGGCGGTAGTCTGATAACGCATAATCATATACTGACAGCAGCGCATTGTGTAGCACGGTAAATAGTCTGTGAGGATTTTGCATTACGAAGTCAGTCTAATGTTTGAACATTTTCTTGCAGTATGACCTCTTGGGATGTCGCCGCTTTGACTGCAAACTTGGGCGATCACGATATACGCAGCGATTTCGAGGTGCCGCATGTGCAGCGTCGCATCAAGCGTTTGGTGCGACACAAGGGATTCGAGTTTAGCACGCTGGTGAGTCTCTATGCAACTTCGACTTTTTACCTTTAATAAAAACTTCGTTCTTGACAGCACAATGATATTGCCATATTGACACTCAGTGAACCTGTACAGTACACAAGTAAGATACAGCCCATTTGCTTGCCCACCTCGGCCGCACAGCAGAGTCGCTCCTATAGTGGCCAACTTGCCACCGTTGCCGGCTGGGGTAGTCTGCGCGAGAACGGCCCACAGCCTTCGATATTACAGAAAGTGGATATACCCATATGGGGCAATGGTGAGTGCGCGCGTAAATATGGGCGTGCCGCACCTGGTGGCATCATTGAGTCCATGATCTGTGCAGGCCAAGCGGCCAAGGATTCATGTAGCGTAAGTAGTCTTGTCTAAAATAATTTTTTGGTTTTTTTTTTGGCTTTAGTAGATTTTGAAAATGTAACGCTAGATCATGCCTTTTCCTTCTCTCTGCATTTTAAAGCTTTTTAATTCTTTACAGGGTGACTCCGGCGGTCCTATGATTGTGCAAGATGGCGGCCGATATACACAGGTGGGCATCGTGTCCTGGGGAATTGGTTGCGGCAAGGGCCAGTATCCAGGCGTGTATACGCGTGTTACTTCTCTGCTGCCTTGGATTTATAAAAATATTAAATAAGTACTATAACGGGATTGATACGGTAGTGAAGCAATTTTTTACTTAACGATATAAGACGTGATATGTGCATGCAACTTTGATTTTTGTAAAAAATAAACGATGTATGTAATCTTTAAAACGAAAATGTAATTTTTTGGTCGCATTTATTATTTTTTTTCATGCTACATGTCTTTTACACTTCAAAGAATGTTCACAAGGGCATTTGTGGACCTTCATATATGACACCAAGGTATGTGTTAATATACGTAGGCAAAAGAAGACCTATGATTCATGAGAAATCTGAAATCAAGAACTAAAAAATATAGGATAATGCATAAATTTATCTGTACAGTTTAATATTTTCTGTCGGATTTTTTTGGATCAATTGTCTCTGAACAGTTTACGCAGCCAAAAAGTATGCAAGCTTTTTTGGTAATATCAAGCTACTTGCAGCGCCATCTATGCTCTCGTTTTATTTATGAGTAGCGCCATCTGCGCATGAATCGTTATTTTATTTTTAGAGATATCATGCCGAAATTTCATTTGTTGAAATTTATTTAAAAAACAGATCACATCAGCCATGAGGTCATCACTAATTTTGGTTATGAGACATATTTATAAATAAGCTTCTTTGTTGTTTACTAACATTGAAATATTGCACATTATTGTATTTATAGTATATGCAGTTAGAGAGATTTGGGGGTTGGAAAATAAGAACTAAAATAAAATTAATTGCTTGTTTTTGGAAAGTAAATAATAGGTCAAACTATGTTAAAGCAGCTTGATATTTAAATTTTTATGTCAGCAAAAACTAACTTAGAAAAAAATTAGAAACAAAAATAATAATACTTTTTAGAAGAAAAAGTATGACTGCAAAGTTACGAATCTTAGAAAAATCGCATGTTAGATTCTGTTCATCGGCATTCCGAAACCGTTCAGATTATTGAAAATTTTGAATTAGTTTCCTAATTAGGCTGTTGTTGGAGAACCAATAGCACAAATATTGCTGTCTTCTTATAACCTGTACCAAAAAATGGTAGAGTATATTATATACTTTAATATAAAGTTGTGCCTATGTATGTAACAGGCTGAAAGAGTATATATAAAAAGTATATATATTTTTGATCAGCATCGAGAGGCGAGTCGATCTAGCCATGTTCGTCTGTCTGTCTGTTAGTCTGTCTGTAGACTTATTACCATCAAATTTGGCAGGAAGACTCTCCCAATCCATAGGCATAAAGAGTTTATTTTGATTTTTCGATATTCAGCCTATAATAAAAAAATTCCATAGAAACAATCGGGCGAGAACTCATATTTACTAACAAAAACTATTTTTTTTACAAGATTTCATTATCAAATTTCGGATTAAAAAAACTTAGTAAAAGTCATTTTGTGGTCAAAACATTGTGCTCTGCAATCTGGAATCAGCATTTAGACAACGGTTTAAGGAACTTGTATTTTTGTGTTCATATTTTAAGGTGTTATTAACGCATGTTTACATGGTTGTTTTTCTTTTATAATAAATTATGATTATAATTAATAAAGCTTTGAGCGGTAATGCATATGAATAGATTTCTTTGTTTCATAGACAGCGAAAAAATATGGCTCGTTTGAAATTGATTTAAAAAATTGCCTCAGTATATAATGTATAAAGCTGTCAACACCTACAATTTAATTTTTAATTAACAATAAATTACAAATGCATTTAAATATATTAGCTGGCAAGCAGAAATGAATAAAAAGCCACATTTATTAACAGTAATGCATAAAAAATTATAACGCCAAATAAATTGCACATGCAAATCATCAACCAATAAAAAAAAAAAAATAAAATAAACTACATAGAGCCATTTCATGGTATAAACAACTGCAAATGTCAATGTACGCAAATAAATGTCGGGAACTAATTAAAAAAAAAGCAAATATAAAAGAAACTCATTGGAGCAATGCTAAAACAGCAAATAGGGGTATTAAATCCCGTACAACAATAATAACGAAAGTAAAATGAAATTAAAACAAAAAACATTAAAATATAAATAAAAAAAACTAATTTTAAGCAGAGAAAACTTTAACGCGTGCAAATTTCCGTTGACGCACAAACAAGAACCGAGTCAAGCGCTATAAAAAAAAAATTAAGTAAAAAAGAAAACCCAACATGAAAATACACAACGAAAACACGAGATACATTTTTATCTTAAATCTAATTGCAAAAATTGAAAGATATGTGCGTAAGGAAGCGAGAATACCAGAAGCCCATGGCAAAGGCACAGTCAGAGGCATATATAGTCGCAGCTGGGAGCAGTGAGGAGGCGCATATTGCTGTTTCAGCTAATGGTCAAGGCTATGTAGTTTATTAGCAGCAGCAAAACGAAAATCGTCTTAGGAAATCTACTTTTGCGCATAATTTTGCATTTGGTTTCCTTAGATTGAAATTTTCTTTTTAATTTTTATGTTTCCAACAACTGAGAATATTTGAACATGTGTTGTGCGATTTACGTTGGCATTAACGTTGCGTATCTTTATTTATTTTTAATTTTTTTATTTTGTTTTCTTTGTTTTTTGCACTTTTGACATAATTTTTTACTTTCGATTTTAGTTGTGGATCTAGTGGATGGCGACTGCGTCTAAGACGGAGCAATGAACTTTTTATGCCATAATTTGGCAACTTTTTATTTAAACTAAAGGCATAAGAGATAACATTCATACCAAATTTATACTGATTGCTGTATTTAAATCACATATTTCAATGTTCTGACTTAGCAAATCAAATAAATATTTTTCTTAAAAAAAAAACAATAACAACAACCATTATAATAAATCGTGAAAAGCATTTAGACAAATGGTCAATTTTCTATTCTAAATTTTTCGTAATGAGGTTAATGTACAGGCAGCCAAACCTAAGTCATCTGAGTCATGCGCCGTGTTTATGTATTTTTAACTTAATGGCGCATTTGCTATACTTTCTTATTAAAAAACTACAAAATCTGAAATAAATAGATAACTAATGAAATTACAAAAACTAAAATTAACAAAAATACTACGATATATAAAAAATCAGTCAAATCATGTTTAAATATAGTAGGCAACATTTTATTGGATCAATCAAAATGCTCAGCGACTGCAGAGACAATGAATTGTTTGAACAATTGCTGCTAGGCCGTAAATAGATCAAAGTGGGTTTGTGTCAGGCTGGATGTATGCTGTATGAGCATTAGTTTGTGTCTAGTCCAATAATTAGACGTCGCCTCGAAATAGCAAATGGTCTACGTATTTAAATTCCATGCTTTCACTTTCAATAGGCAGTGAAATTAAATTACAGTGAAGACACCGTATTGTCGTCATTTGAGTCTAAACAGCAGATTCAAAATATAATTTAAATGAATTAAAATTCTTTTCTCAATATATTAATTCAAATAATGTTTTTTTTTTTTTATAATTCCTAAAGCTTCTATTTTTGTATGTACAATATGTATGTATCACTCAGTAAGGAATATGACGTGTAATAAAATGATAAAATCTTGTGCATTTCAGTTTTAAAGATACATATGTTTTGAAAAACAGCTCAACATTATTTGGAGTCTTTTTATTCTAATGTTTGCTTGAAAGAAGTCATGATTCAGTCACTGCATACAAAAAGAAGAAAAAGATGCCTTTTGTGCAATGCAAAGTCAGCGATAGTAGTTAGCTGGAAGAAGTGGAATCAGTAGAAAAAAATATACAAACTAATTCTTCTGTCATTAAAAGGGCTGGGTTTTTATATTCAATTCAATTCAAATATGATGCCTTCAAACGATTGCGGATTATAGCAAATCCGCTGCAACTGTTTAACTGAAAGCGCTTCACACTGCACGTGCCTTCACTGTGAAGTAACACAATTTCCGTGACAGTTATGCCAATGATCGATGTTGTATTAACGCCATCGTGATTTTTGCAGACAATTTGTATGACATTTTTCGAAATTATTTCACTCGCACTCACAAAGTAGATACCAAAGAGTTAAGCTGATGTCAAGAAAACAAAGGAAAAAAAGAAAAGCGTGCTGGGCTTATGTTTTATTTTAGCCACAAATATAATAAAAATGTTTGTTCAGAAAACTAAAGTATTATTATTTTATTTATTTATTTTTTAAGTACGTGATTTATTATGATTTATCTTAACATGTGGCTACAGCTTTCGGTATAGTACATATACATGCATACATATATAATATGCGTAGATCATTGGAGCTATGTGTGCGGATTTATAATGTATAAGCAGTCGGTCTCTAAACGGAAGACAACGCATGTATATGTGTGTACGCCTGTTAAGTCTTTTCTGCTGTTGTTTTAGTCAAAAAACTTTGTTGTACTCGCATGTGTATGCTATGCTCTGCTCTTTTTAATTTGGCACTTGACCAATTTGACGAAAACCTGAAACACACTTTTCCGCCATTAGTTTAAATATATCTAAAAAAAAAACTGTGGTATATTTTTTTTTTTATTTTTCGGCAAAAACTTTGCTCGCATTTTGCACAAGCGGTGAGCATCAGCTATGAGCATGTTTGCTGCACAGTGCGTATGATTAATATTTTTAAAACACAGTTATTTACTAAACAATAGTACACAAATTGTTTATTAAGTACAATGCAGTATTATATGTGATTAGTTGAAAATATATATTAGATGTTATTCACATACAAATTTAGTCACGGCATTTTCCATGAATTTGCAAAAAAACATAAAAAATTTTAAGAAAACTAAAAAAAAAATTTAAATAAAAACAAAAAAAGTATTTGTACATTTCACGCCTCTGTGAGCACTCTGTGACTTTCACGCTCTCACACAAATACATATGTACTAAAGTGGTCTCTTTGTTGGCCGAGAAAACCCCGAAAATCGTCTATTTTCCGAAAGAACAATTTTTGTCGGCTATAACATTTGAGAAAATTTCCGTGCGAATTCAGTGCGACTTGGGCTTCTTACTTGAACGCGTTGTGTTCTCGTACAAGAAACAAAAAAGAAAATTTAACAGTAAAGAATAAAACAAAAATAAGCAAAGAACTTGCCGAAAATTTTCAGTGAAATAGAACTCACAGTGAAAATTAAACGCCATACAGCATACTCGTATTTGCCGCATACAGCTGTCCGTATGCATATAGCGGGCATATACTCGTACATAGTCTATATGTATTGAATTTGAAAAAAGAAAAGTGAGGAATTGTGTGCGTTTGTTTAAAAATAGAAAATTACAAAATTCTGCTGCTGCTGCGGCTACTGCTGCTTTAGATTCTACTGTTGCGGCTGCTGCTGTTGCTTTTTTCGCAAAATACGAAAAACACCGAAAAACTAAAAGAAAATTCCCAGTGACTGTGTATGTGTGTAAAAAGCAGCAGTTAGTGCATTTGTGCAATAAACAGTCAGTCAGGAACAAGAAACAAAAAGTGCTAAAATTCATTACTGCAAGTAATCGAAAACAAAACAATTTAAAAACAAAAAAACATACCAGTTACATTTGTGTGCCTACGCAACTTACGAAGAATGTGCAAAACTGTTTCTTTGCATTATATAACGAAGCAAAAAATAAATTAGTTTTCCAAAATAGACTTTTTTTTTTTGTAAAATATTTTAAACATAATAAATTCACACACAAAACTTAATTGATGTTCTTTTAAATTTAATTTGTAATAATTTTTCAGTGTTTTTGTGATCTTCAAAAACGGTTCGTCGAAAATTATTTCAAAATTTTCATTGAACAACGAGTCAAATTCAAAGGAAAAACCATATTAAGCAACTACCGAAAAGAAAATTAAATAAAAAGTATATAAGAAAAACAACAACAACGACAACAACAACGTAGTGAGAAAAGTGCGTGCGTGCGTTGCTTCGTTCGTGCGTGTTGTTGCTGTGCGTTTAAACAACAAAAATTGAAAATTCTTACAATTTTTTACAACATCAACTTATCGGCGTGTAAAGCTTTAAAAACTACAACAACATGAATTCAGGGTGAGTTTTTCAATAACAAAATATAATTATAATTGAAACTGAAATTGAAATTGAGCAATCGGCGATTTTAATTATTATGTTTTTCACTTTCCTTTCATCTGAGTTTGGTGATTTGTTGTAAAAACACTGAGTAATATTTTTTTAAATAGTCGATGTGGCAAATGCTATAAAAATGCAATAAAACTTTGATTTTATTGTATTAGTTTAAAGTCCTGAGAAATTGCGATTAAAATCGAAGACTACAGGATATTGATTTGCATTAATACACTTGCTGAGCAGAGTACAGTGGTGTTTAAGATATGACCGTTATGATTTTTGTAATTTTTGACGGATATTGATTTACTTTCAAATGCAGTGTCGCTTACATCACATTTACAAACGTACATGGACAGCGAAACACCAGAGATTTGTGAATTTCTATTTATGCTACAGATACTTTCAACATAAAAACATTAAAAATCTACAAGACTTTTGCTAAAAGAGCTGTTCATTGTTAATCGCTTGTTAAGGCTGAATTTATTTATACCATAAATATATAATTAAAGTATTTTTTTTTTTTATTTTAATTTACGTCAAAGCAAATCGCATTGGTCTTTTACAGACATTAACTTAAATAACTTTGTTCAAAAATCAATTTCAAATGTCTGCCTTTCCTTTTGTTCTTGCTTGTATATTTATTTAGTTCGCAGAATTTATCTGATCTGCAAAATGTGGACACCATGTTAGTTTAATAAAAATAATCACAAAACAAAATGCAGCTGCTGCCATGTTAAAAAGTCTACAATAAATTAAGTTTATTTGTTATTTGCGGCATCATAACAAAAATTCCCAATTATCAAAGATATTTTATTTTTTTGTGAGTATTGTTTGATGTTGTCAAAATATTACAAAAAAAGGTACGCTGTTATAGCTTTCTTGAATTAGAGTGGGAAAAAATCAAAATATAATATTTCTTAAAATAAAAGTAGTGAGCGGAAAAACAAAAAAAGTTGGCATGTTCCTTATATACTAAAGGAGTATATTGTACACAATAAAATAAATTCTTTAAAATGAATTAAAATAATTATTAAGTTTTCATTCAAAATGAATAAAAATTTAAAAATTAAAAAAAAGTAATGGTATTTAAAGTAAAAGTATGGAACGACAGCTTATTGAGTGCCAAGAGTTGGCTTTCACAGTCAATTGTGTGCAATAATATTTTTTTCTATGGTCTGTGAACTCCAACTTATCGCTGAGCTGCCAGGATTTTATTATTAAACTCAACATGCAAATGCATATATTTTTTTCCATATACAAGTTTTTGCACTTAGATTATTTTTTTTTAACCGACAATGCTGCTTTGCAAATGAACCGGCATATGTGCATATATAGATATCATTATAAAATATTAACAAAATTTCATGGGTGAACTGAAGGAAAAGCACGACAAGAAACTTTTATATAAATACACATTAAAACACAAACTTTATGGTCTTTCACAATTTAGGCATATATACTCGAACATTTAGACATATTTGAAGGCCATGAACGCCCACTTGGTCGGAACGCGCGACAATCGCCAACATTTCTACAAATGAACAAATGAACTTAGATATCTTCTTGTTCTGTCTTTCTTTCATTTGTGCCGTTATGTGCTGTCTAACGGTTTGACGGTCCATGTGGTAAAATTGAACGGCACAAAGGCTGCTGTGATCGGCGTGATCGGCTACCGGCCATTTGCCAGAATCGCACAGGGCACGCGCGGGCTTTCGCTTCCTCGCTTTTTGGCAAGTGTTGGTGCAAGGCAAGGTTTGTGTTCTGCTGCTATTTTATTTATTTTTTTTTTTTTTTTTGTGTTTTCATGTGTTTTATGCTGTTGTTGTTGCTCGTCCCTGCTCTTTGCTCAAATTAATTAATTAATTTTCTTATTTTAAATGTTGTAGACACACATATGTGAGAACATATAAGTTTCTGTATTTGTCTTTGTATGATTTTATGCGCGCATTTTTTGCACACGTGCTGTGCTAACTGCCGATCATGAACCGGAAACCGTTTATGTTTATTATACATATCACATTGATATCTGTATTATGTCCATTTCGCTGCAGCTGGCCCATTTTGCATTGTCGCAACGCTAAACTGCGCAGACTTTGTGGCTATTATTGTCTTTCCCAATGCGTCTGCCTGCCTGTCACAAGTTTTGAGTGAGAAAATTCATTTAAAAAAATGCGGAAAATTTTCGAGAAATACAATCAAAATATTTTTTTATTTTCATTTTGATTTTCGTGCTGCTCATCTACTAATATTTTTTTTTTAAATTTATTTTGCTCATAGGCTTGCAGCTTATAAATTGTTATTAATTTATTTAATATTTATTTTTGAGGTGTTTCTTGTGTGCGTACATAAATTATGGCTTCCACAACGTGTTTTTCTTTTCTTCTTAAAGTTTTTTTTTTTCTTTGTTTTTCCTTCAGGCTTTTTTTTTTGTTTTGTTTTTATTTAGCTGTTAAAATTGGGTCAAAGTGGCGTGCAAAGCTTTTTATTTCAAGCGCAACCATTGCGAATTTCTGTGTGTGACAGCTACGACATTTTTTGACAAATTTTCAGTGCTTACGAAAAATTTAAAAATAAAATAAATTCTGTAAGTTATCGACTTGAGATCATTTGTTATTGTCTAGTGGCTGGCGCTGTGAGCTCAGGGCACATACCCGGTATACTTCTTATGCCGACAACAAATTGAGAATAGTTTTTAGCATTTCAAAAATAGAAAAGTCATAAAAAAAATTTAATCCCGTTCATAAAGAGTTGTTTTTAATAAACTAAATTAAGTTCACTAGATTTGCTTTATTTTGTGTGTCTATTACATACAATACAATTACAGCAACTAGCACAAAAATAGCTGTGATTTTTTCCTAAAAAAATATTAATGAATATGAAATCAAAAATAATAATTTTTAATGGTAAATTAATAGTTTTCAAGAAAATTGTATATTATGAAATGGTATGAACTTATTTTAAAATTATTTTGATAAGAAAATATAAATAATTGAAATTCAATTTCGAAAATGACAACGGCAAATCAAATATTATACAAAGTTATAAGGATGTGTTTGGTCTTTGTTGCATTCTCGAGGAGGTATTGATAGTTCAAATTTTGTAGGCATTTAAAAAGAGAAAAAAATCATTTTAAAATGAAAAATAAAAAAAAAAAAGCGAAAGGAGATAATAAGAAAATACCTTAAAGTTCTATAAATTTAGTTTACTTTTTTTTTTTAAATAAACAAATGAAATTAAAATAAACAATTAATGGCAATATGCGCTAAAACTCACTTTACTTTTTCTAGCCCTTGGTGTTCTTACGGTAGTTAAAAATCTTTTATAGATATTCTTTTGAATTCAACGCAGCTGTTGTTTATTTTATGCATACGTAGTATAATTATTTTTATTTGCTTAAATAAGCAAAATAATTTTATTTACAAAGTTGCTGGTTTATGCGTGCACTGGATTAAAAACAAAAATTAAATTGAATTTTCGATACGTACTCTCACTTAAATACATACGTAAACTAAATGTTTAAAACTCTTTACCGACAACCGTGCAGCATTCATCAATCAACGTTGGCATATATATAATATAAAATATGATTACATTGTTTGCATTTCCGTATAGTCAAAATAACTCAAGAGAAAAAAAAAAAAGAAAATAACAACAATAAGTAAGAAATAACCACATGATCTTCGTATTTGAACTTGTAAACAGTTTATGCATATTTTTTGCACATTAATGTACGCATATGAACAGACATGTGTATTTACTCATGGATGACGGCGTTAAGCAATTTATTTTCTTAAATATGCAGCCTGTTGTTCTTCTTCTTGCGGCTACTATTGTGTTGTTGTAAAAAGGCATATACAATTTAACGACATTTTGATGCATTACCTTTGCGCAGTTGCCGCATCAACGAAAGCGGACCACAACAACAGCAACAATAAAGAGTTATGCGCCGACGCAACTGACTTGTCATCAGTAATTAACTTTTGTTGTTCCTGTTATTGTTGTTATTGTTGTTGAAGCTACGATTACGTAAATCATGTGTGAAATATTTATTTTGCACATTTTTATGCAATATTTAATGTCAACTGTAAACCGTCGCTTAAACTTTTTAATGCTTATTCTTGTAAATATTTATTTTGCATTAAAATTATTTGCGAGTTTATTTTTAAAGTTCAAGTGTAAGTGCACGGCAGCATTGTTTTCTTTTCAATTCGGTTTCGGCTCAGCTTCAGCTTCGTCTTCGACCGTGAAAATGTGTTTAAAATTTATTTTATTTACTTTGCAGGTCTTGTGACAATTTTTTTTTGTGCGGCTTTGTTGTATTTATTTATTTTTTTAATTTAGTAGTTTGTGCAGGTTGAAGGTATTTGCCTACAGTTGACCATAATAAATCAATTAAACGGCACACCTATTATTTTTAATTCCTTGTTTTTTCGAAAACAAGGCGTTGATCAACACTCTTTTAGCGTGTGTGATAATTACAATTTATGTGCACAAATTGTATGCGAAGAATTATTTATTTTATGCCATAAAAAGTAACAAATTGCCTTTTAAAAGCTGTTAAGCATATTTGTTAAAAAAAATTATATTTTTTTAGTTAAAACTTTGGCATTTTTTAGCAAATATTGAGTAATTGCCAAACACTACTTTAAACTTATTTTTATTAAATAAAAACGTATAGTTATTTACTTATACTATAAGTGATTTTATCTAGACTGTAAACGTTTTTAAATTTTTTTATTTGCAAGTATGAGACAAATAACCACAAGAAAGATTTTCAGACTGAACAAGGTGAGATTAGTTTATTGAAAAACGATGTCTTGAACTAAGGCAAATCATATTTTGTCGTTAATGTTCCCTGTGTGCTTATGCATGGTTAACCAAGATCTCCCTGTTTTTTCACTTGTGTTCTCTAGATTAATTAGGTTTGAGAAAAAAAAAACTGTCTGTCAAAATTTTGGAAAACGAAAACAGTATAAACAAAAATAAACAAATGTCAATTAAATAAGTTTTTAATTCAAAACAATAATACATAAATAATGATAATAAATATATGTATGCGATAACTTCTATACATACATACATCTGTTTATTTATTATGTGCATTAAAGCAGTTTTTCGCACGAGGAAATCAATTTGCAAAAAATTAATTTATATGCCAGCATTGTATAGTATAGAAATAAGAAGAAGAACAAATACCGCGCACTATAAAAAAACACCCACGCGCCACATAAGCTGCCGTTTGGCCAATTATAATAATAAAAGAGAAAAGGAGAACATTTGTTAATTTATTGTTATGTATTTGGCCATAAAAAAAAGCGCACACCACTTCTATTTACCGTTTTTCGCATACATATGTTTTTTTTCAGCTTCTTGCTTAATCGCGGCACGCCAATAAATGCTTAAAAATAAAAAAAAACTCGACCTTGTATAATTGCTAATTGGCGTTTTGCAGTGAAAATGTCATAATTTTCCGCATTTCAGCTTCGGGTATAGGAAATACTCGTAAGTGGATTTTGTGCATTGAGCTGCAAAGAAGCAAAGAAAAATGCGTAAAAGATTAATGCGATGCCGACGTTTGCAGGCATTTGTCAAAGCCTTCGCAGTGCCTCAGTGCATTGCCTTCGCAGAGGCCTGGCGACACTCTCGCTTTCTTTAGTTACGCCCGTTGCACGCCGGCTGCGGCCCAAAGTGATGCATGGCGCGAGTCGTTTGCATTTGTCATTTGTGTCTGTCCGCGCGGCTAAATGACTGCTTGGCTGATTGCATGACATGCGAATATCAACTATGCAATTGTTTGGCAAAAAGAAGTCAGCGATTACAAAAAAAAAATTTTATAATTATTTATATTAATCTTGGGTCAACAACAGAAAGCGCCAGGTTCGACATGCACTGCAAGAAATAATGCTAATTTGGGCTAAGCCTGTATTTGTATTGTATTGTTTAAGATTGAAAAAAAAACAAAAATAAAATAAAATAAAAATACCAGCAAGAATAATAAAATGATGAATGTGAATATTAAACACTTCGCAATATTTACAATGAAGTTGTCTCTTAGATCAGCATTGCATTATCTATTATGTATGTGTGAATTATTATATAGAACGAAACGTTATGTCGCTTGCAAATATTTAATGCGATTCAAACTTATGCATTTGTTATGAAGACTTGACTTTAATAATAAACAGAAATTAACAATGAAAATTTCAATATATGAACTTATGAAAGGCGTTCACGATCACTTCGGTATCAGTCCACTAAATTAGGTGCGGTGGCTGTTGTTTGGTAAGCATATTGTGTTCTGTCTCCATTTCGGTCAACGTTGTTTGATAAAAACAAAATATGAATAGTTTAGAGTGGTCGTCATTTTGGCTGCTTAAAGTTATTTTAAACAAATTCTCAAAGCTTGCCATTTGATTTGGATGTGATACAATAGTTCACTGTTATGCTAGTGTGCGAAATAACAAAAAGAAGAAAACAAAAACAAATTATAAAATGTTTTGCACTCTAAAACCATAAAATAATCACTATAATGTTATAAATCATTTTCAAAAATTACCATCAAATAGAACTTACAGAGAAGGCACATCCTTCTAAAATTAATTTTAGAAAGCATATGATATTACTTCTTAAATAGTTTGCCGCAATGCATGTGGAAACCACAAAGTTATCATTATTATTAATTTAATGTAAGAGTTCAATAAATAATACAAATACATAAAACTTTCAAGTAATTTGAGATGCATTGAAAAATATATAATTGTAGTCTTACTAGAACTGATGTGTCTAGCTTTTTCCTAAAGAATGTAACGATAGCCATTTAGTTATGTTCAATTGCTTATTAAGAGCTGCACAGTTTTTTTTCTCAAGTTTAACGCAATAAATGCCTGTCTACAATGTTGTTGATGAAGTCAATTCTAGCTGATTTTTTTAACATGCTTTACGCCGCATTAAAACTTGTTTAAACAATTCGTTTTAGTTTAATTTCATGCCATTTATTTCGTTCACTGCACGCGCGCCAGCGAGCAGCAAAACGTCAAAAACTGATTGCACTGCAGTGTGCGTGCTTTATCAATGCAGACGAAGTGAAAGTACAAGGAGTCCGATACAAAATCCATTGAAAAAAAAAAATAAAAAAAAAAACAAAAACGAAAAGCCCAAAACAAAAAAAAACCTATACGATTTGTATAAATAATTTTCTGTTATGCCACATGTGGCGGTTGCAAGCAAATCGACAAACCGACAAGCAGGCGGACAGACACGCGTGCAGGCATGCAGGCAGAGGCCGCTGGTGCAGTTGTTGTTGTTGTTGCTGCTGCGCCTTTTTGGCGCTACCTAAACTAAAATTTGTATACAATTTATTATTTAGGATTTATGAAAAATTATGCTATGCCTTGCACTAAAAGTAAAATTTATTGATTTTTCCTATGAAAAATTGTTTGCGCATTAGAAAATGCGTTGCGTATGATTGTTACGCTCGATCGTGCTCATTTTTCATTAAATGCATATATGCGATATCTGCATGGCCTTATACATGTACATACATCTAAGCAGTAAATATATATTTTCTGTTTTTATTTATTTGTTTTTGTTTTTTTCTTTTTTTTTTTTTTGTTTATTTCGTTTTAGCTTTGCGCCCATGCATGAATCACTTTTCAATTAGTTTTTTTTTTTCGAAAATCTATTTTGCACGCTCAGCGCTTGGGCAAACACTTGTCAATACGCTGCTGGACGATTGTGCTAGCTGTCAACCTGTTGACGTACACTTAAACAATTTTTCTCAAAGTGACTCAAAGGCACTAAAGGCATTTAATGGCGTGGCCTGCCACTACTGACCAATATTTATTTATTTGTTTATTAATGACAAACCATGCTGCATAAGTGTCTGTCAAAAATTGGCAATTTTTCTTGCCATTCATGTGATACGCGTAAATAGTGAAAACTGGGTCAGACTAAAATTATTTTGCTAAATAATAGATCCATTGACAGATTCAGGGAACAATCAATCAGCATCTGCGCATATGCTTGCCTATTTCTAGCTTTGGCATAGTTCATAACTCTCACTAACTCAATTAGTTTTGTTTTCTTTTTTCCCATTTTATATTTCCTTTTTCAAAATAAGAAAATCAAAAACAACATCAACAAGAAATAAATGTATGTGCACGTCTGGGCTGTAAACTATATATGTATATAGACCAAAGCGAAATATATACATTATGCTCCCACATGTTGCTCCAGTTTTTATGTCTGCCATAAGCCCTTCTCATTTGCCACACTTTCCCTGGCAGCAGTTGTTGCATTTTGTTTTTCTCTGGCTTTCTTTTTTCCTTCTTCTTAATTTGGTCCGGACTGCCATGTAATAGAAACACGTCTGACTTTAATTAACTGTTAAATAATTTTGTGGTCTACATTATTGCATATTGATTTTTTTTTGTGGTTCCCGTATAATATTGATCTTATTAGTTAATAGAATATCCGACGGTTGCTGTATGTAATTGATAATTTTGTAACCTAATTAGTTGTTTAGTTTATGCTTGAGTTCATTATGATTTATTTATAAGGTAATGCATCTGCGTTCTTGAGATTTATGTTTGATGATTTATGGTTTATCTCTAATTGAAAAATGACTGTGATCTACAAAATTGTCTGAAGGAAAGATCACTCAATTGAATTTAATTTATAGGCATTTTATACATGATTGGTATTGCATTAAATTATTGGGCGCAGAAATATTCTTAAAATGTATGCAAGGCACCCTTGAAAAATATACGGAATAAGTGAGCATTGCCTATTGATGGTATATGCTAGAAGAGGGGAGTTATTTACAGAACTTCGCTGATGTTGTACTAGTAAACACGACTATGAATCTTTTACAGATTCTCTTTGCTTCCGTCTTGCATTTTATAGAGGAGGGAAGCATACACTAACTTGGCTTTCAAATACTCAATCACAGAATCTCAGTTAAAATTTTGTTTGCTGCTCTTAAGTGTATTTTAATATTTTAACTTTTTAAAAGAAAAAAAAATTAAGTAAATGAAAGTTAACAAAAAAAAAAAACAGTAAATGAAAATTATGTGAATCGGCTGCTTTTTGGCGATTTCTAAAGAAACCATTGAAATCAAATTTTAGATTTTTTTTTTTTTACTTTGTTATTACAAATAAACTTGTAAACACCAAAACAAGAAGCACAAAAACACAAAGATGAATTTACAATAAATACTTATTGATTTCTAAAAGTAAAAGTGGAAAGTATTTGCCAACTTATTGTAAGGGAAAAATAAATAAAATTTGTAAATTTGTAAAATTCATCGTTTTTTGTTTACTACATTATCATTGTGAAATCCAATTAAATTTTTTATGTATTTCTTGAAATCAGCCTAAAAATCATATTTTTTTTTGGTTTGGTCACGTATCTTTTTAACAAGCTGTGATAAAATTAAAAGAGGCCACAATTACAAGGCAAAAAATTATAATTAAAAATAAATTATGAACACCAAAGCTTAAGCAGCATTTTTAAACGCAAGTCTGTTAGCTAATACGCAGCTTTAGTTCCACACGATCTTCAACTGAAAAATATTTTTAAAAATATCATCTGGCAATTTTTACTAAAATCATATTATATATAGATTTCTTTTGTTCCTTGCCGAAGTATGGGAGTCTCTCAGCGGTTATTCAACAGTAGGTGACTACTGTAGAAAAATCTCCTGATTTACAGCGGCTCCTATCGACTATATACTCGTATTTTTATTAGTTAATAAAAATTTCTGGTTAACAAATAATGCAGCGTTGGCCAAAAATGTTTACGGTGTCAATTACCTGAAACATTTATGCCTTTTTTTACTGCGGTAATAATTAATTTATCTACCTAATATGATGCTCTGCAAGTTGCTTTTTGTTTTTATAACTAAAAATGTTTGCGTTAAGTAAAACTTTCAGTTTCCATAATCGTGCAATATCGAACCACTTAAAGCTAAAACCACATTATTAAACGGGTGCAAAAAAGCAAAACATTTAATAATAAAGCAAAAATAAAAAAACATGTCAGTAAAAATGTAGTGTTACAGTATGTATACACATGTGTAAGCAGATAATAACATACACACACAATAAATCAGTTGTGCCAAAAAAAAAAAAAGCACCATGTGAGATTTAGTAAGCAACAAAGTCAAAGTCAAGTCGAACAAGAAATGGCAAAACAAAGCGTTTAAGCGCATAACAAAAGAAAAATAGCAATTAAAGTGATAGCGAAAGATATCAGCCACAAAACAATACACAACAGCCAAGCAGCAGATACAAATGTTTAGCCAGCCACAGATGCAGAGTGAGACAGAAAGAGACGGAGTCAGACTACAGACACAGGAAAGCTAAATAGCAAACAATTAAACAAATACACAAAAACAGACACATGTAGACAAAAATTTGTCTACACACGTTTTAACCAAATAATGTTACATGCCATGCTCAGGCGATTTCTTTGTTGTTATTGTAATGGCTGTTGTTGCTGCTTCGGTTGTTGTTGCTGTCTTAGGCGCAACAAATTTACGTCAAAAATGAAACAACTGACAGATAAATTGTTCTACGGCGGCTAAAGGCGCGTTGCAGCGAGCGAGCATCGAGTCAGTGTGTGAGTGAGAGAGTCAGTGAATGTGAGCGAGTGAGGCTGAGCTGAGTGTGACTGCAAATGAGTTGAGTGACTAGCAAACGCGCTTCCATGTCCGGTTGGTTGCATGGCAAGTTTTCCTTTTTATGCTGCGTTAACCGCTTTTTTTTTTTTTTGTTTGTTTATTCTTGTTGTTGTTAGTGCAATTGTTGTTGTTGTTGTTGTTAGTTGCTGTGGCATGTAGTTTCTGCACAATGTAAGTGCAACTGTGTTGCAACTTGTTGTCGAACTTGCGCATGTAATGCAATGCCACTCGTTTCACTCATTGCCTGCCTGCCGGGACTGTTCGGGCTGCCCACTTTGTTGCGCTTAACATAAGCGAACTTTCGAGTGTGCGAACGAACTAAGCGCTTTTACACAGCTAGAGTTCGTCGCCGTTGCTATTGTTGTTGTTCCGTTGCCGTTGCTGTCGCTGTCAAAGTCAACGTCAACGTCAACGCCGACGTCGCTTAACCATTTTCAGTATTGTTGCTTAAGTCATTGCGCGTCCAGACTTCGCTGCGTGCAGTCTTAAGTGCGGTAGAAAAGTAAAAGATACGCGCGTTTACCTTCGAGCGTTTGTTAGGATTGGCGTGTATATTAGCAAAAAAGCAAAAGCAAAGTAAATGGCAAAACAGCACAAATAGCTAAAATAGAATTAAGTGTTAGTGCATGTGTTTTAAGTAGTGATTAAAAAACAAAATTTGTAAAAAATAAATATTTTTTTAAAAGTAAACAAAAGCGTATATCGCTTATGTAGCTAAGCAACAGCACAAACGCATCCTTGTCTAACCATTGAGCTTGCAATAATCGAATTAGGCTTTGACTTTTGTGTAACTGGCAGACACAGCTGCGCCCAACAAGTGTTGTTTTTCGCAAGACGCCAAAGTTTTTTATTTGCTCATGCCTAAAAATAATCTAAATGCGTTTATCTAACGTCAAAAAATTACTTATAATGCTGTAGCATTTTCTTATTGCTTAACAGAACTGTAAAAATTGTCTAAAGAAAATCAAATAAATAAACAGTAAAGTGTAGATAAAAAAAAAATTAAATTAAACTTAATTCTGGCAATTCCAGCCTCAAAATATTTCAAGTTGAGTCAGCGTGAATGGCACGCATCTGCGTTAACCCAAGCCAAGGCGGCATATCTCATGCCTCGTATCTACAGTTCTTATAGTTCTATATTCTCTTGTTTTCATGTTGCTTTTGTTTTGGCATTTGACACGTTTCGTTTCGGATTTTTCAAATGAGCAATAAGCAATCAATCGATCAGCTGTTCTGTGCGACCGTACAATGTTCCATTCTGAGCTGAGTCACAGCGCTGTAGTGCGACTCGCAGCAAGGTTCACTTGGACATCAAACATTATTAAAAAAAATATTGTACACTGCCCAACTAGATTTTTGGTTTATATGCTTCTATGAGTTGACTTATATGTTTCGCGTATTGTTCTAATTGTTCAACATGCTGTATTTGGCATACATTTATGGAGGTCTCTCGTCGTGTTTATTTTTTGTTTGTTTATTTCTTAAAAGGCTTTTAAGTCAGCATGTCGCGCATTAAACACACATCGACTGCTGTTGTGGTCTTCCATTATCGTCGTCAGCATTACAATTGGATTGTACATTTGCTTTGTTTGTTTATTGTTCCGAGCTGCTACTGTGGCCGATGCATAATTGGCAGTGTAAGACTACGACAAGCTTGGCTAATGATGCCGGCACCTTTTGAGTTACTCGGCGAAAATGTTTCATAGAGTTTTCGCTTGAAAATGAGAATTATATTATTTGTAGGCGTAGCTAATGGATTACAAGGTAGACCCTTTTTGATTTGTAGGTAGACTTATTTCATTTTGTGTTGCATGTCTTATAACTGCTGATCTTTAAAAAAAAAAAAAAAAACAGAGAAGCCAGTGATTTAAAAGTAAAATATTTTAGTCTTTGATTGAAGGTGAATTTTTTTGGTTTTTTAATTTCACTGTTTATTGGTTCGGTTTTACTTAAGCAGACAATGAACCTATATTCCGTCAATACAGTTACAGTAACATATTAAATTTTCCAGTTTTAGTTTAGCCAATATAAAATTTGCAATAGATTTGAGTATTGCGGATATATTATTGCAAGGCGAAACTATGAACAAGTTGTCTTCATTTGAAATTTAACAAAACTTACGCTGTTACGCATTAAATTGAAAAAAAAAAACAACAACACAACAAAAAATCAAACCAAGCTGCACAGTGTAGTGCGAGAAAAAATGCCAAACGCAAAGTAACTCAATTCATTTATTTAGGTTAACATAATAAAGACGAAATTAAATCAAATGAGTCGAAAAGGGCAAAACGCCAAAATCGGTTCCTCCTTCGTGTTTCATTTGCCTTTTTTTCCATTTTCTACGATCAAGCGAACACGATCAAGTGAACCCGCAGCATTTGTTTGAAACCCAAATGAGATGCCAGCCCGCCAACCCACCAGCCGCAGTCAGTCAAAGCGACGCTTTGGCAAAGACAACGCGTTCAGCATTTAAGCAGCTTATTTGAACTGTATTCAACTTTGGTGTTTTTTTCTACTCTTTTTTTTTTGTTTGTTGTTGGTTGGCTTAACGCTTATTTACTGATCTTGTTAAATTTATTAACATTTTATTGATACGTTGTGATTGCATAAGTCACAGCGATCCTTTGCACGGTTGCGCGTCTTTTATGGCGCAAGTCTTGCGGTTTCTTTTTATGGCCATGAATGTGTGGCACAGCGGACGCGATCAATGCTCCGTTACGCTGTTGGTGTGCTTTAGTCTGATTATTGCAAGTCTTGATTGGCATTAATGTGTATGTTAAAATTATATAACCAGAGTGTTAAAATAAACTTACCGCAAGGAAGTGTGAAATATGTTTTAACCGTTAACAACAATTAAAAAAACACAAAAAAAAAAAAAAAAAAATCCAAAATAAAAGCAATACTCTACGGTAACTAATTGCACAAATTTTGTGTATTCGAGCAAAATGGCTGCCACTCTACAACATCAACCACCAGCGGCCACCTCCACGTCCACAGCAACGCCCACCACAGGCGTTTCCGGCAAGAATCCACAGCTGAAACGCATCGTCTATTCCAAATATCGCGAGCTACTCGGTTCGTACAATGACAAGGCGAATGCCATCATTGATACGCTGCCCGCCTATATGGTACGTGAGGATCGTGGCTTTAATTTCGCATCGGGTCCGCAGAGTTTGGATGCCATAACAATGAAACCAACAACAACGACACGCGAAAACGAATTGTAAGTGCGCAAATTGTGTTGAAGATCTGCTGTGTGTAGAGTCTGTTGTGATTTCCAAAGGCAATTTATTTGATAAGACGAATTCGTTGTCTTTGCTGATGAGATAAAAACGGAATTTCTTTTAAGCAAATAAATAATGCTTTAGCGTAGTTGAAATAATTTCGCAATTGTGTAAGCGTGTAGGAATTTTATTTACGTCTTTTATATATTTTTATAATATTTATAAACTTTGCCTGCTGTTGCACAGTGGGTGCAGTAGATATTGTCGAGATCCCTTACCCACAAAAACCACGAGAGCTTTTTGTAGCACTAACACTTGATTTGTCTATTAACTTGAGTTCCTAAAATGATAAAATTTAATTTAAAGCAAAATTTTGCCTCTTACATTAGTCGAATATTGGAAAACAAGAAATACTAACGAAGTGGCTGACCAACTGACTGAATCATATCGATTAAATCAAGGACTCAGAAGCTTTTAGGAACTGCAGTATTTGAGTTGAGAACATATGAAAAGTATCAATAATATTTTATATTAACAGAAAGCTGCAGGCTCATTTTGTGGGCCATACAGTCTCTTGTAAAAGGATTTACCATTAACCTGTAAAATCTGTTCTGAGAACTTTCCACTGTTGTGTTCAGCATTATCAAGGATCAGAAAAAATATACTGTGCCCACACAAAATTTCGTTTATTAAGTTTTTGGAAAAAACAAAGATGTCTCTTAAAGCAAACCATTGCACACTGACACTTTCAAGCCAATGCGAACTTGCCACAGCACACTGTATGGCATCTATTTTTAGCATTCCAACGAGTTACTATCATTATGTCATGTTTGCTGTTGCATGTGCAGATACAAATGCAACCAACCACTCACAGCCTAACGTACAAATATTTAGACCTAACTCAAGTTTTTTGTTGCCCTTGATCTTGAAAGTCGTGCAAAGTGGCTGCAAGTATGCTATGAAATCAACAGGAAAAAAACCAGCATAAAAAAGTTGCAAAAAAATCGATAAAAAAAAAAAAAACCAAGCATTACACGCTAAGGAGTAGTACGTACATAAGAGCTGCAGTTCGAGTGTATCTGTTAAATCCGAAAAAAAAAATAAATAAAAAAAAAAACACAAAAAGAAATATTCAACTGAGGCGCACGCCAACTCTTAGCAACTATGGACATGTGTGTTTGCGTATCTGTGTATCTACTGTGTGCCTGCTGACTGTTGCTCGCTGGCTCGCTTGGCTCGGCTGTTGTTGCGGTGCAAGCTGACTAAGTCATGTCTGTTTGCTCTCGCTAGAATGCACAAAGTACCACAACAACAGCAAAGACAACAAGTTTTTACGCTGAATTACTTGCGGATTAGTTTGTTTTTTTTTGTTTCTCTTTTTTTCTGTTTTTATTTTTTTTCCTGCATTTACAAGATTTTTTCTGGTTGCCATTGCTGGATGCTGTCTAAGTGAAAGATATTTTGCTTGCACGCTCATTTGAATCCAAAAGTGAAAATTTGCAAAGTTAAAACGCTTATGGCAAGTGTTTAATGTCTGCAAGCTATTTACTCTCTGATGGGTTTATTATAAGTGCATGCAATAAAATTTTTATTTTAAATATTTTTTGTTTATTTTTAGCAGCTATTTTCGTTGTTGCACGGTATATTTAAATAGCATTGATTACTCGCACTGGACGCTGTTTAGTCTTAATTGTATACATTGTATATGTAAATGCACGCAATACTATTTTACTATTGTAGCTCTTCTTCTACTTTGCTGTCATTTTAAAATTAGCCATGATTATCAGCATCGGATTCGTTTAGTATTCGAATCAAAGTTGTAAACGATACGCCAGCATCTCGGGTTACGATTGCCTGTCTATAAACAATCTTTAGAGGATATATATATATATATATATAAAACAAAAAAAAAAAAAAAAACAATTGAATAGAACAGTAGCTTGCACTTTTAGTTAAAAAATATGATGCTTAATTGTGCTGCGCAGTAATTAGGGTTATATTGATTCTTCCTAACAAATAGAGTTACGTACTTTAGTATATCAACAAAGATCGTTGTGATGAATGCAAAACTCGTTGATATAAAATTTTAAATTTTAGAAAAAAAAAGAATCTATAGTTGGTAGTCGATGTTGATTAACCTTAATACCCTTAACGTACAAAGTAAACTTTCTCAAGGAAACACTTCAACTGAGTTTAAATTGGGACAAAGGCTCTGCAGTGCATAATACACAGTTTTAATTAGAAATTAGCTAGATGACTGTCTACTGAGAAACGATATAAAACTATTTTATATGATCTTCAGACGATATACATATGTGTATTATTACGATTATTAAAAAAAAACAAAAAAACAAGACAAAAAGCGAGAAAATCATACACATGTTGTTAAAATATTAATTGAAATTTATAGCTACATTTGAAAGATTTATATTGCAAACCTTTTATTAGAGTATCAAACAAACAAAAAAAATTTTTTTTCGGCTGAAGACCTTACAACACACCCACACGTATTTGCTGCAACATTAATAATTTATTTTTTTTTAATTTTTAATGAAGAAAATGCTATTAATAAACATGAAAAATGCGCATTTTACAGAAATAGATTTATGTTCGCATTTTCGCATGTTCGGTAGCTAATTCTTTTGAAAAAGAGCAAATGTCTGAGAATGTTTAAGGTCCCAAATGTATTCATTATGAAAATCATTTTTCACACATTTGCAGTGTGAATGATTCTGTATGCCAAAAATAAAGCAAATGTCGAAAACAGTGCAACAATTCAAAGGCATAAAAAAAATCATACAAAACGGTAAATAAAACATTGCTTTAAAAATAAAATAATATTAGTCAGCGCGCGCTGTTTTTATTCATAGCGTAATATTTTTATGGCAAAACATTTTCTTGCTGACATTGTATTTGATGTATAAACAAAAACCAAAAGTGAATTGCATGTTTTTATAATGATGGTGTCTAAGTAGCCAAGATGTCAAAGTGACACTTTGGAGGCTCCCTGCAAATGATTCATTGAAAAATTGGCAACGAGTGCATGTAAGGTAGTCGTCACATTTAAATTAGTCACTAAAAAGTGAATACTAAAATCATATTAAACCAAATATGACATTGTGTGGATTTAAAATATTTAAAAAAATGTAAAATTGCTTTTTGAATATTACACGCAATATTCACATGTGCTAAATTTTTATAAGAGCGGTAATATTTTTGATATCAATTTTGGTATACAAGGTGAGTTCCAAAGTAAACAGGCCATTCAAAAGGCTTGCACCGATGACAAAAACATACTGACACTTAAAACGCAATAACCTCACTTCCAATAGATGAAATGTCATGAAATTTTTACTGGAAGTCGATAAACGATAGCAGATTCTAACGCACCAGTTGACATATAGATGGCGCCACTAGAGGGCGCTAGATTCAAAAAGTCCTGTTTACTTTGGAAATTACCTTGTATATTCGATTGAAAGTGAAACGGAAGCGAGCAGGCATAGCGGATTTAATTTTAATTTTTTGAAAGTAATTTTTTCAGGCTGGATATTTTAACGAATTTTATCACTTAGTGTACTTATTTTTTTTTTTTTACATTAACTTAATGTTAGGAGACAGAGTACGAGTCAATTTAAGTGGGACGAGTAGGTCAATCTTTTTGATTTATTATTATACTATTATATTCTATTAAGTAATGATCGGCATTTTTATAATCGAATTTTTAAGCAGCATGAAGCATAAGGATAGCCATGGGAGTCAGCGTTCTCAATAATAAAATGAAGTAATTAAAATTTACAAATGAATTGTTAAATGGAAGATGCTTTATTTGTAAAAAAGTGTACTCTACTCTATCATAATGCGAATACAGTAAATGCACAGTACTATCTTAGTCTAGAATAAAATTCACAAACAGAATCTTCACGAACCTTGTTTAAGTACTTATTCAGTCGTATGAGAGCATTGCATGCCAAAAAATCACTATTCACATATACTTTACAATTTCTTGAGAGATGAGACCTCTCGAATTCAAAGGCGGTTCATTTTTGCTCTTGACATACTTGCTTACTAGAATCATGTATTGCATTGCACTTGTACCACTTTTACACGCTCTCTTGGATCTGTCAACGAAATTTCAATTTCAATTGCAAATCGTAGGAAAGTTGTTCTTTTAATTATCTCTGACAGTTGTTAATGCATGTCAGTGGACATCAAATGGCAAACAGCTGTTGGGCATCTTTAATGAGGCAACTAACTAAACGAGCAGGCTACAGAGCGAGTAACAAATAATCAGAGACAAGTTGTTGCTTCATCGACAATGTGTAGGCAGCGCAATAATATTTTGTGCACAATTTCACTTAAGAAAGTCAAAAAAGGCTACTTAAGCACTAAATAATTAAATATTCAAAACGATGTCATTAGCAACAGGCGTCTACCTCTAGACGGATCAAGCATGTGTATGACGTTATAGAAAATATTATAGAAATAGTATACATATTTCGAGGTTTTGTTAACCTTTCTCGATAGCGAGCACAAAAAATACAAGAATTTATCAAGAAAAATATTAAAATACACAAAAGGCATTGTATAAGTAGTGATTATAATTATTTTTACATTTTCGTTTTGAAAATGAAAACAGTAGATAAGGAAGAAAAAAATTTAAACTATGTGCTCGTGATTAACGCCGTTCGTGAAAAAAAAAACATTCAAAAACTATGTTACGCATTCTGTCTAAATATTTAATTGTTTGTCTTATATTTATTCCTTTGTAGTTTTTCAGTTGATGATGTGTTAGACTTTTCAAATTCTTGATACATGAAAACCATCGACTAAAAATGCAGACTGTATCTCTGATTTGAAAAGTTTTAATGATTTTGCCTTATGAAAAATAATGAGAGAAAACATTTTTGAATGTATCTTAGCTGGGCAGGCTGCTGGCGTTAAAAAATTCCACACATTCATTAAGTAGCTGAGCACAGTGCTCAGTAGCAGATAAGGAGTGTCACTTGTCCAATTAAAAAATAAAAGTTTTAATAAATAGTTCAGGCGCTTTGTTACTGACACTTTACACTCTATACACATAATTTTTAAAGCACAAGGAATTGAACAAACAGATATTTAAATCAACAATAAAATCCATAAGTTCCGCATATGCTGTCTAATATGCACCACCTGCAGTTACGTTGTATACTCGTATTACTTTGCTTTATAAATTCCCATATTAAAAACAGGCAGAAAATGCATATAGCCAATGTTAACCCCCGACACAGCAACGAATTGAATGAAAAGCCCATTACGCGGTGGCGGCATTAATAAGAAATAAGCAAAATAAATAAAAAAAAAAAAAAAAAAAACAAATTAAATTTTAAACGCTTGCCATAACTTTTTATAGCAATTTCGTTTATTTTTTTGTCAAACTTTAACACAAACAAATCGCCTGCCAGGTTCATGAACGGCAACATATTCCGCTAATAATACTACACGCCTTATTTGGTTAAATTAATAACAAACAGCCACTTGTACAGACTTTATTTCCTATAGAAAAAATGAAATAAAATTAAAAATACGCAACGTAAACCTGTCGTCACCATAAAATGCATAAGTCAATGCATTATGCTGGCAAACTCGTAACTACCTCAGCCGCAAGTAGTCACGCCTTATTTTGCCTGTTGCAATGACACTAAACGCCAAGCCAGTTGCCACTAATGGCGCTCATATGCATTTGACTAGCCGCATATATTGTATAAGCGTGCACTGCGCCTTATTAGCATTTTGCTTTTTAATAACAAAAACAGTTAACACTATGCGCTTGGTTTCTTTTAATTTTAAAATTTATCATAAACAATCATAATTAAAAATACTTTAAATTGGTCTCTGCATTTTACTGCCTAGTGTGACCATGTTACATAATGAAAATTGTCAAATTAATACACATTTGCTGAAGGCTTACACTTGCGCTTTGTCTCTTGTGGCACTAACCGCAAACATAATTACGTCACTTCTCGTTTCGAGAATGTGTGAGCGTTTGCGCAGGGCACAATGTGCCAGTGGCTTAGACGCGCTCCAATTTGTATGTAAAGCAGTTTGTGGGTGCATAACATTTGATTTTGAGTAACCGCTAAACGTACATCAAGTAAAGCAAACCAACTTTGGCTAAGCTTACCTTCGCATTTGAAATTATATGCGGTTTTTCTGCTGAAATGGTTATACGACCAGTTTTTGCCATAAAATTGTGTTAATCACTTGCAAATGCGTGCGAACATATAGAATAACAACAGCGACAACTAAATACTAATAAATAAACTCTTGCAGCAAGTTGAATTTTATTTTCTATTTTTTACTTTTTTGTGCAAAATCTTTGACAGTGCAAATTGAGCGCCACATTGACTCTTCACACTAAACAAGCTGCGACACCTGTTACGTTCCTGTTGGCCTGACCTACTTTGTTGCCTTGTGGTATTTTATTTTATGTATGAAACTCATGGTAGACATATACGCATTAAATTGCAGAAATGAGAATGCATAAAATTGTATAAATAATACACACACATAAGTATGTGTGTTTGTATGAAAACCGAAGAAGACGCGGATAACCGGCAGAACCTGTCAACAACACTTTCTAGTCGTCGTGTGTGCGTAAATGTTGCATGCATCGTCTGTCCGGTGCTGGTGTCTTTGCTGCGGTTTACTTGGCATACTCGTAACATAGTATATTGTGCAAGTGTATGGTACACTATAATATAATACGCTGACTTACATTAAGGTATTTCTCCCGTCAACGCCGGCATTAAGCAAACACGTTTAATTACCGAAATGTCAACGTTGTATACAAACGAATTAAGCTAATTATTTGCGGTTACTTAAGAACTAAGTTAAATGCCAAATGTATTTTAATGGCTTTTAAATGACTTGACGAAGGGTTTTAAAGCGCTTCAACATGTTCTCTAAGACATTAAACGCATATTTTAAGCCAATGGCTCTTTCAGCGGCAGTAACATGTTGGTCATTTTGACACATATTACGAAGCTGATTGTACATCTTAATGATCTTTAAATGATATTACAAAATGCATATAAGGTTTATACCTATGGCAGGTACTTAAGAAGAACGCATTGGTACTGAATTTTTAATATACAAATTGGCTGTGTACTTACTGAAACAGGTTTTCTACTATTTCTGCTGGAACAAAACAGTAGACTTTAAGAAAGCTGTTAATTTAAAAAAAATGTTCGATAATGCACGATCTCTAATTGGCATCGAAAAACACATCACAACACACATAAAATCAAATAAACTTTTCACTGCAAATAAAATAGACTTTAAATTGCGCAAAGCAAACCAAATTCACTGAACTATAATTATGTTATATAATGTTAAATAAACAAAGCTTCTCCTCTCGCACAAAGCCAAAGAATGACAGTTTTCTATGAAATGAAAGAAGAAGCATCAATGACTTACAAAAGGTTTAAAAAACGGTTGAAGCTGCGAGACTCATGCAATATAGTAATTTTAACTTTGTAAATAATTAAAATAATTACTATACAGTGAAATGCTGCTTAAAGTTTCTTAGGCCCGGGTGAAATTAATCGGCATTGAATGATGACGAAATAAATGGTAAAAACTATAATTAAATATTTTCAAAAACTTATTTTACCAAACTAAGTCTCCTTCTCAACAAAGCAGTGAACTTAATTGTTTTAACTTTCCATTTCATACTACCGTTAAATATTTAACTCTCTAAGCAAGTTTTCTTTATTATTTGCTACAGACAAAAAATTGGCCCATTGAGCCATCAAAAGTCGCATCATTAGTCAAACTGTAAACGCTACGAGATCACTTCAAAGTGAAGGCTTTCACAAAGTGCGAACTTCAAACAATCAATTAATAAAAAGAGGCAAAGATAAAAAAAATGAAATATTTGATACAAAGTAAATAAAAACCAAAATAAACAAAAGACAAAAGAAAACAATAATTTGCATATGAAAGCGCCTAAGTAAGCGGAGACACAGTTACATTGGTTTCAGGTGCCTCAGGGAGCGCCAACAGCGTTGAGCATATCGCACGCAGAGTAGCGAATCGACGCTAAGTTGGCATATCCGTATATAATTAAAAAGATAGTTTGCTAAATATTTGTTTTTTTTTTGTTTATATTTTAGGTATGGACAACGAGGTGGCGGCGGCGGTGGTTACGAGGCACCTGCCTGCGTACAGAATGCCATGATGACCAAGGACAAGAAACCATTTACGTA
Source organism: Stegana nigrithorax (assembly GCA_037044495.1). NCBI lineage: Eukaryota > Metazoa > Arthropoda > Insecta > Diptera > Drosophilidae > Stegana > Stegana nigrithorax. Next base: position 1,130,150 of record JBAMBQ010005352.1, on the reverse strand, counting down.
TACACCCGGTGGCATTGATCTCTCACAAATCAAATCGGAACGTATGGCAAAACGTTTGGCTCGCAATGCACAGGCTGAAGGCGCCACTGGTGCTTCACAACAGAACAGACCAGCGCAGCCACAATCGCCGGGCTCGGGTGGATCGGGAGCAGCATCAATGGGCGCTGCGGCAATGGGCATGCCGTTTCAGGTGTTACCGCCACCACCACCACCACCGCTATTGGGTGCGGCGGCTGCCGGTAAGAAACCTTTAAATGGCTCATCTGCACCCCCTCCGCCTCCTCCACAATCCACACTAGCACCGCCAAATAAGAATGGCAACGGCGGCGGCGGTTTGGGCAGTGCACCCGGTTCGCCGAGTACGCAGCGTAAATCGCCGACACCACAACGCTTCGAACCGCCACCGATGGGTTTTAGACCAGAAATTAAGATACCACCCAACCCGATGGCCGCTTTGCGTAAGGTGCCACCGCCAGTTGAGAAGAATACCTTCTGGAAGGATGAATATGTTAAGGAACGCTCAAAGAGCCCGATGCCTGATAATGTCAGTAGTTCACCGGCGGCTAGCGCCCAAGATCAGAGCAGCAATGATGTAGTCGATGGTGAGCGAAGCAGTTTTCGATATGGTTCATGCGCACACATTTGACTGGTTGTTGTCTACGCTTTGCTGCTAATCTCATTTCAATCAAATTGTTCATAAAACAACGATTTTGGTGATGGGCATTCGGTTACTATAATTTGGGTTTTAAAAACAGAAGTCGTTGAGTAGCTTCAATAGTCTTTTCAAAATTCATAAAAAAAAATATAGAAAACAAAACAATGTTAATTCTGCATCTGACTGTCAGGAATAATATAAATTACTAAAGATTGAAAAAAGCGTTTATGATGTGAATTCAATGGAAAGATACCTTAAAGAATGATTTTAATTGAAAAGTAGATTTTGTAAGGATAGGTTTTCGTCTAACTAGTGCAGATTATATCTGTTTACCATATTCTCATGTCATATAAAAATTAAAAAAGGCAGTCAATTCAATGTCCCAAACAATTCACCAAAATATAAATGATGAATCTCAACTATCAACGACTTCATTTTTATCATCTCATTATACATACTCATATATGCATATATACGTTGTAAAACCTTGGATAGTTTCCCTTATATACTGCGCTGAACAACAAAAACTGGCGGCACAGTTAAAAAAAAATACTGCGTATAATCTATTCTGGTTTTGGTTTTATTCATACATATCTCGTGCTTTTACTAAAAGGTTTTGGCCGCTTTGATATCCACACATCTGGGAACTTAACCCGACATTTGTAATAAAATCCAACTAAGAATGCTACAAGCAAAAGTCTTTTACATGTTCTTCATGTGAGCATTTTACTAATAATAATTTCTTTTAATGCAGCCGCTGTACGGAAACCAGCAACTCCGCCACAGCAACAACAACAAAGACAACAGCAGCAATCATTGCCCGAAATGAATAATTATAATAACTATGCACCATATGCGCAAACAGCAGGAGCAATCGGTGCAAAATCGCCACAACAAAACCAATACGTAGCGCCATTGACGCCACCAACATCACCACCACAGCAACAACAACAGCAGCAACACGGTGCGAATTCACCGCGTACAGAGTTTCGTAGTGTTGCCGCACCACAATCGCCGGCAATTAATGTCTATACACGCCAATCGGATAGTCCACGTGCTCAGTTAGAGAATCAACAACGTGTCACTGAGAGTCCTTTCCGTTACGCACAGCAACAACAACAGCAACAAGAGCAACAACGCACGCCAGCAGCAATTTCGCCTTTGGCACAACAACAACAACAACAGCAGCAAACATCACCGTCACCATCTGCTGCATCGACTCAAGCACAAAGTCATGTGCCATGGCGTACACAACGCAACGCGCCAACAGCAACAGCAACGGGCGCAGCAACACAGCCACAACCCATTTTCAACAACGCGCAAGCACAGCAAAGATCTCGCGATGTATTTAGCCCAGGACCCAAAGAACCCACAACAACAGCAGCACAAAGTAATAGCACTCAACCGCAATATCAGGGAACCAAACCGGTACGTAATAAACGATAAAATTATATACTCGTATGGTATATATAGTATTGACTTATTTCCGTGTCGAGTCACTGAGCTGTCACCTAATTTCATATACGCGTGACGCCGCCTCCTCACGCTATGCGGAAGTGCTGATTCTGCATATATTGGCAGCTATTTTTGGCTAGCGTAGGTTGCTAACATCTCAGAGCTGTTCTAGCGTTTGCGGAATTTAGCCTTTAAAAAGGCAAATGCACGAAATTTGAACTTGATTGGTTTCGTTTGGTACAATAAACTATAAAAACTTTTATTTGGGATATTCTTGATTTTTATAAAAACTTTATAAACATTATTTATCTTTGATATAAGAACCACATTATTTATCGCAGCTCATATACTCATATTCAGAAATTATATTAAATTATATTATCCACACTTAACTTGATTCGCATCTTCCCAGACAAACGTTGGCTCCCTATACATTGCACCCTTGGCACCGCCTACCGAGCCGCAAGCGCAGCATATGGTACGCCAACAGTTGCAACAGCAACAGGCACGTGATTCGCCAATGCGACAGCTACCACAGCAACAGCAGCAACAACAACAGCAGCAACAGCAGCAGCAGCAACACTTGCCACAACAACAATTGCGTTGGCTTTCGTCGCAGCCGGCATCCAAGGAACCGGCGCCATGGGCACGTGCTGAAGTGAATGGCAATGTTTTGCCTTCGTCATTGCGAAATAACACAGCAGCGGCTACACAACCACAGCAACAACAACAACAGCCACAGGCAGCTCCACAGCAATACTATCAGCAACAGGCGCCACAGCAACAACATCAGGGCAATGGCTATGCAACGCCACAGAACTTTGGCGCAAATGCACCGCCAGCCCCAAGTGGTTTACGTTTGCAGATTAACAGCAATAACAGCAACAATGTTGCCAGTAACAATAATAACAACACAAGTCAGGGTGGCCCACGGGTAAGTAATGTGTGAGACTAGCATATGTTTATTTTTTTCTTCGTATGCTTAAACAAACTATCTTTGCATAACAGGAACGCATCATACCCATTACGCTCGAGCAGACACCTACCTACAGCCCTGCTCAGCCGAATTTTGGCGGTAAGTTTGGTTGTTGGCGCATTAACCTTACAAATTGCTTAAAAGATAAGAAAAAAAAAAAAAAAAAAAAAATATAAGAATTACTAACAATGTACATAATTGACACTAACGTTCTCTTACCAATTATCCGTATGTTGTTCTTGTGTATGCCCAGTTTGGTTATTGTTATAGGTCTGAATATTTCCCACTCACTTTCTAGCAAACACACTCTCGACATGTTCTAATTTACACATACCTTAATCTTTCTTTTACCTATACTTAGTCCCCACAGTCCTACTATCCACTCTCTATTCTCGCCAAAAAAATAATAATAATATTCCTATATGTATGTAAACCTCTGTGTATACTCTTTTTCTCAAAGCACCTGCTGGTCACATAATACGTTCAGCTAATCAATTTGTCGATCAAGGTTACCATAATTATCCGACGTCGACGTCGACGCCGACGCCACCGTTGCAGCCGAAGCCGCAAGTGCCCACGCAGCGCATCATTTTGCAGCAAGCGCAACCGCAGACGCAGATGCAGATGCAGTCACCGCCGTTGCAGCAGGCGATGGGCAACACACGCATTATACCGATATCAATTGAAGGCGGGCGTGGTCCGATATCCTCATCGCCTGTCGTCTTGCAAAAGTAAGTAACGAAGATCCAAAAAACGACACGCTGTATAGTTAATGTTTATGAAGCTTTTTTCTAAGACTAAAGCTTTCCTAGCAGCGCTTCTTTCTAATTCTAATCTTGTGCTTTATTGTAATAATTTTAATTACCATATTTATTGTATACCTTTTTTTAAAATAATGCTAGTGAACATTACAATTTGTATGTGCACGATTGTCCGCTTGAGGCGGAGATACGCTACAGAAAAAATCGACTCAGGTAGTGTGTAAGCTTGAATATCCTCATTTGTGGTCTGTACTGCCATCTTCAATGATATAATAATAATTGTATAGTGTACGCGTATTAATACGTATTTATCTTTGTATGTATGTATGTACATATATCAAAGTTCAATAAAAATCTGTCAAAATGGCCAAAAATTAAAAGTGTATAATTTGTTCAAAATATCATGTCAAGCGATAACATTGAAGCATATACTTCTTTTAGTTGTAAACAAAATCTTCAATCGATATGCAACTTCATGTGTTTCTACAGTCGTCCGCTTTAAAGTTTGCACGCTAACAAACCACACAACTTTTCGTATATATCATATATGTCGATCATCAAACTGAAAACCATGATTAAAACATGGCTAAGTACTTATATATATATATACGCATAAATGATCTAATTAAATATTAATCAAATTAATTAAAGCAATTAAACACAAAACATCACACACAACAAAATTCAAATTTGGTTTTTTTCCGCATTTTTGCACAACTAACCCCATTATATAAACTGAAATATTTGCAGCGATCCGCGTTCACCGCCCATTCAATCGAAATCATTTAGAATTTTACAAAAAATAACCGATACCGTTGACGATGGCAGTTCGGATGGCGGCAGCAGCAGTAAACAGGATAACTTTGTAAACTCGGATTATAATCAGGAACCGCAATTGCATAGACCGCAATTTGCGCGCCAGATGAGCGCACAACAGGAGCAAATGCGTCGCATGCAGATCAGCAATGGCCATGAGCCACACAGTGCGGGTGTGGCTACGGGTGCCGGTGCCGGTGCGTGGCAGCAAGGTGAGCTAGCAACGGCTGAGGGCAAGTTAAATCCTCAAGAACGTTTGAGGCAAACTGTAAACAGTACACGTATGTATAAAAATGTATTCACATATCCGGCAACCCCCTGAAACATGTGCGAGAGAACGAGAGTCTATGTCCCTGGATAGTGTTAGGTTTTCATTACTTCGACTTTTCCTTCGGATAGTTCAGCCGTAGATATAGAGCATACATAATAATCTAATTTGGTTGAGACTATACATACATATATAACTTTCTGTTAATGCATTGCTGGCGCCAATTTTCGGAATTCTAGAACTAATATATGCTTCGTGTGGTTTGTCCTATAATAAAGGTACCATACCATATCAAAATTTTGCTTCGGCATTTTATCTAATAATCAACTAATACACCGAATTGGATTTTGCTATGAATCTTAAACAACTTAACTAATTTTTTTGCAGGTAATGCCGCAGCACAACCAAATCGTTTCGCTCAACAACGTACTACATATGGTAAGGAATAATTATGTTCTAGTTTCAAGTTATGATTGTGACTCCTCCAGAATGAAATGCACTTTGGATACATTTTGAAGATTGTTTCAGCTTACAATAATAGTTTATTAACAAATATCTGAACAGTTAGATAGGTGAATTTTTGTAATGTCGGCAACAAAAGCTGAGAAGACCCAAACAAAGAATCCGAACGAATAGTCAAGAATTGTGTTTATAATTCGATACAGATCATTGAGCATTTGACTTAAGAATTATAGTGTTCTCAAATTATCAATGATGCATTATGTGCGCCTGGTGTTGTCATAATACTGTATACCCATCATGATGGGCCACGTTTCCATTATAAACAATGATGGAAGAGGACAAAAAGAACTATAAATAATTTTTTGAATGAACCCTTGACAGCTAAGATGAGCAAAGCGTCGTTAGCCAAATACGATTGATTTGGAATTTTGGCTTTTGATAACTAACTTTCATCGTTTCACAGACATGCCCCAACAATACGTGCCACCCAGTGAACAACAAGCACCCGAACCGAAGAAATATACCGGCAGCGCTATACCAAGTCGATCATTTAAGATACTACAGGCAATGACAACACCTGAGAACGCCGGTAAGTTTAACGAGTGTCCAATTGCCATGATAAATGAAGTTGTTAGTTTATTTTCTTCCGAAACTGATACTCCTTGTACGCGTACACAAGTATTCACACACAACACTCCATGAATGCAAAACTACTGCACTGTAAATATACTAAAGAAACCATAGTCACGCCACTAACACAACACTGACATTCAAACACATTTCAGACACGCACAACACCCACTGGCAAAAAATTTCTCTAAGTGTACTTTAATTGTTTTATTTCTTTTTGTTTATTTCTTATATATATTTTTTTTTTCTTTAGAGAAATTTCACCTTTTTGCAACTTTTGATAATATTTCGAAGGCAATTAGTTTTTATATTATTTAATTGCATTAAATTAAAGAAAAAAAAAAAGAAAACATTAATATTTTTAATTTTTTTGTTGTTTGAATTATTTTGTATTTGAATTTTTTATTTACTTAAGTTAAAACAACTTTGAAAGAATATTCTATTTAACGAAGTTCATACTAATAAATATATTGTAAGAAATTTGCATGCCAGATTGAAGTTGCAGATGACCAAGTAAGCGGATATCCTTGTTAGGCTTCATAAAGCTATTTCCACAATGAAATTGTTTTATGCTTGTACAAACCGCTGTCTTTATAAGGCTTTAGTCATGCCAACCATCACATACTATACTCAAATCAGAATTGGTGAACATCACACATGGCTTGTTTTTTTGCATATATCATTTAGTTTCAATGCTAAGTTAATTGGGTTCATGCATAAGTACATATTTCATAGCTACAAAATTTATTTGATGTACACACATACTCATGGTGTTCTATTTTTTCTTCTACTTTCTCTCTTTTTATATATATCTATATCAACTTTTTATAAAAAAAAAAAAAAAAAAAAAAAAACCAATCAAAAATAAAAATCCAATCCATACCACGACATCGACTTCAGACCATAAAATTAACGCCGAGCTGGACTCGGATTTGGAAAATATTGAATTGAACGAAACAAAAAATAACAATAATAAAAATAATATTAAAATTAACCATAAAACAGATATTAATCAAATTAAAAACGAACACAATCATGTATCACGCACAGTTACCACAGAATCCCAATCAGCATCAAACTCATATTCATCGAATTCATCATTGAGCTCCGATAGTGCTAGTCAGCCAGTGCCACGTGCGCAATCAGTACCACCGCATTACTCGTATGCTTATCCATATGCATATCCTTGGTATCCGCCTCCGGTGCCACCGCCAATGGCGCCAGGTTCGACTGGTGCAAATGGCGAAATGCCGGCACCACCACATATGATGAATTGGCCTTATCCGTACCCTTACCCACCACCACATCCACATGACCAAAAGCACGGTACTGCTAACTACCCACCTTACCCATACCCTTACCCGCCACCACATGCAAATGAGCAAAAGCCAGATGTTACCGCCTATCCACCTTATCCATATTATTACCCATATTATCCACCACCATCGCCTTATGGCCAACCAACTGTGCCAACCGGTGATGTGCAACCCAACACTAGTTATCCTAGTTTTGTGCCGCCATATCCGTATCCTTATCCAGTCGCACCCAGCTATAGTCAGAGTTCGAACTCAAGTCGTGCAAGTAGCGTTCTCCCAGATATCATAATAACACCCAGTACTGATGATATACCTTCCAAGGTTACTTTACAACATCATATAAAAATGGAAAAACGCGAGCCGCCTAAACGTGCTCATTCTGTCGAAATTGAGGAGATTGCCAGCAAGTCCAGAGTTCAAAACCGTTTTCACCCACGCGGTGAGGTCATAGATATGCTTAGCCAACGTTTGGCTAGCATTAAGAAAATTGGCAATGACAATAGTCAAGGAAATCTATTACAAGAAAATAGAAAGAGTTATGCAGGCGAACGATCAAAACAGTTTGAAGCACGTTCGCCGAGCGAGAATGCCTCGCCAGTGCAGATAACGGCTGTAATGACAGAATCCGAAGCAGATGACAACAGTGATTTAGACATGAGTGATTCAGAAACGGAGGAAGAAACGCCAAAGAATGGCGACAAGCGTGTGCCATTACAGGCAATTAAGTCAGTAACTAATGTGCAAGTTTACAAAGGCAAGGCAATGGTAGACGCTGCCGAATCGGATAATGACGATGAGGAAGATGTCACAACTGCCGATGGTGAGAGCGATGTGTTCGATGAAGAAGAAGAAGAGGTTGTCGAAGAATTGGAACTTGATGAATGCATTGAAGAACACGACAATGATGCATTCTTAGTTGAGGACAACTTGAGTGTAATTTATGAGGAAGAGAGTGACATGGAGCGTAGCAGCGATTATGCAAGAACGGTTATTAAACGTGATGGTTCTAATGTAAGCGATGCAACCATAGGAGACAAGCATGTGGATGAACTCGACAAACAGATTGAGGAAAATGACAAAGACGATGACATTTATGTTGAAGACGAAGAATCGAATTCAGTTACTGTGAGATTGCCGTTGAAATTCTCCTTCAGTCGCGATGATAACGTAGCAACTGTTGAGGTGGGCAACTCACAAATCGAAGAACGACGTAGCAGCATTTGCTCTGATGGTAAACGCAACTCATTTAGCATCGCAACAGTGGAAAGTGATGATGAACTCGACAATAACGATGACGACGATTGTGAGGTTAGTGTAACTATAAGTTTAACACCCTCAACACGCTCAAATTCGGTTGAAAAGAAATGTCAACCGTATAAAAGCTCAAATGCTTATCCGATTGAAGATATGTCGGTTCCAGATAAATATGTAGCGGAGAGCCAAGAAAGTATAGCTAACTCATTATCCTTAAATATGCGAAACAAATTTTTAAATGAAACTGTTAAAGGTGATATTACGAATAACATCGCTGAAGACAACAAATTGGAAGAACCGATGAAACCGGTGCAAGTTGTCTCATCGCCAATCGATGAGTTGGACTTCTTTGCCACTTTAAGAGCCACAAAGTTGCAGGCACAGAAGATGATGGAGCATTCACAAACCTATTGGGGTAAATCGACGGAAAAAAAAGATGAAAACCCTGTCGCCGATGTAGTCGATGTTGTAAAAATGGAAACAAATGAGCCTGAAGAAATCAAACCAGTGGAGGAGGTCAATACTAAAACAGAAAAGTCCCTTGAGACGGCTCGTAACAGTTTCTGGTCCACGTTTGCAACTAGCACTCAGGAAAAGCATACTGAAACAGCTGAAGCAGAAGAGGAAATTGATTTTTGGGCCAGCATTGAGCAAGCAAAATCGAACAAACAAAGCACTAATATTAAAGAGACAGAAGTGACACATACACAAATGGTACGTGAAAATGTAAAACAAATTGAATATTGGACCACAACGCTTAAGTCCCGAATAGAAGCATTACCACAAGCACAAAGAGCTGAAATTAGCATACATGTGGAAGAAAATACCAAAAGTGAGCAAGAACCAGAAGAAGAAGAGGAAGATTTTTGGGCTCAGATAGAAAAGTTTAAGGAACGGAAACAAAGTTCAAGACAAGATGAAGTGCCAGACGACTTCTGGGATACCGTTAATGAAACTGAAAGCAACAAAAAAGTGGAGAACAATTGGCAAACAGAAACGAATGAAAATCCATCCAATACAGTTGACCAAGACGATGTCGACTTTTGGGTGGATATTAATGATTCTCAAGAAAAAACCTATTACAATGATTCTGCAAAGTATGTCGAAGATCAAGAAAATAATTATACAAACAAACCAGTTCAGCAGGAAGATGTTGATCACTGGGCTAATATTCAGCAATCTGAGGAGAAACCAGATTGTTTCGATCCCACAAAATACCCAGAAGAGCCACGCGAAGTAGATACTGATGAAGAAATTGATTTCTGGGCTGAAATTGAAGCGAAACGAGAAAATGAAACTGACGACGAAGTTACTTTCCATAAGTCAGCAACATTCTGGGCGCGTCAGGATCGCCGTAACTCAGTTGATGAAACACCTTATAAGCCAGTGGAGAACAAAGCGTTCCGAGCCAATTTACCTGATGAACCAGCTGTAGATATAAATATTTGGGCAAAACTTGAATCTGCACGTGGTGAAGAACCAGTTTTAGTTGATCCAGTAATTGAAGAAGAAAATTTATTGGCTGAAGAATTCAATGAAATGTCACATGTTCCACATACTGAGCCAATGGAAGAAATGCAATATGACGACAAAGATGAAGTTATGAGTGATCTGGCTTCGTTGCACGAAGCAGTTACTGCTCAAATATGGGCACATGAAGAATTAAACGAGACTAATGTAGAAAACGAAGAGGTGGCCGAAGACGAAGAAGAGGAAGATTTCTGGGCTGATATTGAAAGCGAACGCGAAAAGAAAACGCAAGTCGAGGAGGTTGAACAGAAACGTAGCAATTATCGCAAAGCCATGGCCTTCTTTAGTACCTCGATTGATGATCAAAAGGATGTGAGTGCGGAAAAATATAAACGCGACAATAATACACCAAAACGAATATCGCTAATACATGAAGAAGATGAACAAAAATCAAATTGGCACAATGCCGAAACTGTAGAACAAGTTAAGGTTAATTTATCATCAGATAAGGAAAATGCACAGCAACAACTAGAACAAGACAACGAAAACAAACAAGATACCGACTCTGAATGCTCAACAGACACTAATTCCACGCCTACCAATTTCGAATCCAAACTACCTGATGTCTATGTAGAACCCAAATCGCAACACAAACGTTTATCAAATGGCTTGCCCGATCTTGAAGTTGACAAATTTAATGAAGCACAGAAGATCTCTGTTCGTGAACGCATAACCGCTTTTGAACTTGGCACCGAAATCGCCAACGCCAAGCCCAATGCATTCGCCTCGCAATCGCTCTCCGTTGAATCAAGCTATACACCAAAGAGCTCACTTTCACGCAACAGTAGTTCACAACGTTCCGAATCCGAAATGGAGGAAGATGATTCTGGCGTGACCGACATGAAATTACTCTCAGAGACCGACACCGAATCAGAGAGTTTCCCAGAGTTACGTAAAATGACCAGCTACCAACGTGCTGCTACACATTCCAGACTTTTCAAATTACTGCAAGACGACACCGAATGCATTGCAACGCCGGAAGCTGAGACACCAGTCAATGACGAATTGCAACTAAAGCCTAGCAAACGCAAGATCGTTCACAATGTTTCAATTACACGTAAACAGAATCCATCAGCTCTGGCCGATGCGGAAACAATGACGCAGCGTCGGGAGCGACTTTCACTGCCACTGCGCAAGAATACCAGCATCGATGCCGACAATCCCTCAACGCCTAATAGTCCGGCTTCTCCGATCTTGGGACAGCCACAAGCTGCCGAACGTGCTGCTGTCAGTGATAAACTTGTCAATGAGCTTGTACAGAGTTTACTATTAAAAAGCGACAGTACGCACCTGCGTCAGTTGCCCATGGAACGCCTGCAGGCAGCTGCTAAGCGTGCACTTGAAGAGGAGATGGATTCGCTTGAGAATACCTCGGTTGAGACGACACCGGCACCAACCCCAAAACAGGATAAAGCCTATACCGACTACTATAATACTTGGTCTAAGGCGAGTGGCAGTGAGGATATCGTGCCTTCAAAAGCGTTTCGTGCGCTGCAAGACAATCCCAGACGCAGTCCATGGACTGTACGCTGCCCGCGAGTATTAAGTTCCAAGACAGTAAATCGCGATTTGGCGCGTGTCACAGAATCTCCTGAGATCGTGGCAAGAAATAGTAAAAGTCCCGAATGTTTTCGAACGTCACGCGAAAAGTCTGTACGACGTATGGTTTAAATCTGTATCTGCTGGATTTGATACGGATTAAGCTGGGTTAGTTTTAAATAATGGGATCTAGGCTAGGCTAACACATTTAAAGCAGGTATTCTCGCCAAGCGAATTAACGATTACTATTACTAAACGGGTTTCTTTTTTTCATAAGGGTCTTTTAAGGTCAGTTCAAATGTAAACCCAACACTGCCTACCATACACGTACGTTCTATGTGAGGCTATAAACTGTATATAAAGCATCGTTTACTGATCAATTGACTATTGAAAGCTCAATGCCAGTTAATGCATTTCTTTTAATCATTTTCATACATGTTACACATTTTGTACATTTTATAAAAACTAAAATAATAAAAATAATAATATAAACACAATTAAAACAATCAAATCAAAAGAAAGAAAAAAATTATAAGAATCGTTCATTCGTTCGTTCGTTACCTCAGTAAAATGAAACGTGAAAAAATATCGCCAATCATAAAAATAACTGTTTCCAAATTTTCGCAAAATGTTTCGAAAATCAGTAAGAAAAAAAAAAAAAAAAACAAAATTAAAACTGAAAAAAAAAAACCAAAATTAAAACAACCACAAAACTATCTCATCAATGATTTTGCAAAACTCGTTCAAAATCCTAAGGTACCTAAACTAAAATTCAATTCAAACTCAACGTGTTTTGTTCATTTTTATTTATATATATCTTCATATATATATATATATATATATCGTTTTTATTTAATTTTGATGCGCTGAACTATATATTTTTTATTTGCTTTTATTAAGTTTATTTGCTGTTATTTTGTGTGCCAAATTTTTTTAATCTATTTATATGCAGAAAATATTTGCGAACAATTTTATATGTAATGTATTATAAATTTGGAATAATAATAAATAATTAATAAATTTTCCTGTAACAGAATATTTTTTTTTTTCAAATCCGAAGCAAGTTTATAATTTAAAACATTGCAACATTTCGACTGAAATAATTTGTTTGTTAAACTTTTTAAAAATGTCTTTTATAAATAATAATATATCCTTTAAAGAAATATTTAGTCCAAAAGTAGCAGGTTTGTATTAAATGTTTTTTTTTTTTCTCAATAACGCAACATTTAGTTTAAATAAATTTAAATTGAAAAACCAAACTGTTTTGCTGGAAATAAATTTTTTGTATCGCAAATATTTTTTACAGTTGGAAATCTTTTGCTTTTTATATTTTTTTTTTCTGTTTAATTTTTCTACTTGGAGAGCAAACTCCACCTTATTAAAAGTACAAAATATGTAAAAAAAAAAAAAAATAGAACGAATGATGAATGAGCAGCATAAAAAAATGTATAAATAATTAATAAAAGTAATAAATTAATATATATGTATATATATTAAATGAAATGTAAACAAGTCGTTCGTAACATTAACAAACTCATTACGTCAATGATTCTACATATTTTATTATTTAACTTGTTTAATATATTTTATTTAAAACATTTAACCAATTAATATATATATTAAAAAGTTTAATGATCGAATGGCTTAAAAAATGAAAAACTTTAAAAAATACACTTGCATTTTTTGATTTAAGCAAAGTTAAATACAAAACAAAGAAAATAATTAATTACAAAAAAGGTGAAGTTTCCTCTCAAGAGATTGTGTATGTGATTTTTTCTGATTTGCATATTTTATTTTTTTAATTTAAATTATTGCTTTATGGATTTAATATTAATGTTGCGACTGTCTTGTCACTTTTCTTTTGTTTTAAATTTATTATTATTTTAATGCTGTCTGCTGTGTTGCCCGAAGTCCTATGTCCTTGTCTAAATTCGATACTTCAAATAGCTTTTTACAAATCTAAGTTTCTACGTCCATTTGATTTTATTATTTTATTATTTTTAATTTTTAGCTTTATGTGTTATATATTTTTTTACAACTTTGCAACAATCCTAATTTTATGTTTTTGCTTTTATTCTCTTACAGGACCTGGACAATCGGATCTATAATTATTTCTCTCAACCATAGAAATGAATTATAGATTTTTCTAAACGCATAAATATATATTTAAACCCAGTTACATATTAAGTTTTAGGTCCAATTAAAGGGAACGGGCATTAACTTTTAGTAAAATTCATTTCATTTACGTTTTACTATTTGTTATTCTTTGTTATATCAAAGCTGAAGTAAACTTTGTTGGGGGTTTTTAGCACTAAAACAAAAAACTGAATTCGAAACGAAAATTTTCAAACAATTTATTTTTGAATCTAACGAAAACTGCGAATTATGTCAACATTTTACTAACCTTAATTTTTAAGCTATGCAACAAAAATTAACTGGTGCAAAAGGTAACGAAACGATATATTCGATATATTTATATAGAATATTTGAAATTAAAACAAAAAAAAAAATTTAACAACTTTACACCAAAATCGACTAAACGAGTTAAGCGCAAACATGTGAAAAGCAAAAGAAACGATACATGCTAAAAAAAAAAAAAACAAACAAAACTTTGTCTGTAACCAAGTGTGGCAGCCGCGTAAATTGACATTTTTTATTTATTTCCTTTGAAAATTCACTTATTTTATTTCTCAATATATTATGACTATTATTTATATGCGTACGAAGATGTTTTATGAATTTTATTTAACGTTTATTTTGTGTTGTATAATTTTAAATGACTATGTATTTTTTATTAAAAATAAAAATAAATAAAATGAAACAAAATACGAAAATATATGTGAATTATTTTTGAATTTTCTTTAAAAGCTCATACAAAATAATTAAGTTGACTTCGTTCATTTTTATTAATTAAAATCAGAAAAGCGACAAAATAAATGAAGATAACAACTACATCTGTCTATTATTAATTTTTTTTTGTTGCGCTAGTTTGTTACACTCACATTTGAAGATTTTTTTCCTGACGCCGAAATTGAGTACCCAGATGCCTTTATTCATTATTTTTTTTGAACGTGCCACTTATATATGGCATGTCAATTAAGTTCACTCGTCATCTTCAGCAAAAAGAGATGTTTTTTTGATTTTCACTAGATTAGTCTAATCAGTATTTAATAAAAAATCAGAAATTTTCATTAGTTAGTTGTAAGAACAGTTTGAACTTTTGCTTTATTGTTAACTTCAGTTATATATTAGAATTACATAGTGGAAGAATTCTATTCATGCTTAGCAAGAAACTAAAATTCAACACGATAAAGTATCAAATAAATGTATGCCATTAAGTAGTTAAAGTAGCTTTACAGAGTTTAGTTTTAAAACTTAGAAGCCAATTTTGATGACTTGAAGGTGCAGAAGCCAAGTGAAGAAAATATAGTTCTTATAGAACTCTAAGAGATCTAACAGGCACATTTAATGCGAGCACGACTTAGCTCAGATAGTACTTAAAAAACTTATCAAGTCGCACTTGCAACAAATGTTTAAAGTAATGTACTGTATATGTATATAAATATTTATGTATATAGATATATATATATATATATATATATATAAGTAACATTATATATGGCTACATGTATATTATATTATCTTATATTTAAAGTGGACATTTAACTTCGCAACTCAGAAACTAGTAACGTATAACTCAACTACCTTCTACCAGCTACTTTTATAGTCATATTAACATTTAAAGCTTTTTACACATAATGTGTATACGAATATATATATATATTGTATATAATGATATTAGCGCTTGTATGTAATATCTACTATTTTGTTTTACATTAAATGCATTTATATATATATGTGTGTAAAGAACAATTTTGGCAAACGTGTAAACAGGTTTAATTATTTTTTTTAAATATTAGTTAACTTTTTATAGTAAGTACGCAACATTTTTGTACACGGTTTGAGATAAATTTTTAAGTTTTAAACTTTTTCTCATTTTTGCTTATTTCGAGATCAAAACAATTGTAATTGTAGTTATTTCCACATAGTCAATACTGAAAACGCATCTATACACATAGTTTATAATAATATTGCTATTTGCTACATAAGATTTTTCTACACTTCCAACATGTTAAGCGTCAACCTGCTCGGGGCTGCTGACATCCATTAGCTCCTGAACAATTCTGTATTCATGACATTGTGGACATATCAAACGTCCGTTTGAGCGATTGCTGCGTTGCACTTTTTCATGACAGACAATGTGCACCAATTTAAGATTTTTAATTGAGAAAATCTCCAAGAAATACTCCAGCACTGAAATATCGACAACGCGTTTATTGTGCAGTGTGCATTTCTTTTGTGGCTGTGTGACCAGTTCTCTGACTTGTTCAATAATGTCGGGCAGTATAGTGCGTGACAGTTCGATTTGATGATCAAGATTCCAAACTTGAAATAGTATGAGATTCTCACGTGATGCATACGGATTAATCGTATGCTGCAGAGCGCAACAATTGCCATTATCCGAAAAAGCGCCTTGACAGTAGAAATCGCCCAAATCGGTGCATAACGAAACGGACCATTCGTCAAGTATCTCATGCCGTGCTGTGTAATCCTTGATGACCTGCCGCAAACGCTTGTTTGGCAAGCTGCTGGCATCCGTTTCCTCAACATTGGCATTAAGCGACTGCAGAAATTCATGTTTCTTCATGCACTTACGATCGAATATCATTGAAAAGTAATCGCAGCCAATTAACAAATAACGAAATTTCTCCAACAAAGCATCAATTACTTGACGTGCTTGTGCATTCTGTCGATAGAGCGGATTGCGTGTTAGCTCCTCTTTTGTTTTGTAGTAATAGCCACGTACACGTGTTTGTGCACGCACTGCCATGGCCTCTTCCTTGGAGTGATAGCGTTCCTCCTGACCCTCGAACCATTCGTAATGTTCGCTCTTCAAGCTGAGATGCGCTTTTGTGTTGTCAAGTGCGCGGCGCTGTTTTTGGTGCTCATAGTCGGCAATCATGCGCCGAAATTTGTCCGGATGCTTTTCAATGAAGTCATAGAAAATATCGGCGACTCTAAGCAAGGGCGAATGTTGTCGCAGTTGCTCGAATTCAAAATCGGCGTCTGCACATAAAATAAACAAGGTGAGTGTATTTGAGAGCGCAGACATGCAATAGTGCTTACCTGTTGTAATGACCGTATCGGGCGCTGCGACAATAAAGAGTGTCTGCGCTGGCAGACTCTGGAAGTAATCCTCATCGGAAATCTCGAAGCCGTCGTTTGACAAGTAAATGCGTAAGTCTTTTATCTGTGCACAAGAAAGCATTGAAAAGCGTATTGAAGGTAAAGTAAATTTCGTTCGGTTGTATATAAAGGTTGGCTATAACTATTAAAGCATAAGCACCACATAATCCTCAATACTTTTATAAGATAGTTAAAAGCCACGCTTAAACAATTCCTATATGAGCGACAGAAAAATAAGCAATTAAAGACTTTAAATCTGTTAAGAAATAGCCGCCTTGAACTTTGCATACCGCATGTGTATGGTTACCCGTGACCCACTTGTTGTTGTTGTTATGGGTATTTGACTTGTGCACACACGAATTGTTTGGCGGCAATGCCTAAATTCGAGCCTGCAAAAGTTTATTGTCCTTCATCATTCGTTTCAAAACATAGCAAGGCCATATTGGCGCATAAGCGCAACAAGTGTCCTTGCGTTCGCCTTGGATACGAGCCGCGTTGATTGTGTATTTTGTTTGCATGGACCCAGCGCATGCGTTAACTTTGTATGCGGAAGTAAGCACAGAAAAAAAAACAAAACAGCCAGGGACATTGGCCTTGAACAATACATGGCCATACCTAGCTTAGCTGGTGTGCACGGGTTGTGAGTGCCACCGTCCAGAAAATTGAGACGCAATTGCTTAGAATAGGCAGCAATGAAATAAAAACTGAAATTTACTTACAGGAAACTTCAGTTTAGTCTTTTCCTTGAGCATTTTAAGCGTATTTGCGCCGATACCGTATTTTTTTGTTCGTTCGTTATCCGTAACCTTGAAGCCACGCATTGGCGGTGGATTGTTGTCGCTTGAAATTTGTTTCGATTCAGCGCCGCTGCTCCGCGTAGTAGGCGCCATGATTGTGTCTTTGATGAAACTAAACATTTTTCACTAGATCAATCACAACTTAAGTGAAAAATACAATTTTTTGTATTTATTTACTTGTTTCAGCAAAATTCATCCGTCCTGCGGATTTATTTACTTTTTTTTGTTTTCGAGAGACAGGTTTATGTTATTCTGTTGCAAAGCTGTATCAATTAACAGCGTTCTGCAATGGCTGTTAAGCGACTGTAGTCATGTTTCTCTCTTTCTTATTAGAGGCTCAGTCAACGTATTAGCGAATGAATACAATCTAGTATCCAACAGGGACTGCTAGGAGCCTTATAATGACAAAATCAATATAAAACAATTCGAATTAGCATAAAATTTTAGTTGATGTAACTAAATTATTACATTTTTTATGTTTGTAACGGCCGGAACTGTGATAAAATATTTAATGTATGCATTCACAATAGACCAGCTTGCATGGTTGTTATGCGGTCTGTTTATCTGCAACCACAGCTGTTGCGAACAGCTGTTTGTAACTTTTCTTAATCAACAAATTGTATTTTTTGAACCCGTAAAAAGTTTCAAAAACAGACAAACATGACAAAACTTACTACCTAAATTGTGTTCAAAGTGTACTTAACTTGTTAAATTGTGTGTGAAGTGTGTTGTAAATGTGCGCAACGTCTTCTTGGCCATTAAAATCTTGTATGCAAATCACCAAATATGTATATGACACATAATTTTTTAATAATTCAATGAATTTTAATAAATTTCGCTTGCGGCCCATGGCACATAAGTCAATTGCTTTGTTATTGATAAATCGTGTACGTGCGGTTGTGTTAGCGTTCATAAACAAAACCACTCACGGTGTGCGTTGCCTAAGGCTAGCCAATAAGCGACTAGAGTGTTTTTATTTATTTGTTTAAAGCGATGCTAGGTATTTCCCCGGCTTGTGTAAATATGATAAGCAGACGCTCGCAGTACATTAAACTCAACTGATAAGCTGGCGCACATTGTGCATGTCAACTTAACCTATTCACAGCAGCAAACTACGCGTGTTTGCAAAGATTTTCAAAACTATTTAGATACATGCATTCCGCGATTGCATGACTCAGTTTGTGCGAAGGTACGACGTGGCAAAGCCTCAGCAACCAAAAATGAGACATCGTGGCGGTTTCAATACACAACTCCGTCGCGCGCTATTGTACAATGCACAACGTTAAAAAAATGCTGTTTACTCTTATAAATTAACTTAAAGAACTGTTTACATTTTTTATATTTCAGTCTAATTTAGTTCATACCAACTCTGCCATTGACTTTTTTGCACTTATTGGGAGTAAACAACAGCGAATTTCAATGCAATGGTGATCGCTTAAAAGCAGCAGAAGTTTATTAATGAATAATAAATTTACTTAAACACTAAAATATAATGCATCGTATCGATTATATGCAAGTTTACTGCTAAAAAAAAGTCAAACAGGTTTGAATATTTCTAACAAACCCAAATTTTTGTTGAGCCAATTTTCTGATTATGGAAGGAATGATCTTTAAGAAAAACCGTTGTTTTAATTTGTCTGTAATTCCTTTTTGTTTTTTTTTTTAAAGAAAAAAAAATGTTTTTGTTTTAAGAACAAAAATAATATGGCTTACATTGTTTTAAGATACAAGTTAAGACGGGATTTTTAATGTAAAGTATATACATATAAGCCGAACTTGTTAAGATTCTTTTAATTTTTTAAAATCTGAAAAAGTTTCTACTAAAGGCCATTTTTAATATAGGCAAAAAATTATCCGAACAAATTATAAACTGCTAATGAAAGAAGAAAGAAACCATTTCCTAGTTTTTGTTTTTTTTTTTTTTTCTAGAATTAGGATTTTTTTTTTTATGGAAGTTTTCTAAATATTTACGCTTGCTCAAATTTCTCGTAAATACGTGAAAGCTATAAATTAAAAATTTTAACATAAAAGCCTACGTGATAGCAATTTGCGGTTCAGCTCTTAGGCAAAGTTTAATCACCTAAATTTTGTGATTATATTTGAGCATAGATCATTGTCGTGGTACCATTAAAAAATATTTAACAATGCTTAAGGCTTAAGCTTACATTTACATGAAATGAGGTAACGTGCAGAAATGTGCTAACAAAAAAAAAAAAATGAAAAAAGTCACTCATATATATTGTTGTTGACAAAATTATAATTTTTTTTTTTAAACATCGTGCACACCTTTGAGGTTTACCAATACATATATTCGTAGTACAAGCCAACACAACAAACAAACAGAGCCGTGCGAAAATAACAACAGCAATAGCGGTAACAACACAATAACAAACAATACAACAAAACAAAGCGAACCAATTAGCAATTAAAATTAAGTATACGACAACTTCGAAAAAAACGAACAAAAGAGCAAGCTCAACAATTAAAAACAGAGAGCGCAACAGCAACCGCAAAAGCAAGAGTTGCACTCTTTGCTACAAAAACGCACGCACTAGCACACTCTCGCACGCTCAACAACATGGTCGCCGACAGCGGCCTGCAGTTGCGTGACTTTGACGAAGAGAGCGACGATACTGACTCTGAAACGGAATTGCTCATACGCCACGGCAGCAAGAGAATAATAAGAAATAATATTAGCACTAGTAACAGCGGCGGAGGCGGCGGCGTCAGTGGCAGCGGCAGCAGCTACTCAAAATTGCTCAACTCACCAACGAAACGACGCTTTGGCAGCGCTGGCGCCGGCGGCAGCGGCAGCAGCGCAACTAGCTTTCTGAGCAATCTCTTTGGCCACACAGCGTCGTCGTCGTCGAATAGTCTTGGCCGCGCAACCGCCGGGCAAGTACGTCTCAGAAATGAACGTAGTCGCGAACGCGCAAATTTCTCGCATACAACTGGACAATTGCAACGTCACGAAACGAATAATTCGCACTCGAAACTGGCGCAGGCAACGCAAACGTATCGTGTTAGTGCCGCAACGGATGCGGGCAATGCTGCCACATCTGCAGCGTCCAGCGATGGCATAAACGGTGGTGCTGCGGGCGCAACGGGCGGCGTTAGCGGCATTGGCGGCGTACTACAAACGGAAATCGATCCAGAGAATGGCGCGACCACTGTGTTCTATCAGAATAATCGGCGTCGCAGTAAAAGCAGATCATTGAGTAACGTCTGCAAAATGTGTTTATGCAGGTGAGTGTTTGGCATACGTACGGATCTTGTTGTTTTTTCGTTTTGTTTTTTTTTTTTGTTTTCCTTTTATTATATAAATATACAACAAGTGCCGGTTGTTGTTTTATTCTGAAAATAATGTATACGTTTACAATTATAGCGTGTTATAATATTATAGCAAGTGTGTAGTATTGCTTAAAGTGTAAAATTTCGATGAAGCATGCCAATGCAAATAAATAACATATGAAAAAGCCAATTTGCAAAATTTGTAGAAACAGCCAACTCACTTCAAATGTGCCACATGCAGTCATATAACAAGTGCTTTAAATTTACTGCAAGTTTTAAAAATGGTTTTCTCGTTTACTGAATAGTCTATGCAAATCACTAGAAATAAAAACAACAAAACCACATGTTCTTTGATAAAAATCACAGCAGCGCGTGCTAAGCATTACGCATGTGTCGAAGCATACGAAGCGCCGACGTTCACCTGACAACTGTTGCTAATGAAACTATATTGCGAAAAAGCACAAATGCAAATGCTAAAAGTGACTTACAAATGAAGTTAAAAACAAAATAAAAGAAACAAAAAAAAAATAATATATATATATATATATATATACATAAAAATAGAACAAAGAAAACAATGTATTCAATTGTGATTTTTAAAAGTATTATGAATACCACATTATGGTTATATAAAATGCCACAAAAACTACATAAAACCGTTTTGTGATATATTTTTATAGTAAGTGCCTAATGTATTAGATCTTGGCGTCCTTCGAGTTAGTCGAAGTTAAGACTAAATGAGCAACAACAGCTGGCTACACCGACAACTGTGAACGCTCATTTAAAAGGTGAAAGTTTAAGCTTGAATTTATGTATGTGTACTAAGTAAAACATCTCATCGTAGCTGTCACAATTTCTGACAGGTCATTAGGGAAGTTAATTTAAACCAGCAACGAAAACCTCCGCCAAAATGTGATAGTGAGTGCTTAAAACACGTCTTTGGAAAAACTCATAATGGCATAGTACTTTTTTAAACACTCAACTAAACTAGCAGAAAATTTGCTATAATTTTATAGCAAGTGCTTAAAGTGATGTAATACTGTGATAATAATATCCTTAACCTATATAAAAAATTAAAGTCATAAAAGATCGATACTTTATTATTTTTTTTCTATGATACTGATCACTGTGACATTGAGGTAATAGCTTTTTTTTGAAACCGGATATAATGCTTAAAACTAAATCATTATATTTATCATCTGGCTTACATAGCCACAATATTGCTATAATTTTATAGCAAATATGAAAATCGCTTAATACATTTTTTTTATTGTTAATAAAACTCAACCACTTAGAAACTACAGAAATAATTTACAATTCGTTTAACACTTTTTATTTAGAATGTTTGTATTCGACATTTATGCCATGTGCTAAAAAAATAAATATAAAGTACTTTTTTAGCTATGTAGTCGAGTATAAAATAGTGTAAATTGGAATTAAAAGTAAAGTAACAACTTTCTAGCATAAAGTCAAAGTAAAAGTGCTTAAATACTGGTTTATGTGTTTCTTGTTAGCGTATGTATATGAACCGTTAAAGTGACTTGTCACAAAATGTCTAGTGCGATTTGCTACAAATGTTAATAGTTCTTTAAAATGAAGTATTTTATGCGAAATAGAGGTGATTACTTTCAACTTTTTGCTTTTTAAGTACTACTTAAATGTGCTATAAATTTATAGCAAGTGTGTTATAGGCCAAAAATAACACAAATGCTAGCTGCTACGTCTCTAAAACACTTCGAAAAAGTAAAGCAATATTTATGTGCTGCATGGCAGCCAGTCAAAGCTTGGCAGCAACGTATTTTGTTACATTTTTACTAATTTTGATTTTTTTCTTTTTGTTTTTCTTTTGGGTTTGTTGCAAAATGTTTAGCCCATATGTACGTTGTTAGAAAATATTGCCGGTATTGTGCCATATTTTTATGGCATAACTGCTAACTAAGCGTTTTTGCGCTGTTTTTGTTTTGCTGAAAGAGCACAAAACAATTATTGTAGCTTTTCTTTTAAACAAGAGCAGTAATCAGATACATGACATAAATAATAAAAGAGCAACACAAAGCCAATGCAGCATGCAAACAAAAATATTTTTGCTTTGTTTATTCAAAGCCTTTTTTTGTTGCTGTTGTTGCTTTCGTTGCTGGCTTCTTGAAAACATTTCGTTAAAGAACGTTTTTACTTGTTTTGTAACGTATGCTAAAAACACACATAGATATGTACATGCATACTCCTACATACAAAGTGTAAATGCTTTTATATGAATATTTAATTCAGCTAATTAAACTGCAAAGAAAATATAATAAAAGAAACGTGCGCGCATATGGCTTTGTACGTGTTGTTTTTTTGTTTTTTTTTTTTTTTAATTTTTGAAATTGACAACAATCATCAACGCAATCAATAAGCACAGAAAGTTGTATTTCAATAAATGTCTGTACAATATTATTGGCACATGTGTGAATTTCTTTCGCTTTTTTGCTTAAGTCAATATGGAAAAATTTGAGATTTAAATACAAAACCAACTAAAAGACTTCTATAAATAGTTTTAGAGCACAAAAGCGCGCAAAAGACACACGACGACATTTCAAGAAGTCCAATGAGTTGGAAAACAGCCGACAAGCAAATCGATGCTGGCAGCGTCGTTGTATGACATTTAGCTGCCTATACCGACGGTTTAAAACAATTTAATTTATTTCAACTTTTTTTTAACTATGTAAGTTGTGGTGTAAAATTAGTTTTTTTCTTAGTTGTTTCCACTGTCTACACGTATGTAAAATTTGCATGCACAATCGATATTTGGAGTGTGTGAAAACCGTTTATCTTGTGCACTCAAAAGTGGCTGTGAATTTTTCCACAGAATATGGCATACGCGCAAATCACCAGCCACAGCAACAATAACAACAAATAGTAAACAACAGCAAAAGGTTTGCTAATCGTATGCGTCTCTAAATTGTTTTTTTTAAATGTTTTTTCAGTTTTAAAACAAGTTTTTGTGCTGTTTCTTCACTTTTATAACAGACGCCGCCGTCGCTGCCTGCTTTGCCGTCAAGTCGTTAGTCTAATTTCAAGGTTCCACATACGAGTTTTGTACATATATCGGCATTTGTGCTTTTTGTTATTTATTCTGCGTTTTTGTTTGTCTACTATGGGTATTTTTCTTTTTTTTTTTTTTATTATTATTATTTTTCTTATAAGTCTAAAACTGAAAGTTATGTGTTTGGTTCCCTTAAGGCTTTGGCGCTCTGTGTAGAAATTCTGATTAGTTGCGTTTTGAAAACGTTGGCAAGCAAAAAGCGAAAAAAAATAATGCAAAATGAAAAGAAAACGTAATGTGCTCAATTCTAAAGAAATAAGTTCGTAAACCTTGATTTGTAGTTTGTGTTATCTTTTCCTGTGTTCATATGTGCTTCTGACAATATCTTTAGTATATTATATATTCCATATGCATCATTTCGTTAGTTTTGTGTAAGCGCAGTTGTGTTTAGTTAAGTGATTGGCACAGTCAGTGTTTCGTATCGGAATGTTACGTTTGCATTGCTGATTACTTATGAATATTCTAAACTTCAAACTTTAACTTAGCTTCAATGACTTTATTTGGGTAGAATCCTGCTGCATTGCCGTCTGACTTCCTGCAATAGTATGCCCTCGCAAAGTATTTTGTAATGTTATTCTGCAAAATATTTATTCATATGCAATAAAAAAAATTAATCTAACAAATTATTATTATATATTTTTGCCGATTCATACAGAAAACAAAATATCCATTTTATAAGAAGTAACAAAAACAAAAATTTATGATATTTTTCTCGTAAAGCAAATTATATTACACTTAAAAAAATAATAAACTTAAAACATGAAACAAAATGCTTTTGAGAAAATAAAAATTTCAAAGTAAAACAAATCATTATATAATACTAAAAACAAAATAAATATTAAATAACTAATTATACAATCATTTTTGCTGATTTACTTTTGAGTATATTGATGGTTCAACAAGCAAAACTAAAGTAAATTGAGTCCAGTTTCATATCTCCTGTGTGCTTTTATGATTCTTTGTTCAATGTTTGAATAACATCAAATTGATGATCTCATGTGTTGTAAGTACAATAAATTTTCATTGATTTGCAGCAAAAAAATATAATATATATGTAGCCACATTTTACATCATCGCACGAGGCGTCACGCATTCAAAAAGGAAATTTTACTATTTTTAACATTTTGGGTAAAAAAAAGGAATGAGAAGTAAAGAGAACACAAATTTTAATTCAGAAAAGCCGTAAAGCAAAGTGGAAAAGAAAACTTTATATATAGAACTACACTTCGATTTTTTTTGCCTAAGCATTGATGCATATATTAAAATTAATAGCTTATGTATTATATTATATTTAGTTTTATAGCAAATAAAACTTGAACAAACATGACAAGTAAGAGTAGCGTATCTTGCTTAAAATTATAATCCATTTGGATTCTAGTTAACATGTGTTATATGTATACCTTTTATATGCCCGATTACGTCAAATCTTTAAAAGACAATTGCTTACCGTAGGAGTGCAATTTGTTCCGCCTTAAAATATATGTTTGTTATTTTTTCACAGTTTCACTGTATTACTTTAGATCTGAATACTTTAGATAGGTGCTTGCTGTCCGCAGTTCTATTCAAACAATGTAATTTACAGACCAGCCTAGTTTTTTTTAGTAATACAATCTCTGAAGTCTGCCCTTTTTATACTTTTTATGCATGAATTTATTCTATCGATCAAGTGTGAATATTGTGTCGCTCCCAGTTCGTTGTTTGTGTAAATAAATTTTACTAATATTGGGTGCGTTTGACATTTTATTGAACGACTTTTCATTTGTTATCACACTATCTAAAAGGTGTTTGGGTAAAATGTATAATGCGTGAAACGGTCGACACTCATGCAATGCTCTCAGCCTTAGGCACTGGCACATTAAAAAAAAGTTTCAAACCCAAAACGCAAAACAAATTATGTTGATAAAATCAAAAGTGCGGTTGCCGAAATAGTTTTTGTATTTTATTTATTTACTTTTGCTTTGCTTATTTATTTATGTACCAAAAATGACCTTGTGCAGCAATCGAAGCGTTGCTATTCATATTTTGAGTGTAGTTTTGTTATTTTGAAGGTTTCGTTTCGAATATTGCTGCAATGCAATAAAATAATTAAAAAATTGTTATTAATTTAATTTTCTTTTATATTTATGTTCACAACTAAACATTTGTTTTTAAGGCAACATTAATTTTTAATTGTGCATTATGTATCAGCAAGTTTGGTACAGTTACTTTCATTTTATTTCAAATGCCCAACCGCACGCGAATTCATAATCAAAGTTTCTTTGTTTCTTAGAAGAAAAAAAAAAAAAATTAAAACAAAAATAAATGAAATCGTTTTTTTTTTTAGAAATACATATTTCAACATCTGCGATGCCAAATGGCATAACATTTTATAAATAATTTTTAGTATAGTCAGCAGAATTTTAGTATTCATGCACAGACGCTTCAAATAAAGCTAGATTGTTTTGCAATACGGGTTCTGAAGCGTGGAGTGTGGCAGAAATTTGGCATACCCTACGCAGCACTCGTTGAGCAAACGTAAGAGTTACATTTTCATTCAAACAAATAATAATGATTCATAATATTTAATTAAGGTACCTCTACCTGTAAGTAGTAATTTTATGATTTGCTTTTCGTGAGCAGCTTTTAGTCATTTTAATGAAGCGTAGCTGGCTTATACAGTGGCGAGCAAAATTGTGTGAAAGTTTGCCACTTTCATGTACATGCATGAGAATCAAAAGGCTTGGCTAAAATTATGATTATTGTCCGACTTAGATTTTACAAAATTAGAAAGAAATCTGAAATCGGCACATTGTTAACACAAAAAATTGTGTGTTGTCGAAAAACTGCAAGTCGTGCAAAATGACCAAATTAATGGAAATGGATGACCAAATTAGATTGCATAACAATTTTTGTTTTTGATTAAAAGCTGATAAGGGGCCCTTGAACGCAGAAACACGTCACGATCGACGTCGACTTTATTAAATGTAGCTTATAGGCAATGAATGAAAGGAAATACGCAATGCATAACAAAATTATACAGTTATCTGTGAAATAGAGTGGCGAGGATGGGAAACGCGTCATAAAATCTGACGAGATAATAATTTTGGCGATTTGATATTGTTAAATAAACTGCATAGGTTTCTCGTTCGATGTTTCACATGGCATAAATTGAACCAAATAAACAAAACACATTAATGTGCACCCGACAATAGAATACCCTGCACTCAATCCAAAATTCAATAACTTTTTTTTTTTGTTGCTTTTATATTTGGTATTATATATGTAACGATATCTCAAGAAACAAAAGTTTTACTTAATAAAAGTCATTTTTGGGCTGATCGTTTCTATGGCAGCTATAATATATATATATATATATATATATATATATATGATTGGATATTACCTAGAAATATTAAATCCGAAATTTGGTAAGGATATCTTAGAAAACAAAAGGGGTTAGTAAATGAGGTTTTTCGGACGATCCATCCTATGCAGCTATATGTTATAGGTTGAATATCTAGAACATAAAAAAAACTCGTTATGCATATGAATTATGAGAGTCTTTGCGTTCATTAGTTTTCAAAACTAATCCCACACTAAGTACTTACTGAAATATATGGAAGTAATACAGTCGACCCTCTTATAATATGTTACCTCTTACAAATACAACAACTTTGTTTAGGATATAACATATGTCTAAATGAGCCGTAGAAAACAGACAGCGAGCAAAATTGTTAAATACAGTTGGTCTTCTTTTTAAATATTTTTTTTTTCCATATATTAGCTTCTTCACTTAGGAAAATGTAATTACTCAAGTATAATTTGTTGTCTTTGAGTTTTTAGTTTTTTACAAATATACACTATGAAATCGCAAATAGCATTTGCAAAACTTTTGCACGGTACTTTGCATTTTCTTTACTTCATTGAAATTCTCATAAATTAACAACAAATAGTTACACTGCGGCTTACGTAACTTCATAATTAAATTAAAATTTTAGTTCCATTATCTTATATAAGGTATCTTAAACAATAGACTTTTCTGAAGTTATTTGGAAAAACCCGTTATTTAATAAATACAAAGCTGCATATTTGTTAACGTAAGTGCATGTTAAATAGAGAAACCATATAAATAAAAGTTATACAGATATGTATTAGGTTTTCGAAAAAGTTCGGTTACAAATTTGACCAAAAATGAAACACATTTTTCTTATATTTGAAAAGAACTTTATTAAACCAAATAAATACATTATGAATATAATGTCGAATAATGTCTTTAAAACTGTTAGTTACCGAAATAAATAAGTATTGAAGTTGTTTAGTTTAGCTAATAGAAATTAATATTTTGGGTTGTAAAATGGATTTATAAGTGGCATGTAGAAATTATGCTTTAAAGTAAAGCTTTGTATATAGCTTACGTAATATGGTAGGCAAGTGTCCAAGGATACTTTAATCTTTAGATTGTCAGAACAGCATATAAGTTTATCAATTTATGTGCAGCACAGTGGCTGGCTGGGAAAACAACTGATTCCGAGTGACCTTTCTGAACTGCTGTCTGGCAAGAAAACAAAACGACATGTGGATTCTTTGAGTAATCGACAAACAGCTGCTTTGTGCGGATGATCAGCCGCAAAAACTGTCAAATCGTCAAAAGCCACACAATGTAAAATATGTATTTAAATTCAGTGCAGACATTTTGAAAAGTGTAAAAAAAGGCTGTAATTGGGAACAATGCGTAATTACAGAGTACATAAATTATTATCGTAGTTCAACTAAAAGTAATTTGTGTATTGAAGGCCAATTGATAGTTTCATTGGTTCCTGTTGGAACTATGCATTGGAAATGCATTGAGTATGCTCGAGACTGTAACAAAGCTGTATGACAAATAAAGCAGCCAAATGTCAAACTTAAAGCAGAAAATTCAAAGCCAGATGTATCCGTATATGGTAAGACTTCGAACGCTTAAATTGTTCGCTGCCGTAAT
The DNA here is from genome assembly GCA_037044495.1 of Stegana nigrithorax. Taxonomy (NCBI): domain Eukaryota; kingdom Metazoa; phylum Arthropoda; class Insecta; order Diptera; family Drosophilidae; genus Stegana; species Stegana nigrithorax. Next base: position 1,101,108 of record JBAMBQ010005352.1, on the reverse strand, counting down.
TGCATTAAAGTCGTGCACTTATTTTATTGCTCCGGGGCTTTTTTATTGTGTGTGGCATAGTATAGAATTGCCAATTGCCGATTCAAGCATTGCTGTACTACAGCGCATATTAAATTCGCCAAAGCCAAAACTAATTTCCTGTTTTGCACATATATTTATTTGGCTGTTTTTGTTACTATTTTTTCTTTTTTGTTATTTTCTTGTTTTTTTATTCTTGATTCTACGTGTTTATTATTTCTTATTTGCATTTTGTTTTTGAATAAGCATAAAAAGTATTCGCAATCAGTTTCTTCGAATTTATGACAGAACATTAAAAATATTTTTTGCTTAAAGTATTTTCCAGTTTCAATATGTATAAATTTTTCTAGTGAATCAAGAGAAAAGCAAAAAAAAGAAAAAAAATAACAAAACAGCCAACGTCGATACGTTGCTTCGTTATCGATTTAAGCGTAACAGTGGCACTTTAAGTAAGCCTTTAAAGAACGCAATGCATGTCAATGTCGTTTGCTTTATGATTATTTCCAAGAAGCAGTCAGTCATGCCTTAGGCAAAGACACGGCCCTGTCCCCTCCTAGCGCCGTCTTATAAGTGCAAAACAAGCAAACAAAACGTACGCGCAAACAGCAAATTGTATTAAAACGTCGCATGTATTATATTTCCCTATTACCTTTTCACCGACGTCGGCGTGTTGGGCATCGGGCATCGGGCAATGGGTGTCGGGTATCGGGTGACGGGAGACGGGCGTGGGGCGTCGTGCCTTTTGGCTTTTACCAGTTGCGAAACGCATGCAAAGCTAACAGAGGCAACATTCAACAAGCTGTTGCTGCATTAATCGCATTATTATTATTATTATTATTGTTTGCCGCATATTGTAAACAGTTTTTATTTTTACTATTTTGTTGTTGTTGTTTGTTGTTGTGGCCAACCAAGAGTACAATGCCAGCAACCCCCCACAACACACCCACGCATACAAAACTTGTTGTTAGCTAGTAGCTAACTGGCTACGGCGTCGACAATAATAACACCAACAACAGCAACAACAACAACAACAACAACGACGACGACGAAGAAGACGTAGCCGATGACAAAGTCGTGCATTGTTTCTAACCCGAACTAGGTTAATAGCAACAAGCCGAAGCTTGCGCGCGCACAGACGCCAATGCGCTGCAGCTTTGTTGTGAACTGTTACATGGCTGTGGTTGTTGTTGGTGTTATTGTAATTGTTGCTGCTGTTGCTGTTGACGTCGGCGGCATAACAGAGTCCAACTGACTGATGTACAAAATAAAGCTGTGCATTGGCATGTAAAAGCGTCGTCTTTTTTCAACGGTGCTAGGCTACGTTCAAGTGTACTCAGTCGGTCGGCTCGGTTTGTTGTCTTGGTTCGTGGCTTGCTATAAATATGCACACATGTCGACCACGTTTGTATGTACGTTGTCGCTGCGTTGCTGTTGCTGCTACCGCTGCTTATCTTTGACATTTTTTGTGCCCTGCACACTCCACGCTACCGTATTTTCCGCATATTCCGTAAGCTAGCGTGGCATGGCTTGGTTGGTGGCTGCTGTTGCTGTTGACACACATACAAATTGAAAATTAGTGAGCATAGGTTGAAACAGAAAATAGCGCATAAATTATACACTCCGTCACTCATTCATTCATACGCGTACATGCCTTCAGACAGTAACTCCGTTTGGCAGACAGACAGACAAGCAGAGAGACAGACAGACTTACAGACCACAAGTCTGCCAGTAAGTTGCTTATTGTCTACATACTATCTTTCAGTAAGTCAGTCGAAGCCAGCGTCACACAGTCAGTCAGTCAGTCAGTCAGTGAGGCAGTCAAGCTTTCATGCATTGTTGCTTTTGCGAAATTAATTTCTACGCATAATGTATTCGTAGAAAACAAACTTGGCTGTCTATCGTAACATTTGTGGTATGAGTATTCTCATTTGCCACTCTTTGCATTTACCATAATAAATTTTTCCTTTGATTCTGTGGTTTTTTCTTAACGTGATTTTATGCGAAATATTTGTTGTTTATCGCTTTGCATATATTTTGATTAATTTTGTAAAAGTTTTTGCTAATATTTTTATACTTATTTTTTGGCTTATTATAATATTAAAATATTTGCATTTAAATTCTACCGAAACGATAAAGTTCTGAAGACAAAAATTTGCTTATTACATACATGAATTCGAAAACAAACCACGACTGTTTTGTTTAGAAATTTCAACATTGTTCCTCCATGAAAGACTTGGTGGTTCACTTTTAATCTGATTCTTTAAATTTTGAAGCCGTGATATCTTTTTCTATTTTTAAAAACTTAACCGGGCAATAAATTTCGCTCTTAATTTGACAATAAAAACTGAAATATGCTGCTTAAATGTTCATGGTCCAAGGTTCATGTGACGTCACACTACAAATGCCGCCTGAGTTGCAGTTTAAGAGTAAATTCGTTCGTTTTGTTCATTGAGTTCATGGCCAGGAATAGTAATTTTGACTATTTAGTTCTCACCAGACCATTAATTTACGAAAAGAATTAAATATAAAGAGATTAGCTTCGATTTGTTTATTATTTTATTTATCTTTTCTATTTAATAATGTGTGGAACGGTATTTATTTTATTTCTGTAAATGATTTCTTTTATTTCTAAATTTGTAAATGATTTTTGTTTAGAACCTGATTTTTGTTTAGTTTAGGTGTATCTCAAAATCTGTTAAATGTAATTCAGGTTACTAATGTGACATTAATTAACTTTGCTTATAAATTATAACAGGCTTTTAGCTTTAATTATTTTACGTTTTTAAAAACTGCATAAATTTATATTTTTATTTTTATTCGAAGTGGTCAGGTTTCTCAATTGCGTAAAAATTGTTTTTATTTAAACTTGTTTAGCTTGTTATTTATAATTGTTTATTTTTTTTTTTTTTTTTTTTGTGCTATGTTTTATAGCAAAACCTAACACCTACTACATACTTATGTATTATATAAGTATTTTAGATTTTTCAAATAATCATTTTACTTAAGTTTACATACATTTTTGTTAAGTTGGCTGTTTTGGGTTTGTTTAATTAGATACACCTACGCCTTGTTTTCAGATTACTTCTTCCAAGAGTTGTTTAGTTTCTCAAACGCTGTAATACCTCACCTGTAATTTATTTGTGTACATTGAATAGCGTTCAGTTGATCGTCAAATGTTGCGAAAACCTGCGCTATAAAATATTAAAACGTCGGAAATACGCTGATGATAACATTAATATTTTTGCAGTTCCATAAACATTTTCAATTTATATTTTTAAATATTTACATAGGTAGAAAATTACGACAATTAGTCAGTAAGTTATCATAAAGTAAACTGAAGTCACAGTGTGAGTTATTGACAAATAAAATGGGCAAAAAATGACGCCATAGAAAGACAAGATTCATAAAAAAATCAGTTGATAATATATTGTACAAGTGAAATCCAAAGTGGTTCCATTGTAGTTTTAATTTCAAGATTCTTCTGACCAATCTGCTAACTTAGAACTGTTCTCATTACCTTTTAGCTCATATTTAATTTTCTTACTTGTACTTTAATTACATCAAATTAAAACTAATAAACATCTGTGCATATGTGCAAATGTTTATTTAGCCTATAAAATTATAGCAATTTAAACAAATGCATTAGGCGCATCAAAGAGCAAACTATGTGTAATTCCATGCATTTTTACACACCGAAAATGGCATTCAAGCGTTGTAAATTGTTATGCAATTATGGCATTTTACACTTCGCCAAACTCACACACACGTCATGCATGCCATAATTAACTTCATTGTTGGCTTGTGTCTGGTTTCGCCACATTTGTGTATTGATTATGAAATACATGGACGCGTATCTAGAAATGCGCACCTGATGAGTCAATACGTGTATTCAACAATTATGTGTAATATGTACATACATTTATTATCTGTAAGCCAGTGGCGTGCCATAATTTTTATAATAATTTCGTCGTGCGTTTTGCTGCCTGCCACTTGTTGGTTTTTTTTGCCATGATGACTGCGCATAGTGCACGTACCTCACCTTTGTTTTTTCACATTTCAAGTTCTTACTCATCTCTCCGGAGGCCTGAGGCGCACTATTTGCGCTGCTGATTCAGCTGAGCACTAAAAAAAAAACTAAATTAAATAAAACAAGTCGCGCATTGCTGCAACTCAAAAAATAGTATAAACGAAAAAAAAAAACTATTCAATTTTTTTCCATTCGCAAGAATTAATAAAATAAAAAAAAAAAAAGATAAATATTTTCAGCTTTCGTTTGGCTGTCAATTCTTAACAAAAATACCGTGCGCAGAAATGTCATTAACCTTTTTTTATGGCCAACTTTGCTTTTGTTTATTTTTCCCTTTTGTTTTTATTGCTTTTATTTTGCTGGCTACACATGATGATGGCAGCTAAAAGTTATGAGATCATAACATGAAATTCAGTATTTTGTTGTCTCATCACCGTCTGTTTGGCTGCATGACTGTCTGTCTGTCTGTCAGTTGCCATTGTTATCGATAGTGTTGCTAAAACGTTACCAGGTTTGAGGTGCTAACTACCTTCATGCCTCAACTATTGACAAAACTTTTGTTGCTTCACCATAAAATATTCCATACATTTGTATAGTAAATACTTTTTTGTATTTTTATTTCTGTTAAGTGAATAAATAAATGCTGCTGGCAAGCAACACTCATAACAAAATTCCCCTGCTCCGCTGGCATTCGATCCCTAAAAGTTCTAAGTCATCAATCGATTGACGAGCGTCTGTGCTCGGCAGTTATCAGTTCAACGTTGGAGTCGCACGTTTTCAAAGAAATTTGTGATTTAGGCAAATATTAAATATGCTTTATATGCTTCATGTGATTTTTCACGTTGTTGGAGTTGTGTGCATGTGGCGCCTAAGCTTGTCTATGCTACTTTACTAAGTAACCACAATATTACAAATTTGAGAGATTTATGATTCGTCGTCTGAATGTCCTGCATCCTAAGAACTAAAGTAGTAATCATGTTGCCCACATTATTTTCACTTTGACAGAATTCATACATTGAAAAGATTATATAGACACATCTGGTTTTGTTGTACCGGAGCACACTAATGTGTTTTTTTTTTCTTATTATATACGAAATTTATCAAGTGTTCTTATTTAGATTAAGAACAAATCTCTTTACAATTGAGGGTTTTCCATTACAAAACTTAGATCATTTATATATGGTAAAATATTTAGGAGTGAACCGTCGAAATTGCAGGCATTTGAGACAAATCATGATCATTGGATTCATTGGGTTGCCTTTTGACTGACTGACATAAACTAATTATTGAGTTACTAAAAAACTTTGAGAGGGTAAAATAGTCGCTTTGAAATTCGCAATTATTATATAAACATTGCTTTTAGTTTACAATTTATTTTGCATTACCTGTTCAATTTTGAAAAATATAAATATCAATTAAGCAAATCAATGTAAAGCTATTAATTTTGTCGCTTTTAATATGCGCAATGCGTGATTAAACGTTGAACATGGTTCAATTAAATCTTAAGTAATAACAACCTTTTCTTAATAATCAACGACGAAAACAAATTTATGCAAATCAACTTTTAACGTTTGAAATATAACTGCTTAGTGCTCTTAAATTCGCTCTTAAATTTTATTGTTTACTAAACAACAGCTGTGGAGTCTATATATATTTATAAACAAAACAAGATGAAACAACGCGCACTATAGTTGTCACACAGCAGCCATCTCGTTTATGCGCGTTAGTGTGTGAGTAAGCTGACAGATATACGCGCCGACTCATTCATGCCCGTACGTGCAAGTGAGTCAGCAGTGTACGCGTTCATTGATTATATTCGAGTGTCGAAATTTTTGCTGCGTTGTGTTAGAATATTTGCAAGTATTTGCGTGTTAAATTAGAAAAATCGTGTTTTAAAGTGTTAAAAACACATGCGTTGCATGTAATTTATAATTTTGCATTGTTTTCATATGAAACGCATTTGGCAATATGTAAATTAATAAAGTGAAATTAATTTTTTCACTGCGCACTGCTGACTAACAAGAACAAAGGCAGTAGCAACAACAACAATAATAGCAAACAAATACTAGAGTAATTCGTTATAAAACTAATATTTGCAATAGAAAAAGAAAAGAAACAAATTAAAAATGGATGACGGAGTTTCGCAAAGCTCCGCAACAACGCCAATGACACGCGAGAATATTCCACTTATAAATCGGCCGCGCAATCGTTGGTATTTGTTCAGGTGAATCATCCTTGTGAAAATCAGTTTTATTTATTATTACTTTTATTTTTATCATTTCATTCAACTTCCACTCCATATTTGCATACTTTAAATCTTCATCATTATGCTGCATCAGCTACGCACCCCGCCACCTCTGCGTCTAGACACCACCAATATACCACCATACAGCGAAAGTTTGTCAAAGCTTGCAGACAGAAAAAAACTACCACAAAAATAACTGTACACTAACAATTGCGTGACTTATGTATTTACCTTTCCTTTATTTCACTTCTGCTGCAATTTGTGATTTATTGATTTTTATTGCTGTTCATGGGGACAATTTCAAACATATGGCAATTGTTATTGTTTGTTTGTAATTGCGTCTTTGTTAATGCCGCTTTTTTTGTAAATTTCGCTAACGGTTGTCTTTTTACATTTTGTTGTGATTTTGCTCATATTGATTTATTATTTACTTATACAGTTTGCCTTGACATTTTAGTTTATATATTTTTTTTTATTATGTACCAAATTGTTGCTGTCAGCATATGGCATTAACGCAAATGTAATAAGACGTGCATTGTTGGTAAACACTTAAATAGATGTGCATAATTTGTGCAATTGTTTCTCAAAATTGGGGTATTTGTATCTTTACTCTTTTCTATGTTGGAATTATATTTTGCATAAATAAGTAGCAAGCTAAATCATGCTGTCACTTTACGAACTGTAAATATGATGTCTAACTGTTACAAGATTATGACTAACCTTCAGTGGTGAAAGATTTGAACGCAAGTCATCTATCTAGTAATTATTACTCTAATGTTAACAGTCGACCTCTTAATCGTTTTCAAAACAGCAAAAAGGGTTTTTCACGAGTAAGTGGAACTTATAACATTTCACGAACAGAAGTTACAACTTTCGAGGTATCTTAGATACTAATTTTGTTGATGTCTGCGCAAAGCTTCGATTGTGCAGTCTGCAATTTCTTGCCTTCCTAAAAAGATGATTGCTTCGGTGTAAATAGAACTTGTTAATAGTGATAACGCTATCAAGTACAGTCAAAGACTTATAGGCAAAGATTGTTATATCAAAATCAAGGATTTTATAGCGCATGCCGGTAAATTTAAAATTTTCACGACACCTGTTGTTCAAGAACGGAAGAGTGGCTTGATTGTCTGAAATATTTGATTTGTTTATTTTAAGTTTAAATTATATGTTTAGTATATATGTAGTTTAGCTATTTGTACCATATTAATACCATATTATTTTTCTTTCCATTTCCCAGTTGTTGGCGAAGATGGTTCGCTGCGCGCGAATTACGAGCTCGCACCGTGCATTTGGGCCGTGTAACAACGGAGAAGTTCCCACCGAACGAAATACGCAACCAGAAGTACAATGTGTTGACGTTCCTGCCTCTTGTGCTGTTCGAACAATTTCGTTTCTTTTTGAATTTGTATTTTCTAATCATGGCATTGTCACAATTTATACCCGACATTCGCATTGGCTATCCGTACACGTATTGGGGTCCCTTGGGTTTTGTACTCATGGTCACCATATGTCGTGAGGCAGTGGACGACTTGCGACGACATCAGCGAGATCACGAGGTCAATTCACAGAAATATAAACGCTTGGTCGCGCATGGCACGCATTCGTATGAGTCGGTGCCGTCGTCAAAATTGAAAGTGGGTGACATAATTATCGTGGAGAAGAACGAACGCGTGCCAGCGGATTTGATATTGTTGCGTACGAGTGATAAGAGCGGTTCGGTATTTGTACGCACCGATCAACTGGATGGTGAAACGGATTGGAAGCCCAGACTCGCCGTGCCTTTCACACAAAAGCTGAACAAGGACTCGGATTTGCTTTGCATCGATGCGAGTGTTTACATTGAGAAACCACAAAATGATATACACTCGTTCATTGGCACTTTCATTGCAAGCGATGGCGGCGAAGATACTGGACTGAACGTGGAGAATACACTCTGGGCGAATACAGTAGTCGCCGCAGGAACAGCCACGGGCATAGTCATTTACACAGGCTGCGAGACACGCAGCGTAATGAATAATTCGCAGCCACGTTCAAAGGTTGGATTGCTCGACTTAGAGATCAATGGGCTAACAAAGGTCAGTGAAGAGTTACTAGGAATTGTTATAAAATATTAATTTTTTATTCTTTCTCATTTGTAGGTGCTTTTCTGTGCCGTGCTGGGTCTATCGCTAGTCATGATGATGCTAAAAGGTTTTGGTGGCCCATGGTATCGTTACATGTTTCGTTTCGTCCTACTCTTTTCGTACATCATACCGATCAGTCTGCGTGTGAATCTTGACATGGGCAAAGCCTTTTACTCTTGGCAGATGCAAAACGATGATGAAATAAAGGGCACCGTGGTGCGTTCAACAACAATACCAGAAGAACTGGGTCGCATCTCTTATGTGCTTACCGATAAGACGGGCACGCTTACGCAGAATGAGATGGTCTTTAAGAAGATACACTTGGGTATTGTTTCGCATGATGCCGATACGTTTCATGATATAGGCGAAGCCATTCAAAAGTTATCGGGCACAATACAGCAACAACAAGAGTCACAGGTTCCACACAGTAATAGCGGCACAAATTCTATTAGCAGCAGCACCGACGCCACCATTAAACCGATAGCATATAATCGCTTGCGCAGGCCGGAGGGTTGGCGCGAATGGGAAGCTGTCAGAGCCTTGGCATTGTGTCACAATGTTACGCCAATCACAGACGAAGAGGACAATCGCTCGGTTTCAACATCATCGACATTTACTTCCTCGGCTGGTGAGTTGCATATACCATTCTGCATTCTGCTGGACATTAATATTAAAATTGTTATTCATTGCTATTTGCAGGTAACGGCTCAAATTCACCGACCAAATCTGTGATAAACATCGAAGCACCAGGATCGTCGCAAACGGAGCATCAGTATCAGGCATCGTCACCTGATGAAATCGCTTTGGTCAAGTGGACTGAGTTGGTGGGTTTGACTCTGATAGCGCGAGAAAATAATAATTCCATGACACTGCAAGTTCGAACTGCTAACGATGAACGTAAGTAAACTGCTGGCTATGCCATAAGCCCTCAAAATTACTAACTGAACACTTTCCCCATCATATGCCACATAGCGGATATACTTTTGCACTATCAGATACTGCAACTGTTTCCCTTTACGAGTGAGAGCAAGCGCATGGGTATTATAGTCAAGGACACCAAAACCGGCGAAATAACATTCTATCTGAAGGGCGCTGATGTCGTCATGTCAACCATCGTGCAGTACAATGACTGGCTCAACGAGGAGTCGGGCAACATGGCTCGTGAGGGCTTACGCACACTTGTGGTCGCCAAAAAACTGCTTACCGAAGAGCAGTACCATGACTTTGAGACTCGCTACAAAGCGGCACGTTCCAGCCTAAGTGACCGTGCCGCCAAAGTCGCAAACGTCGTCGAATCGCTGGAACGTGAGCTGGAGCTGCTGTGCCTGACAGGCGTCGAAGACCGTCTGCAAGATGGCGTGCGTCCCACACTGGAGCTTTTGCGCAATGCCGGTGTACGTGTCTGGATGTTAACGGGCGATAAACTGGAGACCGCCTGTTGCATCGCAAAATCCTCGCAACTAATTGGACGCAATCAGGGCCTGCACGTGCTGCGCTCCGTAAAGACACGCACAGATGCACACTTGGAGTTGAATCAATTCCGGCGTAAACAGGGCCACGCACTTGTCATTTCGGGTGAATCCTTGGAAGTGTGCTTGCAGTATTATCGGCCAGAATTTCTCGAACTGGCAACCGCATCACCGGCAGTGGTCTGTTGCCGCTGCTCGCCGACACAGAAGGCGCAAGTTGTGCAGCTCATTCAGAAGCATACGCAGAAACGCACATGTGCCGTGGGCGACGGCGGCAATGACGTCAGCATGATACAGCAAGCGGATGCTGGAGTTGGCATTGAGGGACGTGAAGGCAGACAGGCTTCGTTGGCGGGTGACTTCAGCGTACCCCAATTCTCGCATATAGCCAAACTTTTACTGGTGCATGGACGACGCTCATACAAACGCTCCGCGGCACTCTCTCAGTTTGTCATACATCGTGGCTTGATCATTTCCACTCTGCAGGCGGTCTTCTCGGCCGTTTTCTATTTGAGTTCCGTTGCGCTTTATCAAGGCTTTCTCATGGTCGGCTACTCAACGCTTTACACAATGTTTCCAGTATTTTCCTTGGTCTTGGATCAGGATATAACATCGACGACTGCGGTTACCTACCCGGAGCTGTATAAAGATCTGTCGAAGGGTCGCAGCTTGAGCTATAAAACGTTCTTCATATGGGTGCTGATAAGCATTTATCAAGGCGGCGTCATTATGTACGGTGCATTGATACTCTTCGAGGATGAGTTTATACACATTGTAGCGATTAGTTTCTCAGCGCTGATCATGACTGAGCTGATTATGGTCGCGTTAACGGTGCGCACATGGCATAGGTAAGCAGCGACACGAGCAGCTTTGACAGAATGTTTTGTATTAACTAATAACCTACTTTATTTTGTAGACTAATGGTGCTCGCAGAGTTATTCAGTTTGGCGCTTTATCTGATCTCGTTGGCTGTGCTGCACGAGTATTTTGGTAAGCAATGGTTTTGCTCCTTTAGTTGAGACAACGAAATACTCAAGTTTCATAATATTCTTTTGCAGATTGGGAGTTCATTTGGTCATATGACTTCCTCTGGAAAGTATCCATTATAACGCTCGTATCTTGTCTACCATTGTATATAATTAAATTCCTGCGCAAGAAATGTTCTCCGCCTTCGTATCTGAAGCTGTCATAGATAAAATAATGCTTTCAACCGTTCGGTGTAATCCAAACGAAAAACCAATTTTAAACAAAAGTCGATAATAATGATAAATAAAGCTAAGACGAAGAATTCTATTAATAATAATACCAAGCTAAGCTGTTGTTAATTTATAATTAAAATATTCGTAATTTGTATTTGTTGTAAATGTATTTAATTTTTAAGCGCAAAATTTGGCATAAATTAAGACTTTCTTTTGCTATGCAAACCCAACCTTATTTTGGTGTTTTGGTTAGTTTCCTTGTAATTTGTTTCTTCATGCACTCACTTGCTATACGTAAGCTTCTGACAGAATATTCATTTTAAAACCCTAATTAATCTACTGAAACATTTGCTACACGTGATATATTTGATATAATATTGTATGCTTACACCAATTAAAAATTTCATTGAATTCTAAAACTTCTGTTTTTTTTTTCTTTGGTTCCTTTTTTGATAATTTCTTTTATTATAAATATGCAAAACGTGATTATGTAATTTTAATAAAAATATTTAATTTAAGCTTACATACGTTTAATAATGTTTAAGCATTAATTAAAAAGAAAACCCAATATTCGTTACTAATTAATTAAAGAAAATCAAAAAGAAAAGGAAAATGGATGGACATACTGTGTGTGATGAAAATCAATTATGATGATGAACCTTAATAGTCTTTGTAAAATAGTTAAAATTAAATTTTCAATTGTAAAATGTGAAGCATATTTTTAAAATAATAAATCTAACATTAAATAATAAAGCTAAATCAAAAAATACATTGAATTGTTTTAATACATATAATGAACACAAAGTGCTCTATCGTATCGACTGCAATTGGTTTTTGATGAAGCGCGAGGGATGCATGATTTGCCTAAGGTTGGCAAGTTAACCAGGATTGAGCTTATACAACGCTGAACGCCCCATCATCAAAGGTACAAATGTATTATGTGTAGAGAGACCTTTTATGGTTAAATGATCGCGCATAGTTAAATCCCCTGTACCATATTGCATATTGCCATGCCTTTGGCTATTTAAAATAGCCAGTCTTTCCTTGAAGTGAGTGATGATATTCTTCACCCAAAATTAATGCCTTAAGAAGAAACGAGGCTTAATGCTGACTGATACCCCTAAACACCGCATTAGGAACCTGCAGTCCAGAGCATTTTCCAAACAAAGACCGGGTATTGTTTTTTTTTTTTATATTTAGTTGCCATTCTTTATTATAATACATATACTAATTCACATTTGGTTTAAATATATATAATGCATATAATTACTGATAAATACAATACATATGTATATATTTATATATATTTAATAATTAGGTGTACTCTGAACTTTTATTATTTTATGTTAAACAATTAATTTATCTATCGAGTTCATTGTTTCTTTGTTTTTTTTTTTTTTAAATGTTTTCATGTGTATTTTTCTGTTTTAAACAGTAATACAAGAGATGACACTGTTGAAAATATATGTCACCTTTTATTAATTCTATATTTTTATTATTTTTTTTTTTTTTTTTTTGTTGCAGATTTTATAAATATTTAACAATTGCAGTTTTTTATTTGTTTTTTTTTTTTACTTTTAGTTTTAATTGTTATTTGTTTTATTAATTTTCAAATGTTTGACTAAATGCAAAAAATACTTAAAGTTGCTATAAATACTTCTTTTCTGTTATTAAATTCACTAAAATTTAGGTTTTTTATTTCAATTTTGTTTTCATTTAAATGACAATTTTTTGATTTACTATTTTTGCAAGGGTTTATGTGTTACGAGTTTATTAAGTTTATTACAAAACTAGTGCTCGGTAATTGTTGTAAACTCTGTGTCTCATTTGGAAAGACAGAAATTTAGTTTTATTTTTGCTGATTTCAAATACATGTGTTAAATAATTAAGTTTTGATTTTGTTTTTAGTTTTAGTTTTACAATCATTTTATTATTATTTGTTTTCTTGGTTTTTGTTTTGATAGAACTGAAGACTCTGTGCTGTAGAGAAAATGTTGCTTTCCACATTTCTAGTTACTTAAAGCTTTGCCATTACACGTTTGTTTCATTTACTTTATTTCATTTTATTTGATTTATTTGTTTTTCGTACATGTTTTATTTATGCCATGCATGCAAGCCAATGTATATACTGTCTTGCATAGACACATCTCTGTTATGCTATAAAACACACTTTGTCCTAACTTTTACTATATTTATAAATCGACTACAAAATAAATTATCCTTTTTCCCCCGCTAGAGTTTGCCTTCACTTTAAACAATTATACGTACAATTTGTTCGTTTCTGTTGATGAGGTAAATCCATTTTTGCCTTTTTGCTTTTGCTTTGTTTCATATAATATACTTTGTTTTAGAATATGAGTTTGGTGTGAGATTACTTTTTTGTTTTTTGGTTTGCAACTATGTATGCATAGTTGGAATTTTTTGTTTTCTTTGTTTGGCATGTTTTTGAATTTTTTTTTTGTTTTTTTTGTTTGTTTTGGTTTTTATTTTGGTGTATTGATGTTCGTTTTATGCTGATCAATATTTTTATGTTGCTAATTAGAAGATTTCTTATTGATATGTGCAAAGTAGATGTGCTTAAAAATGTGATTTATTATTTTTAACCTCTTTGTTTTCTTAAATTTTTTTTTTTGTTTGCTATTTGTATTTGTGACTTGTGTTATGTGGTACATATTATTTTTTAAATGATTTATCTTTGTGTAATTTTCAATTGCGCAACTTTAAATAATTCATGGATTTTTTTTTAAATTATTATAATAGTAATACAATATAATAAATATTCAGTCTATACATATACAATATTTATATGCTTTGAAAAGTTACTCAAACATGCACAGTGCTGGGCAGTAAAATAGAGACATGCAGTAGCAACATTTTTACGCATTTAGCTGTTGCAATGGCCAAAGTTTTTATTTAGTTTAAACTTTAGCAGCTTTGCTCGGTATTTCATTTATTTAGGACAAAAACAAAACGCAGCACTCGCAGGCATGTCCATATGTATGTATACACAAAAAAGGTATTACATCAGTCATCCGTTGTGTGTAGCACAGACCAACTGCGTCAGAACGACAGCCAAATTGGCAACAACAAAGTAATTGACAACCCACCAGCTTACATTGAAATTTAAATGCTGCACAGCTTACTTCAGCCATTGTAAAATTGCCACGTGATGAATTGATTTACGCATGAGATAGGCAAAGGTCAAACGAAAACAGCACGTTGCGGGCATTAAATTCATTTTTGTCTTACATTTGCTTTAATGCCAAAACAGAAAAAATTACAATTCAAACTCGTAAATCGATACCCGGTGCCTTAAAATTAAAAGCAGTCTGTGAGAACACTTACAATTCTTATATTAGACAAATTGAATTGCTGAGCTTCGAGCATCAAACGTTTTAAAATTTACTTTGGATAAAAGTTCATATACAATAAGTAGAGGATCTAATGAATCGATAATCGGGATAGAGTCCTCAACCAATCACAATTTTTGAAATTTTCATTGGATCGCAGAAATGCTTGCATTAAAAATGTAGCGTGAGCCCAAAACGCTTGGCATTTTCATGGCAGCATTTCTACAATGATATACTTTGAATTGCTGTCTCTATTTAAGTGCGCATCACTGTAAAATTAATTGCAAATAAAATTCAAAGTAAATGATAAGACATTTTTTATGTAAATGTAAATCTATCAAAAATTAGAGTGTGTTTTAAAAATAATTCTAATCAAGGTGTACTCTTTTTATTATTATTATTTTTGAATGCTTATAAATATTTGTAAATTTATTCAATATATAATCTTTTTGTTTTTATTATTGTTAACACATTCCTCTTGACGAGTTTTTCTTGAGCCATTTAAAATACATGCATATACATTTTTTCTATATAGTACTTCTGTTTTTTAAATTCTTTTTGTTTTAGTTTATATTTTTTTATTTTTTTTTTTATTTTTTTGATTTGCATTTCTGACCATTTGTTATATAAATCATTTTACAATGATTTTATTTTAAATGTATTTTAATAAAATGTTTAACATTAGTTTTATATATACATATATATAGTTATTTTCAACTTATATATATATATATATATATATATGTGTTTATTGTTTTCTATATTACTATTTGTATATGAAAAAACGTACACATATTTCTCTTTACTAAATACTTTTATTCATTGAATATAATTTGTTGCAGGTCATGTATTTTTTGTTTGTTGCTACACAAATTAAAGCAATTGAAATGTTTGTTAATTATTATTATTTGTTTTTTAAATAAATATATATATGTGGCTTACACTGTGCTACAAAATACGCGTGTTTTGTTAGTTGCTGATCAAATAAGTTCTTCTGCTGCACTCACAATTCATTGAAGTCTGCAAATGTGGCAACCTTGACAGTTCCGAAAAATTCAAAAGTTCATTAAAAGGTGGGTTAGAAAAAGGCTAACAGCTAAGTAAGTGTGCACAATTCAATTGCTTTAATTATTAAAATATATTATAATTTTTTTTGTTTATTTTAATTATTGTTATTATTAATACTTTTAATTTTATTTACGCTTTGCATAATGAGCATTTATATATTTTAATTTTTAGCTTTACTGTTTTTAATTGTTTTACGTTTTTATGTGTTCAACAAATATTTTTTTTTTTAAACGCTAAATAGCTGCAATTGTTCTTTGTTTTTTTAATTCAATTACTTTTTTTTTTTTTATTTTATTCAATTGTTTGTAAGCAAAATAAACAACAATATTTTGTTTAAAATATTTTATGCATAATTTTGTTTTTAACATGCAGCTAAACAATTAAGCCAAAAATTTATAATTTACAACAGCAGCGCATTAATGTTTTTTGCTTTTGTATTTTAACGCCTGACTCACACTGTGACAGCAACCTTTTTTCTGCTTTTTAATTGTATTATTTTTTCATGCAGTTTTTTAATTATTTTTGTTTTTTTTTTATTTGTACATCTAAAGGCATTTATAGTTATTTTGTTGCAACATTTTTAATACAACATGCACAGTGTGCTGAAATGCAATGCAATGTAGCCCCACTACATTTCAAGCACGCAGCCATGTTATTTTGATACACCTGCACCGATATATTAAATTTTGTGGGAAACTATAAGACCGACTATATAAATATGTATAACAGCATGAAGCTAATGCTACATAGTCCGACATTAGAACTTATAAATTCATGTTGGATGAAAATAAAATAAATTGGGAGTAAATGGTACAAATGTGGCATTTTGGGAATGTTTTCATTTTTTGTTAATTATCTCAGCGCTGGAATTGAGCAAACTTTTACAGTGTAAGACAAAAGTAACTACATATTTTGAGCTTATAAACGTACAGTGCTGCGCAAAATTTTAGCTAACAAGAACGGCAATAATTTAAAGCCATGAGCTGCAGCAAAATTTGTTTTCGCCAACAAAACCATTTACGCTATTTTCTTATAAAGAAGTAACATTTTTTTAAAATTAATTTCTTAGTAACAAATTTATTCTTGAATATTCTCCAAACATAAAAAATTACAGACAGGTTCTAGAAAGTGTTTAAAAGAAATCAAATAAATGCTAAAACAATGAAAATAATAGCTAGAAAAATTTGCGTAGTCTCTCATTTAACTAAATAAAATTTTGCGCAGCAATGTACTTTTTGATAAAATAACTGCTTAATAAGAAATTCCCTATTTGTAGTACACAACAATTCAAAAATTCATTAGAACTTAAATCCCTTATAACGAGATAATTATTTATTGTTATCAAATACAATTCCAGTAGCTGAAGGAATTTCGATTCAAGTAGGGTCTACCTCCATTTTAAAATACCTATAGACGTAATACTGTTACAACATTTGTCCATCGGAAGTGCACGCGGCCATTAATTGAAGAATTAGCCGCACAGGTGTCACTAAATACTTAAGAATTACACTAGAAATACGTTAATCTTTTGTTGCTGGCAGCGAATACACTTGAATAAAAAAGCAGCTTAAAGCATTTGAAAACATAACGACAACGCTGACGAAGCACTTGCGAAATTCCCTACGACTAAACTACACACGAAAATTGCGCTAAAAATCACTAAAATAATCTCACTTACATTTTAATGAACCTTCTTCAAACCAAAGCCAATGCCAGTGCGAGTGCCAGAGCGAGTGCCAGAGCGAGTGCCAGAGCGAGTGCGAGTGCGAGTCCCAATGTCGTGTTGTGTTGTGCTGTGTTGTGTTGTGAATGTCAGTGGTCAGTAGTGGCGGCTGAAGCGTTCAGCAGCATTGCTCCAGCACGCGCCGCTCCTCCTCGTCGACGGCTGCGGCCGCCTCGCGTGCTGCCTGGCATTGGGCGCAATGTCTCTCGAGAAATTTCATGGACAAGTGGAACGTATACCGGTGCCGGGTGCAACGCCTTTACATCTTATACTCGACTATCTTATTGGGATTTAGGAATTGCTCCCGCTGTGCTGAGTCCAAGTGCGCCACCGTGCGGCTGAGCGACGATGTGCTGGACTTATGCTTGCCACCGCCCAGGCCCCCGCCGCTGCCGCTGCCCACGTTATCGCCCGGCTGATAGACACCGCCAGCACTAATCACGCCCACATTCACGCCCTGCACAACGGGCTGCTGCAGATAGCCGGAGTACTGCGGCGTGTGATACTGCGGTGAGCTGCTGGCATAGCCACTGGCCGTGGTGGCCAGATGCGCCGGCTGCTGCTGCTGCTGTTGCTGCTGATGTTGCTGCTGGTGTTGCTGCTGATGATGATGTTGCGACTGCTGCGGCGGTGCCTGCGACGAGTGCCGGGGCTGCTCCGTCTGCATTATGGGATACTGCTGTTGATGCGCATACTCCTGACTGGTGCCGCAAGCGCCCGTACCGCCACCCATGCGCGAGCCAGAGTCATCGTTGAGCCCTTCGCCCATTTCCCCATCGCGGTTGTGTCGTCCACGTATGCACAGCTTTGTGAACAGCCAAACGCGTCCGCGGTACAGCAAATAGCAGCAAAAGTGCACCACGAACACAAAAATGATGGCACAGGCGGTCACTATGATGGCCTTGCCAGGCTTAGTCCAATCCATCATCGGGTAGATGGCAGTCTGATTCTTTCTGCGAAGGCAAATGCCTCACATCAGCTATTCTCGCTTGCGTGCGAAGTTTTCAATGTGCTTACCTATCTGTGCCGCCTGCCAGAAAATAGATGCCCGTAAATATTGCGTAGCCCAAACCAATGCCGGTCGTGAAGTAGGCGTGGCTCATCTTAATGGGGTGCCCGACAATGGCCAAGTCAAAGAGCATTATAACCGAGTTCAGCACGTGCACCATGATGTTCAGCGTATCTATTTTGTGTATATCTGCGAAAGTTAAGCAAACCAGATCATTCATTATATACTAGCAGAACAATTTGTAAGGACTGCATCCTTTTTGTTATTAAATATTGTTTTTCGGCCGATCGTTCCTATGAAGTATGCCCAAGTCATCAAGCCCCAGATGACAAAGAGTCCCAAAGAACCCAAAGAGTTCCTTTGGCTTAGCAGAAAGTTACCCTACTGCGTAGCCAAAGGTCATCAAACAGGTTTGCAGTGAGTAGTACAATAAAACAACGCAGGCAATGCAGTTCTACTTGGCATCACAACGGCCTTACTGTACCTACCAAAAGCCACCCAGCCATTATAATTTGATCGGTATTACAGCAGCCAATGGAAGCCTCTTCATCGATCTCAATTACATAAGTGCAACTTATTGTGCCTCACATTCACACACACATACATAACATATGCACATACTTAATCGTGTCACATGCAAAGGCACTTAAATATCTGTCCATACTGACCCATACATATCTAGACTTATATTATTCACTGGCTAAACTAATTGCGCTGTCAATTTGATGTCTGTTTTTTGGTCACTTTATTCTGGATAGGTTTTGTTTTACAGCTTTTGCCAAACTCGAAGCCACACAGCACACAGCTCACAATAACAAAAACAAAAGCAAAAAAAGGACCGCAGCTAAGCTTAATTAAATTGTCAATCTCTAATTGAGTTTTTCCATTTCATTTGGACAAACTTTAAGGCAAACGCTTCATAAAGCATGTGAAGCAGCTGCATTCTGCTGCTTGGCCTCTGCCAGACGCTTCTCGTACAGTGAGACGACAGCACTCGCAATGCCCTCCGCCCAGTATAGGCTCACGTATATGATAAGGAAATCGGTGAATAGAAACAATAATGACAATGGCATATCCAGCAAGGGCACACCATTAGGGCAAATGCCGCACATCTGCTGCGAGTGGAAGAGCACAAGTGGAAAGATCCACATTAGGAAAGCGAAGCGCACCGCATTCGCGCCCACATTAATATGCCACACCCAGCTGGCCAAGGTCAACGCCAGAGCGCCCAGATTGGCCAGCACCGTTGTCAGCACAATGATCCACATGTACGGCTCCAGGCAACGCGGCACATGCATGCCCAACAGAATCATAACATGCAAAGCGAGTAAAGTCCAGAGCGCCGTCCAGAGCACATGATGCGGCTGATTGACAATGGCCACCATGCCCACGCTGAACGTCATGCTCAGTATGATCAGCACGCCGACAACCCAATTGGCGGGAAAGCCGAAGCGCAGCTCATCGAAGACCATGAACAGCCCGAAGAGCACCAAGCTCAGTGCGAACCATGTCAGTCCCATGTAGCACTTCCCCACGTGCGACTCGTGCACTTTATGCAGCAGTATGAACTGCGCGATCGCATGGCCGGCAAAGAGCAAGTTCAGAGCGTACAGACGCAGCAGGAACTCGGTGCGCTCGTGCCTGGTTATGCGCGTGAGGCTCGTCAGGGCAAGGCGCATGCGGGACTGCGTATTCGTCGTCGTTATATTACCCACATCCGACACATTCAGGCTGCTGTGGGTGCTGAAGAGTTTACTGAACTTCTTCTTGCCCGTGCGACTTTGCTTGGCTGATGCGCCTGGGCTGGCAGCCGGCGTCGCTCGACTGGACTGCGGCATTGGCGTCGCTCGACTGGACTGCGGCACTGGCGTCGGTGTCTCCGATGTTTTGGCCGATTTCGGCGATTTGCTTTCATTTTGTTCTTTACTCATATTTTTTTGCTTCTTTTAAAAATATAAAAATTAATAATTTATTATCTTTAAAAAACAAATATTGTCGTTGTAAGGAAACAGAAAAACAAAAAACAAGGTAGTTTAATCAAGTTCTGGAATTTTTTCAGTATAAGCCATCAATTAGACAACGCAGGAAACAAATTAACATAATGTTATGCAGCAGCAACGGTTGGCAATGCTGATGGTATATGGTCTTTTGCAACCGTCAGATCTAGCCAGACCTGACCTCATCCTGATACTTAGTGCCATGCAGTTTTATTTTACCTTTGCTCACTTCATTAAGAGGTCCATGGTTCAGGTACCATGGATCAATTTACTACTTTGGGGAAAGAACAGATCATACAAATATAATTAAATTAATATCAAGAAGAGAATATGTTGGAACAACTAATCAATAAAATAGCTTCCAACGTCCCACAAAGAGCTACAAGTCACATTGTACACTTCGTTTTCTTCTCAGAATCAAAATTCATTCAGTCTTCAGCGGTTTCACAATAGTTAAACATTTGTCGCAATACAAGGTACACACAGTTAGCTGGCCCACGCTTTTCCTTCTTCATAGTATATGAATGAGTAACTCATCCGTTTTTCTCATTATGGAACAAAAAAAAAAGATGCGAGTTTTTGTTTGATCTTATATATGTCATTTTATTTTATATTTGAAGAACGGTTCAGCGATTTCTGGGGCTCGATATAGGCACATGAAAACTATTATAAAGTCTAAGAAAATAACCAAAACTATCAAAGCCAGATCCGAGGTGGGCCAACGTAACTGATACTTGCCATGCAGAACATGCGATTGGAAGAGCACAATCGGAAACATGCAAAAGATTAACACGAAACGCACCATATAGATGATAAACTCCTCCATGTCGACAAGTGTGAAATGCAGCAGGGTCGCACAGATTGTGAGGACTACTGCATAGGAGCAGGTCAATAACACTGAGAATGTACACGGCGCACACCTGGCCGGTGTGTGCATGCCCATTGCAATATAGGCCAAGATCAAAAGATGCGCCAGAGTCGCCGTTGCCAGAATGAAGCCCAAGTCGCCCGGCGACAGCGTCACCGCTGTGCCATAGGTGCAACACATGATGATCAGCGTCGAGAAGATCCAGTTCCACGGTGCCTTGAAGCGCACTTCATTAATGTTCACAAGCACGAGCAGCAGCAGCAGCGCTATGCTGATGAAGCAAATCGCCTGATGGCAACTCGAGTATTCGTCATTTCGCAACGGCAGAAACTGCAGCATGACAAATAGGAAGATCGCGATGCTGGCATACACGCTGGACAGCGCATAGATGCGCAGTAGGAATCCCGTATGCGAGAGCTCAGCTCTGGCCCCACTGTGGGCACTTGCAGTTGGATTCGTTTCGATTGCTTGCACGTCGTTTGCTATGGACAGCGCTGATGGCTCTTGGAGTCTCTTCGGTGTGCCTGAAGAACTCGCCGCAGCGCTCGATTTCGCTTGCTTTGGCATTTATTTATGTTATGTATTTCGATTTTGACATAAAATCATTTTTTTTTTATTTACAAAAAAATTTGTAATGCTTACAAATCTGCTATGAAAACACAATCTAAGGATTTCTGATCAGTTAATGAAGTTTACTGTTTTTCGTTTTTCGACCTGCCACAAACACACATCTACTACATATGAAAGGTTTAATGCCAAAAGAAATCAACGTCGTGCTAGATTAGACTCTTGGCAAGTTGACTTCTTATTTTATAACAATAAGAAAGTTTAACATCGTGTTGAGTTTTCGATGCCAAATGTGGCGAATATACTCAAAAAAATGCTATTGGATGAGCTTAGACTGTATCTGAGAATGGCTACACACGTCTATTTTCTATTAGTAAAAGACGGTTGGGATGGATGAGTTTTACCAATAACAGAGAAGCAATGGCAGTATTTTTTGTAGCATGGGACAGCTCAAATTATTCTTAGAATAACTTCAACAAGTTGAAAAATTCTTTTATTAAACGTTTTATGAAATAAAATAAAATATGCTACACCAAACTAAAAACTTTTTGGATTACTCCCGCACTCGCACTTAAGCCAATTTGAATGCGTCTCATGCCAAGCAGCTGCAGGACAGTCGCTGCATAAGCGTCGCTTGCTTAGTAGACAGCAGCCAGATAGCCCAGGTAGCCCAGGTAGCCATGCCCTTCAGCTGCAGACTAAGCAGCAGCATTTCATTGATAGACAAAGTTCATGCCAAGCATTTAACTAAGCCGGAGGCAAAAACAAAACAAAATTAAAAATTGACAGTCTACAAACAATCGATCGAATTGCTTAGCAACATGTCAACTTTTGTTAAAACGAAAACTTTGCTGCCTCTGCTACGTTGGGAAAACAAAGTCAGGCCAGCAGAGAACGCAACGGCAACGCCCCAGCAGTGCATTGACCCGAGGGTAGGTTCAACACCAATTGGCTGCACTTGCTGAATTTTTATTTTGAAAAAATATTCCGCAGAGCAAAGCACTGAAATGTGTCTGTAACTGATAAATTGGCAAAGTGAGCGGAGCGCATAATAGACAACACTTTGATGCCGGACACGCCGATCTACACGCCGCAGCAGCGAGACAGCAACGCGGAGCTGCACCGCATACAGGCGGTGAGTGCGAAGCTGGCTACGCTGCCGCAGCTGGAGAAAGGCTCGCGCAAGAAGTTCCTAATCCGTGTGTACGTGATCACAGCCGTGTCCATAGTCCTGGCCAGCCTGCAGTGGCTGCTGGCTGCGTACGTCTTTCCGGCGCGACCCAAGCCCTTGATATGCTTCGTCATTGGCTTTGTGCTGTTCGTCACCTTCATCGACTTGTTCGTCATGGTCGTGGTCTTCAAGCGTATGCTCTGCGGCAGCTGGTACCTGTGGGCGCTGTTGGTCATGACCGAGGAGTGCCTGGTGCTGTGTGTGCTCGTGAACTCGCACATCACTTGGATATACGTGGTCAGCAATCTGGGCGCTTTTGTCGTCTGCATTGTGGTGGGCGCTTTTTCGCCGCCCATACTTTGGCCAAACGTCTTCATCATACTGCTCTGCGCCCTGTTCACGATTATCGCTGCCACCGTTGCCATGTTGCTGGACATCGGTTTGCATATATACGCGGCCATTTGCATTGCCATAATGATCTTCATGCCCTGGACGATCTACAATTCACAAACTGTGCACGGCGTGCGCAGGAGCGATATACGTCGCCGGGATTACATTTATTGTGCACTCATATTTTTTCTCAACTTCAGTTGTTTAATTGCATTTAGCTATTTTTGTGCGGACTCAGTAGAGTATTTGCTTAAGTTGGCCAAGGTAATTTAACTTCATTTTGTTTAATTATTGCAATAAAAAAAGTGTAAGCTCAAGTAAGTCGATAAATTAAAGTTAAATGTCCAAAGTTTTCAAATGAAAGTTTAAACATTTGTTTTTCTTATGCTTTTGCTATTTTTCCACTCCATTCATTCTACAAAGCTGTGATGTTTCCAAGTAGCAAGTAAATTTCAAAATATCTTTCATACATCCGCAAAAAGTTTCTAGCAGAAAGGCAGGAAAGCACACGATTACGTTATAGATAAGATAGAAGAAATAATTGTACAAGGTGAGTTCCAAAGTAAACAGGACTTTTAAAAAAAAGACAGAATAAATAGTTTTTTCGGCAAAATCAATTTATTTTATTCAAAATAGTCTCCTTCTGCTTTAATACAGCGTTTTGCACGGTCCAAAAGCATGTCGAACGAGTGTTTTAGCTCGTTGCCCGGTATGGCCGCCAGTATGCCGGTGCAAGCCTTTTGAATGGCCTCTACGTCTGCATAACGCTTTCCTTTCATCGGCAAATGCATTTTTCCGAAAAGGTAGAAGTCGCACGGTGCCATATCAGGTGAATACGGGGAGTGGTTGATGGTTAAAATGTGATTTTTGGTCAAATAGTCGGACACAAGCGTCGATCGATGAGACGGCGCATTATCGTGCAACAAACGCCAACTTCCATCTTCGCGATATTCGGGCCGAACACGTCGAATACGGCGCACCAAACGCTTCAAAACTCCAAGGTAGAATACCGCATTAACGTTTTGGCCGGGTGGAACAAATTCTTTGTGGACAATACCCTTGGAATCATAAAAACAAATCAGCATTGTCTTCACTTTTGACTTCTCCAGGCGCGATTTTTTGGGTTTCGGCTCGTCCGGCGCCTTCCATTCAGCACTCTGGCGTTTCGTTTCGGGATCATATTGAAAACACCACGTTTCGTCTCCAGTCACAATCTTGTAAAGGAAGTCCGGGTCTTTTTTTGCCTCTTTAATGATGTCCTTCGAATGTTGAATTCTGAGCAATTTTTGGACGTCAGTCAATTTGTGCGGAACAAACCGTGCACACACCTTTTGTAAGCCCAAATGTTCGGTCAAAATGCGATAAATCGATGTTTTGGAGATGTTCAATTCTATTTCCATGAATTTCAATGATGATTTCGGCTGATTTTTTATGAATTCACGCACAGTTTCGATGGAATTTTCGGTGATCACGGATTTTGGTTGGCCCACATGTTCATCGTCATTTATGTCCTCACGACCACTTTGAAAACGTTGAAACCACTCGTGCACTCTGCTACGGGATAGGCAATCATCGCCATAAACTTGTTTCATCAATTGAAACGTTTCGGTAAAAGTTTTACCAATTTTAAAACAAAATTTTATGTTGGCTCTTTGTTCGAAGCTCATTTTCGCACCGATGACAAAAACATACTGACACTTAAAACGCAATAACCTCACTTCCAATAGATGAAATGTCATGAAATTTTTACTGGAAGTCGATAAACGATAGCAGATTCTAACGCACCAGACATATAGATGGCGCCACTAGAGGGCGCTAGATTCAAAAAGTCCTGTTTACTTTCGAACTCACCTTGTATAGTCTGTCTATGGCGCTAAGGGACTCAAGTTCTGATGCAACAATGGTTTAAATAGCCGAGTTTATGAAAATGTTTGTCTGTGTGTTTGTGTGTCATTTATGGGTTTCTATACCGACCATTCGATTGCGATGAAACTTCGGTTAGTTGTTAGGTGGGAATATTTCTATGATTAAAAGTGGGCGGCGCCATACCTCCATATGTAAGAGAAAATCAAAATTCCTCATATTTCTGAACCTATCTGGTGTAAATTGATGAAATTTGGTACGTTTTGGTATGTAAGGGGCGCCGGGAAAAATATGATATATATTAAGAGTAGGCGGTGCCAAGCCCCATATAAAAGATATAACCATAACTTTTCATATTTCTAGAATCTGATAAAGCTAGTATGTGTAGCTTAAATATTAAAGCAGTCGTAGACACACAAAGTTATTCTTATACTCTTATACTTATTCCGATACACAGTAGCATTATGAAAACTTAAAGAAATTCACGTTCTAGTGAAACTACTTTAGCATGACCCCATTCCACTAAATGCTGACCGCCATAACTTTGTTGTTACGGCAACAAATAAGTATAATAAATTATATTCGCAAGATCAATCTGTCGGCATGTTTTAGTTGGACACTTACCTGGATCATGCACGAGCACCCAGTAGCACATCGTTATGATGAATGAGTAGACGGTCGCACAGGTGTACAAGACCCAATACAAATGATGCAGGCGACTCTTCTTCGCTTGGCGCACCAATTCGAAGTCCTCACGTTCGACCATCATGCCCTGCGTGACAATCCAAGCGGCGAGCCATGCCTGCACCGTGCAGAAGAGCAGCCCCCAGTGCGTCAAATAAATCCACCACTTAGCATAATGATGCTCGAAGTGCTCCTCCGTGCGGCCGATGTCGAGCAGTGAGCAAACCAAAGCAGCCAAACAGGTAATTGCCGTTATCCAGCGATAGAAGAGATAAACGATGCGCACCTGTGTGTTCCGCTGCCACTGTAATGCGAGTAAATAAAGAACCCGGATTACCGTCTGTGATAATTTGCAAATTATAAAGGTCAACTAGGCAGCGATAAAAACAGAAACGAAACTGAAACTGAAGTATGCCACATGCAACATGAAGCACATTGCATATTGCTGCTGAGACTTAATCTAGATTAAGTCTTCTGGGTTTTAGCTTTAATGACTTTCTTCTCCTCTTAACTGTACAAATGAAACCTAATCACCGTATCATTGACCCTATGCCAGCTGAAGCTGTGTTGTTATTCTGGCCAGCCGACAGCTCTAACTGACCCAGTGAGCCAACGACGCTAGTCGCCAAGCTTAACTTACTTTTGCGACACTTTCACCTTAAATAGTCTAAATGTAGTTTAATTTTTCTTGTTTTTTAAATTAGTATTTTAATAGAGAAACGTTGTTAAAGCCATTATATTCTGTTTTGGTAAATTTTTTTCTTTTTTTTTTAAATTTATACATATTATATAAAAAGTATCTTTGCTCTGGTCGACCAGTTAAGAAGCAATTCTACATCTATGGAATTATGAAGTAACCCGAAAAATGGCAAAATGACATAGATACTAAAATTTTTTTTTAAATGTACCAAGATACCGCGAATACATTTTATATCACTCCATGTTAATAAATAAGAAATTTCAACTATGTATTGTATCACAAAAATCTTCCAAAGTGAAGCTTATATCTTATTTATACTTAAACTAAAAAACTCACAAAAATCTTGAAATTTCAAGCCCAAGGACCCTGGCACTAACTTGCGCGAGTGTCCTTTTCTAAAACTTAAGACGTGTCTTGTTCAACTCCGCTTTTAATAACGAGCCGCGATAGCCGAAATATTCAAATCTGGAACTGCAGTCAGTTCCCCAAATATCTTGACATGGCAATTAACACATACTTATTTAACTATATGCTGTAAATTTTATCCTGATGAAACTGATTTTTGTTTTCTTTGTTTTTCACGATTTGCGGTATACGAAGCTGAAGCATTACAGTTTAGTGTAAATGATAACTAATGAAATGATAGCTCACCTGGCACAGATAGAAGTTGTGCCGATGCACATGATCGGGCGTGAACTCCGGGAAGCAGCTGGTCCACAATTTGCTGACCATCATTCTTTTGTTGCCAATGCAACTCGTCGCTTCGTCCGGCAGGTTGTTGAATTCTTCACAGCTGTCGTCGTGCTGTGGCGTTTGCTGTTGTTCTCGTTGTTGTTGGTGCGGCTGCGGCTGCTGCAGCTGCTGCTGATATTGCTGCTCCTCGCGTTGCAAATGCTGCTGTTGCTGTTGCGGCGGCGTTTTGTGGCTGCGTTCCTGCTCGGCACTGAAAAGAAAATCGGGCAAATTATCGCCGAACGCTTCAGGCGTCGCTTCACAGTCGCAATCCGATTGTTCGTCCTCTTGTGCGAGTTGCTGTATCCGCTGGTGTTGTTGTTGTCGCTGGTGTTGTTGCTGTTGTTGTCGTTGGCTTTGACGTTGGCGTTGCTGTTGGCGCTCTTGATGCTGTTGATGCTGTTGGTGTGACTGTGGCGCCGGCGATAGGCGTTTCTTAGCCGGTGAGCTGCTTGCACTCTGCGACAGCAAATAACGGTAATCCGATTCGGCTGCTTGCGTGTAGCTACTCTCGCGCCTGCGGGGCGACGCCTTGTACGAGAAGTAGCCGCCAGTTTGCAACGCCGACCGATAGTTGGTGTAGGGCACCGCCGCGTAGTAGCTGTAGTCGCTGGCAATGCGAGGCACGACCGGCGGTAGCGGCGGCGGCAATGGCGGCAGCAGGCCAGCGAACGTCGGCGACGCGGAGGTGGCCAACAGCGGTGTCGTGTGCGCAGCCGCCGGCGAGACGCGTCCGAAGTTGATTAATGCCGCCGGGTAGCCGCCGTTTGGGTCGGCTGCTGCTGCTGCTGCGGCCGCGTGCTGCTGCTCGTAGAGGCGATAGTTGCGTCCGATCGGTGTGAGGCCGCCCAGGCCACTGCTGCCGATGTGCGCGGGATGAGCGAGGTTCTGCCAGTAGCTGCGACCGCTGAAGCCGACACCGAAGCTGCCGCTGTAGTAGTAGCTTCTGTGCTGCTGTTGTTCGTGCGCTTGTTGTTGTCGGTGCAGCTGTTGGTTGACAAGACGTGTGGGCGTGGCCAATTGCGCTTCCTGTTGCAATAGTAATAGTTGTTCTTGTTGTTGTTGCTGTTGTTGCAGTTGCGTTATATGGCCACTAATTGGCTCCGGTCTAAAGTAAAGCTGCGCGTAATCCAATGTGAAGGCGTTTTCTTTGCTCTGCGCGGCCGTTAGCTCGAGAGTCGTTCACGTGTCGACGACTGGCACATCAACACAACAACAAAAACCAGAGCAGCAATCTTGCGGTAACGTTGACGTTGATGTTGATGTTGTTGTTGTTGTTGTTGTTTTTGTAGCCGCAGTCACTCTCAGTGCAGTTGACGCTGACGCTGACGTTGACGTTGCCTGTGTCGGTGTCGGTGTGTAGTCGTGTGCGTGTGTGTGTGTGTGACTGCCTTCCTTTTGATATTTGCTGTTGAATAGAATCACAAGAAAAGGATTTTCTTAGTCAGACATGCACAAATGTAAGTACATATATGACTTTGTATATGTATACTCATATGTAAATAAGGCTTAGCTGTTGCATACGTGTCGTATACGTAACTTAATCTACGCTAATTACGTTAATGAATGCATAATGAATGTGTGTTCTGCAGTTATATCCGTGTGCCATTCAAGTGTTGAATGCTGTTGACTTCACCGCAAATACTTTGGCGTTGTCAGGCAACCGCAATTGCTAGCTTTGAAGTGGTTTCTATACGCAATTCACCATTTTAATGAAGCTCAGCTCAGCTCTGCTCAGAGCTTGATGCAATTTGAAAGGATTCTTGCCTGTCATCGTTAATTAATGCACAGCTGTTCGCACCTTGCTGCTGTTGGAATGTGTGACGAATATTTTATCAAAAAGCTGCTTTGATAAAATGCAAGCCAGTCTTGAGCAGCAGTTCACTTTAAACAGCATTTATTCAAAGTAGCAACATAAAGGCAAGATAATGCAATTAATCCAAATTCTAAGCATATATGACAAATGGGGAAAACAATTGTCAGCCTCATAGGAATTTAATAAGCTGCTAGATAATTTATTTTTGGCACTCGATGCTATAGGAGTGAATTAAATTAAACAGAGATGATTATATAAAATAACGAGGCATTGACCAGCAAAGTGTTAAACGAATAATATTCTCACTGGATATTACGGATAGAGAATGAAATCAGTTTATGCGAATGTTAATTCTATAAAAGACATTTTTCTTCCTTTCTTCACTTTTATTTAGGATTTCTCTATATTTCATTGAAAATTGGTTGCACAATTTTTCTAATTTATTTGGCCATATAAGTTTATTGCTGCTGCAAATTCTCTTTGTTGTAAATGTACTTTCTATGGAATATAATAATTTAGCTTAATGCTTCCGCTTACAAAGAGACACATTTAATTGAGAACTTCGCACTGCAGGCTCAATGATTAGCATGCGTCAGCAAAAAGATATTTTTAACAGCAGCAGACACGCACAAATGCGTCACCGCAAACCGTCATGAAAAAGCCACTTCCGCCATTATTACGCGCCGCAGCAGCATGCGATGGCAGTGGAGCATCAAGCACCACCCACCGCCCACCAGCCACACAGCATTTTTCGCGCTAGAAAATTAAACAATTGACTTATACGCCAGTCGACTATTGGCTGCTGGCCGTTGACTTCCTATTGTTAACAAACTTCAAGGCAGTGCAAACTGTGGGCAACTAGCGCAAACTAAGCGTTTAACAATAAAAATCTAAGGAAGTGCTGTGGCGCTGTTGGCACACAACGACTTCCGCTGAGTGGCCATTTATTCGGTGAAGCGGAAGCGCATAACAGAAATCAAGTTGAGCAGCAGCACAGGCAGCGGCAGCGAATAAAATCGGCAACAGCAGCACAGCAGCATAGCAGCAACGAAAGTGAAGTTAACACAACAACAACAACAACAATAAAAAATTACACAAAAGCAGGCAGACAAACCAAAGCCGAAGCCACGCTAACCATAAGCGGCAGTCGTTGCAGATTCCAGCTCAGCAAGAACAAAAGCAAGTAAAGCTCAACACAGCAATAAAGACGACAACAACAACAACAACAAGAACAGCAACAAGAGCGCACTGTTATGCAGTTTCGTTGCAGCTGCTGTCATTGCTAGTGTAATTGCGAGTGTGGCAGCATGTCTGTTGACGTCAGCAACAGTTGCTGAATATCGCACAGACACTCGTAGGCCAAACAGAAAGGTTCGCTTTGCTGGTGTTGCTGCTGCTGTCGTCAGAGCCGCCATTATGCGGTTGCCGCAATTGCAAATGCATTTGCATTGGCAAATCACTTGCCACAATCTGTGAAACAGCCAAGTGCGTCTAATCGGCCGACAGCAGCGTTACGCATTTGCTTCCGGTGCCGCGTGCAGAACTTGGCATTGCCAAAGATTCTTTCACTTGGCTGCCCCTCGGCATTAAAGTTTAGCACAAATTATTTGCTATTAAAAAATAAGAGAGAGAAAATAAAGATAATTGGCTTTTAATTAAAAATAGCTTAGCAGTATTATCTCTTCTGAAGGTAGAATTTAGTCGATTAAAGCATTCATTGTGCATACGCACTGTTGAACAATTCTTGGAACAAGCAAATTTGCATTGCGCAAGGTCGTCATTGTGCGTAGCTAAGCTTGAAATTTCACAATCTCTACACAAATTTCACTGGAAACAATTTTAATCTTTAGCAACAAAATGCGTAAATATGATTTTATTTAATTGCTGGCAATTTCTTGTTGTAACAAAGTGGTTTATAGTGCATTTGTGATATAATACACAAGCAAATGTTTTACCTTGAACGATTATTTATTATATATACTTCATGTAAATTTGTATACAAATAATATATACAAAGTAATATCATATTTTTGATTCCTTCAAAATTCTTTGGAATTTTTCATTTGATTTCCTTTTTAAAAGCCTCTTCTTATTTTCTTTATTTTATATTTGTTTGTGTTATGCAAATAAACAAATATATAAAAAAAACAAAATTAAAATCAAATATTAGCATGTTGTGCATTATTAGTTGAAATAACTTCTTACCCATGACGATTTATTGTAATTTTTGTTTGTACATAAAACTCAAATTTAAAAGAACCGCAGTTGAGTTTTTGATCTTGCTTAAGTTTTTGTTTACCTCCCATAAAAGCTTCTTTTTTTTTACCCCCACAAAGTCGTGAAATTTTTATTAAAATTATATTATATTTAGGCAGCTTTGATTTCGTTATACATCATCTTCAAGTTATGTAAAAACATCCTTTGGTCTCACTTGGCAACTAATTTTCGGATAAAGTAGGAGAATTAAAGATATAAACGACGCACGTTCTTGTTGTTGTTCACTTCACTCTTGTCTGCTTAATTAATGGCAGTTTTACGGGCGCAAAATGCTTTTTGAAAACAATGAAAATTATCTTCATCTGCTCAAAAGCCAGTTACCATATTTTATTCTTTTTATTAACTCTTGAATGCGTTTGCACGTTTTAAGTGTCTTATGCACAGTCGACTGCCTTTTTTAAGAGTTAAGTGGCTCCCTCAGTGTATATCTGCTGCAAATTACTCCATTAAAAATATAATTGTAAATAAAATTATTTTCACTTTAAATATACTATAACAATAATACATTTTTATTTAAGAAATTCATATTTTTTATTTTGTTTATTATAAGTAGCTTTTTTCACTTAAATGTGAAAGGTAAACGTGGTAAAAGCTGACAGATGCATTTTACTTATAAATTTTCAATTTCGTTCCAAGAACTTGATGGAAATGAATAACCCATAAAGGCCAAGTTTTTTGTTTTTCATTTTCTTAACGAGTTATAATTTGTGCACATAATTAAAAAAGCAAAAATATGATGAACAAGTTAATGAAAAATATTTATCATAAAAAAACAAAAAAAAAATGTCAAAGGAAATGAAAAACAAATATTTCTTACAGCATAAACCGGCTTCACAAAAAAAAAAGAATGTAGTTACACTTCAAAACATTTTGCAGCATTTTTCGTATTGGCATTCAAGGCCTTGGGAACTTGGAAACTGAAAAGCAAACGTGAACAGAATTGTGCGTGGGCGCACATTTGTTATGCAATGCCAGCACATGCTTGGCAGGTATAGCTGCGCTTAACGCATTACGTATACGCAGCGTTTGCCCAAATTGAATTTTAAACAAAAAATCAATTGACTGTGTTGAAATAAATTAAGCGCAACATTTCGAATGCCATTGTAATGTTTATGATGTGCCTGCGATGTCGCGCCCACTTTAAATGCCATTGATGAGCATGCAAAAATTCTATGGCAACATTTAAATGAGGTACTTCAAACTAATTGCGCGGCATGGCGCATTTGCTGA
Organism: Stegana nigrithorax; assembly: GCA_037044495.1. Taxonomy (NCBI): domain Eukaryota; kingdom Metazoa; phylum Arthropoda; class Insecta; order Diptera; family Drosophilidae; genus Stegana; species Stegana nigrithorax. The sequence continues at coordinate 1,068,579 of JBAMBQ010005352.1, read as the reverse complement.
CATTTGACAGCGTCGCCGTCTGCGGGCAGCATACGTTGGCACAATAATTCAAACGATAGTCGATAAGCAGAAGTCATCATGTGCTGCCATTAATACAAAGCGTGTGATAAAATCATGTCACACACTCAAACACACATACGCACACACACACACACACACGCACAGTCACATAGACGCGCAGCTAATACAGTGGTTCGGTGTGGCTACACCTACCATGTAAATGCTCATGCATGTATTTATGAGGACATGCGAGTCCTTGTGCGGGTGCGTAGCCTATATTACATAAAATGACAAAAGCTTTATTGTATTATGCATTGTAAGTATGTGAAGTGGCTGGCTGTCGCTGCGATTAGGCGATATGCAACAAAGCCAGATAAATGCGTCGCCAAGGCAGCACGCATTAGGCAGCAGCAGAGTTGAGCATATCTGCGCGCAGCCAATCAGCCGCTAATGCGGCGGTTCTCCCACTCGCTCTGCCGCTGCGTCACTCGTTTCTGGCTTTCAATTGGCGCTGTCGCACATTTTGGCACGTAGGCGGAAGTCAGTACAGTCGCGTCGATGCGTTGACTACGTGCCAAATGTTTTGCCGCATATATATTTGTTTTGATCAAACTTATCGAAGCCACTGTCGCAGCCAATCTGCCCTTCTGCCACTCTGCCGCTGTCGACGACGCACACATTCTAATTAAATTAGTGCAAGAAATGTGGCGTAAAAAAATACTTACACAAAGCTCAATGGGATTACACGATGCTTATTAAGTCAGTCTGGCGTGTGGCGTGTGGTGTGTGGCGGCTGCCAAGTTGGGTTATGCGTGCAGGGCGACGCCTAATGAGACTTCAATTAAAATCACTCATGTGGCATGTGGGTGGGTGGAGTCACACGCTCCAAAAGCGCCAGAAGTATCAAATAGAGTTTTCCATTTGACAATGGCAATAATTCAGAAATTAGTGACAGATTTTGATGTGCGGCTCTGCTTAGACAGCTTCACATGTATTCGGCAGCATATAAATTGCCAATGTCAATCTTAGCTGAGACACTCATGTGCCATTCATTGCTGCCAGCCTGCGTTATCATTTTTCGGGTCATTTTCCTTTGCTGCATAATTTATGGAACCCCAAACGTATCAGTCAAGCATCGCAGAGTGCGAGCTACAATTTAAGTGCCAGATTAGTAAGTAATCGATTGGCCAACTGTGTAGGCTGAGCATTAACGCGCGAACGTTAAATGTTCCACGTAGCTGATGAGAATAATAATGTGTAGTGTTTAACTTCAATTCCTGAGAGTGTAGGTGGCTTAAAAAGCAGCAACGCAGTTTTTGTTAAAAAAAAAAAAAAAAAAAAAAATAAAAGAAAAAAAGAAAAAAAAACCCAGATATCCAGTCTACTCAACCTATGTTACAGTCATAATTGCCTGTAATGAATTCGCCATGCAGAACTTCATAATAAAAATAAAAAGAAAATAATAGTAAAAGTAAAACTTTCATTCTTTGCACTTGAAATTCATTTGTTATAGAGAGAAGTTCGTTAAAGAGAAGTTCGACTGTATTTACTAAATCCGAACTCGACTTGCATGCAAATATTCATACACTGGCTAACTATTAAGTACAAAATAATCTACACCCACGTAGTGTACAGCATACAAAATGGCCGGCTGGCAGCTGATACACATTCCAAGAGAACTTGAACAAAAACCTGCATGAATACATTTGTAGTGTAATGTAAACACAGGCTTCACTGCTGAAGCCACGTTTTTGGCATTACTTATACGCACCATTGTGCCAAATTAAAATGAAATCAAAATGTTGCTTGCGATATTATTAAGCGTTTTAAATACAAACTTCAAGCGAAATTGAATTATGTATTTTCTCAATTAAATAAAACACTTGGTTTTCTGCTTACTTTTTTGCTGCCATTGTGAGAGTAAACAAACGTGTTACAATAAAAATGTGAGAAAAGTAAATAAAATTATAATTAATGTCAGTAAATAAAACTAATTAAAATCTGCATAACAAGAAGCAGGGCAACAGTTGTTTGTTTTAAAGAGCAATGTTGTCTGCTTTTCTTTCTTTTTCGCTTTGAATGGCAGTTATCAACAATTTATAAAGTGAAAATAAATGAAAAAATCAAATAAAAGTCGTGATGTAATGATGAACAAGCTGCTGAGCTTCTGTCATATACGCTGCTCGAACTAATGTTGGCTCTCAGGCAAACAAGTAGACAACTACTTATGCCGTAAAGCCTTTGGCAAAACAATGTTGTCCTACAACAGCAACAGCAACAACAAAAGCACAAATGCCAGTTACAACGACTATGAGTCAACAACAATATACAGCAGCAGCAGGGCAAAAGCACAAGCAAAAAGCGCACAACAATCAAGGCAGAACTTTAACGTGCAATGCAGAAAACAAAAAACATAGCAAAGCAGAAAAAACGAATTAAATGTAAGAAACAAAAAAAAACAACAAAATAAAAATAAATAAATAAAAACAAATGCATAATAAAAATAAAAAAATGTACATATGTATGGTACATATAAAAAGAACATGGCTGGCGGGCAAAAAGCGGCGAGTTGCAAAAAATTGCAAAAATATCCTTGCTGAGCTAATGTAGAATGTTTATGCATGCAGAGGCGTTGGCGTTAATACACAGCATAAGCAAATGTTGGCGACTGCAGTAGATATCGAGGCGGGGTCCTGCGTCCGTCACACACACACACGCACTCACACTTATACACGAGTACAAACATTGCGTTATAGAAAGTTACATATGCCATACAGACATGTCAGACATTGACGTGTTTATGTAAACAGGAAGCGGAAGCAGACAGCCATGTTTGCCAGTTTACTCAACGGCAGAGATTGTTGCTGCAACTATGCTCAGGCTTTATAACTAATTTCTTTCTTTTTTTTCTCTGTTTTGTTGTTTTCTTTTTTTCTATAGCTCATATTTTTCTTTCTACAGCAAAAACAAAAAGACACAAAATTGTTTTTTCGCTTAAAATGTTTGCTCAGTGTCAGTAAACAGCTGAAACTACAAACCAATAGGCAAAGACAGCGTAGTGAGTGTAGCGTGCTCACACGTCGGGCAGGTGGGCGCAAACATTAAATATGCCGCACACTCATATTTGCTGTGTGGACAATGCGGCGTATGAGTTACGTTGCGTGTTGGCGCATTGCAGTCGAAATTTGTTTCTTTTTTTTTGTGCACGCGAATTGAATGAACTTTCAGCTCTTTGCACGTCACGGTATTTAAACAAAGCTACTTAAAATTCTTAATATGTTAACTCTGCGCAGCTTTGAGCGTAAAAAATTTAACATGTTCTTTTTATAAAAGGTATATTAAAATTGTGCAAATGTATGTAAGAGAGAGAAAAAGGCTCGGCAAATGACTTCTAAGCAATATGTATTCTTCAGTTGGAAGCCAAGTTTCAGATAGTTAAACGTGTTGGTAAAAATAAAGCAAGACAAAAGAACCTATTACACGCTTAAGAACATTTTTACAGTCATAAGCGCCTGATTAAATATTTCAGCCAGGAGGGTTTTCAGAATACTTCCTGTGAAGTGCTTAAAATTGTTTAATACTCTTAAAAGCATATAATGTTCAACAAAAGTCGAGCATACAAAACCTACGCATTGCCTTGTGCTCTTTATAAAATGAAATTCTGTCTAATAACAATCAAGAAGATTTGACACCCACGCAGTTGCACGCTCGCTCGCACGTTCGCTATACAAAACTCAACATGACAGAGCAGCCTTTTTTCTTGTCAGAACACGTTTGCTGTTTATGCCAGCTTTAATATAACTTGTGTATTGAAGCTTTGCCTGACATGCTTTGATTCGTCATGTCAGTTAATGCTGCACGCTTACTCCGGCATATCTTTGAACATATTTCATCAGAATATGCCAAAGCCAAAGCCGGAGCTGCATAAGTGCACATGCAAAAGAATTTCGCAAGGTCATTCATGCAAATCATATGTCAGTTGCAGTCTAAGCAATAATGTGAGTAAATTTAATTTTATTTAAAGCTAACATCGGCTAATATACATATGCCTTTTATAATTTATGCAAGAATTCTGCTGGATGTACGTGCATGTGTGTGTGAGTGTGTGTGTGTTTGTGCGGTGCACCGTGTGCATGGTTTTCAAAGTCAGCCATGCGTTTCATTCGATTTGCATGCTGCGCTGAAACCCGACTCAGCTCACCTTGCGCTGCGCTTGCTCACGCACACGCAGAGCGCAGATTTCGAAGTAAACTTTTCTTTCCCTTTTGTTATTTTATGCTGGCTGCTTCCTCTGACTTACCCGTTAACGCATAATTAAATTAAATCATTTTCGTGTTATATTTTCTTTACTGTTCATTTTATCAGCAACTCAATGATATAATAGACAGACAGCCTGGCGCATAATCTTGAGGTCGCATGATATTGAATTGTGGCGGTTTATTTTTCAGCCTTGCCGTTAGTTGCCATGGCATTTAATGCTTTTGCGTTGCATGTTTTTCAATTTTTCCTCTGCTTTTCCTTTTTTGGTTTTTTTTTTTTTTTGCTTTTTCGCTTTTTGCGGTTAACTGCAAACAGTGATAATAAATTTTAAGTTGCGCGCAATTTTTATGTCAGGTGCCGACAGTTTCTTATGAAAAATTGCTGCAGCCGATTAAATGAAAAATATTTATGCGTAGTTAAAATGCAACAAAAAAAAAAATTCAAATAAAAGAAAATAAAATTATGATGAATTTTAACATTCTTTCATAGGATAAAAATTGTGAAAATAATTTCATTGGTGATTATACATTGCATTGTATTGAATTTACAATGAAACTGCAATCAAGCGGCAAATGCCGTTTATTGTTTCCGAGAATTTGCATACGCTTTTGCTTTTATTTATTTAAGCCGCTTCTTTATATTAATATTATTGCAACATTTATTTTTCAATGGCGGATTTACCATGAGCACGCTGAATAATGCAGTTTATTCAAAAAATCATAAATCGAAATATGAATGAAGTATGTGTTATTTTTATATTTTTTTTTCACTTAGGAGGAAGCATCAAAGCATATTATATTTTCACTACACATGCTGCACGTTTACTTTTTATAAGCTTTGCATAACTTGACTAAAATGATAAAAGTTCAGTTTTGAAAAGCGAATGCCTCTTTCGGTATAACTAAAATAAATACAAAGCTGATGTCAGTGCATATTTTATAACCAATGTGGCTTACTCTAGTTTCTGACGAAGCAACATAAACTGCGAAAAAGGGCACTTACGCTTTAAGATTTAATGGTACAGCAGCATAAACTGATTTCTATATCCATAATAACTACATAAGCTCATAAAATTGAGCTGGCAGCTCCTCCGACTTTATGCAGCCAGTCAACGGCGGAGAAATCCACTGGCAGCTTATGTAGACAAACTACTGTCTCAGACACATCCAGGCAGCCGCAATTTATGAACCAAAAGGTGCGCTGCATATAATAGCATAAAATAAAATAAAATCGCTTGCTTATGCGCACGCAATATATTTCTTTTACACAATTAACTTGCACTGCCAAAATCATATATTTTGAAAATTGTGCGAAAACTGTGAGCGATGAGGTTAGCATTTTGCTAAAGCTGCGTAGTCTTGCATTTTCGGAGCCATATTTTACACAATGCACACCCATAAAAAACCAGGCATTCAATTTGTGTGAAGTTTGAGGTAGGAAATTGAATTTTATATTTTTAATTAATTGAAACAAAAAAATTTTTTTAACCACTTTACAAAAAGTATTAAGACATTTTTCTCATAAACAAAGAAAATTATTAAAACTATAATATTCAAAATATCTGAACAGGCAAAATTGTTTTTATAGTTGCTTTATAATAAATATATATTTTTTCATTATTTATTTAAATCCATTAAATACGCACATTTTGACATTTGTAATAATGATGACAAGTTATAGTGAATAAGATTTACAAATGCAATGTCCTTGCTGCCTTCATGTGCTTATACAAAGGTAAGTGCATGCAAAAGTCTGCGCTCAAATATGCAAAGCAACTTGCCATGTTTTATTTAAAGCTAATACAACTTGAGCTCGTGCTTTAAAACTCATCAGTGCATTTTTAATTACATAATGTCCACAAAAATGACACAGCAATGACACAATGCAATAATATATGTATGCACACGCATTTTGGTCAAAAACCTGGCTTTGTTAAACCAAACATATTCAAGCTTTTTGCAAACATATGCATGTACATATGCAATTAAAAAATAATAATGTTTTTTCAAACAGAGTTGCTGCCAATAATAAAACCATAATCTATTCAAAACATGTTGATATGCCTGGTATGCTGCATATGCACAAAACTATACAATAATTGCACACGTCCAAAAAGAATAAAAAAGAAAAACAGAAAATGTTACTCATATGAAATTTATAGAATTGTTGGAAAATTGCCACACAATAATCATTGTGGTTTCAGCTGTTACCCATTATTAAAATCCAAAATCATCGATGCACACAACAACATTTTAATTAAAAATACAACGAAAATAATTGCAAAAGAAATAGAAATTTAAAAAATTAAAAAAAGCAAGCAGGAAAACATTGCAGAAGCTGGATGCTGCAGTTTGCTGCTTGAATTTATATTTTTATTTATTTTCGTGCATTTTTTTGTTAGTCAAGTTCAATAACAAAACACAAAAAAAAATAATTATAATAAAAATAATCCACAATAGCTGGCAAGCATATGTGTATCATAGAATATGCAGTCAGCGTACACATGTCGATAACAAAACGTAATCTTGCGTAAGTGCACGGAAAGCAAACGAGAAATACATAAATAAAACACAAAAAATATGAAACGCATATAAAAATCCCAGCCGAGAAGATATCGAAGAAAAATAATAAAAACATGCATTAGCGCACAAAGCCAAAGCAAGCGGCAAAAACCGAAAAGTATGCAAGCATAAAATTCAAACGTACAAAATCCATTGTGACAGTTGAGCAGTATGCGACAGGAAATGGACTTCTTTTGCGCAAGAAATCAAAAGAAGAAAGAACAAAAAAAAGTGAGCAAAACTTGCGTTTATATTTATAAAGAAAAACAGCAAAACGCATCAAATGGAAATGACAGCAAAATGCTGGCGCTTGATTTTGCTTTAAAGCAGCAGCAGCAGCCAGGAGCAGTCTGCAGCACTAAGAAAATAAATGATTTGGCTACATAATTGAAACCTGAGCATATTTCATATATCAGCTCATCTTCAATTTGCTACAAAAAGATCCCAAACTGTAGATAGAAGTATTGATTAGTGTTCGAGTACCATTTAATATCCTGTGAATAAAGGAGTATGCTATTCTACTCACGGAAATGCCCACATGTCTGCCATTCGACAGCTGTCAAACATAAATGTCAACATGCTTGGCATTTCTTTAGTTTAAGGCGTGTCATGCATGATACATCATTTAACAGCTTTGAAAATTATTAGAAATTTCTAAAAAAAAAGTGCTGATATTGCCTTGGATTCATTACACACTTTGAGTGGGCGCAGTATCTCAACTAAGCGCATATTAACGCCTGCTAAGTGGCCAAGCAGAATTTATGCTGAGGTCAGCTTAGAATGCAGAAAACATGCGAGGAATGCTTGACGCCAATAGCAACACACCCACGTCGACTTGGTTAATGTGTGGCAACAAAAAGTTCCATTAATATTTTGAAATGGCGAAATGCAGCTTTGCTAAAATTGCTAAAAGCGTTAAGGTAGCTGACTCAGAGTATCGGTAGCACAGTACGAAAATAGAAGATTAACTGGATTTGCTGTAAACACCTTATCCGAAGTAGAAAAAAAATTATTTTATATTAAAAACAAACATCTCACTTGTCGGCATATTGGCTGCGGAGATTCTAGGTGCCACTGAACACAATTTATTAAAAACTAGAAAGGCAGGGCGCCCGATCATAGAATACTCTGTACCCAATCCAAAATTCAATAATCTTTTTTGTTTTTTTGCTTTAATATTTTGTATTAATTATTTAACGATATCTCAAGAAAAAAAAAAGTTTTCAATAGTAAAAGTAATTTTTCGGCCGGTCTTATCATATTCAGGTGTATGTTTGGATATTACCTAATATTTTTAAATCCGAAATTTAATTACTAATTTAATGTAAAGATAACTTAATAAACAAAAAAGTTTTTCCTAGGAAGTGTTGCTTCTCAGCCGATTGTGGAGTCTGCCACGCTTCGTTCTGCCTGTTACATAGATTTGCATAATTTTAATATACCCTTTACCCTTTTTTGTTAGAGGATATAAACATTTAGGCACTTTATTTGCCAAGAACTTGAATCAATCAACAGCAAAGATTAAAATTTTATAAAAGCAGCAAATGTTGCCGAAAATAATAATTAAAGCGATACTTATTTAAATATTCTTCGCATCCCCAGGGTCCTATTTTCCAGCATATTATTATTCATGTTGTATTTATTTATGCCACAACTGACAAATTATGCACACAAGCCTAATGTCGTGGCCATGCCACATTTTGCCTGACAAATATTCCAATCTCAAATTTACAATTTACTCCCAAGCGTGTAGTATGCGAGAACAACACAACATTTTAGTACAACTTTTATTGTCAATGAACTTAGGCTGGCAGCCCTTTGACTTGCACTCTTGTACTCGGCAAATATTTGTTTAATTTTATTTCCCAAACAGCAATATAAATTTGCAAATAGAAATTGCCCATTTTAATGTGCCCGTTTGGCTGAGCTCAATGACGATTTTGAACATTGTCCATTGCGTAATAAATTTAAAAGTTTCTGCTCGAAATTCAATGAAATAACTGCCAAGTGAAATAAAATGCAGTGCTCAGCGTTGAGTTTATGGCGCTAAATATCAGCGAAAGGATAATCAATGTGTCAATGATTCAAATGAACTGATCATTAAATCTTCATGATTGGGGAGAGGCCACAAAAAATTAACATTGACGCCAACCACTCCTTGCTCCGGCGTTCACTCACAGCATCCTCACCGTAAACCCCACAGATTTTTCAGCATTTTTTTGCAGCGTTTTTGCCTTTTTTATTGTAGCATCACATAGCGTATTTCTTTCAATAGTTCACTCATTTTTAAGTCAATATAACTTTTTACATGAGCGATGAATTACTGATAATGTTGTCTGAAATGTCACCTTCATATACGTATTCTTTGACACAATCGGATAAGTGTTACACGATGTATGAGTATCAACACCATCTAGTATTAAAAAAGCGGATAAATTTTCAATCAGCCGATATATTGTTCATAATCATGTCCTGCACTAAATACACATGAAAAGTATGTATTTAAATTGTTACATTCAGTCAGTCAGATCAGTTGCTCTCTGTGCTTTACTTTTGACTTAAAGTAGCATTTTAGATTTATTAATTGTGACAAAAGGCAAAGAATGCAATGTAAATTGCTTTTTCTGCAAATAAGCAAACATAGCAAATGAAATACTGACTGCAATTAAGCTGGCATTATTTTTATGTGTCACGCTACAAAGCAACGGCGAAGAGAAGTTAAAATGAAAGGAATTTACCTATTTGTCTTTGAATTTATATTTTGTTTTGGCTTTTCTTTTTTGCAAAACAGTTTTCTGCACGCAGTCACTCAGCAACAAAACGGTCTAGTTCAGCTAAACAAAAGGATATGCATTTCCTGGCGACAGTTGAGTGCAAATTGGGTACAGCAAGTCAAGCCAAATAATAAACAACAACAACAACAACAAAAACAAATTGAAATGCAAAAGAAAACAAGTGAAAACAAAACAAACAAAACAAACAAATAAAAAACAAATGCATAACAAGTGCTGTGCGCTGCTCGGCACAGCTAAGGACTTAAAGGCAAAGTAAAGGAGGCACGGCACGTTCTGATGCTGCTGGCAGCTGCCAGGATTTTTGAGTGTTTATTGAACTGAGAACTGAGCCAAGCAAATGGCACATGCCAACAAAAATAATAACAAGCTCATGTGTACTTTACGTGTGTGGGTGTGTGTGCATGTGTGTGCCATTGCAGAAAAAGAAAACACAATAAAATTCTGGCTACAAACATTTGGAAAGCCAAGCCAAGCGCTATAGGAGCACGCTAATTAAAATGTTTCACAGTCCGAAAAACTTTTTCTGCGAAATTCACTTTGCGGGCGTTGCAGCAGATTTGGCTAAAGCGGTCTACCACACGGTATATATATGACTTTATATAAGCTAAAACTATAAGCATATGTACGCTTTTATAAATACAAAGAACGTTCACCTAACGTACATCCCTGTTAAGTGGAGAACCCTCTTTACTGCACAATTTTTCTAAAATCAATGAATTATTTATTTTTGCTTGGTACAAATTATTCTCTTTTATGCAAAAACCCCTCTTAACTGGACACGGACAGCGGATTTGCATAGAAGACTAAAAAAAACCTCATTTAACCCTGTGCGAACTCCTTATCATAATAAAGAAAGTAGTAGTTGATAAAATGTCTAATAAAAATATTTATTCATACATTCATTTATTTTTGGCTCTACAACCCGGGGCGGGTCTTGGCCTGCTCTCGCAGTCACTTGTGTTGTGTGCGCTAATTTTTATGCACAAATGACTGAAACCTCCTGCTTATTGCCGAATCCGAATGTCACGTTTTGAGAGCTTTCGTGGCAGGCAGAAAATTATTAAATATAATTTGAGAAATCTCGCATAACATGTGTGCTCATGAACTAAGCAAAAATTGCACTAAGTTCGATTTAGGATCTCGTAGCAAGTCCAGCAAACTAAAGAATCACAGGCATAAACGAAAATAACCAAAATTTACTGAAATACTTTTTAAATCTATAATTTATATTGGGTATATATGACAAAGAAAATTTTTCATTTAAATAACGCAAACCTAATTAAATAATAATACAAAAATGACTACTCTCTCTTAATCGAACAGCTCTTTTAAGCGTACAAAAGTTGTCTGACGTTGAGTGTTCGACTAAGGGAGGCTTCTCTGTACATGCATACGTATGTATGCACATATATATGCGATATACATATGTACGTACATTATGCGACTTGAGGCAGCTGCTCCTTGCATGTGTTACTTACTTGCCATGCCTAGACCAACCATAAAGTCTAATTAAAATTGTTAACTGGGTTAGAAATTTATTGCAGGGAGTTCTTAGTAATCTTACTCGCATACGGTCGGTATAGTGGCATAAGTGCGCATGTTGTTGTTGCTGCTTTTGTTGTTGGCTTTTGGCCTTTTGATAACGGTTATTGACTGCTGTATTAATTCTTTATGATTGACACAGTTATTAATTGGCCTCAAAGTTTGCAATACTACGCAAGGCTTGTCGCAGTTTTCTGTCCGCAGATACACGAAATTGAGTTTACTAACGACAAACATTAATCAAATTTCCCAATTAAGTCCTTAGTGCAGTAACGTCGATTTATTTAACATATACGCATACATATATAGAAAGGCGCACGGTTGGCAGTTTTCTGCTTGATTGAGTGGTATAACATAAACAAGCGTACGGCACAAATCTGTTTGCCAATCACGTCAACCAACCGAAGCTTCCGGTGAAGAGAACGTCGACTCATTTGCAATTTGTGGCACTTGCTGCAAAGACACAGCAAATTTGTGTGTGTTTATGGCTTTAAAATTCATCAAGTGTCTATCCCACAATGCACATGTGTAGGCGGATGCATGTTGATGCAATTTCTTAATTACTGTGACATTGATCATTTAAATTTCGACTGAAACTGTACCAAAAAATGCTAAAGAGTATATTAAAGTAGTGCAAATGTATGTAACAGGCAGAAAGAGGCGTGGCAGACCACATAACGTACTGTATATATATTATTGATCAACATCGAGAGGCGAAACGCTCTAGCCATGTCTAAAGGTTATGAGTCACCTGTCCTTGTATATAAATGAATATTTGGAAGTATTGACATTTAAATACTGTGAATACGTGTGAATTTTTTCTTTCCTTTAATTAAATCTACTCAGTTGCATTAACGTAACTGCAATTAAATAAGAATATCGGTAAGCATATGCACATTAATATGTTTCACATTTTCTTTTTTTTTTGTTTTTTACTCAAAGGCAGCTACGCGACTAAAGAACCTTGCATGCAGTAAACATGCGGTATCATTAAAAATCGTTTCATTACATCTTCGCTGAGCCAATAAAAACGAAGGCCCATTAAAAACACGAACAACAATTAAATGAACTTTAATTATAACCACAAATAAATCAGTTACATGAGAGTGCGATTCATCACATATGTACATACGATGTGCGTTACATGTCCGTAAGCAGTGGACTCGGATATATTTTGCGCTATTAAAACAAATATCAAAGGGTAACCTCTTAATTGAACCTAAAGCGCACATTTCAGTGATTTATGTGCGCAGCATCATATACATACCCATATATGTAGTACGAGTATATATGTATATGCTTACGCACATATTCTGACCTATAGAACTCTCTCCGGCACAGCCGTGCGCAGAAAACTATGCAAAATAGGCAGAAACATTATACAAGAAAAAAAGCAGAAAACGAAAAAAACCCCAAGCTAAAAAAACGCAGAAATGAAAACAATGAGAACGTAAAAGAAAAGTATACAAAAATTAAAATGAATATAATTGTGAAAAATGCATGTGGAAAAGTATTTTTCTTGATTTATGCACGCATGAAAGAATGTCACTCTTAGTCCGCAGCGTGTGCCTCCCTCCGCCACTCCGTCACTCCACCAAGCGCCAGCACGTTTTCACTTATGCACTAGATTTATGCATAGCAAAAAAAATGCGCACGGAAAATAATATACAGTGCGGTCTAGGTAGAGTGGAGCCTCGCTGCTGTGAGATGCTTACACATTCGCATTCGCAATATGAGCATATTAAAATAAAAGCAATCGATACTTCAGGCTTCAGGGACTATGTTTCTGTGTTTAAGGATTGCCTGCGAGGTTTGAACATGTCTACATGTGAATTCGATACGAGTGTCTTGGCAACGCTCGCCTGCCTCTTCAATCTTTTAGCTCTAAGCGCCCCAAACACTGAGCACAGTACATGCCAGCGACATTATTAAAATGGCTCTAACCTCTGCTTTTTTACACTCATCCCTTTCTTTTGTGCTATTTGTCCCAACGCGTGTGTCAGTTTGACTGCTAAGCCGCTATGACAACAATGGCAAATTGTAAAGGCAACTTGTGCGTACTTAACAAAGAAATTTAATTGAATTTTCTAATACAAACCAGCCAATTTAAATAAAGTAAGCAAGCTGAGCTCTGTAGCATAGATCTTGCCAAATGCTCTATGTATACTCTACGCAGCCGACACTGTACTTACATGCACTGCGACCCCTTCAGCTGCTGCTGCTGCTGCTACTGGCTCACCACACATAGACGTGCTCACTCTTAGACGCGCCAAGTCGTGCAGTGGCATATGTGTGTAAATTAAAAATGAGCAAACATATATTTGTTGCAAAAATTAAAAAATATAAAATAAAGCAAAAAAAAAAAAAAACAAAAGAAAAAAACGCATACGTGTACATGTGTAAAAGTAAAAGTAGCTACATTTAATTAAGCCAACGCTCAGGCACAGATGTCGCCGGCGTTGCCATTGCCGCTACCCCAACGACTTGGCAATCAACGTATCAGGCAACGTGTTGCCGTTCTCGCTGTCATTACGTGTGCAGCGCATTGAGGGTTCATCAAGATCAACACCGACGTCAAGTGTTTGTACACTTGTTTTGCCTTTCTGTCCGTAGTTAAACGTTGTGAGTGGGCGGAATGTTGCACACATACACACACACACACATACACATGCAAACTCACCTACGTTCAGTTGTAGGCAGCTAACAGCGACTCGTAGACCGCGCACTCAGTCATGAACTTGTGCCCATTGTACTTTATTTATACTTTTTTTGTTTTTTTTTTTTTCGTGTCTATTTTTTCGTTTTCTTCTTTTTGGTTTTTATTTGTGTTTCTTGTTGCCGTCTTGCTGTGTTTTGTTAAAAGTAATAGCAAAAGTTTTAACGTGTGCGGTTGCTCGGCTGCTCGGCTGCTGTTATTTAAAAAAAAGTTGTTTAGATTGATTAAGTGTGAACCTTTTGTTGCCATCGTTATTTGTGAGACAAAGTTGAATTATTAACTGAACATGCCACATTTATCATGCGATAGTTTAACATTGACAAGGAATTTGATTGCTTTGAATATTTTCCAAGCATTGCATATATAGAAAACTTTCTATTGATGCATTAAATTATTGCAAAAGTTTGACAGTGACAAGTAAACCAATTTATTTTATAGTTTGCTTAGTTAAGAATTCAACAATTCATTCATGCAATTAATGCTGGCGTGCAAAAAGTTTTCTTAATTAAATGAAAAACTCACTACGAACTGTACACTGATCTCTGAAGATGGAATATACAATACTATATATACTATTAATATGCGGCTACGTCTCCTCGCAGCTAATCATCCCAACGTAAGAACGAACTAACACTTTAACTTTGTCTTTCAATTGAGCCTACATTCGGCTCAAATACCTTTTCGATTGTTATTTCTTGGTCCATACGCACAACATGGTCTACCTAGCATAGCCGCTGCATTTTTATGAGTCTGACTATATCCGTGACGCTAGCTCATGGTTCATGAACCGTACATCATTCGTACTACTTCATATCGTATTATTATTTATAACCTTTCTGCGCTATGCAGCTGGAGGGGGGTGGTAAGTTTTTTCCTGTCTAAGCCTGAGTTGCCTACTGAGCTCGAAGTAGCCATCTTGTGTGGTTTATAAAACTTAACACCCAAATTAATTTTTTTTTTAAATCTAAATCAGATCAAAAATAATTCAACAAGATCTTTTTTGGCTAAATATCTTCTAACAATGCAACAAAAAACTTTTATTAGAAACTCTAAATAATCTGTAAAGCATTGCAGATAAGAGGCAAGCTTAAGAATTTCTAAAGTAGTTTAAGTGTTGCAGAAGCTACTGTTAGATTTGCATAATACTTTGCAGCTTTTTAAGTAAATAGTTTACAAATGAGCGGACGGACTTAAAATTTATGTTATAGGCATAAATTTCAATTATACTTAGTACTCAGTGAGGACGCGCTAGGCTGGCACTAGGCACAATTGTGAAGTGTACACAAGCACTCGTATATTTCACTTAGCCAGCCTGCAAAGGCAAGACACTGGCGCTGCTGCTTAATCCTTGAAAACATTTAATTGCTGCGTTGCGATTTATCATCGTCTCGTCAGCGGCCCAAGTTTGCAGGCACATTGTGCCAAAAGCAAGACACAGTTCGCTCAACGTCTTCATTTCACTAATTTCCACAGGCACACAGGGACGCACACAGGCTCAGACACCGGCACA
Source organism: Stegana nigrithorax (assembly GCA_037044495.1). Classification (NCBI taxonomy): domain Eukaryota; kingdom Metazoa; phylum Arthropoda; class Insecta; order Diptera; family Drosophilidae; genus Stegana; species Stegana nigrithorax. The sequence continues at coordinate 1,053,195 of JBAMBQ010005352.1, read as the reverse complement.
GGCACACGAAAATCACATTTAATCACATACACAGCCAACGCATCTGCACGTACATACGTATGCTGCCGAGCGAGACAAAACGCTGTACAATGTTGGCTAACAGCAGCGGAGCTTAGCCAAGTGAACTTTGGGCCATTAAATGACCAACATCAATTTTCATTCAACTATAAAGGCTTAACTTGGCATTTTCATGTTTACATCACAGAGTGTCAAAGGGAAACGGCTGAAGTGGCAAGCGTGTCGGGAAAAAGGACATACACACACAAAAAAAAAAGATGGAAAATTTAAAAATAAGAAAAGCCAAGGCGTACAATGTGTGCACACATACAATTGAGCGAACACGCATGTCGAAAAGGAACTCTCGACTATTTTACTTACTCTGCTCTTTTGGACGCCGCTTTTCCCGATCTCACTCCAATGCACTTATATAAGTTTGGCGTGGCTTCATACGGCTGTGTGTATGACACATGGGCAGCTTCTCGCAGCACAGACTTTATGGCGCTTAAGTATGCCGAATTGGTTTCGAAAGCGCTATTCTCTGCTGTGCACATTTGTATGGCACTTAAAGATGCGCCCGCCAAGCAAAACGACACCACAATGCGAGTGCATAGTCGTAAAAAAAAATTAAGATTGTATTTATACAGAACTTAAGCACTTTACGCCAAATAACTTTGGCCATCAGTTTTTCTAAGCTTTTGCAATTCAGACACGGCAGGGTTCGCAACGACGAAGATGCCGGCAATTCGCATGCATCACACTTAATTGCCGACGTAGGCCACATGGGCACCTAAAAGTATGCAACTGCTTTTGCAGCAAAACAAAAAGGAGAAAACTACTGCAAAAAAATCAAAAGTAAAACAAAAATAAAAACAAACAAAAAGAGCTAAAGGAAAAAGTTGCAAGCCAAAACCAACATTTTATGTGCAACTGTCAACGGAAATGCTGTCGTGTACAGCAAACTTTCGCCATGTCGCATAGTTAACCCACACACACAAACACCCACGCTTGGGCTGCCTGAGCTGCCGGGCTTGCCTGGCATCGGAATGTAAGCTGCATGCCCGCATATTTGCATGCCACTCTTAATTTCGTCGACCTTGAGCGCATATGCATTGCAATGTGGCAGGGGAGACCGAAAAGAAACGAAATGAAATGAAAAAAAAAAAGAAAAACTCTTACGTTTACTTTCTTTTGTGTGCAACTTTCTTTTTGCCGTTGTGTGGCCTACGGTTCAAATACTTTTGCTGCAATTCAATTGGCAAATATTTATAGACTAATTGCCAAGCAATGCGCACATTGCACGCTTTTAGGCAACAGTCAGGCTTTCACACCCCCCAGCCCCTAGCTAAGCACACTTGATTGCCCAGCAGTGCATATTTGATTGCGTATACGATACGTGGAACTCAGACACTCTCAGCTGCACTTGGATGCAGATTACCCTAAGCCACTTTGTGTTTTTGACACACTCACCTCACACATAACAACAACAACAACAAAAGCTGCTGGTCTATTTGTGGGCCTCAATGTGAGTTTGTTTGGCATAAGATTAGATCTGTAATTTGCACATCAATTTGCTTTACAAATTAACTTATCAAGTGTGTGTTGCAATTTACACTAAAGAATCATTTTGTTTTTGTAATTTCTTAAATAAAAATAAATTATTTCTGCCACTTCCAATTACATATTCTGTATTCTGCTTCTTCTGCTTCTGCTTTAACTTTGTTGTCAGGACAGTTTCTAGCAACTAGAGCGCTCTCTTAAAGCTTAATATAATTTCATTAAATATTTAATCAACTTTATAAAGAATTTATGAACTATTTACTGACAGCTATGATTTGGCACGACGGCTTATATCGAAAATTTTATAGGGTGATATTGAAAAGCATCCACAGTTTTTTCTTTTTTGATACATTTTTGAATAATATTTAATAAATAAATGCCATCGGAAACTTAATAAATGATGTCTTGAAAAATCAAAATTATTATTTAAATACAAATCCCATCTTGAGATGTCGCTGCAAACAAATAAAGAAGGCCTATTCATTTTCAGACTAACATCGTTTCATTTTAGCTTTCGCCATAAACTAAACAAGCTCAGATTTAATGGTATGCGACCCTGCACAGCATGCAGAAATTCGATGCTAGAGCCAAGTAGTGCAATACTATTTTGTTAAGGCATTTTCCAATACTCGCATCAATGTCAATCCTTGCTTACGCTGTAGCGCCGCATTGTCTAAGAGTCGACATATTTGTCGAACATTATTACTGCCACAAATGTCATGTCTGCCGCAGCAGTGAAGCATAAGCAAACTGCTGAAGCAGTGCTGCAATTTTTACTCAGAAGTGCTCTTGCCTTAGCCAAGGAATGCTGTACAAATGTCAGCATTGCTCGGGAGAAAGCAGCTGCAGATTGCTGTGGCATAGCTTAAATGTTTTAGTATTTGCCGGCGGTTACCTTGACCTAGGGCAATACAAAAGGAAAGCAACTAACCACACCCATGGTGTGCTTATGTGCCATAAGACAGGCAAGAAAATATATCACGGCCATAAAAATGCAACTTATTGCTTCATTTAATTTTATTTATAAACTCAACCTGAACATATTTCATTTATGCCAAATACGCTTTATTACACGGTCAATGCAGTAAAACGGAAAACAAAACACGAAAACAATTTAAAAATTAAGAAACAAAAATACAAAACAAAAAAAAAAACAAAAAATAACAGAAAATAAAATGAAGCATAGCAAAAGTTGTGGGTTACCAAGTTGTTGGACATAATTTGCAAAAAACAAACTGGCAAAGGACATTACTGCGAAAGAGCAGAGCACACACACACACATAAAGGACACATTAAAGATATGTTATATGCAGGCAGACGGACATAGAGGCGGACGGACAGGCAGTAAGACAGCCACGCAGTCTGTTGGCCAGTATGTCGTATATGCGAAATGCCTCTACTGTTATATGTGTGCGTGTGCATGTCTGTGTCTGTGTGTGTACATGACTGCCAAGTGTTTCCGTTTGCGCCAATGTATGTGTATGCGGTACACAACAGCAAAAACGTTTATCGTAGCAACAAAAAACAAGTAAAAAAAAGTAGAACAAAAAATATGAAAAACATAAAACACGCAGCAGCAGCAGCAGCAGCCGAGCCAAGCCAAGCCACAGCAGCCATGCCAGCATGCACACACATACACACATACGCATACACACACAAACACTTTTACTACTAATGACACTCAAGCCGTTGTCGGCGTTGTTGCTATTTTTGTTGGCACTATCTGGACACTGCTGTTCGCGCCACTGGCCCCGCGGCCGACCGCTCCGCTGTAACTGCCTGCGTAAGAGAAAACGCGTGCCTGACAATTTATAAACGCATATCTGCGCTGCTACTGCTGCTGCTGCTGCTACATTATTTCTCTCGTTTTTTTCCTTTTCTTTTCTTTTATTTATATTATTTTTGTTCTGGCGTTTGCTTTTGTTTTCTTTGCCATTTGCCCAGCGGCGACAATGTATGATTGCTTTCGGGGTTTGGCATTTTGTCTTTTCGCATTTTTCTGGCGATGCCATTTTTTCTTTTTTCTTTTTTTTTTTGGTTTGTTTTTTGTTTGGTCTGATTTTTGTTTTATTTTCTTATTGTTGTCATTTATTCTTTTATTATTATTTCTCTATATTTTTGTGCTTTATTTGTTAGCATTTTTACTGCGAGCATAAAAACCATTTTTATATTTCGCAGCATGCTTCTAGGCGCACGCTGTGAGTTATGACAATTGCCGTGCTCTGCTCTGCGCGCACGCTGCTGGTCGGCAGCGCAAATTAACGCTTCACTGTGCAAATTAATGACCTTTTGCGAAATATGCAGCGAAATGTTTAAAAACCAAAAACAGCAACAAACATTTTTAATCATTAAATGGCAGCAGTCATTAGCCTAACAAGGATACTACACAGTCAAGCGTTAAGCAGCCAATGTGCGTTGCATGCTGTCAGGCACATTTTTCATGTGTCACACGGCATTCGCGCATACGGTGGTAAAAATTTAAATGTTTGCCAATGAAAAAAAAAACAGCAAACTAAAATGAAACAAAATTTGCACAATATACAACCTTGATTTCTTAATTGACTACAAGGCGCCAATGCGCTGCACTATTTCCAGAGAACTGTCAAATTAAACACATGTGTGCACCATATGTGCAGAGTGTGTAAAATCGGCCCAGGTGCAAACGGTTAAATGCACGAAATGCCCACACGTGTGCTTCGAGCGAAATGCATTAAACATTTTTGATTGCAAATAAATTAAAAGTTAACAGCATTAATATGAAATGCAAATAAATTGCATTTTCCCAGAACCGCGAAGCAGAGTAATTTCGCTTTATGTCAATTTGCTGCATTTGCACATGAGTTTTGCCTTTGTGGGATGGTTTGGTATATTTTTCCTCTTTTTTCATTTTAAATTTTTCGCAAATTCCACGAATTCCATGACTGTGACACGTATGCACTGCAATTTGTAAATCGGATATGCATTTAAAGGAAAAAGAAATAATTTAAATAGTTCCCGATTTGCCGTATTCGAAAATTAATTAAATGAAAAAAAAAATTTAAAAAAAAAAAACAAAAGTCCTTTAAAATTTATACTAAAAAACATTTTTGTTGGGTTATTTCATTTTAATTCAATTTCATAAATTTTTTCAAGCCGTCCGAATAATGATGAATGATATGCTCAACCCTTCTCTGTGTCATCGTTTAGCTCGTCAACTAAGCGGTTCGTCCTGGCAGCTCATAACGACTTGTTTAGATTTTACAACCCAGTGTTTTACTATTGTTATCAAAGGAACAGACATTGTGTAAAAATTGCGGATTTTCTAAAATTTGTTACACTTTCCCGCGTAATGTTGCCTTTAAGTAAAGTGCGATTCACAGTAATAAAAACAAAGTAAATTGCAAAATCTATGCAACCTCATAAGTATATCAGCAACTAATGCTTAACATCGCCTACACATTAAACTGCAGAACTTAGCCAGCGATGCTCATCACTAAACGATAGAAAAACTTTGTGCAACAACAAAGCAAAGAAAGTTTCGTGTACAAAATAATTGCAAAACTATATACGAGTATATGCTAATTTTGTAAAATGCATGTAGCTGAAAGTAACATGTGGCTTGCAAAGTTCCGATATGACGCGATACACTCTCCCTCCCTCTCTTTCTCTGCCTGCCTACCTGGTGCCTGCTGCCTGCTATCTGGCAGTTGTACACGTATTCTGCTGAGTGGGCGCCTGCAATCGGCTTTGCTGGCAAAAACCGTGTGAAAATTCCCAAAGCAAATGCAAAGTATGCATTAAAAGTCAGTAAGGCCGCAGTGGTGAAATATTTCTAGTAGAGTAGAGTAGTGCAGCAAGATAGCGGCAAGACAATGCCAGTGGCAACGGCATATTGCTTATGCATATTGCATAGCTTTAAGCTGTACAACGCCAGGACGAACTTTGCACGTAGGCGCTCAGGCATGCAGCAAATGCATATAAACATATCCTACACAAGGCATAATCTATAATATGTGCATATCTGTATATATGTATGTATGTTAAGTGGCTTAGTTCGCTTGAATTGTGTGAATTTTATTTAAAGCGTTTGTCATTTTTTTTTGTTGCAAAATGCTTGAAAACATAAGACACTGTGCCCAGCGCAGAACACAACAGAGCGGAGCAGAGCAGCGCACAGAACATGGAACTTCCACTTGACCTTAGCTGCATGTGCACAGCCGTCGACAAGCGCAAACTAAACTTGTTTTGAAATTGTCAAAGCGTATCAACCTTCTTTTCAGTATTATCATATTCTTTTTCTTTTATTTTTTGTTTTTGCTTTTTTCTGTACTTTTTGTTTTTGCGCTTTTTCTTTTTTCTATACAATTTAGCCATTGTCTTTGAGCACTGATTATGTGTCTGTGTTTGTGCCTGGATGGCCTCCAAGTTTTTGTCGCTGTTGCTACACAGGCTCAGGGCTCAGGCTCAGGCACAGGGACAGGGACAGGGACAGAAATCGCTATGGCAGCTACAACAGCAATTTCAATGTAAACGAAATGTTGACAAAGTTTGCTTTGCAACTAATATAGCAAAGAAAAAAAAGCGAAAGGAGAATGGAGAAGAGAAATAGGTAAAAAATAATAAGCGCCAGCAGACAAACACACACACACACACACAAATACACTCACAGGATACAAGCGCACACTCAAGGCGACAACAGACCTTCGCATGCGACATTTAATGAGTAGAAGGCGTAGAAATAGTAGCTGCGCAGAAGTTTCAAAAACATAAAGAAGCAGCAGCAAAATAATGTAATAATGAACAAGAAATAAAAATATAATAAAAAAAAAAAAAAAATTAAGCATAATAAATTAAATGCAAGCAGACACTTGTCAAAAGTGCTCAAGCGCCTACAGCGGACTCACAGCGCGCAGGCAGGCAGGCAGGTAGGCACACATGCTGACTCACAGTCAGACAGTTAGGCAGGCAGTCAGATAGGCAAACACATAAGCACGCCGGCCCACAGACTGACTCACAGGCAGTCAGGCAGGCTTTAAGCCAAAGTAAAAGTCTGTCAACCTGGCGCACAGAGTCTAAGCCAAGCTTGTCTGCGTACAGACTGCCACAAAAGCGCTCGGCAAGTCATTAGCAAGGCGTTACCCACCTTTGCGCCGGTAAGTATGCTACAAATTCAATTATCTTTATTTACCGACGCTAAGTGCTTCATTTGCCACACAAAAGAACGGGCCGTGCATTATTTACACAGTCTATGCTATTTTTGTGCAATTATTTGCACACTCAGTTACGCAATGCTGCAATTTTTGATGTAAGTGGCACAACATATGCACACAATGCATGTGCATATATCATAAGTAAGTGTGTGTGTGTGTGTGTGTAAGTACCTTGGCAGTCAACAAAAATAACCTGACAACGTGTGCGAAAATAAACATGCCAACAATGCAAGCAAAACTACGCAAATGCAAATTCAAATGCGAAATTGTTGTAGAGTGCTGATCGTTTTAATTGAAAAAGTGCTGCCAAACGCTTGACAGTAGGCAAGGCGAAGCCATACAATTTGTTCGCCTTATTGCTGACGTATGTTGCTGCACAGCAGGCAGCCGGAAGCAGGCAGCAGTAGACAGCAGTCGCCTGCAATGCTTTGCGTAGTCATGCCAATATGCACATGAGTGCCAATGCACTGGCTGGCGCATTGACAGCTAAGGGACTGTGCCTGTGTGTGCCTCTAAGTATGCTATGCATTTTCGTTGGGAGGCACAGGCTTACGCAAAAGTTTGGCTGGTTCGTTCGCTTGATTGATTGCGTACTTTGATGAAATGCTAAATTAAAAACAAACCCAAAAAAAAAAGGAATGACAAAAAATTTTGTATGACTGTAGATTATTTTCCCAAATAAAAAACTGGAGAGCACATCAATTGTGTAAAATTTATTAAAACGCTTAAACAAAGCAATATACAATACAAATAATGTTGGCAAAAAAACAAAAAAAAAAAAAAAAACAAATAAAAATAAATAACGGCGCAAATATATTACAACAGTTGCAAAAAAGGGTCAACTACTTTTTTTGTAGGATATTTTTTTTAATCTTTATGCTGCGCCCTTTATTTTCTTTTTTTTTTGGTTTGGAATTTTTTTCTCTGTACTTGGCATACAAAACTTTCATGGGCATCGATGAACGATGAGTTTTGCATATAAACAGCAACATTCAGCAGCAGAAAACAAAAAATAAAAAAAAGAAAATAAGTTTTTTGTTGCAGTTTTATATAAAATATTTCCTTTCGGTTTTGCGGCTTTATTTTACGTAAGCGGACATAGTGCGCTTGTGAAATATTTATGCATTTATTTGTAGCATTTAACTGCAGCAGTAAATACAAAATTTAAAAACGCAAAATCCCGTTACACAGAACAATGCGCAGAAACAGTCGCATCAAAATGCAAGTGAGAGCGGCAAAACTGACAACTGAATTATTTCATTTCGCATGCAAAACCTGCGGCCACATTTGCCAGCATAGATGCCATGTCTTTGCTGCCACTGTAAGCCAGAAAGAGAAGGCGAGTTTTATGTAAGTGCCAACCTTGCTCATGGGAATGGGTGCGGTAGGAAGCACACTAACCGACGTAAATGACAGTTGCCTTGAGGTATCATATTTATGCCATTTGGACGCTTAGTTTACAGAATTTGTAAACAACTACAGAGATAAGATGGTTTTCAAAATAAGAGCAACTGTTTATTTAACTAATAAACATTTTTGAATATTTAACAAAGTAAACAAAAAACAATTACATAATATTATTTTCTGCATACTTTTATGCATTCTTCACAATTATTTTTATAATTAATTTAACATTTTGTGGCCATGTTTTATATATAATACTTTCTCTTTTTCATTCTGTAAAAACTGCCGAGAGCAACGTTATGTTTTAAAAATAATTGACAATGTCATATAGTTATTATTGCTAAATCTAAATGCAAGTTAAATTTCTGTAAGCTTTGCTCACCAAAAGTGCACAGATACAGCGTGCATACAATGAAAGCAAAAACCAAATTTTTCTCCTTCCCAGTTTCAAATCTGAACTACTCTAAAATGTAAACTGTTCATGTTTTTTCGAGTAAGTATGCTCACAGAGACTGTTTAAGTACACTTCCTTTTTAGGGAAGGACACCATAAAAAAAAAAATTATTGCAAATGCAAGAACTATGCATTATTGATGAATATATTGATGAAACACCGCAAGGAATAAAAAAAAAGGACATTCACTTATATACAAAGGAAATGGCTCGTACAAAAAAAATAAACAAAAACAAAAACAGCAGCAATATATGCTTGAGTTTTGATTTTTCTTTTTTACGTCTGTCTCTCTCACACAAACGAAGCCGTCGGTCGTGCATAGAAACTGTGCAGCTGCAAGTCGTTGAGGTTATCGATAGCCTGTTTTCGTCGCATGTCCTTAGACAAAAATATAATATAATCGACAAAAAATCATGTCCCACAGCGATGGCACTCACATGTAAATGGAAAATAAAAGAAAAACCCAGCTTAGATTAGTTCATGGAAAAAAAATAATGTTCCTTTGGGGGCAAAACTTGCATTATTTAACATATTTTAGTTAAAAAAAAAAATAACAAAATAATTATTTTCGCTGCTTGATTGATTTATTAAAAAAATATTTATATTCTACTGCTGATGAATTATTAAAATTGTTTTTCTTTTATTAAGTTCAAAACAATGCACACCCGTGTGTGAATTTAAAGCGAATTGCTTTCTTTTTGATTTTTTTTGCAAAACTCCTTTCTTTGCCATGCTTTGGTTTTTGTTCAGTTTCCATCTGCGCTTGATTGCTTGTCTTTGCTGCCACAGCACTCGAGCGAATGTTGCACAGTCAACGCCATGCAAATCGCAAAAAATCACAACATGTTACATTTGCGCACGTACAAAAATGAAAATAAAAAACGTGTGTGGAACAATCTAAAACGCGCACACCATAACTGTTTTCCTTCGTATTTTTATTCTTTTAAAATTTATATACCGCACAGCAGCAGTGCTAAAGTCGACTAAATCCTTAAATCTAGACAGAATTCCCCTAAGTTGCCTAATGCGGTCGTGTGTACATAAAATGCAGCACATGAAGCCGGAATCCTGCTGCAGGCAGTTGAAGCAATTTTGCTAGAAAATTTGGAAATTTTAAATTGAAAAGAAATACTGACTTAAGTTGCTATAATATTCAGGGTAGTGCGGAACATGGGCTTTATGTATGTATACTAGAGGACTGAAGGAATCCATTTAAATTTTGGTTAAAATGGGTAATTCAAATATTGAATGAGACTTTCGAATACAAAAATTTAAAGAAATTACATGAGTGGCATCACAAAGCCTATTTCACAAATATACGCACCTAATGGACGGAAATTTTTTTAAATTAAGTTTAGTTTTGACTATAATTCTACGATTAAATTTACAGAACATTGGTCTGGTTATCGAGTCGCTGCAGCACTGTCGGATTTTTATGACCTTCCACTTGCTTGCTTGCATGTCCTTCTTGTCTTTTCCTCGCTTGCGTATGACAGGCGAATCGAAAACACTTACGAAGTTGCCGCACTTATCAATAAAGTTTCTTGCTTCTTCAATATTAAGCAAAAAATATTTGAAAAAAGAGAATGTGCACATCAAGTCGGTAAGAAATAAATAAATAACAAAAGAAAATAAACAAAAAAAAAATTGCTTATTATTTTGAGTTTGAATATGAACCCATAATGTTGTTTTTTTTTTTTATGTATACTAAGGCAAAATCTTAAAACGACAAGAGAAAGAAAACTGACTGTAATAAAAAGATAAAAAATATTTAAATTGCGTTGGAAATTTTTTTTTTCTTTTTGCTGTCGACACATGTCTTCAAAATGCCGAAAATTATGCAAAGAAGTGATAGAAATAGGCATAGGTCCTTTAAGCACATACAAACTAAACGTAGAGTGAAGCAGACATGAGCACAGACCAATTTGTTGCAAGTGTTTGCTTATGTCGATGCTGATGCTGCCTATAAGCCAAAGAAATGCACCCATACTCTGTTCAAGTTTATGACGGCTTTTATTAACAGTCAAGAGTTTAGTTACTTAAAGAATATGGAAGCCTAACTAATATAAATGGACACTGTCATAATTTCAATAAGCTGCTTTTTATTTTACGAGTATCCACATCAACGCCAAATGCAAAACAACAAACTTATGTAAGCCACAGCCACTGCCACAAAAGCCACAAAGGTATTAGAGTTCAATGCCGTTTATGAAAATTGACTTACTTATGCGAAGAAAAGCAAACAATTTAATGCAGAAAACTTTTTCATTTTCGCAAAGTCTTAAGTAAACCGTTTTATCGCATTAAGCCAAACCCAGAGGTATGCAACAAGTTTACTTGAAAAAAAAAAAAAATAAAAAAATTAAACAAAGTTCCCGCACTGCGCCGGGGCCTTAAAGTTGACAGCCGCCATAAGGCGCAAACACTTCAATTATTAAATGTTACTTGACAAATCAACTTTGCAATAAAACAAACTATGCCATGATTATATGCACACGCACACGCACTCACACACGTACACGCGCACGCACACAAACACGGACGAGTAAACGCAAAACGCGTAGCAGCATAAACGCAGCCACGCAATGACAGACGACAGTAGGCAGGAAGCTGGGAATAGCGGCAAGAGTTAGCGGAGCGGGAGACACCGCAACGGAAGCGCGCTTAAGCAGCAGCGTAACTTAATACATTTTTCATTCAATCTTGTGTAAACAGCGCGCGCGCACTTAGGCAGGCAGGCAGGCAGGCAACCTGAATTCTGTGGCACGAACACGAACAATAAATATTTTATGTGAAACGCAAATAATCAACCAAAATCAACCAAAACCAAGCAGAAAAAAAAAGGAAAAAAAATACATTGAAATAAAATAAACACGTAAGCAAGCGCAAACACATAATCAGTAGCAGGCAGCCAGCACGAGCCGGAGCTGAGCAGCTCAGTAACTGAGTAACTGCAGAAATTGATGCTGCAAGGTATTCAAGATATCGCATACCACAAAGCAAACGTTGATGTTTCCTTTTCTCTTTTTTTCCATTTTACTGTGCTTCATTATTTACTTTTTTATTTTTTTTCTTTTTTTTTTTTTTGGTTTCTTATTTATCCGGGTTCAGTTGGCAACTGTCGTAGCTGCTGCGTTAATGAAATTGATTTGAAATTGGTATCGACACTTTCGAAATTGATTGCGCGCTGGCAGGCGTAACGGGAAAACGCAATTTGTGCGAAACAGGTAATTTAAAAACACACACACCAAAAAAAACATAAAAACAAATAAAAAAGGGTTCTCCAAACTGAAATGAGCACATGGCAAAGAGGCTGCAGCATATTATTAACATATTTTAATCGCAGCGAGCTGAAATTGCCACTTTGGAATGACTGTCGTTTGCTTTTATGCACTGTGCCAGAGTCGAGCGCGTGTCCACAGCTTGCTTGAGCAGATTTGTGGCAGATAAGCCTCAAGGGATTGTTGTCATAATAAAAACAACATTCAGTTCTCTTTTGTTGCACTTAACTTTAACTGCAAAGAGCCGCAGCAGCATATTTTCATTCGTTTATTTTAAACAATTTGTGAGTGCACTTTGTTTTTTTTTTATTATAATTGGCTTGTGGTTAGACTGCTACAAAACATTTCAGTGGTAAATTATTTGACTCTTGCTGCTCATTAGCGGCAGCTGTATATGAAGAGGATACTCTAACATTTTGTGGGCATAGTGTCTTTTTATATCTGATCAATAAAAGCTGATCTCACTGCCAGCAACTGATTTATGCTTCGCTGCTTATCAGCCTTCAAAATATCCCAAACGATATTGGCGTTAATCCGCAGATTTTGAAGTTATTTGAAGGATGCTGCAGAGCCTGTTCACATATAATATATGCATAGCTCACGTCAGTTATACCAAGCAGCATTTACTATACTATCTATATAAGTTACAATATTATTATAGCACATATTGGCCTTAGCTGGGACAAATTGCCATTGCCTTATACGCCTGTTTGGTTATCATAATTGCCTTTATATTTATTTTAAACATTTTCAATTATTTTCATGTTATGGTGATCAATGGAAGGATATGTCATTGGTTCCTTTTAAATTTTTTTTCTTATAGCTAACATTTTATAGAAAAAGAATCTGAAGTAATTGAGTTTAATCTGAAATTTCTGTAGAAAAGTATTCAGCTTGCTAAATTTTTTTCCATTGCTTTTCCCAGAATGTATTGGCTTGCTATGGCAGTCAGGCTGTGTTGGTCTAAAGTCTTTACCAAATCAAACCGCAAAAAGCTAAAGAATAAAAAAGCTAGCAAAGAAAATTCCAAGAAGCCTTTTACTCACAATGTAACTACTGAAGCTTGAAACAGCAGCACCAGCAGCAGCTTCAAAGAGTCTTCCACAGATAGGCAGTTATTGCTTACACAAGATAATGCCATGCAGCAATTAGCACAACAGCTAACAGAGCATGTCCTTAACTCTTGACTAAGTCACTGATAAATAAAGAACAAAAAAAACAAAAAAAATAAAAAGAGAAACAAAAAAATAAACAAATAAACCATTTGTAGCACATTTCCGAGAACATCAATAAAAATTTGAAAACATTTTGCAGAGGACCTGCAAAAAATCGAAATCGAAAACAAGCAAACAACAATAACGGAAAACCCTTCTGTACACAGTGCGGAGCACATTGCGTATACGTTGTTGCTGTGTAGGACAAACAGAACACACACACACACACGTACGCACAGATGTGCAGCTAAGGCAATCAATCATGGCGGATTCAATTTCACAAAACTCTGTCATACAATTACAAAAACTGAATGTATGCGAATGGCATTGCGAGTAGCATACGGACGAGTAGCAGCACCTAACGGTAAGTCTTATTTACAGCTATGCCGAGCTATAGCCGAGTCGCTTTATTATCGTTTCCCGTTTTATTTCATTTCATACCACAGTGTACTCTGGCTGGAGTGTACAGAGAGCACAATCAGCAAGGTTCTGCCTTGTCCAAGCGATTAACTCAAATACGCTGCATCACAGCACTCTAGACTCGAACTCATAAAATTCATGAGAATCCCTCTCGGCTAAAGATGCTCAACTTTTAGCCATCCTTTAAAAAGAGCAAACATAGCCTAGAGTTCCTCTTTAATTATAAGCTCTGCCAGCAATGGCAAGCAGCTTCAGCGATTCGTAGGATTTCACTGGCGCATATAAGTGAATCGTCTTCACTCACAGTTGTGACCTTGAAAATTGTTGTGCACACGTCATTGAATTATGCACAGGACTGTGCTGTCACTTCACATCGACAACACTGTATTCGGCCTTTTTTCACTTTTTTTATTGTTTTTTTTTTTTTAACAAGAAATTTTGTACCTTTTTTCCATATTGTTTTCCTTATCATCAGAGTGGCCGTGCATGCTTTGAAAATTTCAGTAAACAAAGGCAAAATAAAGGCGCTGCGTAATAAAAAGCTCTTGACTGCGTAGTTTTTCAACTTGTAGCTTCTTTTAATTTTTGTTATTGTTTCGTGAGCGCAGCAAAATTTTCATTTAATTTGACAAATCATGTGGAAAATGTTGTTTTGTAAACAGCAAATTACGTGGCGTATGCGCAATTTTTCAAGCGTAGTTAATCGCTGCAATTTATGGCGCAGTGATTTATGCAACACAAAAATTCAGCTTTTGTTCAATTTTGCTTGCTAAATTACAATTTGAAAAGTGAAATCCCCTGTTTTTCTTCATTTCTTTGTTATTGCAATATGCAATTAAACGTTTCAGCAATTAGGCAGCTGCCATGTTCTATGCATGCTAAGCGTATAAATTTACATCATTTTTTTTTCTGTGTGTTTTTTTATTTGGTATTACGTTAGTCATTAGCTTAGTTAAAAAATTTGTATTATTACGCTGTAGCTTTACTAAGTAGGCACTTTATCATTGCAGCTGCATGTTTCAAATAAACGTAATTAAAATCAGAAACAAGTGCGGAAATCTGCGCACACGTGCCTTGAGCTGCTTAAAATTGTTGCGTCTGGCGAGGAGCATCTTATAAATAAAAGTAGAAAGAAGAAAAAAAAGAGAGTCACGCGTTGGCGGTCTAACAGGCACAGCGAGATTTGCTTGACGATAAAGCTGCTCGACAATGGTTGCCACATAAATTTCGCACAAAATGTCTTTGTAAGCAAAGCCGGCGCGCAATAAAACAATGCCAGCTGATTGCCTTGGGATATAGCAAACTTAAATTACGTTGAAGTGGTTTAAGTTGAATTAAATTTCTTCAGCTGCGGTTTGGGCTTGTGGCAAGTTGAATTGTCGCAACAAAAACAGAAAAACAGCTCGTGGCTATATGCGAGCTGAGCTTTGCTTAGTTAATTTAAAAATTGCGTCGTATTGCTCTTCGGTGTCTGCTAAACGTCAGCGCTGAAAGAAATGTTTGCTAAATGATTTTGCGTGTTGGCATAAATTTTTAATCCTTGCGGAAATAAGATTGCTTTTTGTGGAATTTCACATAACAAATTAAAAACACGCTAACGGAATTCATATTCATTTCCCTTTATTTTTTTTTTTTGTTTTCTTTTTCTTGTTTTGCTACAGAAATTTCACTTCTGCATAAGTTTGTTACACTCGCACAAACACACACACACACACATGCATACATATTCTCCCCCATTGGGTTTCGTAGTAAAGGAAATTCTCAACAAGTGAAAGAATTTGCGCAGCATCACCCTGCATGTGTTTAGTTTTTCTTTATGCCACACCTCAACCTTCTCCATCGCTGCCTCTACCCACAACTCACAATTTGGCTATCTGTTCAACTTGCAAACCGTAGAATATAATTTAAATAGCATAAAATAACAAATTCAAAGCATTCAGCGTTAAAAGGATTTTCATAAAATTAAAATGGAGATACACAATTAAGGGAAGTACTTCGACTGCTTAGAGAATAAAGCCAGCAATAAAAAATACAATTTAGTTGAAAGAGTTGACATTGCTGCTGTTATATATGGCTGTCTTAAAACATAAGCCTGAAAAGTATATATTTAAATATATTTAATTTACAGCAGAGATTTCCTCGAGAATTTTTCAAACATGAGCCTATTGCAGCTGACAGCTAGCATTATTAATGATGCTGCTTTGCATATGCCGAATAAAAATCTGAATTTAAATTCAAGCAAAACAGATGAACTAAACTTACTCACTCACGTTCTAATTTAAGTGCCATGCTGAGAGTCTTGCTAGGCGCCTTCAAACTCGCTGGCTGTACGACCTAAGGACTGAGCTAAGACGTCTCTACACAAGTAACTGAGAAACAATTTGCAGGAAACATTAAAATAGTAGAAAAAACTACAAAAAATATATCGACTCTGCCAAATTGTATTAACATCAAATGTTGTTGATGAAGTTGCTGTTATAAGTATGTCAAAGGATTTAAACCTACTAACAAAATAGGATTATAGTAAGGAATCAAACATGCAAAATACTTGACAGAAATACAAAATGAAAAAAGGGAGGGAATTAACGAAAAAAAAATGGTTAAAGTAGTAAATGCCAGAATATCACCACATGTCACAAACTAAACCGATTATGCAGAAAATATGGCAAAAAGCAGACCAATCACAAGTCAAACTATGGCTGCGATAAAATTTATTCAACCAAAAACGCTTATAACGTGTACAACTCCGAGTATAACAACAACAACAAATAACGAAAACGAAACACCCAAAAAATCAATGCCACATGTTAAATATCGTGGCAAAAATATTTTGCACAAGTGGCTATAAAATACAAAAATACACTCAAACCCAGACAAACACACTCAAGCACAAAGCCACTCAAACAAACAAAAGAACACTCAAGAAGCCGAACACACACACAAACATATACAAACACATACAAACACAAATACGACACACAAAAAATAAACGAACTACAAAAAAATACAAATGAGAAGTCGTCGAGCAAAAGGCGAAATTCAAACGGCCGAGCCAAGCGACCGTACGACGCGCATAAGCAGCAATGCGAGGCATTTGTATGGCAGCGCTATAAAGTATGCAATATTTATACTTATAATACTCATATGAAACGTGTGCAGAGTATTATAACACCGGAAGACATTAAGCCGTGCACACACAAGCACACACACACATATGAAATAACATATACGCAAAGAGAGATACACACACATACATATATATGTATATGCACATGACTTTTGTCACAGAAACTATGTGTATAAGGCAAAGGTACTGAACCTTTGTCAGCTACGCATGCAAGTTACATTCACGTCTGTATGGGAGCGGCTCGCGTACACGCCGGGCTATGACACAGGAAATGCCTATGGGCATTGCATATTAAGCTAAACTATGTACACAGCATGCAAGCCTTGCCAGATTTGCGCTGCGCTGCTGTTAGCGTTCTAAGGCAAAAGTGTTGCCATTGTTTATTATTGCCATTGTTGTTGTTGCTGTTGCTGTTGTCGCTGTTGTTGATGCTTCTATTCTTTTTGTTTGTGTATCTGCTATTGTCGTGCACAAAAGTTAATTGAAATATTTATGATTTGTCCCACGCTCGTTAACGTTTTTTCTTACTTGTTTTCCGCTCTCTCGCACTCTCTCCCGCTCACCTACTTCTTTTTAATGTTGCAGATAACGAGAACTGGCCTTAAGCCTGGCTGCACGTTCAATCTACTTATTTTTAGCCTAATGCTGCCAATGAGTGTTGTTATATATAAAACATACATAATATACATATATATATACACACACACACACACACACACACTATATATATATATATATATATATAATTTAACAGCCATTTGCACTGCCACAGCCAGCGCCTTTCCCACTGGCCTTTGCCTTTTGCCTTCACTGTTGTCGTTGTTGTTGTTTTCAACAATTTAATTAAACTTTGCCCAAAAACTTGTACGCGAATACTTGTCAACTGCTTTGAAGGGTCAGTTTATGCTGATAATTGTTCTGGTGCTCAGAGTGTGTGTGCTGCACACTTGTATTTTACGACTGAGTAAATATTTGCTTTTGCAATTATTTCGTGCCGCATAAAAAATTCCCAAGTAATGCATTTGAGCAAAACATAACAAACCAAACATAAAATATTATGTTTATGAATTAAATTGAAGGTTATAAAACAAATGAACCAACCGTTGTAAAATCTCAACCATGCCACTCAAATATTCAAGAAAATAATTTTGCGTTAGCCACTTGCTATGCAAGATTGTCTAATATAATTGACAAAGCAAAAATGTTGGCTTCTAAAAAACATATTAGG
The DNA here is from genome assembly GCA_037044495.1 of Stegana nigrithorax. Lineage (NCBI taxonomy): Eukaryota > Metazoa > Arthropoda > Insecta > Diptera > Drosophilidae > Stegana > Stegana nigrithorax. Next base: position 1,035,322 of record JBAMBQ010005352.1, on the reverse strand, counting down.
CAACGGCGGCAATTAAGATATACATACATAAAATTTAAACCGATTTTAAACATTGCGCTAAAATTTTATATAAAAAAAACATTCGTTTTAATCATCATTTTTTGTTTCTGTGCGTAGCTTTTCTGTTAATCTTATTAACGCAAAACATGGAAAAACCAAATACTCATTGAAATATTTTTCTATACTTTATATTTTGCCAATTTAAATAAATCAGTCATAGTTGACTGTGAACTGCAAAAAAAAAAAACAAAAAAAAAAATATAGTAATCACAAATAGCAAAAAAACATATTTTTGCAATTTGTAAAGCTTATAAAAAAAAAATAATTATTAATGAACTGTCGAATGACATATTTTCATGAGCCATTACACACGTGTTTAATTTTTTATTTTTATTTTTCTTTTTTGTTTGGACTTTTTTTAAGCCATTTAAATTGAGCATATGCTGCTGCTCTTTATAATGCTTTTGACATTTGGCCACACGTGTTGATTTATAACATTTTCACAGAAAAATATTAATGCTGTGCATAAAAAATGTCATGTAGAAAAAATAGCTAATAATTCGAAAAAAGGACCAAGCAAAATTTTTCATGTTATAGAAGCCATTGATGTTGAATTTTTAAGGAACATTTTTAGAAAAGGTCATTATTTATTTATTTTTTTTTTTGCTACTGCGAAAAAAAAACGCAAAAGTCTATTGCCCACTATAATGCCAGACAGTCATGCGTTGGCTTCTCGCTTCAATTAGTCTGTACTCGATGAACGATGAAATCATAAAAACAAAATAAATTTAGCATATTAAATGTTAAATCAAGCGTTATGCAGCATTTAAAATTTCATATAGTTAAGCCACAAAAAATTCCAAGGACAATTACGTTCTTTATATTTTATGAGCAGCTACTTTGATTTAAATAAATCAAATTTTATGATTTGTTGTAAGATGATGAATCACACTTAAGCCAGATACTTCGAACTTTATTAAGATAAGTCTTATCGTTTTACATGCTGATCATATCATCATTATATGTATATCAGAAATATTGAAAACGTTATAAAAATCAAAATTTTAATATATTCAATAGATTGTCTAACTTTCAACTGTCTAAGTTTAGTAATGTATTAAGTACTTCAGTATTTCAGACCTTTTAGTGCTAAAAAATTAAAGGAGTATGAACTTTTCACTCTGATTTCCATAACTTTCATTTTTCATTTCATTCAAAATTTAAACGAGCAACAGTTTTGACCAAAAGTGGATTTTAAATCAAAAGACTTACATCTAGAAAGAGTAGCCATGTCTCTTACATATTACTTTTGTGTGTCTTTGCACTTTGCCTTGTACAATTTATTTTTCCTGTTGACATCGTAAACTCGCATATGCCTCATGGCTGCATGTCATGGACAAGAAGTTTTGTCTTTGGTATGACGACAGTTAGAGAACGCTGGTCTGGCCACTAAGCAGCTGCAGCACAGTTTATATTTACCAACTGCTGCCTACTCATGCATGTTATTTTTGTTATTTCTTCGCTTGTGCATAAGAGGCCAAAACAAAAACAAAAACAAAACACAATTATCAATAATGCTAACTGCAATGCAAATATTGAACAAAATGATAGTGCTCAGTGAATTGTGCAAGTAAATTAAAAGAAACAGAAACAAGTTAAAGGGGAAAAAGGAAACAGCAGCCTGTATGTGCATTTAATTAAATCTGTTTCGATGCCTGAACTTGACAGCAAAAGAATAAATATACAATAAAAACTCCTTTGTCAATATTTGCTTTTCTATGAGAATAATATATATATATATATATATATATTGTATTCTTTGTTTTCTAAGCAATAAAATAATTTGCTTTAGAATTGTGAAATATATAGATTTTATTGGCTTTGGTACAGAAGACACACACCCAGCATAGATATTATCTGCGCCATAGTCATACTCAAAGTAATCTGTCTGTTCATAAATATTTCTTTTATAACTCGATTAAAATGGCTTGTTGCAAACCATTAATAAAAATAATTTAGCAACAAATTTTATGTATTCCAGCAGCATTTGCATGATATTCGTAATTTATGCTTATGCTGTGTCGTGTTTATGGCAATGCAACTCTTTATAAACTGACCATTAGCTATAAAATGCATGAATGATTTTTATTAAACAATTTTCACTAACAGGCTGCAGCATGTTAAACATAACCCCAAGTTAAATTCAGCTTATCTGCTATCGCGTTTCAATATGGCAATTAGCTACACTTAAAAAGGAACAGTTAAGCCGTTGCATGTGAAATCACGAAATTTTGATTTTATATACATATATAATAATAAATACAAACAACGAGGACTAACTAGAAGCATGTTTGGATATTTTATTTATTTATTTTCATTTTTGCTAAAATATTTCACTCTGGCCGAAGCAAAATATTAAGCCATGCATGCGTGTTTACGCTGCATGAAGCTTGTTAGCCATTTCAACTTTATTTCACATATATGTTATACGTATATGTGTTAACTGGAAAAACGGAAACATTTTGCATATAAAATAAAACTTAATTGAAATAATTTAGCAATGCAAACAACATGTGTAGCATATAAAATTATAAATAAGTTTATTCAAAACTGACTGCAACTGTTGTCGGCTACGAGGAAACAGAGTTGAGTTGAGTTAACGGGAATTCCTATGCTATGTGCATATTTCAGGGTAAAAGACAACAGCTATGCCAGTCTCATGGCCAAGTGAGCTTTCGATATAAATTTGTTAGTTGACTTGTTACAAATATCTAAAAAGATACGAGTTGCACATTGCCTTGCTTTTGTATGCAGCCATGAAGCGAATGGAGAAAAATTACAACAAAACACCACACCCATGCGCGCATAATAATAACCAGTGACAAGCGAAACATAAAAAAAAAGGATACAAAAAAAAAACAAAAAACAAGACAAAAAAAAAATAACAAGAAAACAAAACAAAACAGCAGAAAAAACAACAGAATACAGTACAGCACAGCCCAACGTATGCAAGTCGAGTGTGTATATGCTACGTTGAGAGATGTGGCATCCTTCGCTAACAACTCAACTCTACTGTATATGCAAGAGTGTGGTCTGTGTGTGTGTGAGTATGTGTGCGTATAAGTGTGTGTGAGTGCAAATGTACTGCGCGCAAATTCAAGGACATGGCCACAATCCAAACGTTACGTTCTTCTGCTGCTACTGCTGCGGCTGCTGCTTCTTCTTCTTACTTTCACTTTACATGTTTTCTTTTTCTAATTTATTGTTGCTCTCTGTCGCACGCATTCGCTGACTATTTTTTTCTTATTCGTTTTTATGTCTTTTGCTTTTGCAACGTTTTATGCTGCCAACCAACTCAAAAACGCAGTCAAACCAAAAATAGACGCATAAAAGTATGCAATAGAACATTTTTTTTACAAGCACGAACGAGTTCGCGAAGGAAGGCACGACAATAACAAAATGTAGTGTAAAATGTGCAGCAAATTAAGTTTAATGCATTCTCTTTTAGGTTTTGTTTTCATTTGCTTTTCTATTTTATATTCTTTCTTTTATTTCTCACTGTTTTTGTTTCTTTTTTTTTTTTTTTGGTTTTAGTTTGTTTTTTTCTTTACTTTTCTTTTATTTTATATGCGATATTTTTTTGGAATTTTATTTTGCCGCATTTTTAAACTGAAAACATGGTTTGAGAGGTTTCTTTCGAATTCTCGTTTAAATTGTGAACACAGCTGCATGCTACGTTATTACCCAAATCAACTTTCTCCTTTGTGTGCGCATCGTTTTCTGAGAAATGTTTCATTTTTCGTTTTTCGTTTGTTTTGCACTACACTGCACTCGCTAATTGAGCTGCGATACGTGAAAAACTCAATTCGTTATTCGTTTGCTGTCATTTTTAACCAATCCGGCAACAAACTGCATAGAATAACAAGTGACACTTGATGCCATTCTGCCTCGTTAGCTTATACTAAGCGTAAGCAGCTTTCTTTTAACAATTTATTAAGCTTATTCTTCTTCGCATTTTGCATTTAACCTAGCATAGCAAGCATCTACATAAGCACTGTGGCAGAGTTGTGCTACATTTGTTAGCCAACAGGAAAATAGATTTATCGTGTTCGTACATGTTTTCAGAAGCAGAAGCAGCCAGCACATATGCACTGCAGCAACAGAACCAGATACTTGATGAAGAGCAGGTTGAATATGCATATATATTGTTGAGGTCAAGCAATAACAACAAATAGCAACACAAGCCATGAGCACAGACTACTGACACTTCAAGGTTCTGTAATTGATCATTGGCTAGTGAGCGCAGTAAATGGGAACAAATGTAGATTTTATGCCGGTGCATACGAGAAGAAATCTCTTGGTAGCGATCTGAAAACAACGAAAATGAGAAAATCATAACAAAGGTAAGCTGAAATTATGTTCACCGATGTTCATTGATAAACAATGTTCCTAAACCTAAAGTAACAGTAACAACAAAAAGAACATATATGTATATTTCAATATCATTAACATAACCAATCCCAAGTTATCAATTTGAAACATCATCAAGATCTCTGCGAAACAATAAAATTTTATAAGAGGTATTACTATAAAAATAAGTTTTCTCCCAGTGCATGTGCCAATTCATGTTATACGCAGTTGGCTACATCATATGCTCAACTTTTGTCTCTTCGACGATTACCAACTTTTACTTTTAGACTTTAAACGGAAGCACACAGACTCCGCAATGCCACACTGCCGCTGCGAATCCCTTTTGGCCTACATAATTACCTTTATCGCCAACTTGTTTCATTAGCTATGCAAATCACACACAAATAAAAGATATAGCAGGCACAGATTTCAGCAAAAATATTCATAATATTCCATTGTCAAATCTCATTAAAACTTTGCCACATAACTTTTGCTGCCGAGCGAGTATCAGACTTTTGCTGCTGCCTATTTTTATTCAATTTGTATGTATGTAGCTAGATATATACATATATACATACATACGTGCAGACAACATGTATCTAGATATGCGCGTATATACATATATATATGTATATATATATATATATTTGCCTTTTTTCATGTGCTCATTTCAGTTGCTAATTTTCGTTTTGTTAGCCAAAACACAGGAAAATAAAACACAAAAAAAAATGTGTTTTAAATTGTCAGTTGTTCGCCCAAGTGTCCGTCAGATCTGTCCGCCTGCCTGCCTGCATACCGGTCTGACTGCCTACTTGCCTGTGTGTCCGTCTGTGTGTCTGCCACTCAGGCGCATAATAGCAGCGCATAATGCGTCGCATAGCCATAAAAATGTGTTAGGTCGCGTGTTTATCTTGGCCAACAGTCATTTGAGTAGCTGTCTGTCTGTCCGTCTCTTGTTTCATTCCCATGTCCCTGCGCACCTTTCATAATTCGTTTGTTTGCCGCTTGCCATGCGCCCGGCAGGCATTCATGCATGTTAGCCGCATTTCTACTGTTGCCAGTAGCCACGTTGTGTCTTTGCATGTCTGCGCTTCCTGGCTCACGTGCATGACACATACTGCAAAATGTTGAATGCAAAAATAAAGGCTCTAAAGTTCTTCGTTTTTTATTTTTTTTTATGTGTTCACTTTTTGTGTTTTTTAGCTTTTTTACTACCGTTACCAGGTTTATGGCATGACGTTTTCGTTTTTATTTTATTTTTTTTGTCGGGTGTGCATACCACGTGATATTTTGAACAAAATTTGATGTTGCGTCAGTAATTTTTTTTTTAGGATTTTTTTCTTCTTCAAATGAGTGCGTCGCGTGAGCTTTGGGAGATGTGCGTTGCGTTTATGTCTTAAATAAAAAAAAAACAAAAATACGTACAAAAGATTTTATTTACTTTTTTTCTTTTTTTCTTAGAGGTAAGTGATGAAAATTTGCATTTCTTAGAGCACAATCAGTTAATGCGATTCGGGGCGTTAACGCTCTGTTTGCATATTTAAGGTGCCGAGGATTTGGAATATTTAAATTTGTACAAAATTTTTATTATAATTTTATACTTATTTATATTAAGGAATGCTCGTTTTAAACTGCATTAGCCATTAAGCACAAGACAACATAACTTTTTTATTTAAAATTTTCATAAAACGTATAAACTTCCTTTCAAAGTACTCAACAACTTATCTCAAGAGGACATTTCCCGCATGGAATTAAAATAACTTTGTGCGCACTCTTCACATGCCAAAGTGCTGTTGAATTTTAAAATTGATTTTATATTGCTTAAACGTGGAAAAACTTACTGCTTGAGTGCTCGTGTGTGTCTGCACATGATATGCGCAGCTAACAAAAATATTAGAATGTTTTAAAGACTGAGTGCGCAGAAATTAAAAAGTTCAAAGTGGTTAACAAGTGTGTTCTGCACAGCATATTAGGATGCAGGATTAAATAAATTAAACACTTAACTGCTGTAAATCAAACATTAACAGGAGCTTTTGCCATCAACGCATACCATCAATGTACTTTAAGGATCTGAGTAGCCACATTATAATAATATTGTTACTTCTTCTAACCCAACTTGAACTTGAAGAACATACATTCCCTCAGAAATATTCCTCCAAGCAGTTCTGCGAGTAAAATTTGCAAAAACAGTCTTTGAAAAGTGCTCTACAGATTCACATAGACAAAGGCTGGAACAAATTAGAATATTAAATCTTGGCAGTGAGGCTTTGTTAACTGTAGTTAAATATTTTAAACGGAAGGAATTTGTTTTAATGCGCTTCAAGTTTAAACTTCTATCAAGACAACTGTTTTACATCACTAAGATGTAACTTATCGTGACTCTTTCCGAAAAATAGTCTTCTACAAATCGCAATTATTTTGGTTGTTTTAATAAAGTGTTAAGAAGATTGGTGGAACTGCTAAGCTTAAGTTTCTAAAGTAGAAAACTTCAGTAACTATGACTTATGTGTAAGTACTTTCACTATAAATTTTAAACTTAAAAGCTTCAGCACACAACTGCCAAAATGTTTGCCTATTGCTAAATATGAGTTGGCAATCCTCTTATTGGTCTTATTTATAGGTTATTATAAACAAACCGAACTCAAAATGTTTTGCAATGTGGAGCACCCAAGCCTGCCATTTTATTATTCAACTGCATGCTTGCGTTTAAATTATAAGCACATAATTTTATGCTACACCTTCGAGTTGGCGCCTTAGTTAATTTTGGCATACATAAATAATGGCTGGCATGCTGTTGGAGGCAACTTTGCGCCATTAGCCAGCACAGCACAGCAGTGCACAAACAGTTGGCAAACGATTTGCATTAAACTTTATTTTATAAACGCTGCAGCAATTTATGGTATCGACAGACCTCAGCCTTGGCTCACCGAACAAACAACTTTGAAAACCTAAACGAAAAATCTTCGTTCAGTGACCAATAGCCGTTAGCTTAGCCCAGCAGACATTAACTTTTAACTTAATGAAAATACTTTGCGAACTATGAACGGCCATTTGGAGCATTCGGAAGTTACGGCAATGGGGCGGAGAATAAAAAGAAAGGTTCGAAAATTTAACGTGAATTAAAAGTGAGCCAGAGAGCCAGACATCAATCAAACAATCAAAGCAGCAGCAGCTGAAAAACTTTCAAAAACAATTTTCAAACGCATAAAAGTGCGAGAAAAATGTGAATAACGAGAAAAATTGAAGAAAACTCAAGTATAAGTTCACAGCAGTGCACGTCTTAAAAAATGCTTGAGAAGCGGCAAAGGAAACACAAGACAGCCAAAGGAAAAGTGCAGAAAAAAATGCTTAAGAAAAAAAAGAAAGAAAAATCTTACAAACTTTCAGCGTTTTCGCAGTGCATTTCCTGCGATTTTCCCGGCCACATGCATACTGCAACGTGGGCATGCTGTGCATGTTGGGTGGTGGTGTGTAGTGTGTGGTGTGGGGTGTGCGTTTACATTTGGCGCGCACTGTGGGCGCATATTGAGCATGCCCCTGACATTTAAACGCACCGAAACCAATGTCAAAGACAACGACGATTTTTGATTGGCTGCATGCAGGCCCCCAGCACTCGGTATGAGTGCATAAGTAAGCATTGTAACTAACTGCCGAACGTGTATGGGTGTGTGGGTGATTGGCGGCTGGCTGCAGGCGTACGTGCGAGCGAGCCAGCGCTGTGTGTGTGTGTGTGTGTGCGTCGTTAAAAGGTGACAAAATGCGTTAATAGCTTAGTACTTATAGTTTAAATATTTGCAATTGTTTGCAAACAATTTACTAACTTTTCTTTATGCTTTTATTTACCTATTTAGTGTGTGTAAAATGTTTTACTTTAAATTGGAATCATTGCTGCTATGGCTTAAACTGTAGTCAAAGCTTACCTAGCGATGTTTCCTGTTTGCTTAAAAGCTGGAAAATCACATTTCAAATATTTTGGTAGGACGCCTTTTTTCTTTTTGTTGCTTGTTTGTGTATTTACATGACAAATTAATTAAAAAAACACACGCACATTACAGCTGCTAATAAACGTGTAAATAAACAAACGTACACCTTAAAATACACTTTGAATTTGTTTGCTTTGTAGTGGCAAATAGAATTTTTTTTTATTTAACTTGCAGGCTCATTATCCTTTGCACAAGTTGTAAAAAAAGCACCCAGCCAAACAAACACAAATTAACACTTCACACGAGTAATGCTTCAGCAAAAACAACAAAAATTCGGCAAATTGCAACGTTCATTTATTTATTTTTTTTTTTTTAATATGCCTTAACATAAATATAATTTATACAATTAATAATTTGCAGTTTATTTTTTGTTTGGAAATTAATTATTTTCTTTTAAATTTATTGCCCGTATTCCGTGCAAATTTTTGCAATTTTTTTTCTCTCCTTTTTACACAAAAAATGCGCACAACTAAATTTGATCTGCTTAGGCTTTGCTAATTCTGTAGCGTGCAGTTTCGCGTTTTGCGCCCAACTGAGCCCGTCTTAAACGGGTAAGCGCGCTCAATAGCTCTGCGAACAGCACAACCCAGAGAGAAAAGAGAGTGAAAGCTAAACCAATGCGAGCGACAACACACGAATACACGCAATGAAAATGTTGCTCAAAAAGCACCATTCACAATGGATATGTGTGTACCATAACTAACGACTCACCTTAAGGAGGCTTGAGCACGCTACAGCAAAGTTGACAATAGCAATACAACAACAAGACGCGCAAGCAAAGCTCATGCGAGCAACTACTACAACATTAAAGCACGTGTGCTATCCGCATAAGTTAACGACAGCAATAACGACAACAACAACAAAGATCAACGCTACAACAGTGTCAGCTGAGCCGTGTGCTCTGGCAAACCGGTGAGCACGCGAGTATAGCAATGCCTTCACCTATGTGTGTGCAAGTATATGCGTCAGCAAAGAGAATGACTTGTGTCTGTGTGGGGGTCACCTGATATTTTGCGTGACTTCGGCAATTCGCGTCGCTCTTGTTGACTGCAGAAAGCCGGTTGTTTTTACGGAAATGTGTTAGTGCGTAATTGAGCGACAAGCAGCGACAATGTGTTCGAGGCAGAGCTATGAGTAATATCTGCGAACTTTTGCAGATAGGTTTAAAGGCATTAAGCTTAAAGGACTGAAGCGTGCATAAAAAAGTCGCAGTTACATATTTTCCAAACTGGTATGTTTCAAATTAGATTAGATAATTTTCAGGACCTAGCTTAACGCTAGAGTAATCATTATTTTAGATTGACTTGCGAAATTATACTCGCAACTGAAACTCAATATAATATATCGCATTTAATAAATCAAAGAACAAAAGTTTTAAATCAAATTTTACCAAAGTAAAAACGGTTACAGGACCGTCTTACAACATTTTCACAGCTAAGCAGGAATAAGAATAAATAATACTCACTTTAATATCATGGCACAACTCAGTATAGGTTAACTGAAATCCCTAAAAGTCTGCGTAAGCAAAAATCCACTCAATTCCTTTAAAATGCAACCGTGTGCTGCATTTCCCACTACTCATATACTCACTCATCCGCTCTCTCGTACGTAAGTATAAGGGCCGAGTCGCTTATTGCAAGCACAGAACCAGCAGACAAACTGACGCCACAGACAGTTACTCAAAAGCACGCGCGCTCTCTCTCTCTCTCTCTCGTACAAAAAGGCCTGCCTAAGATGAGCGCTAAAACAAAGCAACCACAAGAGCAAATCCTGCTCAATGAAAAGCTCATGCCAGCTTATGCCACACAATGATGTCAAAAACAAAAGCAGTGCTAAAAAAATGCCGAAGCTTTCCAACAAAACTATATGAGGCATGTACAAAAGCTTTTATGTGTTGTAACAAAAGCTTAGCATGTAAGCGCTTCCTGTAAAACAAAACAAGAACAAGAACAAAAAATATTAGGACGTTAGAAAGTGAATGTGAGTAAGCGAGACACAAGCAGGCAGGCATGAAAAGGCAACGAAGGCCAAACGAATTTTTGTACCTTTGGTAGCATTTTTCATTAGGGGCGCTTATTTTGCTTTTATTTTGACCAAGAGCGGCAATTGTCGTTGACGTTGTTGTTGTTGTTGTTGTTGCTGCTTTGTATTGATGCTATTGCCTTGTTGTTGTTTTTTCTACATCTATTGTTGCTATTTTGTAGTCGTTACCGTTGCTGTTTGCTGTTGTTGTTATCGTTATCGCTTTGGCTGTTTGCACTTATGTGTTGTTCCCTCTGCAATTCTTCATGAATTTTTAAAGTGAAAGCTTTATAAGGCGTGGCTCCAACTCTTGCTGATGCTGCTGCTATTGCCTCAAATTGCCTCATCTAGTGCACTGCCTTGTCTGCCTAGAAGGCCTTGACTGCGGTGCCAAGAAGATAAATGAAGCTGTCCTTTAGTTTGTTTGCCTGCTGCTTGCCTGCTTGCCGTCAGGCTGTATGTGCCCTGCAGCCCCTTTACTTACATGGCAACTAACTGCAGGTGCACTGCCAGCCACAAAGCTGCGGTGCTGGTAATTGCAACTTGCAATGATGATTATTGTTATTGTTGTTTGATTAAAAATTGATTAGTAGTGTACAAAAGCGCTGAGCACGCGCCGCAAAAGTTAAGCAAACTGTAAAAGTTTTTGTTGCTAACAAAGCAAAGTACCAACAAAAAAATAATGATAAAGCGTTGCCTGCTTCTTGGCGCAGTGTGCTGGACAAAGACTTTTATTACTTTGAGCAGTTGAAGGTTGTAAGAACGGTAAAAGTTGCTTACTGCTGCCACGTGCTTGGCAAGCGCTCCATGCTCTACGCACCGTCTACCCACGCGCTTACCATAATACAAAGAAATGTTCTTGCTCTGTTTGTTTGTTTGTTTATTGTAGCATACCCTTAGGTAAGAGTAACCGCAGGCAAAATAAATGTTTACTCTAAATATTGACGCACATTGCGCTATTTTCAATCAATCAATTAATCATTTTTCAATATTTGTTACGACAGCTGCACGGCTTGACTGCCTCTGTCTGTACATGTGCGTGTGTGTATGTGTGTCTGCATGACCAGGCAAATGAACACGGATAGATGAGTGTGCGCAACATTGTTACGAATGCAGATGAAAACGATTGACTACCTGACTGGCGGACTGACAGCATTACTGACTATTAGACCGGCTGACAGTTTGACTCACCTTTCTCTGCTGCCTGCCAGTGCTGATTGCCTGCGCTGCCTGCCTCGTTGATTGCTGTTGTCGATTTCATGTGTGCATTCTGCTGCCTATGAATATGCAATGCCACTTTCCTGTCAATATGCATATATCAGTGCGCTTACAAATGCCGCAATGTAAATGCGACATGCTGTATGTCTCTTGTTCTATTGACAATGGACTCATAGCAACCTCACTCATGCGCTCAGTTACACCCCATGCGTCCTCGCACATACACACATGCATACGTCATGCATGCGTCCTTCAGTGCAGCAACGTTGGCAGAACAAAGCATATTTACCTTCAACACCTAAATGTCAATCTACTTCTAAAAAAAATACGTAAAAAAAATATATGTTGCCTGCTTTCAGGCGTTGACATGCGTTGCATAGTTTAAAGTGTTTTAATGAGTTTGCATTACATTTAATTTAATTTCCATGAAGTATGCTTATGCATTGTCAATTAATTTTTTTTATTTTTCTTCTTGCTTTGTTTTGTTTAACTTTTATTCCATATGACATACAATGCACAATATTGTAGCCGAGCTGGCAGTCGTGCTTAACACCTTTGAGTACACTGCAGCCGACTGTAGCTCACCATAAGCTGCTGCCTTTATTTTTAGCATTGTTTGATATTTTAATTAAATACATAATGGCTGACAACGTCAACACTTGTCTTTACATTTATTGTGTTAGATTACATTCCTTGTTTTAATTGCAATTTCGTAGCTTACAAAAAGATTCTGTTGCTTTGAATTTGAATTATGCAGTCGACTTAAGTTGTGTGTTAACTTGAAGGCTTATATGCAGAATAATGAACTATGCACTTAAATACAATATTTATTGTCATAAATGTATAAAAATTTTTTTAATGACTGGCACAAGCCACAAGAAATGTCAAAAGAAATGGAATTGAATAAACCAAAGCAACAAGTATTCAGTAGACTGTTCCGTGTACTTGCCTATGCCGAAATAAAGTTGTTGACCTATCAACTGAAATGCCGTACCTTTCCATGCTAAGTACTCCGCAAGAAACGAAGCCGAGTCAAAGAACTAACCGAAAACCGTTTAGTGCTATGCGACTGCATTGGATGATACAAAAAGTATTCACGGTTTTTTGTCACCAGATGATATTAGTACCCATATATTGTGTATCTCTAATCCGATTGTGCCAAAAGAATAAATGTTTGAAAGGTGACATTTCAGACTACATTTTTTCAAATTTTTTCACCTCCTCTGGTCGGCTAGTCACTGAAAAAGGCGATGAAAACCAGTTCTACACCGATGGAATTATGAAGATACTCGAAAAGTGTCAAAACGTCATTTATAACAATGACCAATATGTACTTGATTAAAATTGATTGTTCAAAAATATACAAAAAAAAAAACCACGGATACCTTTTATGTCATTATCATCTTACAATATATAAATGCCTGCAAAAGATTGGCTGATCGGATAGAATGTTTCTCCTACGGCTGCTTAACTGGTTTCTTGTAATAGTCGTTTAAAATAAAAATTCATGACTTCATCTTTTCAGCGTTTTTTCCTTTTTTTTACTTCAACTCTGCCCCTACTCCTTTGATGCGTGCCTGCACTTGCGCAGCAAATCCACTTTGTGTATGTAAAATTCCACATCTTTACTGCACACATTGAGCGTCACCACGATACAATAAAGCAGCAACTGCCGCTGATGTGTGCGCAATAGGTAAGTGGAACCCTGTTGCTTAGGAAATATCGGACTACCGATGGACTGGCAGTCATACATGAAATAGCCACCAGCTTGTCCCGGTAGAAAACCAATTGCCAGTGCGTGGTGCTTTGCTTGCACTATGCCAAACTGAAAGTGACTGAAAAAGTTGATCAGCGCCTTTGACAGATTCATGCGATCGCCATTTGGCACACAATACAACTTGCCAATGGCCACATGCTCGATGTGCACGATATAGTCGATGCAATTGCCCAATGTGCACTGCCTATTCAGATCCTCCAGTGTGAAATTATAGTCCTTTGCCATGATGGTTTTTATGCTGTCCTTATAATACTTATCAGCGCCGATGACGATGGCATCAAGAAGCTGTGCATTCCAGGCCAACAGCGCGTAGCTATCAGCAGCACAGCAAGCCAAGACGCAGCAGGCAAAGTACTGACGTCCCCGTGTACTTGGCGAGAAAACTGGTGCAGCGGGATGCAAACTTCCCCAAAGTGACCACAAGCAGCCGTCAATCTCAATGTCAAAATCACGCACTTTGCTTATAGCCGACTGACGATAGTATCCATTGCTATTGCGCCGGTAGAGGCGACTCCAAAGCGGTAGAGAATCCTTAGACGCCAGGCACCAACTGAGTGTTTCATTTGAATCACTTTTGCAGGCCATATGTGGGCATCTGGATTATAAGGTCTTACAGCAGAGCAATTGAGTTGACAGTGGAATAACTTTAATGATTTTGCTTAAAAATGCCAAACAAGCCGCCTACTAAGCGAGCGTGTCATGAGTTTACTCGTTATGCCTATGGGTTAGAAGAGTCTTCGTATAAAATTTGGTGGTCGTGGGTCTAAGCGTTTCCGAGATTCACCATTTAGCATTTTTTGATATAATCGTAAGATACAAATACTTCCAATAACTATATCCGGGATTTACTTGAGTCATTCGATCAATATGTAGATACATTTTGCAACTGCTTGCCTCCTAAGGGGTTAAGCACACAATGTGACATTAAATAACGACCAAAACAATGACGACAAACCCGATTGCTATATTGTATATTCTGCAATCAAATGAGTTCAACAAGGGTCACAGTGATTTCGCTATGATTCTAATTAAATTTGCCATTGAAATACAGACTTCCGGGTGAAAATATGATTTACAATTCCAATTCAAGAATAATCAATGACAATAATTGAGATATCTGGCAATTGTATGTAGCTTAGAATAACGTTTGATTGGATTGAACATACGCAGACGTTGACCCAGAAACATTGAACTGAAAGTATGGCTAATTGACCAAATTCGTGCAATTTTATGCAAAAAACCAATCGAAAATTCACACATTGTGGGAAAACAGTTTCCACTCTGCTGGCCAGCATATCGACACGTGGTGGCTTAAGTTTGTTTAATTGTCAGCGCAAATGATCTACACGAGAGCAAACCCAATTAAGCGCAGGCAATCGACGCCGATGGTTCTCTGGCGTGTCGTCAACCCAAAAGTTCAATTAATCAGCCCAGCCACACATTTATGAGTGGCACTCACACACACAATGCACGTATGCACGGCGACGCATGATGCGACTGATTGGCTCTTGGCCCGACTCAACTCAGCCCGGCTGCTGGGCTCTGCAGTCTCATGCCGGTTGGTGGCTGGGAAAGAGGCAGGTGCATAGTCTATTGAAAACTGACCTCGTGTCGCATTTCTCGCACTAAAAAGATTTTCGCATGTCGCGTTGTCGGCAAATATGAACAGCATGTATGCGCTCGTAAATCATCATCAAAGCCTAAGACTTGGGCCATGCCCGGCGACGACATCGTCATCACTCACAGCCTCAAACACAGACACACTCACATAGTGTACGGCAGCGTCAATTGTTCCACGTCAGCAATAGCCTCTGTGGCTGCCGCAGCTTTATTACGCTAAGAGTGCCAAGCAGCAGAGCACTTGACAACACTGACAAAAAACTACATGCTACATTTAACTTAAACGGCGTGCTTAAGTTAACTAATTAACTGATTGAAATCTAGCAAAAAATAAAAAAGGGCTTCGAATATATAAAATAAACAAGTCTAGAAAATGCAAATTCTTTACTCCTATGATCTTTGAGTTAGATTTTAATGAGGGATGCGGATTTATTGTTCAGTTCATTAAAGTTTTCAAAGTTGGGCAGAATTAATAGACACCGAGGACACAAAGGAGTTATCAAAATACTCCGTATACCTCAAATAAAATAAAATAATAATAAAAAAAAAATAAATTCAATCTTCTATACAATATTTAAAAAATCATGAGTCTTTTAGGTATTCCTATGATCCAAAACATTTCTTCCATCAAAGGCAGTTCAAGAGTTGTATAAAAATATTATAATAAGCAATTTTTCTTATCGATAATGTGCGAATTCTGAAATTGCGCAGGCTCTGCCTAAATCATTTTAATTGTTTTGTTAAGGAAAATTATAAAATGATGTTACATTTGCATTTAGATGATGCATTTTGTGCTTTTAGGTTTATTTCATGCTTCTTCTTATGCAATCATCCCAAAGTTTCTCGAAGTGCAAAAAATGCAAAAATCAATTAACAGTTCTCAAGACAGTCAATAGCTTGGAAATTGATTTTTGGTGTGTCAAGACAAAAGTAATAATAGAAAGCAAAGTACAAAATACGAATATGCTGCATTAGCTCATTCAATTAACGGATCGCTACCTTTCGTGCCGTTTCATTTGTAACCCTCATGCACGAACACAGACACGTACAAGTACTCGCACACGCATACGTACGTACTTATGAGTGACATGGCCATCCATTGCAATGAGATAGCGGGTTGCTGCTCATGTCGTAGATGAATGGGTGCACATGTTGTCATGTCATAGTTACATTTTATACTGTCCGCACTTGCATGACAATTTCAGTTGCCACTCCGACTATTATGTCAGCGACAATTAACAGTCTCAATGTAGTATAGCACAAGTATCCGCTTTGCCTGAATAGTTCGTGCATAATAATAAGTTACGCATTACGTACATTCAAGTCGCATATAAATAATATTTAAAACTATCCACACGCCAATTATCGATTTTAAGCATATTAAAGTTCAATTATCCAAAGTTTTTTTTTTTTTTGTGTTTTTTTAAATAGCTTCTTTACGCTTCACTTGCCATTTAATGTGTATTATCTGATATGCTGTGTAGTCTGCCGTGACTAATTAAACCAACCAGAAAATAAGCAAAATATCAAAAAATATTTCAATTTTAAACCCACATCTCATATAGCAAGCGACTTCAACTGCGCAGCAGTCTGCCCAAGTTTGTGGCACAGAACTCGTGCAGATTTCATATCTTAGCCCAAATTGAATTGAGTGCCTACTTATGCAGTCGAAGTTTCTCTCGCAGTAAAATCTAATTTTCTTTACTTTTCATTTTTTCTCTTTTAGGTTTTCTTTTTTTTTTTGTCTTCTGCGCGCTAAACTTTTTGCCCGTCGCAAGTAAATTAAATGAGTTTTTCGGCATACGAAACAATTCAAAATTAATTAAGCAAAGTAGTTTTCGACTTGCATGAGAAAAATACTTTCTTGCCGAAAATGTTTGCTAATAACTTGCCAAAAAAAAGTAACTTTGCCTTAGACATGCTGTAAGCAATGAAGCCAACTGACGTTGGTCGACTCACGCAGTCAGTAAATGCAGCACAAGGTCTTTGGAAATCTTCAGCAGTCTAGATTTGGTGCCAAACGACCATGAACAGAAAGCCTTACAAAATGTACCTAACAAATACAGTCGAACTTCTCTGTAACGAATTTCACTTTAATGCATTTTCATAACCGGATCAATTAAAACCGAACTTAATCCGGATTATGAGGGAATTCTGATTATCATATTATTCATTTATTATTAAAAATAGCAAAGCAAATTTGCTTTTGTCACATTTCAAAGTTAGTCGAAATTCCCACTTGAAATAAACACATTAGGAGGGGGAACATTAGGAGAAATACAGAGACATAATAGAAATTTTTAGTTTCTTAACTCTGTCCAGATCCTCGATTAAACCGTATCCATATTAACGAGATTATACTGTATAAGTATTATCAGTTAAATATGGCACATACCCACATATTCGTTTGGCATTCAACAGTGCTAATGTACATCAAATGCCAACAAAGAATCAATTGAACACTTATCAAGGTAAACCAGCGTACAACCTTTAACACCCACTTAACAACTTTGGCTTGCTCTACACTTATATAACATTGCTTGTCAAAAGCATATATAAGCACACATTTGCTTATATAGTGATTTAATATATGATAATTGCAATTACCCACAGCACATTTGGCCAAAACAATTAAAATAGACTATGGCCAGAACATTTATTTTTATATAATAAACCAAAATCGGCATGTGCAATTGGCTAACGAGAAAATGTTATGCAATAGCATAATTTGTGATATGGTTACTTAGACATTAATCGTTTGGCAATTATTGTATGCATAATTAATCGTATTGCAACATATGTGCATATATATTATACTGATAACCCATGGGCAAGCATAACAATTGCAACCGCAAGCAAAAAGGACAATGCATGTGGCCACAAAACAATTGAGAATGTCACAAACGCAAAGGACAGCACAGACGTAGAGTAGAACACGTGTCTGGGCTAAGCCAGCCAATGCCATTATTAACATTATTATATTAATTGGTTTTATTGCGGAATCTTGTACGAGTAATTATGCGACAATGAAATGACAAAAGCCATTCCGCTCAAACATGCATGTGCATATGTCCCACTGCAGCCTACAGCAGCAGCCTGGCGAAGCGCACTGGCGGGCAAATATGCACGAAATTTCATTTAACATTGATATTATATTATTTGTGTATGGTATTTATATTGTATGCACTCCGCATACATGTGTTATGTAATTTATATATGCAATTTAAATGCGAAAACGTTCAATTAACTGTCAGAAACACTGAGAGCAAAACAAAAAAAAAAAAAAGAATAAATAAAAAACGAAAAAAAAGCGAAAATAAAGGATACACCAAGTGGGCGTTGAACTGCGTTGTGCGCAATGCCGCCAGGCGAAGTTTGCAGCAGCGATTCGGCGCCTAGATGACGCAGCGAAGTCTGTCGAATAACATAAATTATGCCTGTTGTGCATAACTGTGCTGGCTGCGGCTGCTTTGGACGTATTTGACATATGAGCAGCACCGCGTTGAGCAGCAACGTTAGCAAACTGGCAAACTGGCAGGTAGGCAGACAGACAGACAGACAGACAGACATACAGACTCTTGCCTACAGGCAATCATACAAATGACTGTCTGCTAAATGTTTTTCAAGGCAGCCTCATTTTTATCCGAATTAAACGTAAACATTTTATTATTCTTTTGCCAATCTCTAAAACAAATTTTCAATATATTTAAAGTTATGCATAGCAGTCGAGCTTGGTTACTTTGATATTTGTTTGTTAAAGACATGCTAAAAGATAGGGAATTACGTTATGGCAATTTTGAACTTTTAATAAGCAAGTTAACTTCAGCTGCTTAATAACCTACATAAATATTGTTTTTGAAAAGTAATCTACGTAGGTTGGCATATTATCTATAACCTTAGAACATTATACAATGTTAACTTTATGCAATTTATGACATACGAATTTTAATAAGCAAGCATTACTGTACGTATTTCTTTGGCAGAGACTGTGCTAAAGCCTTAGTAAATTCACTAGCCACAACTTCATGTAACTTATAAGGAAAGACTTTAACTAAGCTCACATCGGTTTGCTTATTTATCTGCAGAAGATGGTAATGTCCTTTATCATCAACCTTTTCGTATTAAACGTTTTCCCTTTTCATGCCCGACTGAGCACACTAAAGGAATCTTGTTAAATTTTGT
The DNA here is from genome assembly GCA_037044495.1 of Stegana nigrithorax. Lineage (NCBI taxonomy): Eukaryota > Metazoa > Arthropoda > Insecta > Diptera > Drosophilidae > Stegana > Stegana nigrithorax. The sequence continues at coordinate 1,016,110 of JBAMBQ010005352.1, read as the reverse complement.
ACAGAAATTTTTATTAAAAGAACCTTTTTTTTTTTTCTTTTTAAATTTTTTGCTGCGTTAACATAAAGCGAACAAGCGAATGATGGCATCTGAAAATCGATTACATGAAAAATAAACAATTAAAATACTTCTTCACACCAATTCAGCTTTAATTTGTTTGCCCCTGAGCGACACTTAAAACATTTCATTTTCGTATAATTTATCATGGCAGCACCTACCGCCGCGTCGGGGTTAGCTGCTAAAAAGCCGATTTTATGGCTCCCTTGAGGCCAGCCATTTTAACATTTGCACATCCGCTTCTGTAGATTAATTCAAATAAGCCGAAAACGACGACGACGACGACGACGATGATGATGACTCCGGCTTTGGCTTAGCTTCAGCTTTGGCAATGGCGATGGCGATGGTTTTGGCGGAAGCGTTGACTTTGACGACTATGTGAAAAACATTTTTTTTATACAGTTTAGATTTATCCATTTTATTTCCGCTTCCTGCGCAGACTAAAAATATATAAACACACACACGGACAAAAACACGTAAACGGTCACTAACAGGAAGCATCGTTTTAAATAGGACTTGCGGCCAAATTTAGTCAAGTTAGTGTGCACTTGTGTGGGTGTTTTAGAAGAGATGCAGCGAAGCGTAAAGACATGAGCATAGGATGAGGAAAGCCTAAAAGTATGCTGCATGCATAAATGCCAATAGCAAAAGTATGCATGAACTTATACGAAATTAGAAATAATTTAAAGCAGAAATAACTTAGGAATATATAAATAAAAACATAATCAATAATGCAAGAGCAAATGTGAAACCAAAACTCATATCACAAACACACATATACAATAAGTATGCTTATAAGTATGCCACACAATTTTGCAAAAGTGGCTTTGTACACTTTTGAGCCATTGAATTGCGCAGCAAAGTATTACTTGGCAGCAAAGATTTATACCAAAAGTCGTAACGTTGCTCACAATATACTACAATGCGAACTCTTCAAGCAACGAAAATATTTCCACAACAAAAAATTATTCAACCATCAAAGTTGTTTTATTATGTGGAAATGTTTTTCATATCTTACGACAATATTTTTCTTTGGTGAAAACAAAGTTTTCTTCCCCTATATCCGATCAGCAAGTAAAAAGCAAACGAAACAAAAGAACTTCTGCTAGAATGGAAGTGTGCAATTTAAAAAGTTTGACATCTTGCGCATTGTCAAAAAGTTTCACGGAAAAACTTGCTCGGCGTAGCCTTTGGGTTAATAAAAAAGTCGAAAAAGTGAGGCTCTTAATAAAAAATACCCATGCATTCATAGTCAAAATTCGCCCGGATATTTAAAAAAAAAACTCAAATTTGACAACAAAAAAACAAGTAAACAAATTTAAAGCCAGCACTTGAAGAATTTAGTAATAGAGCTAAGCGAAAAATATACGCAGTTATAAGTAACCGCTGAGTTAGTCTTGGGCCAACTTCGTCTTTGTTGATGCAACAGCTCCGAGCAGCCTAGTCTTTACACTCATTAAAGTCAAAGACTACAAGTAATACAAAATAAAAAATTTATAAATAAAACACATTTGCAAAACTGACTTCAGCAATTGTAAAGTTGGAAAACAATATATATATAATACTTAAGAAAAAATAAAAAATAGAAAATAAATATATACATAACTTCATTGAAGACATGAAAAGGTTATAGAAATAAAGCACAATGCATCTGAGTGTCATATTTCCTTAAAAATGTTGATACATACATGTAAGTATATATATATATAACTTTCAATAAAAGTTGATATTGAAATATTTTAGTGTATTTCATTCGACCTGGAACTCATTATTTTATTTTACTTTAATTTATGTGAGAATAATGGATTCACTTAACGAACAAGATTCTAGAACGAATTGTGTTCGTTAATCGAGGGTCGACTGTATTACTGTGTTGTGGCTCGGAGCTGTAGCTCACTCTACTGCTGCATTTACCTTAAATTAACCTTTTTGTTCTTTTTTCAATTTCTAAACTGAATTGTTAATTGTACTTATCGATTGGTGTAATGACATCTGGGATTTCCTCAATAAGCAAAAAAGCTGCACACCCGCACTAAATGGTGAGCAACAGCTCGAACGCAATTTACACTAATACTGACAAATGGCATGTTTGTAATTACTTGTGTATGTGAATGTAATTAAATACTTTGAAAAACCATATTAGGTATTTTGCATATCATTTATTGATTTAAGCAAAATCCTTTTATATGCAAATATCTACAATATTGCAGCACTTTATGCGCATAAGCTCTTTGGCTTTACAGTTGGCTGCTCTGCACATTAGATAATTCAAATAGTAGCAGAAAAAAGGCTAGCAAACACCTTAAAATGTGCAGCATTTAAATAAGGCTTTAAAAATAATTAGCAGGCTTTAATAAAGCTGGGCCACTGCTGAGCCTGTACTAATGCCAGACAATTAACTTAGCATTTTAAACCGTTTTGGCATAGGCGGACAAGCAAACCCATAAAAGTATGCAATGTTTTTGTCTTTTTTGTTGTCATAATGCCGCAAAAACCAAATTCAAGGATTTTAATTTCCGTTAACTGAGAAGCACTGAAAAAAGACAGACACTGCAAGGAAGAAACACATTTGAACAACTGTCTGTGGTTAAGTTGACACTTCTGACGTGGCCAACCCCACTGAGCATCCGAGCAGCTGAGCAGCACGACGTCATGCTGCTAAGTGTGCTAAGAGGCTAGCCGAGGTGAATCGAGTTTCTGCAGGCATTGCTTTGCTTACGTTGTGTACACACTTCCTGCAATTATTGTCATTATTATGCAAACTAGGTACGTTTTGTCAGATGTGTACAACACTAAATGAGTACAGATGCATTCGTATGCCAGTTTGCCAGTACTGCTGGCACGGCACAGAAAACGCAATGCATACGAAATTACATACGTGCGCCCGAAATCCGGCTGCAACCCAAACTCAAGCTGTGCCCACTTCAAGCATTCAACGTGGCAGACATGCAGGACCGTGTTAGGTAAAAGTATCCATGTATGTTTCACAGTCTATCTGTGTGTCTGTCTGTCTGCCTGTCTGTCGGTGTGTGTGCACACATGTATGTTTGCATGTGCACACAAGCGAGTGAGAAAAACAGTTAAGAGTGTCCTTCATGCTGTGTTGCGGCTTTTTGCTTACTCGAGTATTCCATGTCGGCAAGTTGCCCAGCGTCACTCACATCATCATCTGCTTTGGCGTTGGTGCGTCTTGCTCTTCTTGTTGTTGTTCGTGTTCTTGTGTTTGTTTTTGTTGTTACTGTTGCCAGTGTTTGCGGTTTTTAAAAGTAAAATGCTGTTGAATTCATTATATTTTGACTAAGTGCGTTGTCAACAAGGCTGCAGCCGACCCAGTCCATCATCGCTTACATAGCATATGATGTACTCATATTCATAAGGATATGCGATACGCGGTCTGTGACAGTCGTGTCGACAACTGTACACGCCACAAGCGTCACATGGTTCATACATCAAGGACTACAAGTGAACGCATTTAACTGAAATTGTAAGCTGTCACCTAAAAGCATTTCAAATTGTCGCAAATGACGTTTCATGTCGAAGCACTTTATAAGAGAAACACTTGACGTACATTAAACCAAATTTGATTTAAGTGTTTTAATTATCATTTGTAAAGCAGGTGTAAAGAGTGCATGGGTATAGACTGATGTGTAGCCTCTTGTTTTAATTGCTTTTATTTTACTGACACGTATTTCTTTAACTAAAACTCGCATAACGGATGGCTTTTTTGTTTAGATATATATTTATTTTTTTTTTTTTGCAGACAATTACACTTTACTGTAATACACTATAATGCACATCTACTCCAAAATCCTTAATGAAACCGAAGTCTTTTTAAAGATATGTTACTCGACATGAAATCCTTATATACTCAATTTTTCAAATAATTTTTCAGAAGGAAGATTTTAAAACAATCGAAATTTAAACAGCTAAAAGAAATTTTATTAAATCTGCATGACAGCAAGGCCGCACAATTTAAAACCCATTATTTTTATTACACACGCATTTTATCAAATTATTCCAACCACATCAACCGCAAGCCATAAAAAGATTGCATATCGCCATTTGGCATTTATCATAAAATGGCGTGAATGCGCTTCACATGGAAAACCTGTAAAACAAAGTCTGCGAACAAATAAAAACACCAAACCCAATGAACACACCTGCAGCCAATAAAGAGCGTCGACTGGCCTATAAGTGACGTATACATGCGCTCGCACGCACTCTGGCTCTTTTGCTACTCTAAAACAACATACATATGGCAAGCTCTGTTATGAATTTGCCGCGCAAAATAATTAAACAAAGAAGAAGCCAAAACCAAATGAAAATGCGAAGCACGTGCGCACGCAAACCAAGAAAAAACAACATCAAACTGGCGAATGGAAATGTGAAGATGGAAATTGTGTCAATCAATAAAAAAAAGTCAAACAGCTGTTTGGCGCACACAATTGCGGTCGCTCTCTTTACCTTTGCCGCTCCTCTTTACTTTGCTTTCGCGAGAGTCATTTTTATATGAAAACTGTGCAGAGAAAACTGTCTCTCGATTTCACACCCTACAAATGAAACATCCTGCCTAAAAATAACACAACGCCATGCAAAGCGGAACAAAATGGAAGTGGCACGTGGTATGTGGTACGTGACGCGCTCTTTTAAAATAATTTTGCTCAGCCACCATGTGTGCCAAGTAAAAATTGTGTGCGGCACGAATTTTCACACAGCATGGTTTTCCCTGACTTTTGTAAAATTTTCAGTTTTTCGCAGCTCTTCAACGTTAGCGGTTCGATTCGGCATTTACGACAAAGCAAGTGAAAAGCATAGCACATATTTTTTTCTGTGTGTGCCAACCCGAGACCAGGCAAAGCACGCATACTCGCGCACAAAGCGCGCGCACACAGTACACAACAGACGTATACGTATAAGCGCCAACCAAACGAACGTTAAGCAGCGGAAAAGTTTATATATAGAAAAACTACGCACAGCTGAGGCAAAAAACTCGTGTGTATGGTTGTTTTTCTTTTTTTTTTCTTTTTATACAAAATAAGCAGCAAAAGTGAAAAAATTATTTATTGGCATATGTATTTTATACAATTAGTTAAATAATAAAAATGCTTTAAGTTAAATAAATAACGTATACGCAGCGCCAGCTAAAAAAGAAAACCACTAAGTAAAGTAGTCGTGTGTGTGCGGAAAAACCAAACGGCTCCGCCCAAATTTATACCGAATTTGGTATGAAAATGCAAGGAGAATAAATCAAATAACTCGCAATACGCTGCAAATCAAAGCCAAAAATAAAGTAAACCATTGTCGGAAGAAGCAAAAAAAAAAAAAGAAAAGGTTTTCAAGTGCAGCATAAAGCGAAAAGTGCGCAAAACATTTTAAACGCAGGAAAATGCTAGAAAAATGTTTTATTCATGCGAAAAGTTGATGACACATTTTTCTGTCATTTTGACCGCATTCCTGACGTTTCAGCTGCTGCTTTTAACGCCGCTCGGACCGCTAACGCCGAGCGGTTTGCTCGTGCATGCCACTCCCGAGGATGAAGCGTAAGTGAAAAATATACAATAACAAAATACAAAATAAAAGAACAGCAAAAACACACGCAAAAAAAACCCATTTACTCTCTTATGCTCTCACATCCGCGAGATGTGGGTGCTAAAAGACCCGCAAAATTAAATAAAAAATCACGCAGAAAAATAAACAACAAGATTGTCAATTAAAGGGCGTGTTCATCAAAGTATTTCTACCTTGTAGGTCGCTTAGTTAATTTGCCTTTGCTTTTCTTTTTAATTGCTCTTCCACATTAATGTTAATTTTGTGCGATTTTATTTTTTTTTTATGTAGCGTTATTTATTTTGTTCTGGTTTTCTTTTTTTGTTTTTTTTGTTTTATTTTTTGTGGCTGCCTCTTTTCGTTTGTTGTCAATTTATATTTGGCTTTGTCTGCATGTTAATCATCGCGTGTGGCTCGACTTCTTGCTGGTTGCCAAGTATGTCTAATGTAATGTCATTATCGCCTTGTAATGGCTTCAATTGTACATGACTACTTTCTTTTTTGTTGTATGTTTGCATGTACATGCTGATAAATAAAACCACAAACAGCAAGCAACACATTGTCTATCAATCAGATTTAGACAATTTATTTTACAAGAGCATTAGCATTCATGATTTAATTTAACAATTGCTTTCTGAGTCAAAGATACTCTTTGTATGTAATATGTATACATATGTGAAAGATAGGAGCTCAGGTATTAGATAAGTTCTATAATTAAGTCGACGCCACTACTTCTTTTTAAGCGACTAGGCCAGAAAAGTATGTGACCCCAGACCAAAGACACATGGCTTTATATTTTCAATTTTATAATCACACAGCTTTTCAAAGGATTTTTTTTAAATATAATATTAACAATCGCATTTATTAATGCAAAACTTTATATCACCGACATGTAATGAGTTTCCTGAGACAAAATCTTAACATTTGCATAATATATGTACTTATCAGGGCACTAGCAAGTTCCATCAATCAAGAAAAGAACCCTTTAGATGCATTAGCAAACAGCTTCAATTAAGACTTCTTTTATTTTTCTATAAATCTGACTATATATATTGTACATAAAAATATCAGTACCCCACAATGGCATACTTTGTTAAGAATTCAAAAACATTTCTATTCAATTTAAATTGTCGAAATGATCTTCGAAATATATTTTTTTATTAATGGTATGTGCTTATTGCAATATAAATAGAAATGCTAGCATAAAACTTGCATTTGAAAAAAAAAAAAAACAAAAAAATAACTTAATTTTCTTTTGATTTCATCCGACTTTTTTTTTCCTTAAAAATTATTGTTTTGACTACGACGTCAGTCATCAAAATAAATACAGTTCAAAGTAAAAAACCAAAATGTAAAAACAAATAAAAAATCACAATTAAATTAAATCACTTTTTTAGCTTGATTTATAATTTTTTTTTTTTCATTTAGTTTCCTTAGTGAAATGCGTTCCTAATTATTTTTATTAAGTATCTCTGTTAATCCCTAAGATGTGTCAAGAATTTTCGCGTCTTGCATAAAATACGAAGCATAGTTCAATTACGTAGGTTGTTTCAAAATATGTTCAATGACGTGATTTTCCTAGCATATTGAATTTGATATTTTTAGTTGCTTATAAATATTCATATCACCAAGAGCTGAAATACCGGAGCGACTCTTCTAGTGTTTACTTAATAAAAAACCATGAATATTAATGGAACCAGACATTGAAGTACATTTTTAAGTGCAGTCTTGTGGCGATTTTTCTTGTTAACATCGCTTAGACTTGCTTAGAGAAAAATAAATCCAAATGGAAGACATTTTTAAGAAAATTAAAAAAAAAAACTATAAATACCTCCACAAAAAAATCGGTGAAAACAAAAATCTTGCTATTCCTTTAAGAATGTATCAGGACGACATTGGCTTTTGTGATGATAAATAAGAAAATAATCACTTTGTTTTACTGTATTATTTTAAAATAGTTTCCCTAAAGCATAAATTACATAGAAGATGCGCGTATAGTTTAACTAAGACTTAAGAGCGAACTACGGCATACAGCAAAAAAAATCTTTTTCATATTAAAATTCTGCGAGTTTTTAACTCGATTTATTTTAATAACATAATACCTTGAACAGCGTGTTTAAATCCCATCTCTTAAGGACGTGACCGCTTTCTGCCTGCATTATTTCCGACGGCGACTGGTGATATATCAGCATTGTTCTCGGCGAGTTCCCGTTCCCGTTTTCGCGTGTGTGGTTTCTTATCCCAGAGCTGAGTGAGGTAACGCAGCAGCACACAACGCTTGTCCATTACGATGAGCTGCTCTGTCGGCTGTTCCTCAGTTGGCAAATATAGAGACGCGCGATTGGGGCTTGTGCGCCAGCCTGGCTCCATGTTAAGATTAGCAAAATTTTCCGCATTGTGACTCGGCAGACCCTCGACAAAATCGCGCACAGACATGTTGCTTTGTTGTGTTGTTTGTTGTTGTTGATATAATTTTAAATGCACTTCGGTTTTCTAAATTGCGCCCCACGTCCGACCACTACAAAAATCAGTTGTAGCTTTGTTACTTATTAATTAAATTTCGTTGTTAAAAGCCATTTTTAATTACTACGTTAAATAACTTACCTGATCCCCTGGCTTCAGCGTGTTTTTGCTTACTACTGATTCCGTTCAGAAAATGTTGGTGTGTGTCATTTAATTCACTGTTTTGCAGCTTTGTGTCAAAATGCCATTTTAAATACAAACTTTCATTTATCTGCATACGAATGAACGAGTGGGAACGTTGTGATTTGAAGTCTGTCTCATGTGTCTTATATGCCAATTCGAATTTAAGTTTAAAAAGTCGCGTTGTCAGAAGATATAATCCTATGCGTGAGAATAAGAAAGAACAGTTCCGAGCTCTGCAAACACTATTCTTTTTCAACTTCAACTACTTCAGTACTGAACAACGCATTTCTTATTTATACAGTCGAATCCCGATAAACCGAAATGTCACGGGAACAGCATTTTTTCGGATTTTCGGGTTTATCGGGATTTCACAAAAAAAATTCTTCGAACTTGTTGTGAATTGTAGCCCGAAACAGCCAATGTGTTTTGCGAGAGGAATTTATATGTAATTGTTTATGTGAAATTTAGTCGGAGAGAACAATGAGAGACATAAAGGCAACAAAATTGTCTAAAAACGGTAGTTAAACCGAAAAAGATTTTTTATTTATTTAACGTTCTGCTGTATTACGGATTATAAGAGGTTTCAAAAATTAATTACGGTTTATAAGAGGTTTATTGAATTACAAAAAAAAAATACGGATTAACGAGGGGACCAAAATGTATGAAATTTTAACGAGTCAACGAGTTTTTTTTCAAGGAACCAGCAGTTTGTTACGAATTATGCGGTATTTAATTTAGTTTGTAAATGTCACTTCTAAGCAGCCTCGAAACCCATACGAAGTGATGACAACCTTGCACTACGCAGCAACGAAAGTCTGGCTATTGTGAATGTCTTAAACCAAGATAGCAACTTTATTTCAAAAATGCAAAAAGCAAAATTTGCATTTGCCTAAAAAAACTAAAAAAACAATAAGTAAATTAAAATTTCTGCACAACAATATTTGCAGACTATGCATACAATTTTTAATGCTCTATTGTGCATTTGTCTACATTTCAATGAATTACGAATTCTTTACATTGAAAAATATAATTGAAAATTTTTTTAAACATTTTAAAAAAAACATTTATTTTCATATGAAATCTGCTAGACAAAACATATGAACCTCATTCTGCAAAGGAAACTAACACTTTATTGTTATTATTATGCATACAAATGCAAAGTCTAAGCAACACACTACATATAAATTAAAGATTGCTGCCAAAAAATGGGGACCTCAGACCAAAATTGTCTGAATTTTGTATTTACTTTTGTATCGCAAAATGTAAGGTATTGGTGACCAGATAAGCTCTTTGATGCCTTGAAGAAACAAGTTTAGGGGGTATTGTTTATTTCTATATAATATAATATATAATATAAAGGGTTTTCAGTAAATCTGATGTAATTCAAACTTTTGCTGCGATTATATAAACAAAAACCTGTATTCTGTAATCAAAGAAAGCAATTATTGGAAGATTTTTTTGTTTTTTTCCCCGACTTTTGTATTCAATCTGTAAATGTTATTCAAATGTGTCACTTCTCATTGACATCTGTATGTACATACATACATACAACATAGCAGTTTATTAATTTCTTTATGTTTACCTTTAAGAAATCGCTTTAATGCAAATATACCAGTCTGATTCTTTTATGTCAGTGGAGTCTGTTTAATTTTTTCTTTCAAAACCTTGTTTATTTCAATATTTGAGCATGTTTTCAGTTGAAAATCTGAAAAATTCGAATTGAAAGAATTCACAATAGTTGCATGGTATGTATTTCTTCTCCACTTGGGAACACCTTCACTGCTATACTGCATTATCTGCTATATGTCAATTATCACAATTTTCAACCTTCATCGTATTAGAACGTTAACACTAACAGCAAGTAAACAATGTCAATCGTAAATGTTAAAAAGTTTATTGCAGTTCGGTATTAAAATCATTCATGGCGCATTTGCCATCTTAAGGTTAAGAAAATTATAAATAACTTGACCTAATCGTCGACATTCCAAATTTTTCAATATAATCCGATTTACTCCATGTTCAGTTTCGCAATGACAGTAATTCAATAATGCTTGCATATTGATAGCCATTTAGTTACTTTGTCAAATGCTGCCAGGAGCTCATAAAAAATTCAAGGATTATTTTTACACCGAGCTTTACTAACCATTTCATGGTTCGAAAATTTTCGTTTTTGTTTCTTGTTATGTCCAATTCAGCTAGTATAAATATTAGATTTTATATACAATAGCCATTCTATTCAACTGCAGTTCTTAATAAATTGAGAAGCACAATAAGGAATTAAATTGATTTGTTAATTTTCACTTCTTAAATTATAAACCAGTGCCCGATTGCAAATATATATTTATTAATAAAATCATACACAAATAAATAATTAAACGATCTCAAGCAATAAGAAAAGTTCTTTGGCTGCCTTTTGAAAATTTACGAATTGATTTTATTTTTATTGTGATGTCTGAAAGATTTCTATCAATATAACATTATCTTTTCTTTTTCTTTTTTTTTGTTTGTACTTAAATAATTTGTCATTATTCTAAAGATTTATTAGCAAAGCGCGCCAAATACTAAAAAAAAGTTTCACTGCCACACATGGGGGCGTATGTGCAATGTTGAAATGCGTTTAAGTCCGCATAAAATTGCTATTAATTAATTTTTGAATAAACGCGCTAAACTATTTGTTGCCTGTTAAACGAAAGAAATATCGTAAAAAACGCTTGTTAAAAAAACAAATTAAATTGGTATTCACTAACTTATAAGAAACTAAATGCATATAAACGCGCAAAAAAATAAAAGAACGGAAAATGAGAGACGCCCACGCGAACAAAGTAACGACAAAAGCAACAAACAGCTGCTATTTGTATCTGCACAGCGGCACAAATATTGTACGAAAGTTCCCATGACGCTTAAAAAGCCCTGCATTCGGATGAGGTGTAAACCACTCGCCAGTCCTCCTCCTCCTTCCCCGCAGAAGCCTTTAAATAGGCCTTTGATGTTGTCTGCGCGTTGTTTAGTTGCATACTTTATTTATTTAGCTGACTTAAGCAAATTTTATTATAACACAGAAAAGTAAAAACAAAAACAAAACGTATTGCGGCGAGCTCGCTAATCAAAAATCAGCGACTGTCAACGGCGATAATAGCAACAACAAAAACAAAAAATTCGAAAATATCTAACGAACAGATGAATTTGTGTATGAATCAGATAAAAAGAATAGTGAAGAAAGAGCGGAATGTAATGGCAATGAAACGATGTGAGAGAAAGTCGATAAGCAAAAGTGTCTAGAGTGGAAACAGTCTGTTAGCCACAACGAAGTAAATAATTTGTTCAAAAGGATAAAATTGTTACTAAGAATAAAAGGTTACCGCAAATGAAAAAATGCTTTTTGAGCGGCTGGCGGCGGTTGACAAGGCTAGCCGGAAAGACTATTGTAAAATGCATGCTTACTTTTTAAAGTTATGTATGTATGCATATGTTGCATATGCATATGCTGCGCCTACTTTTAGTAGCGCAAACATTCAAAAACTCACAAAAGTAACTTACGCTAAATGTCAAATATGGTAGCAAAAACGCGCATATTGTAAAATACGCTCTCAGAGCACCATTGAGCAAGAAAAATCAACAGAAAGCATACACTTGTTGATTTACCAGTCATTTCGCACTCGCACGTTTCCTGTGTAAAGTGAAAATACGTAAAATTCTTCATAAATACCAGCAGAACCTACATGTGATGAAGATTTTACGAAATAGTTATTCCTAGGATAGATCTGAGTGCCCTTGGAAATAGTTATACCATCATCAAACAAGTTGTAACTCCTTATAAGTTGTTCCTTGGCATGAACATTTTTATCGAATTAAAATTACAAACAGTTCAACGTATATACATACATATTACGTACTTAAGCTTGTTCGTACATGTACAAATGAATGTAACTACGCCACCTCCCAGCCAACCTTTGACTAACAGCTAGTAAACTGTTTCATTCCCATATGGTTACACGGGTGCTTTCTCGATCAAGTTAACGGGAGCATTGGTAAAGAGCATGCAATCCATAAAGAGTGTTGTCTATATTCTACCTGAGACATGCCACGTCAAGACAATTTCCAACAACGAATCAAGTGTTGTCTCCCATTTTGTCATCGACCGGGGGCTGCCGGCTGTTTTGAAATAGAAAGAGTCTCTGAGCAATAAAGAGACCGATTATTGCTCTTTATTCTTTGCGCGTATGCATTCACGTCATTCGTAAACAACTCACAGCTGAGCTCATCGCACCAAGGGCAATACTAGCTCTCCTCTCTTCTGGCTTGCACACATGCCAACAAAACGTAAATAAACATTGCGCCTGGTTGTCAGGGCGCCCAAATGTTTTTGTTGATGAAGATTCTGGGTCTTTTTGTTCGTGAGTATGCTCACGTCAGCAAAATGAAGGTCGGTTTTACGTTGTGCATGACTGGTGCACACAAAGTGCACTGTTATTGCACAGCACAGTATTGGAAACTGCTGTTGCTTCTCACTCACACACGATCGTATGCTTCGCCTTTTTTGGCGGTTAACGTTTTTTAAGCGTTCTGCGTTCTTCGAATCTTGACGACGATCGACACCCATATCGATATCATATCCTTCTTCTAGATAGATTCTTTCTATAGTAGAATAATTCCATAAAAGAAAACAATAATTGTTGAACTGTAACTACATTTTTAAAAACTTAGTAAGTTAGTCTTCTGAGTAATACTGCGTTACAGTAACTGTTACAATAGCCATCATGGCAGCAGGAAGCAAGAAAGATGTACCAAACCAGTGTACCGACCACTGGTCGAGGAATGAAGTAGATGTCGCTGAGGCGCTAGTGCTACTTAGCACAAGTAATGCATTTCCTATTACTACAACAACTATTGTTGGAAATCCATCCTTCCAGGATGGAAATGTATCATCATCAGGAGCAGTCGTTTCACATAATAAAGGTGCGAAGTACATAGTATTCATTAATATTATTTCATATTAAAAATTTCACGAAAGTTCACCTCATCATCTATGTGTTTTCCTCCGAAAGATCGCAGAAGGTTTCCAAAAAATTGAAGCACACTGTGGGGATTTAAAGAAACTTAAAGTGACAACAACCATACATCGTCATATACTCGTATATCGTAAAGAACAACATCCCATTTATAGACTGAGGGTGGAACACGGTATGTTCGATACCTTGCTGCTATACAAATTGAAGTGCCCAAAAAAACTCTATGAGTCAATGAGGATGACGGTGGGACAGTTCGATATGTTATTGGGCTTATTAGAAAAGAAGCTCACACCAAAGATTAATAAATTGGGCGCATTGTCACCAACTTACAAATTAATGCTAACTTTACATTTTCTCGCGAATTCAACAAATTTCAAAGCAACGGGAAACAGTTTCATCGTGTCCGAGACTACAACAAGGGATATGTAATTGTATTTTTTGTTGCTATTGTTGGCAGTCGTGTGCTAATTCAATTAGCAATTTGTCTGCTTCCTATGCCTTTCGACAGGTGGTTTATTTTTTTGCGTTTATTGTGCTCCTTCTTCTTGAACGCACGGAAGTTACTTTTAGCTTAGGAGCAGCTTGCGGAAATGGCGCCGTAGGCCAAAGTTTGTTTTGGTGTTTTCTCATTATTTTTCTTTTTTTTTGTTTCTTTATTTTTTTGCAGCGTCGGCAAGTGGGCACTTCAGTTTGGCGATGAGCTGTGGGAACTAGCGCAGCGCATGACCAAGTCACAGGAAATTAAAGCGGTAATTGAATAACCACTTGGTCTAGTCCAATTTGGTTTAACTTACATATTTGTTTATTTATTCCGTTTTGTTTTCTTTTCGTAGAAATACAAGGAATACAATGCACGTGTTGAACTCAAAAATGGCACCGAGCTCATCAAATCCATCACCGCGAACGTGGGCAAAATGCTGGCACGGAAAATGGATGCCGTACACTGCATCATGCAGAAGGCCGAAAGTGTGTACGATAACTTCGAATTCAACTATACCGCAGCCGAAAAGGAATTCCAATACTATTCGAGCAAATACTCCATGTTCAACGGCACGCGGTCGGAGCAACTCTTGGAGAGTATTGTAGAGCAAGAATGGATGTATTTGAACATGACGCTGAATCCGGACACGCATTTCTATAATATATCCGTCGATACGGAGCATAGTGCCGTCCATGTGCCATCAAATATCTACGACCGTGGTCCAGAGGTACTAAAGACCATCCAATGGTCCGAGGAATTGGATGAAGTTTTCAGGCAAAACTACCAATCGGATCCGGCGCTATCTTGGCAATATTTCGGCTCCGACACGGGCATCCTGCGACACTATCCGGCCTCACAGTGGAAGGAAACGCGCGGAAATCCACTCGATGCGGATATTTATGACTGCCGCAAACGTTCTTGGTACATTGAGACAGCAACGTGTTCCAAGGACATTGTCATTTTATTGGATAATTCGGGCTCAATGACAGGTTTTCGCAATCACGTTGCTAAGTTCACAATACGCAGCATCCTGGAGACATTTTCCAATAATGACTTCTTCACGGTTTTCAAATACTCGGCCAATGTGGATGACATAATCACCTGCTTCAAGGACGCTCTAGTGCAGGCCACACCGGAGAACATTAATGCCTTCAATGACGCAATTGCCAAGCTCAAGCCCGATGGATATGCAAATCTGACGCGTGCTTATGATAAGGCGTTCCAGCTGCTTAAGAAGTACTACATCGAGCGCAGATGCAATGAGACCACAAATTGCAATCAAGCAATTATGTTGGTCACCGATGGGGTGGCGGGCAATACTACGGATGTATTCGAGAAATACAATTGGGGTGACAACGAGAATGGCACTTCGAGAATGGGAGTGCGCATTTTTACCTACTTACTCGGCAAGGAGGTGACCAAGGTGCGCGAGATACAATGGATGGCCTGTCTGAATCGCGGCTACTATTCGCACGTGCAGACATTGGATGAGGTGCATCAGGAGGTATTGAAGTATGTCGATGTCATAGCAACGCCACTTGTGCTGCAAGACGAAGAACATCCTCCGACGTGGACGCATTCATTTACAGACAAAACGGTAGGTTAGATCACTTGCAGCTTAGCGCTCCGAGCGTATGTCATATCTGTTATATTTTTAGTATCAAAGCAAGAAAAATTCAACGGCACGCCCAAGACTTATGATTGCGGTTGGCGTGCCTGCATTTGATCGTTCCTATCGACATGAGAACTCGTCAAAGCGAGCCAGACTCTTGGGTGTTGCCGGCACCGATGTACCCGTAGAGGACATAGACAAGCTGACATTGCCATATAAGGTGAGTAGAAGACACTTGAAAGTGAACTTGTCATATTCACCAAATGAACTCTGATCTTGGCTTAGCTTGGAGTTAATGGTTACTCTTTCGTGGTTTCAAACAACGGTTACGTCTTACTACATCCGGATTTGCGACCTATCGGCGTAAGTGACTCACTATTGACTACATTACTGAAATAGTGCCTAATAACTGCCTGCTTTATGCCCCGCTTTATGTCAGGCCAATGGTGTTTTGAATCCCAACTACAATAGCATTGACTTCACCGAGGTCGAGCAACTCTTCGAAGACAATGAGCCACGTGAGCCGGGCGAATCTATACTGCAGCTACGCAGCGCTATGGTACGTCATCAGACGGGCGAGTTCAAGGACATTACCGTTAAATTTCATTATGACAAAATGCGGCGAGTGTCAGATGAGAAGCAGGACTACTTCTTTGCACCATTACCGAACACGCCATTCTCATTGGGCATTGTGTTGCCCAGCGAGTACGGCAAGACGTGGATCAAGGTGGGCGAGGAAGTGCTGAAAAACAAACATATGAAAGTGAACATATCCGAGTTCTTTAACGGAGAGAACTGGAAAGTGCATCCCGACTGGTAAGTCTTCCTTAAGTGCCTGTCGTCTCACTAAGTGAGAAGTCTAACTTATTTAAATATTCTATGATGAATTCTCTACAAAACATTTTTAACTCCTCAAAGCCTTTTAATATGAGGTTCTTGTTTTTCTTGTACACTCTCCAATGTTGGTGTTTCTTCTTGGGCGGGGTTGGTGGTGTGTTCTCCTCCTGGGAATAATAAATATTATATATTATAATATTTTGTAAATTCCCAAATGTAGTTTTCGCTGTGAACATTGTGGCGCCCCTTCCCCTTTGCTTATTATTTAATAAAAAATTAATTAACATAAGGTAGGCCGCATTTCTTGCGGCCTTTGGCTCCGGTGTGATGGTTTCCGATTTTAACTTTTCAATTATATTAAATAAGACTCAAAATTCAAAACAATAAATTGATTATTAGGGTCTACTGCAAGTATCACTACATTGAGGGTCACGAATTCAATTCACCTGAAGCCGAGCTGCGACACTTTCTTGGCAAGATGGTGCTACGCAACTGGCGTTGGTCGGAGCAGTACGCGGAGGATGAGTCTGATTGGGATGACAATGATGAAGGTATGCACATATACAAATAAAAAGAAGGAACGATTCTGACGGTTGATTCACTTGCAGTTAACTGCGGCCGCAAATCACTCGGCGATGATGCCTACTACTGCAACAAGGAGCTGGTACAATTGCTGATCTTCGACGCAAAGGTAACCAATTCTAGTTACGGCGAGTGGAAGTTTTCCAATGCAGAGGAGCGTGCTTTGATAGAACGTTTCGGCGCTACGCTACGCTTTGTGGCCACCATGAGTGGTCTCACACGCTGGCAGTTCATCTACGGCGAGGTAGAGGTTGAAACCGATCAGGAATTTGGTGACTTTCATACGACTGCCATCGATGAGACCTGGTATAAAAGCGCTATACTGCAGCATCATCAGGAGCGCACAGAAAGTTTTGTCTACTCTGTTAAGTACTACGACGATCCACTGGAAGACAACGAACTGAAAGTCACCGCCTCACATGCCATTTTCCCAAGGGATGGCGGCAAGGAGGCGCCTGCGTGTGTCGTTGGCTTTCAGTTCTCACAAGCGCGCATGTACGATCGATTTTTCAACATAACGGATATAGATCATGTAAGTGTTTGTCATTGGGTTTCTTTGGGTTTCACAGTTGCATGTTGCATCACATCTTCTACAGTGTAATGGATGTGTGCCGTCCTGCAAGGCAGACGAAGTCGACTGTTATGTGATCGATAACAATGCTTATATAGTCATAGCACAGAATATAAATGCCACTGGGAAATTTTTTGGGGAATATCAAAGCGATGTTATGGCGGCCTTGATCGAAAAGGATATATTCCAAAACATTGACGTCTACGACTATCAAGTGCTCTGCAAGGAGCAAGTCGAGCTCAGTAGCCACGGTTATTCGTTGTTGCATGTAAGTGTGCGCCGTTGAGAGAATTTCCTAATGCAGCTTAATATTCGCCATATTTCACCCATAGCCAATAAAACTGTTTGGTCTCGCTTGGAAGTGGCTGGTGGCCAAGTTGTTCTGGCATTATCAGCGCATACAATGGTGGGCCGATGGCGCTCCTTGTAAGTACAAATCATGTCTAGTGTAGCAGCTAACTCTGCGCCTAATGCCAACGTTCGCTTATAACAGTTCTAGAGTACTTTGATGAAATCGATGACGACTACGATGCTGTACCCGATAAACTCCCTGGGCAGGGTGCAAAATCAAAAGAAGTTTCCGAGGACGGTGAACTTATCTTCCATGAACCAGAGCCTGAGCCAAAGTATCTTCCATGCGATACACGTTCGACGCTCTTCGCGCTGCAGCCGAACTCTCTTGAGGGCATCAACGAGGTAGTCAAGGTGCCCAATGCCAGGCCGTTCTACGTGAAGAAAATACCCAACTCAAATCTATTGATGATTATTGTCAATGTGCTAATGCCCTCGAAGAGTGTGCATATGACAACACAACCACAGAAGATCATGTATGATAAGGAATTTCCTTGCAATAAGCTCAATATGAGTTTCTATGAGCGTCGACGCATCGAGGAGTGCTACACGCAGCATCCAGAGGTGAGTACACTTGAAAACGACGGGGATTAGTCCTTAAATTTTTCAACTAAACATGTTCGCTGGAATTTTTCTCTAACCATTGTTTGCAGTCTTGAGCTGCGTAGCAATTACATTCACCAACTTATTTCCCTTCTTAAATTTCAGGAGGAGCGCTACACGTATTGCGGCGATGCCAATCATTTGCGCCAGAGCTGCCAGTTGCTGCTACTCGGCATTCTGCTAAACTACTTAAGTCGTTTTGTACGCGTCTAAAGTATTTTTTAATTAATTATTAAAACTTTCTTAATTGTCTAAAACCAAAATCAGTCAAAAAGTTTAACATGCAACCAAAAACCAAACCACAAAAAGCAATCCCAAAAAACGGATACCTT
This sequence comes from Stegana nigrithorax, assembly GCA_037044495.1. Classification (NCBI taxonomy): domain Eukaryota; kingdom Metazoa; phylum Arthropoda; class Insecta; order Diptera; family Drosophilidae; genus Stegana; species Stegana nigrithorax. The sequence goes on along the minus strand of JBAMBQ010005352.1, from coordinate 997,482 downwards.
AAAAAGTAGACTTTCGGATTTCGAACGCCAAAAAAAACCATATATATATATGAAAAAAAAAAACAAAAATGTTTTATACCTGTCCTTATTTAGTTTTAAGACCTTAAAACACACACACACACAACTAATAGATTAAAATATTACAACAAGTAAATGTTAACAATTTAAAGAAAATTATAAGAAATGAAAATAAACACTTTGAACATTTTTTGTACTCCAAACAACAACAACCAAGAATACAAGACAAAAAACGGCTTAGACAATTATTTTTGTAATTTTATAAAACCAAATATAAATAATTATATACTTTGATTTTTTAGCAAATGGTATAAATAAATATTTAACAAATACTTTTAATTAAATTAAATGAAATTAATTAGCTTTTTGTATACAATCAAAAGAATATTATATATATATTTAAAAAAAAATATGTATAAAAAGTGTAAGTAAAACTTTTATGTATATGCGTAAAAATATATTTTTATTATATTGAATGCATATATGTGTTTATATATACATATATAATATATATTTATACATAAATATATATGTTATATATATATATATATATATATTTATATATAAATATACATGCAGCATATGTTTGTATTGTATATGTTTGAAATGTTTTTATAAGAGTATATAATGTTTATGTATACATATATGTGTGTAAGTGCGTATGTATGTATTTGTAATAGGACCACCTTAAAGTATGCAATACTTTCCGTCTCAACTAATGTGTAACGTTTCGCTTTACTTTTCTGATATCTACATGTATACAAAACCAAGCAAACAAAAAATTACAACAAAATTATACACTTTCTTTACAAAAATTATTTTTGTTGTATAGTGTATAAAGCATACTTTTATAGCCTATGATTTAATGCGACATCATGTACTTAGCTATGCAGAGCGAATTTTATAACAAAATTTAGTAAATTTATATATGTTATAATAAAATAACAAAAGCCAAATGTTAAACAAAATACATTTTTATTCACTAATTTGTTCAAGCGAATTGACGACGTTGCTAAACAACAACAACAAGAACAACAACGCTTAAACGTCGCTTTAACAATAATTAAACAAAAACCAATTGCCTTGTATTTTAAATATAAAAACGAAAACGTTTAAATAAAAAAATTGTATAAACAAAATTTGCACTAAAAGAAGTGACAAACAAAAACACAAAACAAAACGTTTCCTTGAATTAGTAAATTAAATAATTTAATTAAAAATCAAAAAGCATGTTGTAACTCACACAGTTAACTATTAAATGTAATTATTAATATATATAATTAAATTTATGAATTATGTACTAATATTTATTTTTTGGAAAGTTTAAATGTTGTAAAAAAGATATAAAATTATTAAACAAAAAATGTCCAAACTTAACACAAACAAAATGAAAACTACAAAAATAAAAAACAATTTAAACACGATTCGTAAAATAAATTAAATACGATTTTAATGAAATGCAAACAAAAAAGACCAATAAATGTTTAAAAATTAAAAACTTCAAAAAACTAGCATTTTAACTTATGTGAATTAACTAAAAAATATTATAACGCTTCTTTTCCTATGCTTATCATTATATTATTATATATATACATTATATTATTATTATATTATTGTTGCGGATACTGATTATTAATATAATAACTAACTACAAGTACGGCGCGGATACCCGCTTAGTCGTCATTGACATGCAACCACAGAATGGGATAAGTGGCACGGGTCTGACGGGGGCACGTCAGTATTGTCAGCTCGTAAAATTTCACTTTTCGCCTAGGCAAATGAATTTAGGGCCTAGTAAAATGTAGTCAGGCAACTGCGAGGAGCGATATATTGGCAAACGCAGTTTTTACAATTTCAAGACAAGTCAGTGCGAACCGGTGCCGGCATGTGCACATTCAAATATGGTATGCCCGTTAAGAAATATTGGTTCTTTGTTGCCTCTACAGAAGACTGCTTGCTTATAGTACTATGACATGCATAGCAACGAATGCGTGGACCGAAACGATTTCATAACTGATGCCGATTTAGAGCAGCTTAGACACGGCAAGTATGACGGCAACTACTTAGAACTACACTCAACTGTCAAGGAGAGTTGTTGATTTTTGCTTTTGTAAAGAAGACAAGAGTTGTTATACATATCGAATACTTGCTGAGACAGGATCCTGCAATCATGAAAAGTTAATAACGGATGCCTTGTACATTCCTTATTATACCCTGTACCAAAAAATGGTATATTTATACCCAACTTGGGTATTTTAATATACCCCAAAGAGTATACTAAAGTTGTGCAAATGTATGTAACAGACAGAAAGAGGCACGGCAGACTTCACAAAGTTTATATATTTTTGATCAGCATCGAAAGACGAGTCGCACAGTAGCACGAGTAGCACAAAGGCTAGGCAACTATATTGACTTCGAGCACAAATATTTATACTGGAATTTATTTTGTTATTTATCACTGTTTGATTTGGTGACAACCCAAATTTCTTGAAAATGCTTTCGGATAGCACTAATTTGCCAAAAAACTTCTGTCATGTCGTTACAACAAAAATAATTACTAGATGATCTAGGACTTTTAAACTGAAATATTTAAACTTTTATTATTTAAAATTATTGTGGAAGTTTTGTAATTTATAGTTGAATAAAAATAAAGTTAACACACTCCCATAACCATTATAACAAAACAAAAAAAAAAACCCACTCCATTGTGTGCATTAAAAATAATACTGTACTTAATTAAAGCTTAAGAAAATTAAATATTTAGGAATTAGAGGTTGCCTGCGTCGTGTTCAATATAGCCTTGAAATACTCGCTGTCGAGTTGCCTTATTTCACTCGTAAAATCCTCGACCAATTTGCCCAAAGCCAGCTCATCAATGTCCACGTTGTTGCCAGTCGCAGATAGCTGTTCCACAGCCAAGTTAATCTTAACTAATAAAGCTTTATCCGCTTCGCTTTGTTTTGCAGCATGTTCATCCTCGAACTCGTTGTAGAACTCCTGAGCATTTTGCACAACACTCTCGGGGAAATCGGCCAGGCGCGCCACTTGAATTCCAAAACTTCTATCCATGACGCCCGGACGCACTTGATAAAGTAGCGTAAAATTTTCATTGTCGGCAACTGCGGCCATGTGACAATTTTTAACGGTTAACACGGCATCGGCAAGTTTCGTGATCTCATGGAAATGCGTTGCGAAGAGTGTAAAGCATTTAATCTCTTTGGCGAGATACCTGCAGATTAACGTACACATATACATTAGTAATTAAATTATTCTAAGATAGATGCCAGTGGCATCTGCAACTTACTCTGCTATGGACCATGCTATGCCGCATCCTTCGTATGTAGATGTGCCGCGACCAAGTTCATCAATTATGACAACTGAGTTGGATGTGGCAGTCTAAAAAGAACAACAGTCGAGTGAAGACATTCTGACTATAGGATGGGATTGTGAGAGGTAAGCGTATTTTATGTTACCCGAATAATGCCCGATGTTTCGAGCATTTCCACCATGAACGTGCTCAATCCTTTAATAATATTGTCACTTGCGCCGACGCGTCCCAATATGGAGTCAACCATTGAGATTCTGGCATCGCTGCATGGCACAAATGCGCCTACGTGCGCCATCAGCACGGCTGCGCCCACCGAGCGTATATAGGTACTCTTGCCGCCCATATTCGGACCGGTTATGATAAACATATTGCAGTCATCTGAAAAATAACGCAGCATTAGCCAGGTTACTATAACTTTCGCACCGCCCTTTCTAAGACAACCTTTACGAAATTCCACGCTGTTGGCAATGTACGAAACATGCTCCTGCAGCTCTAAGCAAGGATGACGTATGTCTTTAAGCGTCAATTCGCCCGTGCCTTCGGGCAACATCTTTGGTCGCACATACGGTGTCGTGGATGAACGTGCTGCAATCGCAAAACTGGTCAAGCAGTCCAGTTGCGCGAATTCATTATTGAGCGAACTTAAGGGCCCTGCATAGCCCACGGCTACCTGTATAATCTCCTCCACTATGGACTTTTGCTGTTCCTCATATTGCGTACGAAGATTATTGAACTCCTCGCTGTACTCAATAAGTTTCTCGTTTGTAAAACGCACACCTCCCTTCACTACATCAACAATGCGATAGGAACTGTGCTTTCGCAATGCTGCATCGTCTTTTGATGTGATACGAAAATGATACCCTAGTTTGGCAACATTCTCCAACTTCACCAGCTCCAGGCCCAGATCCTTGCAACTTTTCGCTCTGAGCCGTTCCATTTTTGCCAACAACTCTGTCATGCGTTCCTTCACTTCAAGCAAGTCAGGATCAAAGGATGCCTTGACCAAGTATTCGCCCGTTTCAATGGCTTCGAAGTCCAACACCTGCTCTACCATTTGTTTCAGGCCCGTGAGATCCACAATATAACTTTTAAGTGGCTCACATAGCACACTATCGACTGTGGCGTGTTCCAAATCTGTTAGCAGATTGATGATCTTCGGTGTGCGTAAGATAACCTGATAGATGCGAAAGAGATCCTGAAGCGATGCCTTGCGACGCATAAGCTTCTTTGTGAGCATCAAAACATCAGGTATCCGCTTGAGATTGTCGTCATAAAGTGTACTCAGTGTATCCGGAGCTTCCAGCAAACACTGCACGATGTTATGCCGATCGTTGAGCAATTCCTCACTGCGCAATGGTTGTTTGATCCACTGCGCCAGCAACCGATGTCCTTGAGGCGTGCGACAGTGATCCAAAACGCCCAGCAAGCTTTGCCAGCGATACGATGGCATGGACGGATGCGAGCCTGGCCTGGGTAATATATTTAACGCAGCAACCGCGGCTGCATCCAAATGCACAAAGCTGTCAATGATTTTGGTTATTAATAAGTAGTGTCATCACAGTGTAAGGGATCACCCACTTACCGTTTTAGATTCAACTGCTGCAGCGTATAGTTGCCCAAATTGCCGGCATCATTTACCAAATCCAAGTACTTTGCCGCCGCGCGCAAGGCTTCTGTGGCCAGCGTTAGTTGCATTTCCGGCAGCGCACTCGCATCTTCTTGCTGTCCTTTTGCAAAGCGCAGCAAACGATTCAAGTCCTGCACCAGATCATGCTTCTCATTTGATTTCTTCACCACAGTCACCATGGCGCCATTACGCTCGAGCAACGTCTTTACTGTTGTGTAGTCGCCTTCCAGTCCCGGCAATAAGCATTCTTTGGGACTTAGCAGCACCACACTCGCTTCCAGTTCGGTAAAGAAATCATCATCAACGAATTCCAACAACTGAAAAACACAATCATTCTGCTCAACGGACGCAACGCCCACGTGTCGTTGTGCGCCACCATTTTCGACTTTGATCTGCAACGCTATAATGCTGCTGCCAACGATCACTTCTTTGTTGGCATACAATATATCCTCGAATTGCAGCAGATTGCCCGGAGAACCACGGTACTCCAACTTCCAATCGTTGCCTGTTCCCTGGCGCACATGGACTTCTACCCGAAAGTTGCGAACGAGCAGCAACTCTCTTACGGCCAAGTCAAAGTTGCTCTTGCGCAGCGCGACATACGTCAACGAGTTCGGCTCATTTGGCAACATTTCATGTATGTAGCTACTCGATTTGTAGACAATCTTTGCAATGAGCTCGCAGTCATCGGCGCCGTGCACGGTATAACAATTCTCAGCGCATTCAAAGAAGCGTACCGTGGAGCTGGGTTTCTGTAAATGACTTTAAATTATAATCAATGCTACCAAGAAGATTATTGTTGTTACGTTAATGTCTTACCTCGGCTAACTTGTTGTGAAACTTTATGAAATTACGCCGCGCATTTACATCTAAGCGACGGAAATCATTTTAGCGGTTTATGCCACTTTTAATATGTTTAATAATACGTACCCATACTTAATTGCGGCTCTTGACGACTTACAGTTGCTTCCATTTTTTATGTTGTTGATTAAATGTAACAAGTTTTAAATGAATTCAAAATGTTTACCCAAATTGCAAATTTTTGCGCGCAAACTCTAAAATGTTACCAGACTTTAACATAAGCAAGTAAGAGCAAAAGAATATTGCCAGACATGAAATGAAACCATCGAAGTTGCCACAATGAAGAACATTTCTATTTTGTTAACTTTCCTTTCAAACGAAGGTGAAAAATAAAAGCAATTATAAGACATGCTGACAAATTTTTGAATCAGTAAAAGAGGATTTTGGCTACCTTAAATCTGAATTATTAAGAACACAGATTATTAATCCTTATGGTACAAAACTCTCAGAAGAATCATTTAAATTACATGAAAACGAATGAAGGCCTATTTAAGATAATGGAGCTGCACCCTGTGGGTCTATAATTTAGATTCCTTTTATCAGATGCTGAGGGCAACTCCTCGGCAATTTGACGATATGCTATCCATATTAGAAGACAGTTTACCTAGTCTGCATCTCCTTCCTAGTTTGAAAGTTTGTCTAAAGAGCAACAGTTACAAATCACTTTGTACTTTGTACTATTTAGATTTATTTTTTTTAGATTTTATTTTTTATGCTTCTGTAAGGTCGCAATAACTGTTAGAAGTCGAGGAATTTCATAGCATTTAGTTTATATAGCTAGTTTTAAGTAAATGGCGTGAAAATCATGTGAGAATTAACAACGAAAGAAATCGTTACGGACAACCATTTTCAAATAAAGAATTTGGCAGACTGCAATTGTTCATTCATTCATGTTATTTACTTAAAAACCGTGTAATGGGTATTTTACCAATGCAATGATGTTGCCTATGGCAAGGAACTAGATTTCTATGTGGATGTCACCTGGAAATTGAAGTTGAACTGCAGAAACCGTGTCTCTGTGCTGAGGATCCCGACCCCAATGACGAGTACCGACGCTTACAGTGCCTTCAGTGTGGCATGTGCACATGTGATGAGGGCTGGACGGGCACATTCTGCGGTTATTTTTAGCGATTTTGTGGCCTTTTCAATGGCAAAAAATTCAACATTTTTTAAAATTTTACGACTTTGGTTTCCTTTTATTTTTCCTCAATAATTTAATTCAATAATATTAATTAATGATTCCACAAAGATTTCATTATCTTTTACTTTTTTATTTTAACCATTACCTCAATTTTTAAACCGCATAAATATAAAAACTGTATAATAAATTAATGAATTTTCATTTTCTGATTCATATAAGATTTAATTTAATTGCAATTAATTATTTAATAAACATATTCGGTTTTAGATTACTGAAAAAACTTCGAATGGTTTCCGAACCTGTGAACAATCTGTTGCTCTTAGAAATAATACGCATGTAGCTCACGACATGTGATTCGAAAAAGTACATCTTGTTAGTCATATCTGATTGAATTGGTAAACCCTTAAAATGTTCACCATCTAACGACGATTCCAGTTTAATAAGATCTTCAGAAAAATTCTCAAAGAAAATGCAATTAACAAATAATGGCTGACATAAATGCACCACATTGGAGTTTGTACATTTATCAAAGATTTTTTTCCAGCATTCAGACATTTTAATGTCATCATAACTTGGTGCCACAAATCCATCTATTATTATTGGTACATTAAGTGAGTATTCAGTTTTAAAATTTACATATCCCTGTAAAATTATTTTTTATGTCAATTTATGTCATATTATAATTATTATATTAAACTTACGCTTGGAATTCTCTTTTGAAACTGAATGCAAACATAACGTACTGACTGCATGTCGAAGAACAAAGTTTGTTCGCGATTACACCTATGATTTTCATAAGTGATAACACGACGCCATTCCCTTTTATCACTTGATACATCAATATTGTACGAGATATAGAAAGGACAGATTGGAAGTTCCATTGATATCTTATTTATAAAACTGTCCGAGGACATTTCAATCATGCAAAATTCGGACTCCGAATAAATGGAATTCATTACGTGATGGTCTATACCGATGGAGTTCCATTGATCACGATGTAGTTTAGCAGTTCTAAATGGCAGATCTTTCAATGTTTTAATCTGCCTTATCATATCACTTATTTCAGCGGCTTCCAGAACACCCGTTGGTTTCACGATCTCGCGCATCTCATAGATTTGCATCAGTGCGAATCGTACATTTGTTAGCACTGCCTATTGCATTATAATGATAATATCTTCTTAACACCTTATAATAACATTTAACAGATTACAAACCTTAAGATCCTCTTTGGGTTTGTTCTCTCCCCATGCCAAGACAGTTTTGAAAATGTCCACCTCGCACACAGAGAAGTCATCGCGACTAATCACCGCCGAGAGAAGCTCCTGAAACGATAATTTCTAAGTATAATCTCAAACTTAAAGAGCTACTTACTTTTGAAAGACTATTTAAATGGTTGCCTTCTACTAATTCTATAGCATTTTCAATGATAAACGCCAAAGTTGCATTCTGTAGTTCCTCCAAAGAATGGACTGAAGCAGTCATTAGTACGTCACAAACATTCGAAAGTGACAAACGTTTTTGCAGAAGATTGCAAAGATCTGGCATTACATCATTTAAGCCAAACTTATGTGTCAAATGCAAGAGATCTATGACCACATTGTCCTCAACATCATTGAGATCGATGCATCCCGTGTAGATATATTGCAAGATAAGTTTAAAAGCTTCTAAAGGCTCGTCCAACTCGATTTCATTTTGTTTCGATTCCGAAAAGGATCCAAAGAGTAAACCTCGAAAATATTCACAACTCGCGGCTAAAATATTACGATGTGCTGGCAATTTCAGATCCTCAACAATAAAAGTTATGTCGGAATACTCAGGTTCTAAGCACAGCTTTGCGATTAGTTTGACCACATCGGCTGAAAGTAAAACCAAAAAATGTTGTTTCTGTTAATGCTATCTATATACAGTGCAAGCTCGATTTTCACGATTAATTAAAAACCAGACTTGTCGCGAAAACTGAATTTTCGCGATAACAGAACCCAAAATTTTATTGAAAAATTTGATGTAATTTTTAAAATTAATTGTTTTGAATTGTTTTTATTGATATATTTACATTTTAAACATTTTTAAAGAAATCTGAGATTTTGAGTTGCTTTTTTGACAAATTATTTTTTAAAATAACAGCTGAATCACGTAGTTCATATGTATTGTCTGTATGTACAGTGAGTCACTTAAGTATTTTGCCTATTGGTTTTCATGCAAAAATTTGAATTTGTTGGCTTATAAAATAACAACAATGGGAAAAATAGAAGAAAAATGTTGCTCGTCTGCTAAAGGCATATTTTCACAACAAGTTAACCCAACTACGGATCATATACGATGATCCGTTAGCTAGCTATTGAGGCGCAATCATTTTCTGCCAAAAATTTCGATCTCACAAAAGTATTTTGCCTCGCAACAAAGTACACGTGGTTTCCATATTTCCTATGAAATTTGCGTCAATTGCGTGGAAATTATGCATGCTGTACTTGCTGCAAAGGCAATAAGTTAATATTGTGTACAATTTCGATGTGATTCTGCTGCTTATGTAACCCAAAATGGCAAAACGCAAAGAATTAAATTATGAACAAAGAAAAATCATTTTATATCTGTATTATCAGGGTAAACTTATCCAATATGTTTCTGAAATGTTTGATCGAAGTCGCCAAACAATAGAAAACACAATTGCATGATAGAAAGAATATGGTATCATAGAGAATACAGCCTGTTCTGGCCGCCCTTAAATGCTGACAACACGAATTGATAGGGAAACCCTTAAGGAAAACCGGGAAAACCCACATTTGTCAGCACCAAAAATTTACGACAAATAGTTGACACTCATGCCTACAGTTCTGTGCGATGAAACAGTCATTAGGGTTCCCAGGGCCAAGATTATCCATGGTCGTGTGGCACGGCAAAAATCGCTGATATCACTATTTTCAATATTTAACGCTTTATTTGGCTTGCGTCAGACCATGTGACGCCCAACTGATCCGAAAAGGTTGTAATTGCTTCCATCACTGAAGATTACACCCATCCAAAACTTCAAAATCGTAGTTTTGTTGCTCCTTGCGAGCAACATCCGTTTTTCTTTGTTTACTGACGAAACTAGCCATTTTTGCCTTGCTACACGACCATGGATATTCTTGGCCCTGGGAACCCTAATGACTGTTTCATCGCACAGAACTGTAGGCATGAGTGTCAACTATTTGTCGTAAATTTTTGGTGCTGACAAATGTGGGTTTTCCCGGTTTTCCTTAAGGGTTTCCCTATCAATTCGTGTTGTCAGCATTTAAGGGCGGCCAGAACAGGCTGTATTCTCTATGATACCATATTCTTTCTATCATGCAATTGTGTTTTCTATTGTTTGGCGACTTCGATCAAACATTTCAGAAACATATTGGATAAGTTTACCCTGATAATACAGATATAAAATGATTTTTCTTTGTTCATAATTTAATTCTTTGCGTTTTGCCATTTTGGGTTACATAAGCAGCAGAATCACATCGAAATTGTACACAATATTAACTTATTGCCTTTGCAGCAAGTACAGCATGCATAATTTCCACGCAATTGACGCAAATTTCATAGGAAATATGGAAACCACGTGTACTTTGTTGCGAGGCAAAATACTTTTGTGAGATCGAAATTTTTGGCAGAAAATGATTGCGCCTCAATAGCTAGCTAACGGATCATCGTATATGATCCGTAGTTGGGTTAACTTGTTGTGAAAATATGCCTTTAGCAGACGAGCAACATTTTTCTTCTATTTTTCCCATTGTTGTTATTTTATAAGCCAACAAATTCAAATTTTTGCATGAAAACCAATAGGCAAAATACTTAAGTGACTCACTGTATATGTTTATCGATGTTATTGCATCGTCCACTGTTACTTTTTTTTTCTTAATGACAACTATCGTATAAATCCTCCGATATTGTATCTGTTAATAAAATACTTTCCCATATTAAGAGACGTGTTTACACAACAAATGACATGAATAAACTGACAAATTTGAAGATTAAAATCATCCAAAAAGGTTAATATACCAAAAGACAGGGATTTCCCTTTTTTGGGAAGTCGCGAAAATTTAACACCGTTTTTCGTAAACTGTCGCGATTATAGAACCTGCACTTTTCTTTATGAGATCAGAATTGAGATCATGTTGGCCGGGATATCCATGCACGCAATTTACCAAAGCTCCATCGCACTCGGGTCAATATTATAACAACGCAGAAGCGACAGAAATCTGGCAAGCATTTATTTAACTTACATATATATATATTTGTACATATGTATATACACAAATGCTAAGCGATAGGCTCAAAAATTAGTGAGAACATTCCAAATTCAACGTTTGTTTAAAATGTCAAGTAAACTATTGCACTATACATATATAATTTTGTTTATATGCGTATTTTATGTTCGAATTTTCACGTAATTCTTTCAAGACTAATAAATTTGCTTACCTTCGCGACAAATTTTGTTTTCTTTTGCCATCTTTGTGAAAATTGTATTTAATACAAATTAGCAGTTCCTGCTTCTGTTTCTGTTTCACACCACCGCTGTACGATCAACAGCAAAATTATCTTTTATGCTGGCGGTCACTAAAAATCCCCGTTTTAGGGTTGACAAAACACCAAAAAAGCATGATTGTGACATATGATTTACTTTTTACTGAATTTTTGTTTTGCAGTCTTCGTGACCGACTTGATTAACTGATTTTAAACAATTGTTATTCGATAAAAACTGTAACACCACATAATGTAAAATTAATTAATTAATATATCTCAGATATAGCTGCCGATTTGATTGCGATTTGTGTATGTGTCTTATTTGAATACTAGTAAGGCCTGCTTGCTGCGCTACGAAAATGAAATATTTAACATAGCAACCAGCACATTGCTACCAACATGCCAATCAACAAAATACAGTGAGTCACTTAAGTATTTTGTCTATTGGTTTTCATGCAAAAATTTGATTTTGTTGGCTTATAAAATAACATCAATGAGAAAAATAGAAAAAAAATGTTGCTCTTCTGCTAAAGGCATATTTTCAAAACAAGTTTTTGCCTTGCTACACGACCGTGGATATTCTTGGCCCTGGGAACCCTAAGGACTGTTTCATCGCGCAGAACTGTAGGCATGAGTGTCAATTATTTGGCGCTTTCAAATGTGAATTTTCCAGGTTTTCCTTAAGGATTTCCCTATCAATTCGTGTTGTCAGCATTTAAGGGCGGCCAGAACAGTCTGCATTCTCTATGGCAACATGTTCTTTCGATCATTTAATTGTGTTTTCTATTGTTTGGCGACTTCGATCAAACATTTCAGGAACATATTGGATTAGTTTACCCTGATAATACAGATATACCATAAAAGGATTTTTCTCTGCGCATTGTTGATATCCTTTCCTTTAGCCATTTTGGGTTACTAAAGCAGCACGATCACATCGAAATTGTACACAACATTAACTTATTGCTTTAGCAGCAAGTACAGCATGCATAATTTCCACGTAATTGAGGCAAATTTCATAGGAAATGTGGAAACCACGTGTACTTTGTTGCGATGCAAAATACTTTTGTGAGATCGAAATTTTCGGCAGAAAATGATTGCGCCTCAATAGCTAGCTAACGGATTATCGTATATGATCCGTAGTTGGGTTAACTTGTTTTGAAAATATGCCTTTAGCAGAAGAGCAACATTTTTTTTCTATTTTTCCCATTGATGTTATTTTATAAGCCAACAAAATCAAATTTTTGCATGAAAACCAATAGACAAAATACTTAAGTGACTCACTGTACGTATTTTCAACCTTCCATTGTGAGCATAGGTTCATTTCACAATTCTATGTTCAAATTAAATAAATAACATGCGCCCACTTTTCAAAACATCATTTTCTTCCTGTTATATATCAACACTAGTAATACATTGAATATCTTGTCATCAGCGTAAAAAATGCTTACAAAATACTGTTAGAGTAGAATTTTTACAAGCACAAGTAGAAAGTACAAAAAAAAAAAAAAAAAAAAAATGGAAATTAAAACCAAATGAATGCAAAATCAGTCTACTAGTATTGTATTGTAATTAGTGCGTATGCCGCCTCTTCCTTATGACTTCTTTATGCCATCGCTAAGCGTGACAATGTCCCAAACGCTGCCGCCGCCTGTCTTTGTGCATAGATCCAGACTAAGCACGGCGCCCACCTTCGCCTCAGCTGCACGCAAACACGTCCCCGTCGCCATATTATAGATGGGGCTATGCTGGGCACGCGTGTGTCGCCATTGCTGATCGCCCAGCATTTCGTGGCATTTATTCACGACGACCGTTGAATCGATTGCTTCCAAGCAGAGTAATTTATCCAATACTATTTCCGACTTCTCCGTCTCATACCAATTCTGACTTGGCGTGCGGCGGCATGGCTGCAAAACCACCGCACTGCCTTTAGGCCAAAATCCTTTGATTTTGGGCGCAATCACGGCAGCGCAGAGCTGCGTCGTCGCCAGGCGCAACTGGTACGTGTCGACATAGTTGCGCTTGCGTGAATGCCATGGCTGAAAAACTGGTGCCGAAGCGGCCGATTTCTTCAACTCCTCGCCAGGTAAACGCAACTCCGGATAGACATTCTTTAAATACCAAGTGAAATTCTTGCACTGCAGTGAATCGCGCAGTCGCAGTCGCTCACTAATGTCGCCATAATCGTAATCCTTGGCTTTGATCTTCTCGTGTGCCAGAAAATGCTCCTTGTACTCATCCATCCAGACGTAGGCCAGCCGTAGTGAATTTTTTAACATGGTATTTGCGCCATCCGGCGCAGAATACGGACGCCGCTTACGAAATATATGTCCAACACGCGAGCATGGCACGATCTTAATGGCTCCGCCACACTGCCACACACGAAACGATATCTCAATGTTCTCGCCACCCCAAATATCCATGGCTATATCGTACTCGCCAATATACGCGAAATATTGACGATTCACAGCGAACAAACCGCCTGCCATGGTAGGCGAACGAAACGGTCCTTTGAAGTCCTCGGGCTTGTGCAGCGTGCCCGCAGGCAAATTGTCCCAGCGAAAATGTAAACCCCAGTTAAATCCACCGCGTACCAACGGACTGGGTGTATACTCAAACGTATCCGGATTGATCAAGTCTATGACCGGCACGGCCAGCGTGGAGTTTTCGGCTTTGATAAGTCGCAGCAATGGCTCCAACCACTGCTGATTGACCTCAATGTGCGAATCCAGGAAAACCAAGACATCGCCCGTAGCCTCACGTGCGCCGGCCACTCGTGAACGTATCAGCCCTTCACGCTTTTCATTGCGTACATAACGCAACTGCTCGTACTGCAGGCGCGCATGCAAATCCGCCAGCAAATGGAACTCCAACGCCGGCAGATTACTGAAATCATCGACGAGTATTATTTCCTTAAGTAAATATGACGGTGTGCGCGCCAAAATTGACTTTATTGAACGCATTAGTGTCATTTTGTGCTCATTGTAAAAACACATAATCACCGAAGCCTTGGGCAAGTGCTCCGCCGGCTGTGTGGGCTCACGATCGCATACCTTATGCCGTGTATCTGGTATATCCCTGAGTAAGCCAATGTTATTTGATACTAGTGCATTGAATGCGTGATGCTTATATCCTATATCGCGGATATATTTATCCTGTTTATTGCGTACTACGCCCAGCTCGTCCAGTAGCGTCTTTTGCTCTTCTGACTGCGACCGATTTGCTGCCTCCTCCGTGGGCGGTGCACAGCCCTTTTTCACACGCTCTTTAAAGGTCAGCTCGGCTTTCACCGGCGCTCCAACTGTAAAACGCCAACCCGCCTTCTCAATCGAGCTACGCACCATATGCAGGTAAATGAGTAATGCCAATGTCCATGTGAACGCTATTAACGCCGTGCTAAAAGTGCAGGACTTGCACATTTTGCGTTTAATTTGAATCATTGCAATTCGATTGCGTGGTCAAAGTTGTGCAAATTCACTAATTTTAATACGTCCGTGAGTTTACATTGCACAACTTTATGCTTTATGCATAATTATAATGCAAACCGGAATTGACTGTCGCACCAGCGCAAATTAATTAACCATCAATAAATTGTTGTTAAAAATTTGCATATCGGGAATATTTTCAGCTATGCTTCTCGGCTCGTCAATGCTGTGCTCTGTTGCTTATGCGTCGCTTGATCTGTTTGTGTCAAATCACTATAGCACTAAGTATTAATTTATATTTATAAATATTTACGTTAAATATTAATAACAATAAGCCTCACTGTGACTTGCAAATATTACAATAAAAAAAACCAATGTGAGACGGATCACAGGGGAGATGTGTAAACATATAGTAATTAAAGAATTTTTTAAATTTTAATTACCTATGCTTTGAAAGTATATATTTTTTTCTGCTTTATGTGCTGTAAATACTTTTGCTCATGGTGTAATAAACAGAAATTGGACCACTTTCATTAGAGAGAGAATTTTATAGCCTGATGACGTCATTAGCAATTAGCGTTTTCAGTCTTGTTAATCAGACTTTATCAGCGTTACAATCATTTACAATGAAACAATAAACCATCAATGATGTTTATGCGTTTATCGAAAGAAGAAATTAGTAAATAAGTAAATAAATAATTAATTATTTCTACACTTTTATCAATGCGAACTTTTATGGCGACAATCTATAATCATTTTTGCACTAATGCACTCTTATATACTTCACACCAATTTCGTATTACTCTGTTTTGTGGTTGTATTCCTAAACTAGATTTTTACACCCTGAGCGTAAAGATGTTTACACATCAAAATAGCAGTTCTGCCATTCACAATAGGGCTGTACAACTATCGATGGCATTCTCGTCTATCATAATCAAGGGTTGTCACACATACACGTTAATTTATTCCAAACTGTGGTGACAGTAAATTGTATTCCTCTCCAACAACACTGAAGGAGTAGTGAACCAACCAAAAACCGGCAAAAATATTCCCGACACAAACTTTTAATTCAGTGTAATGGAGTGAGTACCCACTACCTACCGCTCTCAACAGCAATTTTCACCATCCGGTGTAATGGAATCATGGTTTTTAAACCGTCCGACCCCTGGAGGTTCTCGCTAGACACTAGACAACGGCTCAGTAGTAGGGGATGATGAGAGTGGTTGCTGCCGATACTAAAGGTCACATTGTTTGCACGGCTGCAGTTGTAAAATTATGCATGCTCACAAATCGAAAAAAATATAGCACTGCACAACTTAATTATGTTTTTATTGAAAGTTGATTTTATTAAATTTTGTTTGTCTTTTTGTAAATACCATTTTCAGTTTCCTATGCAATATTTATTATAGTACATTATCGTATTTCCTTTATTTTAATTTGTAAATCTTTTATGCTGCAACATTCAATATAAATAGAATTTTTTGTTAATAAAATATATATACAGTGTTTGGAAAACCATGTAATTTTTCTATAAACAATTGCATACAATTTTCTTAACTAATAAAAACGAGTTTAAAATAATAATGTTTAAAACAAATGCCAGTGAAAATTTGTTTTATTTATAATACAGCAACAAAATATTTAAAATTATGTGTATAATAAAAAAATGTGTAACTTACTTTGGCATAATTAAAAAAAAAATAAACAAATTTTTGGAGGGCGTTATTATAAACATATTTTTGCACAATTTTCGAGCAATTTTTTCAAAAGAGATCCGTGTTAGAAAGGAAGAGAGTTAAAAAATGAAAATACGGAAAAAATTGTGGGTAAGTTAATCAACTTTGTAGAATTACGGCGTAAGCAACAAAGTTGTTGCTAACTAAATACATTGTTGTTGTTGTTGGCAACATCATCAGCATAGAAATAATAGTAGCAACAACAACAACAACTACATAACGACTTTCAAAGTGTCTGCTAGTGTTGTTATAATAATATAACTACAGCTACGCGCAACATCAAAAAATGTAAAACAATTTGAACGGGCATACATTTTCCGCCACAGATGTGATATTTCAAAACATTTCATATGTACGTTTTACTCAATTTTTTAAAGCTGCACGCAAGCATAGTATGTGTGTGTACGTAGTACGTACACTTAAATATACTAAGTTCAGTTTTATATAGTAATTTATAATATATATATATATATATACGGTATATGTATAAGAGAAATTTGTTCACATTTTACGACTTAATCAATTTTAACTACATTTTTTGTTTTTTGTTTCGTTTTTTCTTTTTATAGAAATTACGTTTGCTAAACATTAAAAAAACTGCACATTATGCGCACACACAGTCCGCCCATAATGGTCGTCTGTTAGCTTAGCAGGAGCATTGATCTTTAGCCTGTGTTGCTTCGCCACTTAGCGATGTTCGTCCCGGCTGTGATGGTCGATGTTGCACGCCCGACTCGGAGGCATTTAGATCCAGACGACCCTCCTGTATATTTTGGTAGATTTTACGCGCCGTCTCAAGAAAAGCTTCTTCAACATTTTGGCCGCTGTATACAAATACAAAAAATTAGCATTGAAAATTCATATTGGTTAAAAACAAACATTCATAACAACATTTTTTATTCACTCTAAATCTGCCGAGTCGTCAACTCTGGAGAAATTTTGAATTGAGCAAGAACTTCTTTAGATATGTTGGATCTATTTGGACAATCGACCGCAAGTTTTTTCAGAAAAACAAAAAAAAACTCCTGACTCTAGAGACATGGAATGGGTTCGACAACAGTTTATACCTCTTATACCGATTTTTCCTTCTAGATTCTTCAATGTATCTTTTCATTGGTAAGCTTTAGTAATAATGCATCATCAAAGTATAGCTCTCATACATACTTTCTAAGTACTCAGTAAGTTTTTCATTGAATTATAGCTTAGTATTCTCTAATAATTATGTATTTAGGCTGGAATCCACTTCTGAAAGCGGTTTACAATAAGGTAATGTTAGCCAATTTATTTGTTAACCCAGCTTTGAACTTGTTAATCGGTCTTCTTTCGAAAGTAATATCTAATCAAAGGAATCTGTGCCTCTTAACTGCCATTGTTATAAACTTACGTCATTGCACTCGCCTCCAAGAACATGAGGCCGTTCTCATCAGCAAATTCTTTGGCCTCTTCGTAAGTAACTTCACGTGTACTCTCCAAATCTGATTTGTTGCCTATGAGAAAGATCACAGTGCTGGGGTTTGTGAGATTGCGTGTATCAGTAAGCCAGCTGCTCAAATGATTATAAGTAGAACTGTGGGAAAGAGTGGCATAGTTTTAATAATGTCTGTGATGCGCTTTGCAAGTCGAAATGCACTTACCGCCTGGTTATGTCATAGACCATGAGAGCGCCAGCGGCTCCGCGGTAATAAGAACGCGTCACTGCGCGGAAACGCTCCTGACCCGCCGTATCCCAGATTTGCAGTTTGATCTTCTTATCGTCGACATCGATGATGCGTGTGCCGAACTCAACGCCAATTGTATGCGGACAGTTGGCCATAACTGCAAGTAATTTTAAACATTAAAGAAAAACGCCAGTTAAAATGATGCAGCGGAGTTTCACTTACACTTTTTCTCCGTGAACTGATGCAGCAGGCATGATTTGCCCACACCCATGTCACCAATGATGATGTACTTGAAGATGTAATTATAATTGTACGGCGCGGCTGTCATGTTGGGACCTGTAAGCGTGGTATACCTTGGGTTAATAAACTGTATCATATATGTATAAATTTGCGAACATTTTTCAAGTAAATAATCAATGCGCTCGTGTAATCTATTCACAGCTCCACGCATTTTCGACACTTTCAGTTTGATTTCCGACTCATCTTCGAATATGAACTGAGCTGGCATTTTTATTTTGTTTGATTTTTTTAATTTAAATGAAATACTTTTCAGAAGCGTATATCGTCGCTTTTACTTGCAACAGTTAAGGAACGAATGAATTTTTTCTTTGTGGCCTACGGTTTAATGCGCGCGTCGCAGTATTTTTAACCAATTTAATGATGATAAGACCAACCAGTCACAAGAGCGCCAGGCGGGCAATCGACCCATACTGTATAATACCGTACAAGCTGTGTTTTGTGAGTAAACTATTTAAACAGCCGTACAAACTTTTATTTGTAAAGAGAGTTTGTTTTTTTCTTATTTTTTTGAATACTTTTGAGTAAAGCTTGACAGACTTTAATTGTTTTCGAAAATAAAAAGGAGACGCATATTTTTGTTACGAATTGCTTTGGGACAGTTCTGGATCACATTCGTTATAAAGCTTTTGGATTTTCCGAGAACAGAAAAAAGTGAACTTTGTTTATATGTAAAAAAATAAATAATAAATAAATATACTGAGTAAAATTAACAAATATGCTAACATCAGGAACACTTCAAATATTATCCAATAGCAGTTGGATGAGTTAACTATGTATTTATATATATAATTATTTTCTCAATTTTAGTATACAATTGTATATGTGAATGACCTTAAGTGGAGCAAACTTCTAATAATCTTGAGCACAGCGTTAAAATTTCTTGGTTCTCTAGATTTGAAAACATAAAAAGAGTCTGATAGTACCTAACAAATGCTTACAGGTAAACTTTTATTTACGATTTTTATGGAGCTTTATATAGTTGTGTTGTTGATACAAGACTATAATCTTAATATGGCTCCCATCCGTCCTAGTGCTCTTCAATTTTCTGTAAGTATTTTTTATTCTTCTCTCGCCTTGAGAATAGTGGTTAATTTTAATAACACGTCTTGACATTAATTAAATAAAGACAACATTTGGTGCGGGAAAGTATTTTTTATTTGTTGTTGCATTTTTGCTGCCATCTATGGATAGATGTACGCACATAGCAGCTAATTTTCAACTCACTGTGCATTACGTGTGAGTAGTAGGCAAAAATTCTACATTAGAATACGCATTATTATTGTTGTAGAATGTCGATATTAGTTGAAGTTTTTTTTTATGATTGTGTCTGCTGCATAGAAATTTGCGTGACTCCTATTATTGTTACTTACTGCAGCGTTTATTGCTGCATTGACAATTCTAGGTCAGGTGTCTGCGATAGTTTAGACTGTGTTTATCAAAGCCAACTGTTATCAGCCGACTGGCTATTCATTTCACTACTAATAGTAATCTCAAATATATTTAACTCAATAAATTAAATACCATTGGCATGAATTTCCGCTATACATACTTCGTTGCCTTGGGTTACTCACAAGCCTCAATATATGCGGGAGGTTGGAGCTGTTGGCTTAAAAGTGGTTATCAGTCAAATTGAGTTCAAATTCAAAACTTCTTAACATTCATTTTTACAGGAATGAGTAATTTAAATATCATCTGAATACAGTGAAATAATGTTTTGTTTTAATAAAAGCAAATCAAGACTGGCGTGTGTATTGACGACAAGTGCAACTCGTAAAGTAGAATAAATAACAAATAATAAACAATTAAATTTTATGTATAACGCTGAAAACGGATCACTGCGAGGTACGTAGTTAAAAAAAAATTTTTCAAAAGGGCAGTAACAACAACTCGCTGAGCTAACGGTAAATGAGGGGTGGAGACTTTGCAACAACAACGAAAAATGCACGATGGCACAACAAAGTAGACAATTGCAAATACGACTGGAAAAAACGCTGATTAGTAAGTTATAAAACTAATATTAAATACTTTGGCAATCAGCCTTTATGTAAATTAACTGTGTGTCATTAATTTATGCATAATTGTTAATTTTTTGTTATTACGTACCTTTGGTAAAAAGTTAAACTGCGGATTGCAAAATTTATTTGTTTAGATCACAGTAAATGATAACACACTCCGTTGCACAGCAACAATTCTAGCACAAATTTGTCGCTTGTTTATTTGTAACACTTTAAATAAACGTTTAACTTTGGGTTGAATTAACTTTTTCCCTTTGTTTTACTTTGACTTATTACGCATTTTTGTTTTCGTCACTTTCACTCAACAAAG
This sequence comes from Stegana nigrithorax, assembly GCA_037044495.1. Classification (NCBI taxonomy): domain Eukaryota; kingdom Metazoa; phylum Arthropoda; class Insecta; order Diptera; family Drosophilidae; genus Stegana; species Stegana nigrithorax. Next base: position 976,575 of record JBAMBQ010005352.1, on the reverse strand, counting down.
TGCAGTGATTTGTTTTTTTAGCACTCGTACTTTACTTTATTCTTATAATTAATGCACACTTTTAATTATTAATAAACGCAGTACACAAACATCATGCGTTGATTAATTACAAAACGTTTTTAGTTACTAATTTAATTAGTTGATTTTATAAATTTTTGTCACTGCACACCACAACAAAATGATTTGCTATTCGTCATTATCAACAAAACTGATTGGCTTGGTTGCACTGTTTACTAGCAATTGTTTTGTGGCACTACTTCTGCTGGGTCGCACTGGACATGGTTCGCGGATTATATTGTTCTACGTAAGTAAGTGTGAAATAGCACTTGCCTAAATTATATATCTTGTGCGGGGCATGTGAGTTGCTATGTGTGTAAGCGGTAGCGCTAATAACAAAGTGCTCAGCTGTTTATGCACGTGCGTGTAGCATTGTTTATATCGTGCACTTCCGAAGTCAAGATTTGTCGGCTTTGTTTCAAACGTAAGTTGTTGTAAAACTAAGATGCAGTAAAAATGTTCGTCAACGAAGTAAACGATGTAAAAATCTATAATCTGAGCGCTGGCAAATCGGTGCCGGATGTAAGTATGCAGTTGAATTTAACACAAAACTTGTTGAATGCATAAGTTTCTTGTTTTCCTGACACTAATATAGTGGATAACCGATCGGAGCAAGCGCTCAAAACTGCTGAAAAAGGTCGACTCACGGCGACAAATTGAGCTCATACAGGAGTTTGATATGCCTGGTGTGAGCACATCAATACGCATGAGTCCTGATCAGCAGTACATCTTGGCTACCGGCACGTACAAACCGCGCGTGAAATGCTTTGAAGTGTCCAACTTATCCATTAAATTCGAACGTTGTTTTGATTCTGAGGTGACAACATTTGAGGTGATCAGTGACGATTACAGCAAAATGGTGAGTAATGTAACGGAATCATTTGCTGTGTGTAATTAAGTACAAGTGATTTCCAATAATATACCAAAGCAAATTGATTATTTTTAATTGTTTCTGCTCAAGCTGAAAAATACGTTACCTTTTTTTTTTACCTAAAAAAAGGTCTTCCTGCAATGTGATCGCTATATAGAAATACATGCTGGTCACGGGCGCCATTATCGCCTGCGAATACCCAGATTCGGACGCGATATGAAATACCACAAGCCAAGCTGTGATATGTATATTGTCGGTATCGGGCGTGAAATATATCGGCTTAATCTTGAGCGAGGTGAATTGTATTTGTTTGTATTTGTTGTATTTTGATTAAAATCAGGTCAATCGCAGGTCAATTTTTGCAGCCATATGAAACGGAAGCGAGTTGCCTTAATGCCTGCGCAGTGAATCCGGAGCATCATTTGCTTGTAGTCGGCACCAAAGAAGGTACTGTCGAAGCTTGGGATCCGCGCACTAAAACACGTTGTGCTACGCTTGATGTTGCTATCAAACTACCTGGTGTCAAGGAATTTCCTTCGGTAACTGCTTTAAGTTATAAAAATGGACTCCACATGGGCGTAGGCACGGCTTCGGGACATGTCTTGCTGTATGATATACGTGCACGCGAACCACTGCTGGTCAAAAATCATTTAAACAGATTGCCAATTAAGCGTATTGCGTTTAATCCGGCACACAATGCCGTCTACACATTGGATGAGGCAATGGTTAAACTTTGGGACGAGCAGACGGGCAAGCAAATTGCTTACATCGAGGCAAATACATCGTTTAATGATTTCTGCACAATTCCGGATACTGGCATGTTCTTCATTGCACAGGAGGATGTCAAAATGTTGACATATTATGTGCCCGACATGGGCCCAGCCCCACGTTGGTGTTCATTCTTGGACAATCTTACGGAAGAAATCGAATCGGAGGTTGTAGAAAATGTCTACGATGATTATCAGTTTGTTACGCTTAAGGAGTTACAAGAGTTGGGCTTGGAACATTTAATAGGCACAGAAATGCTTAAAGCATACATGCATGGGTAAGTCGACTTTAATTTATATAAACTGTACTTTATCTTATATGAAAACATCTGCCACTAGTTACTTTGTCGACGTGCGTTTGTATAACAAAGCCAAGGCCATTGTCGAGCCATTCTCCTTCAATAACTTCCGCAAGGAGAAAGTACGCCAAGAAATCGAAAATGAGCGTAAACCAAGATTACAAATCAAGAGTAACCTGCCAAAGGTCAATCACGAACTGGCACTTAAACTCATGGAGGAACAGAGTACATCATCGGCGAAAGCAAAACAAGGTCCTAGCTTGCTGCAGGATACACGTTTCAAGGCCATGTTCGAGAATGCCGACTTCTCCATTAACAAAAATGCTGAAGAATATAGACTATTGGCACCTGTGCTTAGTCGTCTAGGCAAATCTAAATTAAAGGAGCTCAAAAAACGTGTTGAAGTAGCTCCAGCAGCTGAGCTGCAGGCAGAAGAGGCGGAACCACACGTGGATAGCGATGATGATGAGGATCTCTTTGGTTTCAATAAGAGCGATGACGATGCGTTGCATAAATCTTCCGATGAGGCTTCGTCCGACGACGAAGGTCGTCGTGAATTTGCCAAAGAAATGAAACGTGCTTACAAGGATGTCAAGCGGCAGCGAGAACTTGAAGAAGAAACAGTGGCAGAAGCTGAAGACGCCGCTGTTGACGATACTGAAGATGTTGATACGGTTATGGCCAAACCGTCGCATGCTGCTCAAACTAATGGCAGTAAACGTGAATTTAACATGTTGGCAGTGGAGGGTGGTGCGAATGGTTCAGCTATGAACAGCGTACGTCAACGTCTCATGAAGTTCAGTCTACAGGATCGTGTACGCGTCATGCAGCAATTAGATGCAGAGGTAACGACTGTGGGACGTTCATTGGGCAATCGACAGATGACATTCAATGTAAATAAGCCGAAGAAGCAAACACGTGATGCCAAGAAGCGTGAATTTGAGCTAAAGAAACATCGCGAGGAGCGACGCAGCCTCGTGCGGCCGATTAAGTCGCTTCGATTGAAAAAGGTTAATTTTAAGTAGTGTAAGTAAATTGTTTTATACATTTTGCTAGAGTTTTAATATAAAATGATTTATATAAAGAAATCTTTAGGTACATTTTTGATTCCGGATTGAACTAATGCGCTGGGATGTGTCTTGTTGTCAGTTAGTCTAGACTCAGTTTTAGTCTGTATCCGGTTTGCAATAAAACTTCATTTTCTCTTGATTCGTTGTATTTAAATTCTTCAAATTTATTTAGCTTTTTGTTAATTGGCTTCTTTAACGTCTTGTTGACTTCTTGTAATGTAATGAAATCATTGTATTATTTCTTTTATTTGTCCTAAGAAGCACTCACCGCGCTCTTAAGGAAATTCATTAGTATAACAGCTTTTCTGGTCCCATTTAAATTTTTCAAGGATATTAAAGTATGTATAGAGTACACGAGTTATCGGTCCAGTTTCAGGCTTCGGCATTTTTTCAAAGTAATGCGAACGCAAAAATAATTCTGCATTTGGTAGCTTCAGTGGTTCCTCATGTATTAGACTTTGGGTGCAGACATGTCGAACTGATGTTTCTAATGTCGACATCTCGAAATTTCCCTTATGCTTAGGACTGGAAGTTATTTTAAGATAACGGTGTAACAAGTTGAAATTCATAGCCAACTACAAACTAAAAGTTCTTCATAGGCAGTAATTTTAAGGCAGACTATTGCCATGTTATCCATTTTATATAAAGAAGAAGCGACATAAGGAACGTTAAATTGATTAAACAAGTTAACTTAAAAATGAGAACGATGGATTCCTGGAAATTTTCAAGCCAAGTCGAACATATTGAGACAACATTTAGTGGCAACCAACTAATCGTTTTAAATTTATTGAGTTATCCTAAGCGGCCTCATATAGACAATTAATGTAGAGGTTTGGTTAAATATATCATGGTTGAAATCTGTGTATTAAATAATTGTTTATTAACCCAGGTCAGTGTAGAATTTGAGAGTCGGATCTGTGTTCGAAAAAAATATGGATTAATTTTGTTGAATTTAACAATAAATTTAATACAAGTTTGTGACTTCTTTTAGAGTAAATATTCCAACCTGCCCCCTATGGTTAGCACAACTGCTGCAGTTTCATTTGTCCGACTGTGGATTAGTCAGTACTCCATAAATCCGGTTAAAGTGCGACGCATCTGACAAAGTTTCATGTGAAAAGAAACTTTCCTATGTTATGTGTAGTATGTGACATTTATTAGCAAACGATTAATTTTTTTATAATGTTGCTAATTGTGCTATTGCTATATTGATGTTTATAAGAAACACAAAAATAATAACAATAAAAATATGGCTTTCATTTTAAGCTTAGCTAGAGAAATTCACAACACATCCTCATGCAGCTTTTGAGCTGCTGCCCATTGCTAAGCTTGAAGCTTATAACTCAACATCTTACTATTTTACTTAAAAGCCGTTTTTTTTTTTTTTTATTGTCTCTTGAAGCTTTCCTTTTGCGCCAAGCACAGCTTTGTCTACCGGCTGTTGTTTTTTTTTTTAAGCCAACTTTAGTTGAGTCGTCCAAAATTGGAAATTTGTTGATTTTGTATAAAAGTCACGGGTTGACTAGAATTTTTAGTTTATTTAACGTTTGTCGCTCGAAACGTGCACAACTACGTTTTTTAAAATCAGGTATTACTTTTGGTCTTACACTATTGCACTGTCGGTTATATTATCATTTAATATTATTTAATTAAAGTGATGCGGTCTCTTATACATACTATACATATGTTATATGGCTATGTCAATAACGTTTGCATAAAGTTTCTTATGTACAAAGTTGCCAAGTGCGAGCAACAAATAAATTAACAACAATTTAAAGAAATGATGTAAAAGGATAACCTAAAATTACACATACATATGTACATATGTGCGTAAAAAGTGTCGAAGCAAGTGTTAAATTTCAACATTTTTGTTAAAAATTAAAAGAAAAGCACTTAAGCATTGGATGATGCACAAAAACTTAAATCTTTAGTAGAAAATGAGGTTGGCAGAACAAAGTATTGAAACACATTAAGTTTTATTAAGTTCCTTTTTAAAGACGTGTACAAATTTATTTTTCATTACCTGCAGCACACAATGTCAAGCAATTGCTCCAAGTGAAGGACTAAGTGCTGCATTAAAGATTAAACCAGAAATTCAAGTTTAAAAGAATTAACACTTCTGATTTTTTATCAATTTTAGAGAATATAAAACCTTAACCTCACTTGTTAACTTCAAAACCGTTAACTAAAAATTAAAATCATTTATGTTTCGAGTGCTGAAAATTGAATTCAAATCAATTATATAGCCGGGTTTATATTTTGTATTTACATTAAGTGAACAATTGTTCTACCTTTTTTACTTGCTTTCGTTTCATGCACAATAAAGATAATTTCTGTTTCATCTCAAAGCACTTTGACATTTAAGCAATTTAATACCCGAAATTATTGTTGTTTACTTAAAATAAAAACTTTTTTAATATTCAAGAAAGTGAACCCTTTTAAATGAAAGAAATTTTTGTTCCAATCTTTAAAACTTGTGGCGATAAATAACTAAAATTTTTAAACGAAATTCCTCTCAACAATTTTTCAAACAAATTTACACCCATGATTTTGTTTGATACTTTTAGCCCAACAGCCCTGGCTCCTATGCTCCTATTCTGCTTGTCATCTTTGTTTTAGATTGTCTGGATCTTTGTTTCATTTTTTAATAGCAATGTCCTAAGTAGTAAAACGCAAATGCCAAGGACTTAGCTTTCGAATTAAAATATTACTTTCTTGTCAGCGGCTCTTCTTAAGGGATTATGCGTATGTTGGGTAAACAAAAACTTGAAGAAAATTTAATGCAGGATAAAGACAGTCAATCGTAAGAGCTAACATATCTCATTGCCGATGTTACATATTAGTTTGCCATAGATAGAATATTCGGAATCTACATCTTTGGCCTGTACATTTTGGTTATTTTCCTAAAGTAGACAAGTTTAAAAATATTATAATTATTTTGAATTATCTGTAAATAAATTAGAAATTATTAAGTAATTTTTGTTATTAATAATTTAAAACTGCTGGAACAGCGTTTCTAATTAAATTTGTTTGTGTGAAAATTAACGTTCATTGGGTACATGGCAATATTTATAGTTTATTTAATGAATGTTTTTTAAAAATTAACTTCAATAAAGCCATTATAATAAGTAAAACGGTGTTGGCTTTATATTATTTTATTACATATGGTATGTGCATAAAGTTCAGAACGTCGGTTTGTTCGTCGTGTTGCTAGTTTGACCTCAAAGCGTTGCCGACAAAATGTTTTGTGTTGAAAACTGATTGCAGATAAAAAATCACACACAAGCGGCAAATGACTATGCGCGATGTCGCTTTTTTCGTATTTTGTCTTTTTGACGCATTTATTTAAATTTTATGTCATGCGTTGTACAAAACAAAAAATAAAATATCTAAAAAAAAACATGTTTTTCAAGCCTGACTGGCTTCGTGCATGTCTATTACAAAACTAATTACGGCCATCATGGTTAAAGACAAAAGAAAAAATATAAATTTTTACTCTGTGATTTTTTTGAAATGTTTAAACAATCCAGCAAAGTACTCTTGTACACACACTGATACGCCAGAACCGGTTTCAATAAACTACAACAAAGTCTCTCTGCGCACAGAAATTTATTTTTCAACAACTTTAAACAATCAATCGCAGCCCTAACAGTTCCACAGATGCAAAAGCGTCCAACTTCGAACTTTGGCATTAAAGAAGACCGCGCACATAGGCTGAGTCTACGTAAGTGTGTGTGAATGTACCCACATATCCACACTACGGCGTGGGCTGCACGCAGTGGCCCATTGATATATTTAAAAAGCAAAAATAAATAAGCAGCATTTATGGTTGACAGTTTTTTGTTTATTTCTTCGTATTTGGCTTTAATCACTTACAAGGTCTTATTGGCGCGAAGCTTAACGTGTTTTTAAGCTTTAATGCGCCGGCGCAGTCTTTTTTTTATCATTTGTCTATCTTTCGTGCAGAAAATTAATAAGTCAACATTTAAAGTGATTTCTTATATACTTTATTTTATTTTTTTTTGTATATTTATTTACTCATACACATTTTTTTCCTTTTCTTTTATCTTGTGCTGTCATTTTATTTACTTTGTAAATCATGGTTTTTTAGGTTTCTTAGACAATTTAGTGTTATTGCGTATATTGTTGGCCTTTGTCCGAGTGGGTGACTTGTAGATTTCGTTAGAGGCATAACTAATGTGTTGCTTTAAGGCGATACCTTGAACTTGGTTAATGTGAGTTAATGCATTTAGGTTGGCATATGTACATTAATTGGCGTGCCATTAATTATTAATAATAATAAAACTTCATAAAAATTGTATTCCCTATTGAAAGATAAAGGAATAACTATAAATACTTTACCAACTTTTAAGTACTCCAAACTCAATAGTTGTTTTTGACAAGAGAGCAAACTATCCACTAAATTATTGAGCTTGAGCACAAACTCAAAATATGACCAGCCCTTAGTCTGGACACATATATAGTTCAATTTAGTAATTTTAACCATGCCCACAACTTCTAATTTCTTTTACAGACAACTTTTCGTTACTACACATGCTTTGTAAGATATATTTTCGTTTTATTATGGATTCTAGCAGCTTGATTGTCTCGTTAACGTTTATTTCGATATCAGTAAATAATACAAATGATTCTGCAATTATTTAACCTTCACTGTTTGCTTGAGGTATATTCCATTGCATGTTCTTCAATAAAAATGTATATTAGTCGATACTACACAGACACACGACTTTCATAAAGAACACCTGTACCCGGCAGTAAAAGTAGAATGCGCCTGCGATGGCGTTACTGATTTCAATTGTTGATTACTTGAAATGTCAACTCGAAATGTTTTTATATTATCACAATGTTATTGTGTCCAATTAATTTGTAGAATCATTTTCTAGTTTTTGCTTTGCTCTCCAGTATAAGGCTGTGTACGAAACCGGAAATGTATTAATATATCCCCAAAACCGGTTTCTCAAAATGGCTAATTAGAATGCAACTGAGTCGTGTGCGTTGGATAACGCAAATTTATTATCATACTCGTCGTGGAATGTTTTTTTGCGAGTTGGCTAATTTATAGCAGAATTTTGAGTCACGTATTAATGGGAATTTCTTTTAGCTACTTGAATAAAAGTTAATTTTAAAGACAAGTTTGGATAACGCACAAGAGGATTATGTATATGAAACCCAAAATAATGCTGCATACATTAAAAGAATAATGAAGAACAAACATAATCCGATAATTAATTTTCTTTTTTTTTCATTTGTATGTCCTGGATACGAACTTGACTAACAATATAAAATAAAACCATAACAATAATAATAAATAAAGGTATCCATTGTTTAATTTTATTTCGTATTCCATAAATTTCTTAATGATCAAAACGCTCCGTTTTAATTAAATATGTTTTCACTGTTAATAAAATTAAAATAAAATAAAACAAGAGCTTCTTGCTAGAAAATGAAAAATAAGTTCGTGCCAAATTAGTTATATTGGCAATTTACTTGACCTTCCAAAAATTCCATTTAAAAAACAAAAAAGTGTCACTCTAAGCTTTGCGCCTAAGACACACTCAGGCTTACTAACAATTAGCAGTGCACCTTGATTTGTCTACAATCGGTAAAACAGTAAAAACTAGTTACTTATGCTAAAAATTTACAATTAAAACAAACAAAAAAAAAAAAAAATACAAATATTTATGCAGTATTAGAAAAATACACGGCAGCTGTTTGAGCAGCAACATAAAAACTGGCCAAGGCTGGAATATGTAAAAACAAGACAAAAACAAAAAGAACATTGCATGCTAATGTAAATGCAAATAGCAAATCAATTAATATTTAATAAAAGCGAATTAAATGAAAATTTAATTAAATTGGCGTGCATGCCAAAACCTTTTTGAATAGGCATTACTGAGCATATGCTTGAATTTTCCCATTCCGTTCCAGCCATGTACCGCTTCGTTTTGCTCGTTGCCTGCTTTACGGCCATCAATGCCTACAAAGCTGGCGCACCACCCACTGCCTGCAGTGACATGGTGCCGCAGCACGGCGCCGAACCGCAAAAAGGCAACAAGATACCGTTCACCTTTAGCGGACTGTCGCACGTGCGCAGCGACGGCAAACTGGAGCTGACATTGGAGGGCGTTAAGCCATTCAAGGGTTTCATGATACAGGCACGCAACGGCAACAACCAGGCGGTGGGCACTTTTAAGCCACTGGACAATCGCTCGCAGACATTGGATTGCGGTGGACATGCGGTGCGTATTTTACTGCCCAATTACACAAAGATCACCAGGCTAATGCATTTCGCACTGTATTTTTATTATTATTTAGACGGCGCTCACCCACACCTACATTGAGGGCGCGCCTGAGCTGAATGCCATCAAATTCGAATGGACACCACCAGCAGACTACAAAGGCAATGTCAAGTTCATGGCCACCGTTGTTGAGTCGAGCTTTGTCTACTGGATAGGCAAGGTGCGCTATGATGTTACAATTGAATAAATGGTGACAGCGCAGGGATGTGGAAGTGTTTTTTGCATGTCTTTTATTTGTTGCTTAAAATTGTAGAAAGAAAAATCTTGTGATAAATTACAGAAAAAAAAGTATGTCCATATTTTTAGTTTTGTTTTTAATGGTTTTCAAAAGGGATAATTATTCCAAAGCTGCACAAAACAATTAAACTTTGAAGACTATCGATTAGCCAGTTATGATTTTCTCTCAAAGTATCTTAGAGACTTCTTATCTTGTCATTGTCTTAGATTATTTTCCATAATTAAACTTTTCTGGAAATAAACCTTTACCGCTTAAGGATACAAGAAGTGAAGATAGTTTTTATATACTTAAAGGATACTATCCAAAAAAAAATATACATTCCAATAATCTGAGATTATACAACATTTTGGGAGCTAAAGAAACGTGTAAAAGCTCTTCCTTGACTACAAATTATTAAATAGTCATCATTGGAATAAACATAATTTATTTTATATAAAGATAATGAATATTTAACGAATTGGATGACATAACAATGGATATGATTTTGTTTCTGTAGTTGATCTAATACAAGTGCGCATATGTAGATGCGTTTGATTTTAAAAATAATCGCCTAATCTTTCTTTACATTTAAATGAAGAAGTAAAGGCCAACCTGCACAGCATTTACTTTATTGTTATAGTTTTTGTAAATATCTTTTAGTTACGTACTATGTAAAAAAATGAGTTATATTAATTTGATTTTTAGTAAATTAATTTGATTAAACAACACGGATCGCGCAGATACCGCTTACCATGTAAAAAGTATAATGTCTGCCATAAAAGTGGACAGACTTAGTAATTATCAGTCATGAAACTCACAAGGTTGTCAATATGCCCTGCAAGTAGCCATTGTTGTAGAAGAATGGCTCTGGCTCGCCACGTCGCATATTCCGTTGCGGACGTATTTCCGCGTATGGATTCTTTGTGAACTCAAACAAGCGGCGCAAGTGTACGCGAAAACGAGATTGCAATGCAACCTCCAGCAGCGCAGCGTAATCCAGTTTCGCATCCAATTCAGTGGGTGATGTAAAAAACAAGGGCACGCCGTGCGTATGTATAATCTCGACGAGGCCTGCTGGCCAGGTGGCACTGGGAACTTTGTCGATTTTGAGTGCAGCCGGCTGATAGTGCCAGGCAGCACGTGGGATCAATTTTAAACGCTCGCTAAAATCAGGATTGTAGGCTATTATTAAGGCAGGTCGAATTCTTTCCTGATTAACAAATTCTTGGAAAAGTCCCACATAGTTTCTATAGTTCACAGTGCGTTGCTTGTGCTATCGCGTTGATTGTAAGAAATTTACACATTAGTGTTAGCATGGGGGAGCTGAAATAACTAACTTACATTGAAGTGATATATCTGCACCTCATTGATCACGTTCACCAGCTCCGGTCCGATAAAGAAAAGCTCCACGTTTGTTATTTTGTCGTATTGCAAAAAAAAGAATTTCATGTGCATGGGCTGAAAGAATGCGGACTGCTCGACTGTGGCGCCAATAATATATACTTTGTATGAAGTCTTTTCAGCGCAGCTAATCTCTAGATAGGACATGGCCAGACATAAGGTCGCCACGTGGCTAAAGGATGATGCATGCACAAAGGCATTATAGTTCATGAATGATGCCGTAGGATCAGCTGGCAAATGCATTAGAGTGGCTCGTGTGACAGCCTCGTATAGATCGTTTTGTTGCAAATTAGGTACACGTCGATGAAGTGCTCTATATGGATCACTCTTGATGGGCACAAGTTTATATAAACAATAGTTCAGACGCAGTTTTCTGCATTCTTTTGCATGACGCTCTTTATCCTGTAATAAGTGCGCCATGCTGCAATAAGATATACCCTGACACTCCACGCAATGCATGACATTCTTAAGCTCATAGCAAATGACACAGCAGGCTGGATAGGAGAGCAATTCGGCTTCGCGAGGTGTCGGCGCACGCTTGAGATGCACATACAGGAGTGTGGTCAATTGTTTAATGCTCAGCTGCAGCCGACGCGCATCCAATTTGCCATTTATGAGCAGCGGATGGACAACTTTGCAGGTTTCCTTAGCATATTTCATCAGTTTGCAAAAATCTTTGTGTGCTGGCCAATCCATTTGCTGATGTTCAGGAGAGCAATACCTGATCAGGCCGCAGTCGGCACAATTTCGTTTTGGTGCTGTTTTCGGCCGCATATCCTTGAAAACCAGATCAGCAACGTCATTTTCTGATTCATTATTTGTTTCCGTCCTATTGCCCTGGTCATTATTATCAGCATCATCATGGGGTCCTCCAGTTTCTAAGGAACGTCGCTTTTGATGAAATATTTCCGTTGTTTCTATAACACCCTGATGCACTTGCTGAGCAATTTGCTTCAAACACACCATGCAATGGCGGGCGGAACCAAAGTCATTTTCATTTACCGACATTTTTAATTGTCTAATAATAAAAGAAAAATTTTCGCAATGGTTCACAGAATAAAATGGCGTTCGCAGAGCTTTTGTTCTCTCTGCTTGTGTTAGGTTTCAAATTTGTAACGAATGAAAACAGCTGTTATTTTGTTCTCAACCTCATATTTTGAAAGCATGGTATAAGAAATGAAGGTAGTGTCAAACTTTTACAGTTATGTGTCGCTTTTATTAGAGAGAGATTTTATTGTAGGTGACGTCATCAGCACTCAATATATTTTTTGTATTACTGAATTTTTAATTGCTGCCCTAATGAGAGTGATCCGATTTCAAGACAGAAAAAGGTCGAACTGACACTACCTCTTTTTCTCTTTCACACCATGTTTTAAAAAAAATATCACAGAAATAAAAAGAAATGGAGGTGATGCCAAGAACTGTCAGTAACTGAGCCGTTCTCATTAGAATACTGCAACTTTGATCTAATTTCTAAATTTTACGCCGCACAACAGATAAAAAAACCAAATATAATTCCTGGATTAAATTGATTATTATTAGTTCAATACAACTCAAAATGGTTCTTAAAGGCACCAGTGACTGCTTAGCATTGGTTTTTGCTTTTAGTAAATTTCTGTTCGATTTTTCAAATGATCAATTCACCAGCTTAGCGCGCAAACTGTTTACTTCATAATATGATGCAACACTAATTTTGCCATTTTTCAGTACATTTTCTCGCTATGCTCAACACTAAAACGTGTATGGTTATAAATCAGACCAAATAGCAGTTATTTGATCATATCGTCTATTAAAGATGACAGCGCTTAGAGCGAAACATAACTGTAATATTTCGACACTATCTCTATTACTTACACCATGTATTACAACACGTCCAGCCCGTGTAAAATTTCAGCTGTTTTTACACCCAAAGAGTGAGGATGAGCTGTTCTCTGAATATATTTCGAAGTGAATAAGAAGAAGTTGGCTAATGAAAACAGCTGTTTGGATACAAAGACGATTGCCAAACTATTTTAGTTGAAGTTTGTTTTATATTTTCGAGCATGTTAAGACACCTCCGGCGTGCCTTTGAGCATGCATTAACGCTACAATGTCGCCAATCACAAAGCAGGTCATTGCCAATTTTTCAAAAACAACAACAGCGACGCACATTGTTCGCACAATATGAACGAAATGTACCAAAAGCGCACGCAGCGACTAACGCGGCAACAGCGACGTCGGCTACAAATAAAAATGTAATTACAACAGAAATTGATCAGGACTACGTGCAACCTTATCGCGCCGAAAACGAAAAGGGCAGTTCTGTAGGTGTGCTGATAGCAGCATTGCGTGAACGATTTCGTCTTACCGAGGAGGACATAAGCAAAATCATGACCGACGAGAATGTGCAGCGGAACTACCGCGGCCACTCAGTGGTGCACAACATGGATACGCTTACTCTGGATGGCATTACAAAGCAAAGTTTCATTGACTACCCCTGGCTGCTGACATTGGATCATAGTGCGTAAATGACTAAAAGATGAATAATTGCTTTTACTTAATATATTTTGTCTTTGGTTCTTTTCAGACCGTCTGGTAGAAAAAATGCGGCTAATCAAATCCCTGCACACTCGTGACGTCAACCATTTTGTGCCCTTTTTGCGACTGGCATTGCCACGTCTACGCAAGCTTGTTGCCAATTTGAATCAGGAGTCGGCAAGCACAGGCTTCGAGAATCGCGTGTATTATATAAGTGATAAGTTACAGGTGGACCCGTCGTTAGTCACGAAGTACTTGTCTAAGCGTCTGTTTATTCTGGAGATGCCCTACGAAATGTTTGAGCAGAATTTGAAGCATATGATCGATTATAATGTTTCACCTATAAATCTGCTGAAGGACTTGTGGGCTTTTCGGTATGCGCCCAAAGCTGTGCAGTTGCGTTTAGAGCGTGCCAAACGTGCCAAGAAGGATAAAATTATGCCTTGGATGGTGCGCTGCCCAGAGCCCATACTACAGCGATCACTTAAGCTTTCGTTAGATGAACTACAAGTGCTGGGAAAGTTTTCCACAGTTGTAGAGTATTTGGCCGATCGTTTGCAGTTTGACGTTGCTCATATGAAAGCCATAATGGATAAACATCCACAAGTGCATACTGTGCGCGTGACAAAGGTGGGTTAAAATTCTTTAGTTTCACCAAAAAATAGTGAAAAAATTTAACAATAATATGCTAAACTTGCAGATCAAAGAAGTACTCGATTATCTGATCGATGAGGCCGGTTTTACGCGATATGAGATTGCGCAAGTGCCACGCATACTCTGCCATAGCTTAAGAACAACCAAGGCTCGCCTGGATGAACTTAAGTCCTACGGCTGTCGCCCAACAAGTCTGGTTATTGTTTGCCGTAGTAAACGCGAGTACGCTAAATTCCTGCAACATTGGCAAAGCATGTATGAGAAAAATTTTGTAACCACACCACCAAATGCGATTACGAAGAAGGCTGACAACACGTAGCATCGGTTTGTCTCTAACTTAGCCACGACTGGATACTGTAAATGTATTTAATTTGAAGATGTTTTTGACATTTTCTGGCGCTTAGTTTTAATTGTTAACTATGCAAAGGTTTTATGAAGAGTTTTATTGGTTAATTATTTCCATTGCAGCTTATGGTCATTACAGTGATGGAATGTAACTTGCAATGTTAACAAGTTTATTTCCGCTTAGGATGTGTGAAGCGAAAAATCGCGTGAAATGTAATAAAATGATTTAAAAAATCTTCTATCTCAAAGCTAATTTGGACTTTTTTTTTATTAAATTAAAATTGAATTCTACATTTTCATTTTTATTAAAAATAAATATTTTAAACTTTTTACTCTTTAACTGGCAGTTAATCATAACAAATGACAAAATTTACACACTCAGTATTTGACAAAAAAGTATGCTGTCGCTTTGCATTGCCAAGAAAACAACAATTCCTTGCTCCTTTCATTTTGGAGCTGGCGTGTGTAGTCTGTTTATTGTTTGTTTGTTGTGCTCAAGTGCTGCCGTGCATAATGCAGACTTTATTATTTTTGGCTTTTGGTTTTCTTTTTTTCTATAAATATATTTCACTAATTACTTTTTATTCCGTATATTAAAATTATGTACAAGTGAAATTTGAAATATGTTTATGTAGCCATAGAAATTGTCTCTGTCTGGTCTAGCAAATGAAGTTTATATTTGTTGTCATAAAAATTTTCAATGACAATTTACAGCAATTCAGTTTTGTCTTGGTCTGCAATATAATTTTTAGATTAAGTTAATTTTGCAACACATTTTACAATTGATTCTTATCATAAAATTAAGTTTTTTGTAATGTCACACTCCTACTGAGCAAAAAAATGCTGACAAAGTGCATTGTTGATGTACGGAATTGAACAAAAATCGAAGAAAATTATAATTTTTATCAATAGAGGATTGCCAGAAGTAACGAAAATATAACTTTAAATTTGTTTTCAGAATGATATGCTATACTCTATTATAACCCTACGTATACATTTGTTGTTTAAGTTATTTATGAAGTCTCTACCCATCCCTCGAATATATTATATTTATCGCCCTATTTTTAAACCATTTAGTTTATATCACACTATAAAATTTAATATTACTCCACATATATTTCTTAACTTAATTCTCATATACATATGTAAAATCGAAATGCTGTTTAACCATCCACTTCACTGTTATCAAAAATATAAAACTATTGCTTAGTTTTATTGTAAATGGATTGATTTGTATTTAAAGGAACAAAAATTGATGACATTCAAAAACAATGTGCGGATTTGTCTGTTAATAGACCATTTTAATCAATCCAACGAATTCAAAGTGCTTTGCCCACAATCGGGAAGTACTCTAACCTTGAAACATATTGATACCAATTTTACATATATGGCCAACATTTTAAGTACTTTAAGAAATTAAATAAAAAAATTGAAGTATATTACAAATCAAACTATGTTGTGCTAATCAGCCACGTGCAAGTGAAAGAAAATATTTTAAAATCTAATCAAAATGATTCCTACTTGGCAAATTATCAGCATGACAATAAAATTTCAACCACGAAATCTTCGTCATAAATTGGTAAACTTCGTTGGGATCGACAACATTATTCGATTAGCAGCTGAAAGAGTAAAGTCGACGCCAATTTTCTCGTACGCGGGCCAACTTACAGGACAGTAAATGAAATTTGTGAAACGCATTGCAAGTATCGAGCAGGCTGGGAATAAATATTTCGACATATTTGAACTATTTTTGTGTAAACTCGACATTCGTTAATGTTACAATGATGTCTTTGAAGTAGATTCAAATTTGTGTAGTGGAGTGTTTTTGTTTTTTTTTTCAATGTTAAAAAACAAAAAACAATAGCAACCTGAAGGGAGAGGGAGATCATGGTACGTAAGATGGTAGTAGATGTGCTGAGGCTGGCCAGCTTATTGCTGTGCTGCCAATATGTGGCGAGCGCCGTTGAGACGACAGTGCAGACCAGCATGGGCACGGTGCAGGGCACGACAATGGAATCGGTACGCGGTCGCAGCTTTGCCGCGTTTCGAGGTATGCCATATGCTAAGCCGCCCATTGGACTACTGCGTTTTTCGGCACCTCAGCCGATCAGTCGCTGGGACGGCGTCTTGGATGCCACGCACGACTCGCCGGTGTGTCCACAAACGGTTCCTCTGCCGAATATGAGCGAAGACTGTTTGACGATCAATGTGTACACCCCGAATGTGAATGCCAAATTGCCGGTGATCGTGTTCATACATGGAGGAGCCAATGTCCAGGGCAGCGCACATAGCCTCTACGAAGTAAATCCTCAATATCTGCTCGATCATGATGTAGTCCTTGTGTCGTTCAATTATCGTATCGGCATATTGGGATTTCTGAGCACGGGCAGCAACTCTGAGTATGCTGGCAACTATGGCTATTTGGATCAGGTTTTGGCCTTGAAGTGGGTAAAGCAGCAGATACCTAGTTTCGGTGGCGATCCCAATTTGGTAACGATAATGGGCATGAGTGCGGGTGCCATGGCGGTAACGCTGCATTTGGCTTCGCCTTTGTCAAAGGGTCTCTTCCATCGTGCCATTGCCATGAGTGGTTCGGCAACAAATCATTACAGCATCGACAATGTTTTCTGGACACGTAAGGTGGCACGTGATGTCTCCTGCCCCATGTTCAATTCGGTGCCTTGTTTGCGTAATGTCTCATGGACGCGTTTCATCGAATTGAACCGATTATATGAACCGTATGGTTTTATAAATATGAAGTGGAACTATGAAGTCGACGACTACTTTCTGAAAAAACATCCATCGTTACAATTGGCAAGTGGAGACTTTAATAGGGTGCCGATCCTGGCCGGCATTACGCGTAATGAACTCGACTACTCAGCTAATCGTAAGTACTAATCACTCGAGTTGAATTTATTATCTATATATCATAAACATTTTTCTTTTTTTTTAAAGACCATTTGAATAATACAATATTCTTGGATGATATAAGCAACAATTTTGATGAGTATGCACCGGAATTTTTTACATATAATTATGACAATCAGATCTCGCGTCGCATTAAAAAATTCTATTTTGGCAAAGAAGATATTGAAATCACTGCTGAAAACATAAAGTCCTTTGGAGAAATTTTTTCGGATAGCATCATTGGTCATGGAGTACATCGCTTGGTGGACATTGCACGAGCGTTCACGATTGTCTTCTATTATCGTTTGGATTATTTGGGCAAAAAGTCATTTCAGGCACCCAATGATAATGATGGCTTTCCCATAGGTAAAGGAAACTGTGATAAAAGACATAGACACTCTCGAATGTTGCTGTTTCTTCTTAGGAGTAACGCACGGAGATGACTTGCAATATGTACTACCCGGTATCTTGTACGGTGGCATTATGTCCTTGAACAGCACCGATTTTTTCATGGTTGATCGCATCACAACTTGGTTTGTGAACTTTGCCAGAACTGGGTAAGTTACCTATTATACTCCAACATCCAATACTCGTATAAGTAAAACATACTCATCTTTCAGTAAACCTGACAATGCCAATATATGGCAGTCTTGCAACTCGTCAAGGATAAGCGCAATGTATAACGATGTTGATGTTGAAATGGGTGTACAACCCTTCGCAGATCGCTATAATCTGTGGGATCAAATGTTTCCAGTGCCAACTAGTGCGGCTGGCAGGCATTTTGGCCAATTAGGCATAGTTTTTGGCATCGCATTGACGCTATACTATCTGGCTTCTCTGCTTCGCTGGCTTAAGGTCATGTGACTGCGGTAATTGGTCTTATGAGCTTAAATACACATTAATTCGGTGTTACAAATCCCGAATAAAGCCATGTCTGGCACTGGCGACTTGATGGCGCTGCTATTGACATTTGTGATTTTCAAAGGTTTAAGCACAGAGACTGTTAATCATATAGTTGAAATTTTTGTTCGTGGGCGCCTATAAAAGCGCCCAGAATTCTGTTGGGAGTACCATATTGCTTTGCTACTCTGACTTTACATTTTCGTTTGATTTGATTGGCCTATCTCAAGTTTTTTTGGTGGCAACTGTCATTTTGTTCGCATTTCAAGAACGTTGGTATTGTTGAAGTGGACGTGTGCGCAAATATCTTGCTGCAGACCATCCTATTGCTTGCTACATTTTATGAGTGCCTGGTATGAAAAGTCGCTAGTCGACGGTACCATCTGAAATACATGAGTTTGTGTGTTCGTGCAGAAAAGAATTTGTCATGATTTTAGAAGTTTCAATTGTCTACCTATTTTATTTTGCTTGCTTTTTGTGAAATATTGGCTCTGCTTCTTCATTGTTACGGGCATATAAATTTTCAATGCTGCTTCTGCACTCTTTCAATGTGTGCTTGAAAAAAGACAAAGGCAATTAAAATATTTTGCACTAATGATGCATTATTTGTGGAAATAATTGTGTGCAAAATACATTTAATAAAATATGGTGCAATTATTCAGTTCATTTGGAACAAATGTTGAGCAGCAATCAACTGAACTGCAAGTGAATCGAAACACCATTTCGTTTGATTTGTAGAGGAGTGCTAAAACACTTCAATAAGGAAATTGCAGACTGACTACACAAAGTATGAATAGTTGGTGGAAGAATAATTTTGGTCTTTTACTATTCGCTTCAAATGTGTCTTCTTGTAAGATATCGAGCAATATGAATAGTGACCAACTACTTGACCTTCACGTGCATAGCCAAAAAATTTTAAAACGCACATCGGCGCAACAACTAAGCGCATGCGCATGCACACACTTTGCGCAGTAGACAAGTGCCTTTAGCAATTGTAATATGGATCTGTTTTCCCACATATTGTCCATGCTAAATATAAAGCTTCAAACATCAACAGTAATATACCATCCCAACTATATTAAAATGAAACTAGAAAGGCAGGACTATAGTCGGGCGTAACCGACTATAGAAAACCCAGTACCCAATGAAAACAAAAAAAATTGTTTTGTTTTTGTAAAAGCCATTTTTCGGCTGATCGTTCCTATGGCAGCTATATGTTATAGAAAACCGACATTTACCATATTCAGGAGTATGATTGGATAAAACTGTCAAATCCAAAATTTGGTAACGATATCTTAATAAACAAAAAAGTTTTTCTCAGTAAATGTGGTTTTTCGGCCGATCGTTCCTATGGCAGCTATATGATATAGTAAACCGATATATATAGTATTGAGGTATGTAATTGGTCATTAGCTAAAACTTTTAAATCCAAAATTTGCTGAAGATATCTTGAAAAAAAAAGGGTTTTTGTTACTAAATGTGGGTTTTCATCCGATCGTTCCTATGGCAGCTATATGTTATAGGACGAATATCGAAAAAAAAAATAAACTTGTTATGCCTATGAATTGGGAGAGTCTTCATGCAAAATTTGGTGGATGTAGGTCTGACCGTTTCCGAGATCCGTTTGTTCATACAGACGGACGGACAGGAGGACAGACGGACAGACAGACAGACGGACATGGCTAGATCGACTCGCTGATCAAGAATATATATACTTTATGGGGTCTGCCATGCCTCCTTCTGCATGTTACATACATTTGCACAACTTTAATATACCCTTTACCATTTTTTGGTACAGGGTATAAATATTCAATTCTTTATTTCCTTGATATCTTATTTATCATACTACAAGTATATACATTCTTTTTATTGTGTTTAGCTTAAAATTAGCTTTCAACTAAGGAGTACAGATATTTCTAATTACAGATGTTTTGTTGATGAAATGCTTATGATGTAAGAAAAGTGGGAATGAAACAAAAAACTTACATATGATTCTTAAAACTAAGTAAAACTAACTAAGACTAAGTGCTAGTGTTAGTGGTGCTAACTAAGAGTTAGCATACAAAACACTAGTCAACACGTAATTTGTGTTGTATTCAGATTTCGTGTATTGAAATTAGTTTTGGCCTGATAAAAAAAATTCATAACATAACGCATAATTTGCGTGTAATATTTTTTCCATTAATTTTAATACCGTACCACGCGATCACAATTGTAAAAAAGCAGAATCAGCAAGCAACGAAAATCATCAGAGCAATTTTGGGCTCCACAGCATTTAGGCGAAGGGAACAAGCATTAGAGAAGTAACACAAAGCACTATGGTACTCCCAACAGAATTCTGGGCGCCTTTCAACTTGTATGAGATGCGGCCTCTATATGATCAAC
Source organism: Stegana nigrithorax (assembly GCA_037044495.1). Lineage (NCBI taxonomy): Eukaryota > Metazoa > Arthropoda > Insecta > Diptera > Drosophilidae > Stegana > Stegana nigrithorax. The sequence goes on along the minus strand of JBAMBQ010005352.1, from coordinate 955,865 downwards.
AGGCTCTGTGCTATTGCATAGTTTTATTGTAAACGGATTGATTTGTATTTAAAGGAAAAAAAATTTATGACATTCAAAAAAGAAACCGCGGATTTGTCTGTTAATAGACCATTTTAATCAATCCAACGAATTCAAAGTGCTTTGCCCACAATCGGCAAGTACTCTGACTTTGAAACATATTGATACCAATTTTACATATATGGCCAACAATTTAAGTACTTTATAGTAATAATCGAACTGTGTTGTACTAATCAGCCACGTGCAAGTGAAAGAAACTATTTTAAAATCTAATCAAAATGATTCCTACTTGGCAAATTATCAGCATGACAATAAAATTGCAACCACGAAATCTTCGTCATAAATTGGGAAACTTCGTTGGGATCGACAACATTATTCGATTAGCAGCTGAAAGAGTAAAGTCGACGCCAATTTTCTCGTACGCGGGCCAACTTACAGGACAGTAGATTAAATTTGTGAAACGCATTGCAAGTATCGAGCAGGCTGGGAATAAATATTTCGACATATTTCAACTATTTTTGTGTAAACTCGACATTCGTTAATGTTACAATGATGTCTTTGAAGTAGATTCAAATTTGTGTAGTGGAGTGTTTTTGTTTTTTTTTTTTCAATGTTAAAAAATAAAAAATAATAGCAACCTGAAGGGAGAGGGAGATCATGGTACGTAAGATGGTAGTAGATGTGCTGAGGCTGGCCAGCTTATTCCTGTGCTGCCAATATGTGGCGAGCGCTTTTGTATACGTTGAGACGACGGTCCAGACCAGTATGGGCACGGTGCAGGGCACGACAATGGAATCGGTACGCGGTCGCAGCTTTGCCGCGTTTCGAGGTATGCCATATGCTATGCCGCCCATTGGACTACTGCGTTTTTCGGCACCTCAGCCGATCAGTCGCTGGGAGGGCGTCTTGGATGCCACGCAAGACTCGCCGGTGTGTCCACAACGGATTCCTCTGCCGAATATGAGCGAAGACTGTTTGAAGATCAATGTGTACACCCCGAATATGAATGCCAAATTGCCGGTGATCGTGTTCATACATGGAGGAGCCAATGTCCTGGGCAGCGGACACAGCCTCTACGAAGCAAATCCTCGATATCTGCTCGATCATGATGTGGTCTTTGTGGCGTTCAATTATCGTCTCGGCATATTGGGATTTCTGAGCACGGGCAGCAACTCTGAGTATGCTGGCAACTATGGCTATTTGGATCAGGTTTTGGCCTTGAAGTGGGTAAAGCAGCAGATACCTAGTTTCGGTGGCGATCCCAATTTGGTAACGATAATGGGCATGAGTGCGGGTGCCATGGCGGTAACGCTGCATTTGGCTTCGCCTTTGTCAAAGGGTCTCTTCCATCGTGCCATTGCCATGAGTGGTTCGGCAACAAATCATTACAGCATCGACAATGTTTTCTGGACACGTAAGGTGGCACGTGATGTCTCCTGCCCCATGTTCAATTCGGTGCCTTGTTTGCGTAATGTCTCATGGCAGCGTCTCATCGAAGTGTGCAAAATGTATGAACCCTATGGTTTTGTAAATATGAAGTGGAACTATGGAGTCGACGATTACTTTCTGAAAAAACATCCATCGTTACAATTGGCAAGTGGGGACTTTAATAGGGTGCCGATCCTGGCCGGCATTACGCGTAATGAACTCGACTACTCAGCTAATCGTAAGTACTTACCATTTGAGTTGAATTTATTATCTATATATCATAAACATTTTTCTTTTTTTTTAAAGACCATTTGAATAATACAATATTCTTGGATGATATAAGCAATAATTTTGATGAGTATGCACCGGAATTTTTTACATATAATTATGACAGTCAGATCTCGGGTCGCATTAAAAAATTCTATTTTGGCAAAGAAGATATTGAAATCACTGCTGAAAACATAAAATCATTTGGAGAAATTTTTTCGGATAGCATCATTGGTCATGGAGTACATCGCTTGGTGGACATTGCACGAGCGTTCACGAATGTCTTCTATTATCGTTTGGATTATTTGGGCAAAAAGTCATTTCAGGCACCCAATGATAATGATGGCTTTCCCATAGGTAAAGGAAACTGTGATAAAAGACATAGACACTCTCGAATGTTGCTGTTTCTTCTTAGGAGTAACGCACGGAGATGACTTGCAATATGTACTACCCGGTATCTTGTACGGTGGCATTATGTCCTTGAACAGCACCGATTTTTTCATGGTTGATCGCATCACAACTTGGTTTGTGAACTTTGCCAGAACTGGGTAAGTTACCTATTATACTCCAACATCCAATACTCGTATAAGTAAAACATACTCATCTTTCAGTAAACCTGACAATGCCAATATATGGCAGTCTTGCAACTCGTCAAGGATAAGCGCAATGTATAACGATGTTGATGTTGAAATGGGTGTACAACCCTTCGCAGATCGCTATAATCTGTGGGATCAAATGTTTCCAGTGCCAACTAGTGCGGCTGGCAGGCATTTTGGCCAATTAGGCTTAGTTTTTGGCATCGCATTGACGCTATACAATCTGACTTCTCTGCTTCGCTGGCTTAAGGTCATGTGACTGCGGTAATTAGTCTTAAGAGCTTATAATAAATAGCATTAATTCCGTGTTACAAATCCCCAACACATACACTTGCTATTAATAAAGCCATGTCTGGCACTGGCGACTTGATGGCGCTGCTATTAACATTTGTAATAAAGGATTATCGTGTGTTTCTGTTGATGACGAGTCTTGCTCTGGGACGCTGAAGGAAGACAGAAAGCATATAGAACTTGCTCAGGCTTCTTACATTTATATAAAAGGACTAGATAGAACGTTGTCATTTGCTATAAATTTAAATTTTTGATGAACAAATCAAGCAGATTAATTTTGTAGTACACCTACAGACAAAAAGTAAGAAATATATATTTCAAACAATCTTTTCATAGTACACATATTTTTACATACCATAAGTTACAAGTGAAGGACGAAGAAAGAAAAGTAGCTATCAAATTTGTATTATCTTGCTTTTGTATTGTCGTCTGTGACTGTTGGTGAAGAGGTGTAAGGCGAGCTGCACTAGAGAAACAATTAATTTTCTGGGATGTACGCTGTACAAGTATGAGAACACTTTCACCCACAACAACAACAACATGTACTCGCCCATTGTTGGCTTTCTTTTTTTGAGTGTTCATTTATTGTATTTCTCTTTATGCTTATTTCTTTGCTTGCTTGTTTATTTGTATGTGAAAATTACGTTTGATCCTTTGCATGAAAGTGAGCATATATTTTTTATCTACTTTTTTTTTTCGATATTCGACCTATAACATATAGCTGCCATAGGAACGATCGGCCGAAAACCCACATTTAGTAACAAAAACCCTTTTGTTATTCAAAATATCGTTACCAAATTTTGGATTTAATAGTTTTAGCTAATGTCCAATTACATATCTTAGTATTATAAATATCGGTTTACTATATCATATAGCTGCCATAGGAACGATCGGCCAAAAAATGACTTACTAAGAAAAAAAAAATTTTATTTCTTGAGATATCCTTACATAGTGAATACAAAATAATAAAGCAACAAAAAATATATTCAGTTTTGGATTGGGTACAGGGTTTTCTATAGTCGGTTACGCCCGACTATAGCCCTGCCTTTCTAGTTTGACATAGTTTTATGTCTATGCTGTCGATAACGAACGTCTGTGAAACGACAGTTTATCAGCGACTTACCAGCGATCAACAGCTAGACAACAGCTCATCAACAACTCGCTCTGTGGTTGTTGTTCGCAACAACAAGACTTAACAGCAGCACAACAGTTTTTGTCTATTGGCTGCTGAAAAATTTGATTTTACAAATGTTATTTGCCATTCAATGTTGTTTTTGTTGTGCGCAATACGTTTCGTTGTTTGCTGAAGAAAAAGCCGAATAATAAATATTCTTTTCTGCTCACACTTATGTTGTTGCTATTTCTCTAACTTCGTTGCAAGGTTTTTTGTCTGCTCGCTCTGTGGATGTTTTTGTTTTTGTTGGTTTTGTATTATTTCGTTTGCTTTTGCATTTAATGTACGTGTATTAGCAAATTCGTGCAATATGTAATGTAAATATGCGTTAAAAGATGAAGGAATTTATCAGTCTATTTCAAATGCATTAGTTTTTGTCAAAATCATATTCTGCACGGTATTACATTCAAATGTAGACATAAAACTATGTTATAATGTTTTTCGTGCAGTGCCAAAACTAGCACCTGTCTACAGGCATTATTTATCTTTCTATTTTTTAATTCACTAATTACTTTTTATTCCGTATATTAAAATTATGTACAAGTGAAATTTCAAATATGATGATTATGTAGCCATAGAAATTGTCTCTGGTCTAGCAAATGAAGTTTATATTTGTTGTCATAAAAAATTTTCAATGACAATTTACAGCAATTCAGTTTTGTCTTGGTCTGCAATATAATTTTTAGATTAAGTTAATTTTGCAACACATTTTACAATTGATTCTTATCATAAAATTAAGTTTTTTGTAATGTCACACTCCTACTGAGCAAAAAAATGCTGACAAAGTGCATTGTTGATGTACGGAATTGAACAAAAATCAAAGAAAATTATAATTTTTATCAATAGAGGATTGCCAGAAGTAACGAAAATATAACTTTAAATTTGTTTTCAGAATCATATGCTATTATAATCTATACTCTATACTCTATTATAACCTTACGTACACATTTGTTGTTTAAGTTATTTATTAAGTCTCTTATATAGTCAGAAAACAAAAATAATTATCATATATTCAGTGGAAATCCTGTTTCATACCCATCCCTCGAATATATTATATTTATCGGCCTATTTTTAAAACCATTTAATTTATATCACACTATAAAATTTAATATTACTCCACATATATTTCTTAACTTAATTCTCATATATGTAAAATCGAAATGCTGTTTAACCATCCACTTCACTGTTATCAAAAATATAAAACTATTGCTTAGTTTTATTGTAAACGGATTGATTTGTATTTAAAGGAAAAAAAATTTATGACATTCAAAAAAGAAACCGCGGATTTGTCTGTTAATAGACCATTTTAATCAATCCAACGAATTCAAAGTGCTTTGCCCACAATCGGCAAGTACTCTGACTTTGAAACATATTGATACCAATTTTACATATATGGCCAACAATTTAAGTACTTTAAGAAATTAAATAAAAAAATTGAAGTATACTACAAATCAAACTATGTTGTGCTAATCAGCCACGTGCAAGTGAAAGAAAATATTTTAAAATCTAATCAAAATGATTCCTACTTGGCAAATTATCAGAATGACAAAAAAATTACAACCACGAAATCTTCGTCATAAATTGGGAAACTTCGTTGGGATCGACAACATTATTCGATTAGCAGCTGAAAGAGTAAAGTCGATGCCAATTCTCTCGTACGCGGGCCAACTTACAGGACAGTAAATTAAATTTGTGAAACGCATTGCAAGTATCGAGCAGGCTGGGAATAAAACTCGACATTCGTTAATGTTACAATGATGTCTTTGAAGTAGATTCAAATTTGTGTAGTGGAGTGTTTTTTATTTTTTTTTTCAATGTTAAAAAATAAAAAATAATAGCAACCTGAAGGGAGAGGGAAATCATGGTACGTAAGATGGTAGTAGATGTGCTGAGGCTGGCCAGCTTATTGCTGTGCTGCCAACATGTGGCGAGCGCCGTTGAGACGACAGTGCAGACCAGCATGGGCACGGTGCAGGGCACGACAATGAAATCGGTTCGTGGTCGCAGCTTTGCCGCGTTTCGAGGTATGCCATATGCTAAGCCGCCCATTGGACTACTGCGTTTTTCGCCACCTCAGCCGATCAGTCGCTGGGAGGGCGTTTTGAATGCCACGAAGAACTCGCCAGTGTGTCCACAATCGATTTCTCTGCCGAATATGAGCGAAGACTGTTTGAAGATCAATGTGTACACCCCGAATGTGAATGCCAAATTGCCAGTGATCATCTACATACATGGAGGTGCCAATGTCTTGGGCAGCGGACATAGCCTCTACGAAGCAAATCCTCGATATCTGCTCGATCATGATGTGGTCTTTGTGGCGTTCAATTATCGTCTCGGCATATTGGGATTTTTGAGCACGGGCAGCAACTCTGAGTATGCTGGCAACTACGGCTATTTGGATCAGGTTTTGGCCTTGAAGTGGGTAAAGCAGCAGATACCTAGTTTCGGTGGCGATCCCAATTTGGTAACGATAATGGGCATGAGTGCGGGATCCCTGGCGGTAACGCTGCATATAGCTTCTCCTTTGTCAAAGGGTCTCTTCCATCGTGCCATTGCCATGAGTGGTTCGGCAACAAATCATTTCAGCAACGAAAATGTTTTCTGGACACGTAAAGTGGCACGTGATGTCTCCTGCCCTATGTTCAATTCGGTGCCTTGTTTGCGTAATGTCTCATGGCAGCGTCTCATCGAAGTGTGCAAAATGTATGAACCCTATGGTTTTGTAAATCAGAAGTGGAGCTATGAAGTCGACGATTACTTTCTGAAAAAACATCCATCGTTACAATTGGCAAGTGGGGACTTTAATAGGGTGCCGATCCTGGCCGGCATTACGCGTAATGAACTCGACTACTCAGCTAATCGTAAGTACTAATCACTCGAGTTAAATTTATTTTCTATATATCATAAATATTTTGCTTTTTTTTTAAAGACCATTTGAATAATACAATATTCTTGGATGATATAAGCAACAATTTTGATGAGTATGCACCGGAATTTTTTAAATATAATTATGACAATCAGATCTCGGGTCGCATTAAAAAATTCTATTTTGGCAAAGAAGATATTGAAATCACTGCTGAAAACATAAAATCCTTTGGAGAAATTTTTTCGGATAGCATCATTGGTCATGGAATACATCGCTTGGTGGACATTGCACGAGCGTTTACGAATGTCTTCTATTATCGTTTGGATTATTTGGGCAAAAAGTCATTACAGGCACCCAAAGATAAAGATGGCCGTCCCATAGGTAAAGGAAACTGTGATAAAAGACATAGACACTCTCGAATGTTGCTGTTTCTTCTTAGGAGTAACGCACGCAGACGACTTGCGATATGTGCTACCCGGAATCTTGTACGGTGGCAGTATGTCCTTGAACAGCACCGATTTTTTCATGGTTGATCGCATCACAACTTGGTTTGTGAACTTTGCCAGAACTGGGTAAGTTACCTATTATACTCCAACATCCAATATAAGTAAAACATACTCATCTTTCAGTAAACCTGACAATGCCAATATATGGCAGTCTTGCAGCTCGTCAAGGATAAGCGCAATGTATAACGATGTTGATGTTGAAATGGGTGTACAACCCTTCGCAGATCGCTATAATCTGTGGGATCAAATGTTTCCAGTGCCAACTAGTGCGGCTGGCAGGTATTTTGGCCAATTAGGCTTAGTTATTGGCATCGCATTGACGCTATACAATCTGACTTCTCTGCTTCGCTGGCTTAAGGTCATGTGACTGCGGTAATTAGTCTTAAGAGCTTATAATAAATAGCATTAATTCCGTGTTACAAATCCCCATCACATACACTTGCTATTAATAAAGCCATGTCTGGCACTGGCGACTTGATGGCACTGCTATTGACATTTGTAATAAAGGATTATCGTGTGTTTCTGTTGGGTGACGAGCCTTGCTCTGGGAAGTCGTCTATCGTTTATTGATAACATGAGTCCAACTCTAAAGGCATCGTTTCCATTTATTTTGTTGTGGGTAAATTTGCCAGCCAGAGGAAAATGATTTAATTTTGGTTTATCGTTTCTTTTGTACTTCAAAAAGGAAACTAGTTATCAAATTTGTATTATCTCGCTTTTGTATTGTCGTCTGTGACTGGTGGTGGAGAGGTGTAAGGCGAACTACATTGCCCCTTCTAAGTTCGATTGTTTGTTTTGATTAAATTTTTGATAACACATGTTTTGTTTTGTTTATTTTTTTCAATATTTTGCTAACATTTATTATTATTTATTTTGTGCTTACGCTTGGTTACATTTATAAATTTTACTTAATTGTTTATAATTTACTTAGTGTAAATACAGTTATATTAATGAAAACCTGCATATTTCGCTTGTTCAATATCGGTATAAATGCTAACGAAGACGACATTTTCCAACATAATATTAAAACAGTTGATTTAAATAAAAATTATTTGACTATTGTAGGTTGCAGCGTTTTGAGCGCAACCAATTTGTGACAGGCCACAAAAATTGGGAAAACCTTATTGATTGAAAAAAATTTAAAAATATATTTAGCCTTTAATAAATAAATTTAACTAAATTATATGCACCAAATTGTTTTTATATGGGTTTTTTCTTTTTTTTTCTTTTACATAAGCTCGTTTTGGTATTCATGCTTTCACTCTTCGTCATAGCCATAAAAAAAGTTAATTGAAAACATTTCATTTGTGCTTCAAATACTTTTCAAAAATACTTTCACTTCTCATTGCTAACATAGCTTAAAAAATATACACATAAGTTGAAAATTGTGACTATGTGTTGCTTTGGTTGCTTAGCACATCTTAGTATAAAGTAACATAAAAAGGATACTAGCGTAAAGGCAATGTTGAAAACATGACGAAAACGGTTAAGGCAACTTGAATACGGACAAATAGTAGAAGAAAGTAATATTATTTCAAAAAGGTTATTAATAAAATTTTAAATTTAAGTTAATGATCATATCATAGCAATGCTAAATGAAGGGCCGAAGATTTCTGATCCTATGTAATATCTTTCAACCGTTTTCGACATTTTTTCAACAACATTTAAAACTGTAAATATAAATTACGAAAAATAGCTTGCTTGTACTTATTTGCACCATAAAGTTGACACTAAATCTAAAATCTCGCACGCATTGCTTAATCGCGTAAGGCCTTGCGACGCTCCCAGGCGACTTGCATCGACCAAATGCTCAGCGGCCGCATGTAGCCAATGGAGCGATAACGTTTCTCGCCATACAATGCCTCTGGTGTTTCGAAGTTCATGCCAATGCGCTCCGAGATGGTTTTATACATGCCACCCGCTGTCTGAAAAGCCTCCTCGAACATGCCCTCCTGTATCATGGTTGCGGCTAGCGCATATGTCACACCCGGCCAAACTTCTTCCGATTGTATATTACTTATATCGACATGCCCTGGCTTTGTGGCATCCACAGTATTGGCAATGAAACCATTTGCAGCGCCAATATTACCGTCATGGAAGCCCATAACATTATTCTCGTAGATGCGTTTCAATGCAGAGCGTACGTTCTCCTTCGGATAGATCTCGTAGTCAAAACCGCATGACTTCAAATACCAATGACCGCAGAGCTGATCGGCCATAATGGTGTCCTTGTGATGGGGCGCTAAATCGAAACTGTAGTAAGAGCCGTTCCAGAGTTTCTCCTCCAGCGAACGTTTGCCACGCTCCAGTATATCCTGATAGCGTAGACAATCGTTTGGTTGATCCAATATGGTGGCTATAGCGGCAATGCTCTGCAAAGCGGCAAGCCAGAGACCCGCACAATAGGCGCTGGGACCATCCATAACCCAACAATCGTATGTTTGATCGGGCATTTTTGTGTTCTCAATCAGACCATCATTGTCCTTATCATATTCGATGGTGCGCTCCATAATGGCACAACACGAAGGATACATAGCCTTCAAATAGGTTTTAGCATCCATGAGATACACTTTGCCATTCGTTTCGTTAATGTACATGCAGGCGGATTTGCGATTTTCTGTTTGTTAAAAAATTTTATTAAAAACTGAACAAAAAACAAAATCTGTTTGAACATAACTTACGCTGCTTCTCCTCTACCGAGTTCTTGCGCTTGTTATCCTGTGAGTATAACTCATAGAGACTCTCTTTATCGATGAACTCAATCGAACTGAATTTGCTGGCATTGTCTGCCTGAGCCTGTGCCAATTCATTTAGCACATAATAATCACGATAAACTTGCAATATGAACTTCGTGTTTAAATCCTTCCACTCGTTGACATCGTGTATATTATAGCAATTGATGAGCGTGAATGGTTCTTCATCCGGATCACCCAAATCATGCGGCACACAGTTCTTAACTTTACGTGGCAATATTTTACCATCGTAGAGCATCTTACGCGTATCGGACAGATCAGCCGCAATCGCATCCTTGAAATCGAATTGCAAGCTGACCTGCAGATTAGGCCAGAGATGCGCCAACGCAGGCGACGCATAGAAATGAACATCGTAGGTATTATACATACGATATTCATGTCCCTCCAGGTAGCCAAAGCGTCCATAGGCGAGTCTGTGCGTTTGTGGGTTTTATATCAAATGGAACCCTGCCACATAATGCTGTACTCACCTCGGATCATCATAGGTGAGTTTCTCACCGAACGAATCGTCGCACTTTAGCCAAATAGTGCCACCGTCGGATATGAAGTATAATTGATTAAATATTGCACACTTATACCAATCAGGCAAGCCTTCGTCATTTAATATGGGCCGCTGCCAGGCATCGATCAAACGCTCCCAATTACTATAATTCTTCAGTGCATAATCGCAGATCCTTGGACCCGCTTCACCACTCGCATCGAAATATTTGGTATAGTAGCGATTATGTGTCTTTAGTTTACGCGGAAATTGTATTAGCGGCATATCCCAAGCCAATACAAATTCCAGATCATGACTAGATTTGGGGTTGAGCGCTATTTGTGCGCAAACGGCGACTCCGATATCTTTGGCTGTCAGAAAGTATTTCGTTGGTTAGTTATATTATTTTCAAGTCAGTAATTCTCTCTATGATTTGTGTATCCTTGAGTAACAGTTTCCGGGATAAGAAAGAATAATTAAGATTGTATAAAAAAAAGGTCTGTACTTCATGTATAGAATCATGAAGCTTTTTATCCACTAAAAGTTAAGCTATGAAGATTTAACGACTGTGGTGTGTATGATTACAACATAAAATCAGAGGGAGAAACTCAGCTGGATGAATTCTTGTTGATTTCAAAAGTAAATTTTATTTTCTTGGCAATATAGCATGAACTATGATGTATCAATGTAAATTCAAGTTCAAACAGAATTCAAGAAGTAACATTGAAAGAAGAGATATCGCAAGGGATCTGAAACATCTGGAAAATCCTGGCGTCGCACAATAATACAGGAGCTGGAAAAAATACCAAGCCACCTGGGATCAAGTCAAGTCATTTATTCCTAACAGAGTACCATGTAAGATTCTTGTGGAGGCTCTATGCTCCCTAGCGGAGTACTAGAGGACAGAAAAGGAAAAAAGTCTCGGTATTGTCAGCCCCTGAGCTGCACTGACTGCAGTTACTCAGAATAAATACTCACTTTTTAAGTTCTCATCCAACGCCTGCTCACTCAACTGTCCGTACTCTTTGAGTTCTGCCCACAGCTGTTCACCATTGCCGGTCGGATCGAATTGTGGACAACGGGTTATGCTAATCTCGGGCCGAATATGGCATGCTAAATTATATGTGCATGGCATATCGGAAATCTTCTGCCGTATAGCCACACCCTTGACATTGCCCTCCGACAGGAGTTCGGCAACAGCGCCACCCTCGGCATCCTGTTTTTTGTTACCTGTACCATTCTTGAATGTAAATGTTATGGAAACTTTGCGCTCATGTTCGCCCACGTTCTCTGCCGTCCACACAAATACGGCACATGGCAGACTGGAGTCCTTGTAGTCGTGCGGTATGACCGGCGAGATTTGACGGCAAATCAAGCGAACGCCATACAACGAGAGATCGTATTCAGTCCAGGCACGCGGATACAACCCCGTGTAGCTGCACTGAGCATCGTCGATGTTCGAGTGCCAGGAGTTCAGTGGCTGCTTTGTGCGGCTACTGCAATTGGGCAGATGACATTTAGAAGAGTTTGTTTCATTTTTAGCTTGCTTTTTGTTTTTCTTATTGTGGTTGTTGCTATTGTTGTTGTTGTAATTGCTGTACGAGTTGCTGTTGTTATTGGTGCTATTGTTGTTGTTGTTGGTCATAATGGACGGTGTTGATGATATATGCATGACATATAATGAGCGATTTATTATTTTTTTTTTTTCCAGTTTCAAATAATAAGATTTTTTTTTTTTGCAACAAATAATGTGTTTGTTGTAAGCAGCGGTGGCAGCAACGAATTTTCCATTTTGACAGCAGGCGTGCACATTTGATTTTCCAAAGTAATGTTTTAAAAGTAAAATAATTTTGTATTTTGATGTGTGCATTTGTTGTTCATGATATTCCAAATAAATGCGAAAGAAAACGAAAACAAATATTTTTATATGTATATATTTAAATAAAAATAAAATATAATACCAATTACTTTGCTGAGAACTTTTGTAAGTGGCACATGCATGCAATAATTATGACAGCTTCGACATATGACGAACATATATATACACAAGTAATACATAAATGCATATGCATAGGCACGCAACTTTATTGCACATACAATAAACAGCACGGAAAACTATCGACATGCATATAAATGTATGTATGTATGTATGTATGTATATGTGTATGAATGTATTTATTACTATGCGATTTTTTCTGTTGCTTTTTTATACCTAGGCTGAGCCTCTACTGTGCACATGTATGCGGCTATTCTGCATGTAAGCCAACTTGCTAATAACTTTTTTGTGGGTCAAAAAGGTTTAATAACCTTAGCGCTAATAAAACGTACATAACCGGGTTTTTGCAATGTTAGTCAGCATGACAGAGATTGACTGTGGCCGAAACGCTTTAATATTTAATTGCAGTTGCAGTCAGTCCAGCCCAGCCAGACAGCACTGTGAACGCTTACGTGACGTTCGCTCATGGTGTCAATTAACTAACAACTGTCAAGCGTTAATTAAATTATTTTACATGATGATTTTTGTTTTCTCTTTCTTTATAATGTTGCGTGTATATGTGACTAAAAATGATTTATCATGATTGAGTTTATGGAACTGTTCATTTGTTTAAGTAACGTTAAAATGTAAATATTATTAGCGCAAAATCAGCATTAAAAGTGTCTAATTTACACTAAGGATCGAGTTACATGCATAATCAAACCGTATATTATAACAAAAAATATTTCTATATATGTACATAAATAAAAATGAGTATCCGTTTCTATTCGTGTGTCTGCTGATTGAATATATTCCTTAAAATCTCTCTTGCACATTTGCAGAAGGCAATATCAATCCAATCCAAACACCACATTTCGGTTGTTCAGTTATATACATGATATTATGGGACACACTCGAATAGAAGATGTGAGCTGCTCTGCCATTTGGCATAATAATTCTATTTATGAAGGCGTACTTAAGCGAGCTTATATACTTTATAAATAAATAAATAGATAAATACATTAAATTCAAAGCGTTTATAGATCAGAGATGGTGAAAATAAAATGTCTTGAAAATACATATATATTAGTACAGGTTTTCTTTTTTCTGATAAAGCCGTATCTTGCAGTTTGCTTTAGAATATTAGCCTGCGTGAAAAATGAACTTCCATATAACATAAGCACCTACAGCAGTTTCAGAGGTCAACACAGCTAACGATACTGAAGTCATTTTGATAAGTTGTTGGCGTGTTTTAGTACAGATTAGGCTAATGTTTTTTTTTTTTTTTTGGTGCTAATTACGTCAACAAGACCGAACCTTGCATGAGCTAATTGGCTTACTTAAAAAAAAACTGTATATAGCGTAGTGTCGGTTTAATTAAAACCACTTCGGGTTGTATACGTTTACAAGGGCGTATTCAGGCCGCCCCTAAATATTTGTGACATCAATTATTATCATAGATTTTTATACAAACTTTATGTTAAGCGCGCATAAAAACTTAATTAAGCAGAAACAAATGGAATTTAAAGAAAAAATTCTAGATGAATTTGCAGCAAACCCGAGGAGGCTGATATTGTAAACTTTGAAAAAAGAAAAAGCTTTCCCCCCTACATTGGCAAGTGTAATACGCCTTTGCACGTTTAGAAAGATTGTTAGTGTGAGCTGTAAGTGTGTGCTTAGAAATAGAAAGAGGTATTATTAAAAAATGGCTATAAGGGTTTTCAAGGCGATTGTAAAATGATTTCTAGTATTTTAAAAATTCCAAGATTTACCAAAATCGCTAAGTTCAATGAACGTAAAATAATATGACACACCCAATAAATCTATTGAAAAATATTGAAATAAAACTTACTTACACATATTCAAACACGAATAAGCGATTTGAACAAATGTGCAGCAGTAAAAAAGCACGCAAGTCAACAAAATATTTGCATACGTAATGTTATGTACAGTAAATATAAAATGAAGAAAAAGTAGAAGTAGAAAGAAAAAGTAGAAAAAAAGCACAAAACGAATAGTAAATAAATAAATAAATAATAACAGCTGTCAGAGGAGCGAGAAGCATTAAAATTTCGAAAAAAAGGCCAAAAACCAAATATATGAAATTGAAGACATGCAAACACGACAAACAACAAAAGTCACGACAGAAAAATGTCAACGTGAAAACAATTTACAAAAACAACGAAACTAAAACTAAACACACTACGTATGAGTAATCCATTGCGGAAGTTGGTGTGCGAAAAATGTAGGTGAAAAACTCTTCGTATATTTTCACATCTGTGTGCGTGTGTGCGGGTGTGTGTGTGTGTGTCGAGCATAGATTTCCGTTACACGGTATACAATGGACATTTGACAGTTTAGACTTGACAGCAATATTAGTCGAAATCATAGCACTTTACTGTTACATTAGTAGAAAGTCATGAGCATAGCAAACACAACGGCACTCTACTCACCTACAACGCGAGAGCAAGCTCTGGAAGATCGTGCAACCCTTGTGATCCTTGATTGTGACAATAAACTGATTCGCATGCACCACATTGTATTCGTAGATGCCTGGACGCATCTGAAAGCGGCAGAACTCGCCGGCGTAGCCCCGTCCTATGCTGCCGCCGCCAATGCCGCCCAGTGGCACGCCGTAGATCTGCTTGCCATTCTCCATGTAATAGTAGTCCATGTAGACGCGACGATTCTCGCGCGATACCTTCCAATAGTAGGCAGCGTATCTGCAATTGTTAAGAAGTTTGGTCAATTATTCCGCTCATTCGCTTGCCCCTGAGAGATATGAGATAAACAAGTGGAAGCAGGCACAAGTTGCTGGGTCTCGTGTTGGATGATGTCATAATGAGCGATGACGCTCAGTTCATTGTGCGCAAGACAGACACAGACGCAGACACGGCAGTGACAATGGCAAACTGTTTGGCTTGGCCCAGGGTGTTGTACAAGTCTTCTTGTTGTTGTTTTTTATTTTTAATTTCGGTTTTGTTGCTTTATTCAGGGCACTCTTTTGTATTCTCTTGCTTGTTATGCTTTGTAAGCGTATTATGTATCTAGTATCGTTTGTGCTAACTATATTTGAGTTTATTCTTTTATTTTGTTGCTTACATCATATTGAGTGGACACTGACTCGAAGGTCAGTTTACTTGTAAGTCAAGTCCAATGTCAATGTCATTTAGTTTGCTGCTGCACTGTTGCTCTTCGCTTGTGCAGGGTATTGATTTGCCGGCTGCAGAGTGCAAACTAATTGGGTTAACTTAAATTTGAGACTGACACTTCCGCTTTTATTCTTAAGAAATTTGTATACTTTATATTTACACAGATGCATTACAAGCTTGACATGATTCTGTTCTTTGCATACTTAGGCGTGGATCTGCAGATGGCTGAGCATATCCAGCAGCCGGATTTCAAATTCTCTGCTATTCTAATAAGTATAGGGTCAATAAAGTAAATAGTAAGCAACGTTGAGTATAAGGAGACATTATGGTAGAGAATATTAAATTTATTTTTGTTTTAGCTTCATTTAAGTTGCGCTCTTTTATAAAAGCAGCCAAATATAATTTTTGTTAAGCCTGCAGGTAAACCTTTTATGTGCTAAATAAAATAGCTTTGAACCCATGTTACCATTCGACATGACTAAACCATTTGCGTAACAACTTTTCTTTAAAAGGTAAACCTTTAAATAAAACAAAAAAGAAAATAACCTGATTTCTATGCCGTTGGCAATTGAGAAAATAACATCAGCATCCGCATGCCTTCGATGGGCCACAAAAAAAAAAAAAAAACAGAATTCATAAAAACTTTATGCATCTGCAAAGCAAGTTACATTGTTGAGAATAAGCTTGGATGCAGTTACTGTGTAAGAATTCAATTATAAAACAATTTCAAGAAAAAAAAAAAGGAAAAAAAGGAAAAGACAGAATGGAAGTAAAAACAGAAAAAAATCTAAATCTAAATAAAAGGTAAGGCAAAAACAGTGAAGTGCTGGCGCTCCAGCTTAGGGGAGCATTTCAATAGCTGGGCAATTTCAATGCTTGGCAAAGAAATATTCATGTTAACGCAAAAGACAAGGAAAAAAAAAAGTTAAAAAAAAAAATAAATAAAAAAAAAAACAGAAAAAAAAAGAAACCCCTAGGGTCAACGGTTGCCGCTTAGATGCTTGGCATGTAATTAGTGCAAAAAAAAAGGGGATGTGCGTACAGTAATTTTTTCGCCATTGCTTTTCACTCACTTTAATTAAGAAGTCAAGAGAGACACGACCTGCGTGCGTGCGTGGCGACCCCAACTTTATCGTAGTCAATTTGCGGTCGCGCATGTGGGGGCGGCGGCGAAACACGAATTGGATTTGTGTTTTGATTCACTGTAGTTTGAATTTATCGAGTAATTTGCGTAGTTAGTTTAGCTAATTGTTAATGCAATTTTAATTGTATTGCAGTTGCTTACAAATGAAATTGTATAAATTGCGAAAATCTGCGTAGCCATGCATATTGAGTTACGCACAGTGGCGCAAATAAATTGTGCATGGCATATTTTTTAATTGACAAAAACAACAACAATAACACAAAAAATCGTATGACGTGTGTGGGCGGTTCGTGTCACTAGCTACTGAAGCCGCCGCACGCATGCGATCAGGCAAATGCAATTCTGTGCCAGCATGGCACGAAATTAATAAACTTTATTGTTTAATTGCATGCAACTCTTTGCTGTCATTTTTTTTTAACCTTAATTTTTATACCCTGTACCAAAAAATGGTAAAGGGTATATTAAACGTGTGCAAATGTATGTAACGGACAGAAGGAGGCGTGGCAGACCCCACAAGGTATATATATTCTTGATCAGCATCGAAAGCGAGTCGATATAGCCATTTGCGTCTGTCTGTCTCTATGAACAAACGGATCTCGGATCACCAAATTTGGCTCGATAACTCGCCCCATCCATAAGCATAATAAGTTTATTTTTTTTCGATATTCGACCTATAACATATAGCTGCCATAGGAACGATCGGCCTTTTGTTTTTCAAGACATCGTTACCAAATTTCGGATTTAATAGTTTTAGCTAATGTCCAATTATATATCTCAATATTATAGATATCGGTTTACTATATCATACAGCTGTCATAGGAACGATCGACCGAAAAACAACATTTACTCAGAAAAACTTTTTTGTTTATTAAGATTTCGTTACCAAATTTTAGATTTGATGATTTTAAGTAATATCCAATCATATTCCCGAATATTATTAATATCGGTTCACTATAACATATAGCTGTCAAAGGAACAAATGGCCGAAAAATGGCTTTTACTAAAAAAAATTTTTTTTCTTGAGATATCCTTACATAATACATACAAAATATTTAAGCAACAAAAAAATATATTCTGTTTTGGATTGGGTACAGGGTTTGGTTTCTATAGTCGGTTACGCCCGACTATAGCCCTGCCTTTCTAGGTTTTTTATATTTTTCTTTTGGTTTGATTCATGTTGCAAAATTTGCAGTGACAGCTGCCTGAAGGTTTAAGTGTTTATGGCTGAGTGCTGTTGACATGTAATCAAATTATGCAGCCGCAAGTTTGTTTAAATCTTCAAAATGCTTTTAAATTAACTTTCAAGTGCTGACCTGAGTTTGACGGCTGCTGCTTTGTTTGCGGTTGCATATTTTAGTTAAGCTTTAAAAAACAAAAGCAAAACGCTCTTTAAGCTGTGCTTCACATTTGACGCAATCGTCAACATGCGGCGAATTTCAGCAGCTGTGCTGTGACACAAGTAAACGAAGCACCTCCTCAAATGCAATGAAAAAGTCTACAGTTGATAGACTCAACTGAGTTGCGCATTTGCCACAGTCTGCATGGGTTTAATTCTTCATATTAACTTTGTAAAGAACTAATTTTAGCTGGTCATGTCTAATTGTTGCTAAGGAGACTTTTTGAAACAAAAAATCTTTATTGCTGTGCATACTCAATAGTTTTAACGCTTCGACTTTACAACGTTGAGTCATGCAAAAAAACTATGAAGCATAACCATCTTAACACAGTTCCCATAAATTAAGCAGCGTGAAATTTACTGTTGTGTTGTGAATCACATAAAATGTCATGCTATATTATTGCTGTTTAAGTATAATATTAATATTCGAAAATGCTATTTGTCAGCCTTGAACTTTAAAGAAAAAAAATGGGGATATTGATATAAGTTAAGATTCTTTATTAAACTAATCAACTTAAAAGTCAATAACACCATTGGCTTTAGAAACCTATAAATATTGATATTGAAAAATGTTCATACTATCCCCAAATAGTGTAATTAATAGTAATTGCATCAAAACTATAGATTCAGGGGTGTACCGGAGAGTATTTGGATTAGAATATGACTTTCAGCCGTCTGCAATGGAACTTGCAACTTGACCAAGCAAAAGATACGAAATGCGTTGAAGACTATTGAGGAGAAGGAGGAGTTTGAAGCCGGAATGGAAAACACCTTTGGCTACACTACTGAAATAACAAAAACAAAGTAGCTGTCGATAATTGTGTTATGCTCAGTTCTGACACAAGGGGCTGCCAATTGTGAAAATTGATGAGCAGTGAGAAGAACTTCTGCGCTTGACAAAAAAATATTCTCCTGAATTTAAAATTTATACCAAAATAGTTGTGTGTCTGTACAAAAACAAAGAAATAACGAAAAAAAAAAAAATAAAAAATACAAACAAAAATAAAAACTCTCCACGTTTCTCCAAGGCCGACGGATTTTTGGTTAAACATTACAGTTTTTCGATTGCCATACGTACAAATTCTTTGGTGAGTGACGTTGGCCGTGTTTTAATGTTGAAATGTTTACTCACGTAGCGCTCACGCGTGCTCGCAGTTCGCAACAGCAAATATATTGAAATGAATCTACACGAGGGTGTCATCTGCAATGGCTGCATGAAGGCGAACTTCTCTGGCCGCTGCTACCGTTGCATGTCCTGTCGGGATTTCGATCTATGCAGCGACTGCTTTCGCATGGACTTCACGACGCGAGAGCATCTCTTCGATCATCCCATGAAATGCGTCTACACACAAGCCGATGTTGAACTGTACTTTGGCGGCGAGTACATCACCGGCGATCCGCCGCAAA
Organism: Stegana nigrithorax; assembly: GCA_037044495.1. NCBI lineage: Eukaryota > Metazoa > Arthropoda > Insecta > Diptera > Drosophilidae > Stegana > Stegana nigrithorax. Next base: position 936,414 of record JBAMBQ010005352.1, on the reverse strand, counting down.
GCTATCGCTGCCCCTACTGCTTCAGCTGGGGCTACAACGAGTCACTGTTTCTGGAGCACATCACCGCCTTGCATCCGAATGCCAATCCGCAATTGGTCTCGACCATCATGAATCTCTTCGAGCAGCAGCAGGCGGCGCACATATTTCTGGAGGAGGAGCAGCTCTCCGCGTTTGCCGCCTCCGCGAATGCGCGCAATCGCAATGTGAATCGCCAGGTGGGCTGGGAACTGTACCTGCATCCACTCAATCTGAATGGCAGCTACCTCGAGGACGCTGCCAACAGCAATCGCAGTCAGCTGCAACGCCGAATTGGCTGCAGCGGCAATTACCACAATGACACGCCCCAACGCAACCACGTGCACTTCGGCCGTGGCGGGCGCGGCCGCACTTCGGCTGGCGGGGATGCCGCACGCGCCGTCGAGCATTATGTGGAAGAGCGCCGGCAAAACGGCGGCAATGGTGACAACGCTGTCAGACGCCTGGCTCCAGACGAAGCGCCAATGCGCAGTAGCAGCAGCAGCAACAACAACGAACACAATCGCTCGGCTGCTGAACACAATCGCAACGGCGGCATCCGTCGCCTCGGCGGCTTCAGTGATCGCAATCTTGGTGGCAATGGTGGTGGCGGCGGCGGCGGCGGTGGGGGTGGCGCGTCGGCAGCTGCTGCCAACCAAAGCTTTCGCAGTTTTCCGCGACGCACTTCGATGCGCATGAATCAGCAGCAACGCAATGTCATATTACAGAACTATTTGCCGCCCATACCGGAGCACAACACCAACAACAATGCACGGCACGCGCGCTTCCATGAGGACGCCAGTGGTGGCAGTGCAGCAGGCGGCAATGCACGCTCGCGCATCAGCATATCGGAGCGTTTGCGTCAAACGCTCTCCGAGGCAGATCGGCAGCGCTTTAATTTCTTTGCCTCGCTGCCGGTGTCCGAGCAGCAGCCACAAGCGGCCATTGGGCCACCAGCGACGCCGCAGCATGCGCACGTGCTGACGACGCCGACGTCGCCTGGAGATGCAGCGGCCGCAGCAGCCGCTGGCACGCATCCCACCTTGGCCGAAATGATGCGCTTCTATAACAATGGCATTGACTTGCAGCATGCGCGTGCGCAAAGATTCCGTGGCACGACGGCGCGCGGTGCTGGCGGTGGAGCGGGTGGTGGCGGCGGCGGTGCAGGACATTACGACGAAACAGTCAATACTGGCGGTGGTGGTGGTGGCGGTGGTGGTGGGCGTGCCAGCTTGGTTCGTGCCGGCAGTGCTGGCAACGGCGGAGTTGGCGGCGGCGGAAGTGGTTTACGCGGCATTTTCGGTGCTGCTTCAAATGGCGGCGCCGGCACCGCTTCCAGTGGCCTTGGTAATCGCGCACGTGGACGTGTGCGCATACATGCCGATGCCTTGAGTCATGTTCTCACTGAGCCATTCCAGCGTGTCAACGATAACAGCATGTCTCGCCATCTATCGCTAAGTAATGAGCATCGTGGCAGCGGCGTCGGCGGCAGCGGCAGCGGCGGCGCCAATTCGAATCGGAATACACGTTCATTACGTCTTGCGGCACCCTATCCGATACGCAGTGGTGAGAGTGGCAGCGACTTCACCGTGACCACATCGGGTCCCTATCGATTTAGCAGCGGCAACTTGGGCGGACTGAGCAACACGGTGGGCACGCATCAGTCGCGTAATGTCGTTATACTGCGCACCATTGAGGAGGAAATGGAGGAACAGCTGAACGCTTCCCAAATGGACATGGTGGCTAGCAATAGTAATGCGCCAGCAACGGCCAAACCGCCCGAAGAGACGCGCACGGAAATGGAACGTAATAAGTATTTACTTAACAAATTCCTAAAACCGCCCGACCCACAAGCGAGTTATCCAATTTTTCTAGCAAATCGTGCTGAATTCGTTGCGCAGCTGTTAATGTCCGCCCTGAGTGTTGATGAGTTGGTGCTGTCCAGTTGGGAGGATGAGGTGGCAAGCGATTGCCCGCCAGTAATTGAAGACAGCGTGGAAACCACAACAACAACAACAACAGCAGTAGCTACGGAAGTAGACTCTATGGACATCTATCTAGATGCCGAGGTGCAAAAGGCTTATGCATTGGATACTGAACTGCAAGGGACGGTCACCGCAGCGGCAGTTGGCGCCGGTGATGCCGGCGATTTTGCTGGTGAGTCGCCGGAGCATGAGCAGGCGCCGCCGCTGTTCGTGACTGCTGATGCGACGGCCCTTGAGGAATCTGAAGTCAACGACTGATTCGTGCGTTTGCCGGCGTTGTACTGACCATATACATATGTGTGATATTAAAGTTATTGATTACTAAATTTTTTGTTGCAATAAGCATTGCTTGAAAAAAAAAACTCAAATAAATTCCTGAAATCGAAGAAATGCTAAGATTAAAACTGTTTTGTGCATTCCGAGCTTAGCGTGTAGATCAGTAGACAAAAAACTATGAACATTTCAAGATCTCAACTAAAAAGATCGAGCAGGCCATTAAAGAAAATGGAAGCATTTTCTCCACACCTAATCTAGAACATGGTACACAAATTTGAAGGAGGCTACTTCAGTTATTCCGTTAACTGGCTTGCTTTGATATGTATGGATTTGTGAGCAACTAAATACAAGTGAAGAAAATAAGTTTGTTCCACGCATCTCACTATTGGATTGAGATGGGACCCATGCATGTATTTGTGTCAAACAGGTAATGAATCAAGCAGATATGGTCTATACGTACATAATCGACGGCAATAACATTTGCTAACAATTTTAAAACTTCTACAATATAAGCAATGACACTTAGTATTTCAGACCCAAGCGTTCATAAAGTGGAACGTCACGTTTTGTGCGACTGCTAAGGCTAGAATCGAAATCGCCCATGCTGACGAGGTACTCCGGTCTGGGTATCTTTGGATTACGTCTATAGAAATCGATGAGAGCGCGTGTGCTACGCAGATGTCGTATGCCTTTGAAGATACGTTCACCAGTCAACACTTCCTTGGGGAAGATGGTTTCGATTGGCACATCTGCGGTTGCTTTGACCCAAGGACGGCTTTTGGGCGGTATAGTGCGTCCAAAAGCGCTAAACAGTTTTAACTTGTCGACACGTTTGGCAATACGTTTCTTTATGTGCGACTCGTATTTGAGTTCAATAGCAATCTCCGGCTTGTTCCAGCGATCAGCTACTGTCTTTGCAATTGCATTGACCTCTTTCGGATCCGTTTTGATGGAAGCGAGAAGTGTGCGGTCGCCTTTAATTGAGAAAAGCTCTTTTAGTTTGGGCACTGTGATGCCAGAATCTTTGGCACTTCCCACATTGTTCAGCCATTCGATGAAGCGCTTTGCGGATGCGTCCATAAGATCTTCAGCCTGTTCGTCCAGTGTTTTATGGGACAGATCATAGCTTTTGGGATAGATCTTTGAGTCCCATCTTACACGCTCGGAGCGCGGTTGACACAAGAACTTCGACATCCAGCTCTGTTCTGCTACATACTGTTTCCTGCTACCTACGGGCTCATCAAGTTTCAGATCGACCTGTTCGTACTCATGCTCCATCCGCACAATATCGGAAAACTGGCTCTCGTTGAATTGTTCCTCGGCATCACGATTGCGCAACTCAACAATCTTACGTCCTGCTTCTTCATAATCGTATGTTGGTTCTGGCACATAATTGGGTTTATCTTTAATCAAATCATTCTTGATAAATATGAGCTTGTCCTCTTCGGAGTAATCATATGGCATAATACGCTTCACACGCTCTTTGACACGTGGCGGCAAAACACATGTATAGTCGATTTGCGGTATGCGGGGTTTTGTATCGCAACGTATGGAATGCTCCAACTCATCGATAACCACCTCCCAGTACTGTCGTGGTGTGAGGCCCGGCATTTCAATTAACTGGGTCAGCACACTCGGTGGCTCATCAGTTGATTGATCAAAAATTATCGGCTTCTCATCCTCAGGCAACATGGATACAGCTTTGCCTGCCATCTTAAACATCAAATCTCAGCGATTCGATGACGTTCTCTTTCTTTGGTATTGCTATACCAATTTTTAAGGTAAAGCGGTCAAAATCGAAAAATGAGTTTGAAAATAAAAACCAATAGTTAAAAATAAAAATTAGGGTGATTTTTTGAATAATGGTTGCTTCTGACTAAGTTAATTTAAATATGGTTGGGTAGCTTTTCATATTTCAATTTGACGCTTTCGTTTTGCTACTTAGTTCACAGGAAATTTATTAAAGTACACTTAATTATGAGATATTAGAGATGCTAATGTGCAAAGGGGTTGGCTTTGTCTTGTATTCTTATACTAGTCTTGAAGTGTGGGGGAGGCTTCCTAGTGTTTTGCTGGATGCCCACCATCTGCTTCACTTAATGTTTTATTGTGTGGAAGGATTTAATGACAACAATAACATTTCCGTTGTGTAAATAATCTCCTTCTAGACAGATTAGAATTGAACTTTTTTCAACTGATTTCTCTTATATTCCCTATTGGTTTAAATTATATTTGCACATGTTTGTGCTGTTATTTAATCCTTCATTCCAGGGAATGTTGTTTTTAAATGAACATTTGGGAAATGTAAAAATATCACAATATGCGACATTTGGGAGACACTACCAAAAATAGACCAAGTTCCAATCAACTCCGAACCATAGAGCAAAAGTAAAAACTAAAAATAAAGTAAACTGCCAGCTTCGTACACCGAGTACGAGGAATGTGAGACGCTCAGTTTAAAAATTTTTTTTTTTCGCACTTATGCTGCAATAAAATAGAAAAAACCAAAAACAAATATGGGTAAAAAAAAAAAAGAATAAAACCAGCAGTGGAAAAGCGGTCTGTGTACTTTCCATGACACCAACACATTATAAAATCTAAAACAAACACAAAGCTATGCTGTCAGTGAATTCCCTTTATGCCAACGAACGGCCGCATCGAATACCAACACAACCGGGCGCCATTTTTATATCTTCCCTTCGGCATATTAAGAGGAAGTGACGTAGGACATGTAAGAGCGCTCGAAAGCATGTCTGATTACTTCAAGACTCACCAAGTGTAAAGCAATGAAAGATGTGTTGTTTGTTTAAACAAAATCGGTGGCAAGGGGTTTGGCATTACTCAGCTCAGTCCTCACGCTTGAACTGAGAACACATTTGATGTCTGTGGAGCAAGTGTCTGCTGTGCAAAAGGGCACCTACTCAGCCAGCTCCTTTGCAGCTGTTAAGCTAAAGTTGAGTGGGAGTGTGTTTGGCTCGAAGGGTTCTCAAAGAGCTTAGATGGAATCAACTCCCAGCAGAGACATTTGCTCAAGTGTCTGTTGTTATAATAGCATGACAATGGGCACATATTTTCGATCACAGAGGAGGTTAAAAGTTTGCTGCTGACAAGTATATATAGGATCTAAAAGTTATTCAATACCAGAAAAATATAAGCTATATCAATACATTTTTAAAATATTCACTCAATAATCCTATCGGAAAAAAGAATAAAAATAAATCTAAAATCATAGAGGGAATTGAATGTTTTTTGTTTTTATTTCACACATTTTTTAGATATGACTTAAACCCCAACTGTTCAGTTATTATTTATTTGATATTTTATTCTCATGATTGTAGAGTTTTTAAATAGAATCAATGTTCGGGGACTATTTTGTGTTTAGAAAGTAATTTATGGATTGTTTACTTATCGTGGCAATATACAGACATATTCAGTTATGAAGTGGCAAAAGGCGGTTTTTATGAAAGCTAATTAAAGATGTATTTGATAGAAAATGTTATTATGGTATTTGAAATTTCTTATCAAAAAAATAAAATTTAAACATCTGCTACATGCTGCAGTTTGTTGTTATAAGCTTTGCCGTTGTTGTGTAAATAAATGAGACGCAATTTTTTTTCATATAGTACGGCAAGTTAGTGATATAAGTTTAACCCAATAAGGAAAATATTAAGCTTAATGGTTACAGTATACAACTATTTAAGCTAGATAAAACAATTTTTTTTTTTAAATTCCTCAATTTTTTAATTTGTTCCGAAACAAAAACTAAAAAGTATGTTATATGCATTTCGTACTGACGAAAACAGTAAAACAGACGCTTATCATGAAACACTGCGCTAATTATGAACCGTTGGAAAACGCATAAAAGGCGACGCTCTCCAGTTTTTTTTCTAATCTGAGCAATAAGTTTAATCAGCAGAAACATTGTGTAGTATTAAAAAACAAAAACAACAATTATAATAAAAAAGCCTGCACAGCTGTGCCAATAGTCATAGTAAGTACGTATGTATACAAATATGTGCATATGAACTTAATCTTGTTTACATTAGGAAACTACAAACTTGTTTTGGTTGAACTTGGATGTGGAGTTACTCATCACTCAGGTGATGTATGGAAAGGGATTTAAAAATCAGAAACACTTAAATTTTCTCAGATTATATTCAAATAGGCAAATATTGGAAACAGACAATATGCAGTCAGAGCTCTGGATCAGAATTAAATCTACAACAGAAGCTAAGTTTACTGCAAAACGATTAACTGTAATGCAGAAAAAATGTTACAATTATTAAAATATTTAAAGGAAATTATTCAATAAATTGAAAAGAAATGATTATGCTACAGCTTTTGACTAAAATTTTATAGCTTCTCGCTTAGGCGAACTTGACTGTATGTACTTTTGTTGTTTGTTCTATTATCAGAGAAAGATACACGAAACTCAACGCACATAAGTAGTCATCAGCTGTGAGTAAGCAAGTGCGATTGTGCACCCAGATAGCATAGTTAGCATTTATTTTATTTATTATTTTATATTTGCGCCGTGAGTAGCAATTTAATTGAGTTTAATTGATAAAGGTTTTCTACAGCATTTGTACTAGAAATTAGTTAGAACTAAAATGTTTTGCTTGTTATTAAAATCGAAATTTCGAATTTTATAAGTTGAGCACAGATTTGCTCCTCAGATATAAGTTACTTACTAAAAACTGATCACCTTAATTTGTGTAATTATATTAAAAATATTAATCAGGCAGTTTTATATTCAAAAAAAGGATTTATATAATTTTTTCGGCAGGTCGGATAAAGCTTACAGCCGGGTTTAGAAACTTCATTGCAGAGCAGTTCACTATAGCGAAGTTTCACTTTCCATGCTATGCCTGCTGAGCTTGCACATTTTGATGTACGCTTACATCGAACCTGTGCTGAATTTTTGCCAAACATAAAACAAAGCAGAAATTCAATTAACAGCAGAACCGAAACAGAGCCCACAGTTACACTTGTGCGGCAGTTCGAGAGCGTCTTTGCAAAAGCTCAAGACAATGAAGAGCAAAGCGCAGCCACCCACGCGTGCCCAGCCAAGACGCTGAAGCAACAGTTCGTACGTTCGTGCGGTTATTGCACTTGGAATTGGTTGTACACCCACTTGTGGGCCGTGGGCTGAGTGTGGTGTGTGTGGTGTGTGTAGTGGGTGGCTCGCTACGGCTGAGGTTCGCTTGTAGGTTTGGAAACAACCTTTCCGGAGTTTTTGGCTTACTGCGGGCGACTGCCACAATTTGTTCGCTGGTTTCCTGCTTATTTTCTTGGCGGTTATTTTTTTACTTATAAAAGATTTATAGGTTTTTCGTTATTATTGCATACATATGTTACATATGTGTATATCATTTTTTCTTGACTTAAGCAGTTCTAGACAGTGAGCTAAGTTAATATAATAAAATGTGCAGGTCTGCTTACTTAACTGTCTGTGTAATTAATTGCTTTTTAATGATGTTTTAATAAGGTCATACACGAATTTATTATGACAAACAAGTGTGCTTAGGTAAATGTGCACATATGTATGTCGGACAAAGGGAACAAAGTTGCTTAGTGCGTTGCTATTTGGAACATAAAAAAATACCTGCATAAAAATGCCGTTAGCGTCTTCGAGACGACGTTGAGGGTAATGACGAACACGATAATGAAGAGCGGTGTACAACCTATTATTGTGATTGTTGTTGTTGTTGTAAATAGCAACAAACTATGAAATGTAGTCAGTGCACGCGAAAAATGCTGCAGCTGGCACGAGAACGAGAGTGACCGTAGCCACCGAGCAGACCAACCCAGGCACACGAAACCAGAAAACGAAAAATTAAAACAAATACAAAGAAAAGTCAAAAGCAAAAAACCGAGCTGGCGCCACTCGCATGTCAAAGCTGTGCTCTGCTCTGTTCCTCGTGGAACGCGTTATTTTTGGCACGCACCAAGGACACGTACAACGTGCGTACTTAAGCGCTGCTGCCGGGCCAAAGGGGGATCTGGATTATTGATTAGCTATGCGGATATATTAGCACATCTTACCTGCATGCCAGCGGCACCATGGGCAACGACTGCTTAATACTCGGACGCAAATTCTGATTACGTTTCTCCGGCCAGACGTGATCGAATTTCAGCTTGAGGCCGTAGCGCGGCACCGCCGTGACGTCGTCGCTTCCTTGCTGCTGCAGCTCAGCGTCGTATGTTGCACTAACCGAATCCATTTAGTTTTGTTGTGACGTTGTTTGTGCCAGTGAATACTTCTGTTTTAATAAATTTAGTTTGTGATTGCGTTTGTTGTTGTATTGAATACACGTAATGTTGGCTTTGCCAGCAACTTAATACATAGTTTGTTAATGGATTGTTTTAATTAAACACACTGCACGTTATTCCCAAGCAGATGCACGACTGACCGCACGTCCAACCACTTTCAGTATCTCGAATACACTGAATTCACTGAGTTGGCTGGCATCGAACCGCGGCGTTGCAGCATGCTCGCGAACCAAGTTTGACCTCAAACTGTATCTGTTGCGGCGACGCTTCAAACAAGTCGGAAACTACGTTTTTTCCAATTGCTTGCAGTTTAAGACATATTATTATTATTATTATTATTATGCATTTGTATTTCATCAAATTTGTTAACAATTGGAATTTTGGGCATTTTAGTCGGAAAACCGAGCAAAAGTGGCTAGATTGGGCAAAAATAGGGCAAGTGTCGAATCGCCGAGTTGGCAGCGCACAGCGGACAAGGAGCACAAAAGGAATCGCCCGATAATTGGCGAAGATGGAGAGAATGGGGGAATGGCCGATAGCCTTTGGAAGAAGAAGAACTGGAATACGGAGTATTTTCTTCTCTCTCGCACACACACTTTCTCTCACACTCTCTCCCGTTGCGCTTCGCTATCTTGTGGCTAGCAAATATTAGATTTGAGGATTATTGCTTAAATTGTACTTTTTGAAGCCTGCACTGAGTCAAGTTGATTATGTCTGTCTCTAGTTGATTGCAGCAGTCAAATAATTCTTTATTTACAGTAGTATCTTGCTCGCAATTGAAACCGGGCTCGGTCAATTTTATCATTAATTGTTAGCACGAATTGACACCGAAATTAGGAAAACAAACTCATTATTATATTACTTATATTCGGCAGCAAAGTAAAATAAAACTTCGTTTAGTCCCTTAGCCTAAGTTAATTGTAATTTCGCAGGATACCTGAGGTATTGATGACGCAAGAATCTAGAGGCGTGTATGCTTCGGGGATACTTCTGTAGGCATCCGAATTTTAAATAAAAATATGAGATGATTATTCCCTCTGCCAATTACTATTTCTCATTTTAAGAAGTTTTTGAATTGTTATTCAAAATATAGGAAGTTATAATATTAACATCATCTAAAGAAAAACAGTTCGGACAATCGTTTTATTGCTGTCAGCACACTTACATTGATATAGATAAACTATCTGGATTCTTAAAGCGCGTATTATAAAAACTTCATTATTAAGTGATGTACAGTCGTGTCTGGATATAGTAAACTAATTATTGCAAGGCCTGTTAACAGTATTGCAGTTTTTCAATATATCAAAATACACTTTGTGCAAATAAATTCAGAGATCATTAAAACAAATTAGCAGGAAAACATAAATGTATGCTTATTGAAAGAATTGGCGAATGGACGTTTGCTTCTTGCGAAGACACGATCCCACTAAGATTAAATACACATAATTAATCCCACTTTCAACCACAATCGGTTTGCACTCGACAAAAAATACCCTCTTTGATTTTTGATTTGTATTGCTTTCAAAACTTTGTTCACTACTTAGCTGTTTTCGATTGTTCACTATTCAGAGTACTCCATGAAAAATTTGAGTGTTTACTATATCGAGGTGTTCACTATATAGGTGTTCACTATACCCACACACGACTGTATTTCGTTTTTCTGATTCTTATCAGATTTCAGAGCATTTCGTGCATATTCCTGTTTTTGTTAATGACAATCATTATTCAATACATATACTCGTATTTGGTTTTATACTCTAATCGCATAAAATAAATAATAGGAGAAACGCGGGTATGTGAGCGAACATTAAATGAAAGTGTTTTATTTCATTGAATTATTAACTTCTGCATTGTAAAACATGCGATCCGGATTACAAGGCAAATAATAAAACTATTACATTTTTTACCTCTATCCATCGGGATGACAGTATGATTTTGGGACGATCCGGATTAACGGGTCGCTACTGTACTCAAATGACTTCTCAGGGGTAATGTACTCCGTAAAGAAGAAGAGCCACATGTGCAATGCCCGGCAAGTGCAAAATGCACTCAAAACCAAATAAACGCCGCTTCCCTACTGTTCAAACACTCTGCGACTCAACAGCTGATACAGCCGAGCAAACGTAAATCTACAGAGAGAAAGGCAAACAACCCTTGCTGCAATTGCTGCCTGAGTACATTTTACCTTCTCGGCCCGCGCTAGCGTATATAAAGTGAGCAGAATGTGAAATTTGACGTCGTGGCAACAATGGCCACTCAGCTCGAACTTCCACCAGCTCCCAAGTGTCCAGCGGACAGTTTGATGCGAGAAGTTGGTACAACTAACCTGCAATAACTGCCAATAAGAAATGATATTTAATTTTATGTTCTACGACGTCGTCATTTCTTTGCAACTGTGAGTGAGACTGAATGCGTGTTGTCAGTATGAATTGCGACGCCTGTCTCTGTCGCACTGGCGTCAAACAGCAAGTGGAAACGAATGCGCTGCTGTTTCGTAGCAGCTGTGTGTCTACTGGGTGACCAGAGCGTTGTGTATTCTTCCACTCAACGAAACTCGCTGCAGAGTTACTTCGAGCGGACCGTAGGGTATTCGAACCTGTACCGAATGTACCGTCGGTTCCTATGTGCACCAAAGGTATTTTTTAGCGCGTTCACCGTTATTACTTACCAACGAACAACTGAAGTCAGAAGTATTTCAGCAGTCGTCGGGGTAAGACACGGTCGCGGCTTATGCGGGTGTATTTAATTTCAAATGCAACAAAAAGTGTTTAAAAAGTAAAGTAGCATCAAACGACAACACCACTTATAACGTCTTTAATAAAACGCAAATATTCATGTGTATTTAGTACCGCTAGAAAAACCAATTATTTAATTTAAATTAAGTCCAAAAAGGTAAAAGCAAAAAAAGCAAAATTCAAAGTAAAAAACCGAAAAACAAATAAAACCAAAGAAGAAAAAGCAAAAAAGTAAACGCAAAGTAAATAAAGAAACTTAAAAAAAATCGATTATTCAATACTTGTATAAATACAACAAAAATAAGTTTGAGTGTGTGCTGGTGTGTATGTGTGCGTGTGTTTGAGTTTGGCTTTGCTTAAAACATATTTGATTTAATAAACGAACAAAAAAAAAAATTAGCGCAACACATAATCAAGAGCAATTTAACTAATTTAACAGAATTATTGTATAAAAATGTGTCGACTGCGGCGTAAGGAAGCAATAAAAAAACGAGGCAAAAATTGTGTACACAGCGTTCAAAAAAAGCGTACGTAAAATGAAGTGAGAAAAAAGTACGCATACACGCAAACACAGACACGCGCACGCAAAAGCAACAAATACAAAATACGATTTTACGTTGTCGTAACAACAGCAATGTGAAGTGCAAACGCAATGCAAACGCAAAACTTGACGCATAACAAGCGCAAAAGCAAACGAAAACCGAAAAACAAAAGCAAAAACAACAACAAGCCACATTAGCAGTGGCAGTGGCAGTTAAAAAATGTGCCAAACACAAATAAAATTTTTATTCTCACTTTTATTTATGTAGTGTTTAAATTAAACAAAACGTGAAAGAGTAGTTCTACCAAATAAGAATAAATTGTTTAAATAAAACAAACTGTGCCTATGTGTGCGTGAGAGTGTGTGTGCGCACAATTGGCGTTACCTGTGCATGTGTGTGTGAGTCTGTGTGATAGTTGAGCAAACAAGTGTAATGCATACAAGTTAGAGAGAGCATGCGACTACAACAGCTGTTAATTACACTTGACACGATCGCGAGCAAAGTGCAAAGGCGCAAAGCGCAAAAGAGAACCAGAACCAAGTGGCAAGTGCCAAGTGCAGTAGCAATAAAAAGCAAATATGCTAGAACGAAAGAAACAAAAAAGAAGGAAGAAAGAAAAAACAAACATTTATGATAATGACAATTCTGTAGCAAATTGGGAAGGCAAATAAAATGCAGTTAAAAGGAAATGAAAATGAAGCAACAAGCAACTCCACTGTGCTTTTATTTCGTTTTAACTAAAATACTGGCAAACTGGCAAAATAAAATTTTAGCAATATCAAATGCATTTATAAAATGTTATTTTTTTTTGAATTTCAAATAACTGCATTTTATTTAACCCGCCAATGCGCTCAGTAGGTAGTTAAGTACAATTTGATTAACTATTCGTTTTTTTTGTCATTGATGTTGATAAACTAAACAATATGTACAAATTTTGAGTTCAGATATTTCTTTCGGTAGTTTTGTACAGCTTGGGGTACTCATAGATAATACATAGATAATAAAACAAACAAAACGTACGTATGTGTAGTTTCGAAATTCAATATTTAATGAGTTTTTTCTGCGAATGACATGCGCTTACATATCGAAAACTTCTCCCAGCTAATTTAATGTTATCTTTTATAAACTTTTTTTATAGAGCTTTATATCCTATGTTTTACTTTGAGTAGACCGGACACACCAGCATTGAACTCTTTGGCAAACTTTGAAATATCATCAGACAAATGTCTGCAGATTGGCCAAGAGCTGACTTTTAATAATTAGAATGTAGAAAGAATTAAAAAGAGTAATTAAATAAAATCGATTAAAAACTTTTGTTGAATTCATGATTGTCTTCTCTATTTATTTCTTAATTTCTATATTTAAAATTCGAAACAGCTGAGTTTATTCAGTTTGAAGCAGTTTTCTCTTAGTAAAGTTGCACATAAAATACAATTTTACTGTTACTAAACTTTAGCAGTCCAGGTTGGAAAGTTTTTGGCCTTCGAGTCTTTAGAATCCAAGCAGAATCTGATTTAAGAAGTGTTTCTTTCTATTCACTATTCTAACTTGGTGTACCTTGAAAATTAATAATTCATCTGCTTCAATGCAGTTTATCGCCTGCGACGCTGATTTGATTGCCGAATCGTCGTTGAGAAGCATCTGAATAATATTCTATGCGCGATTTGGTTATCAGCCATTATTTACCTGTTGTGGAAATTTTTTGTTTAATTTGCTGTTTCAATTCAAATTGTTTCAAAGCATATTGACCCGTTTTGTGGTTTCTATCTTTAAAGATAAGTTTTAGAAGAATTGAAGTAATAAATTATGCGGACTTAGGAGGGTTCATAATTATATTTAATTGCACTGAAGAACTGCATTTGTTTTCCTGGCCCGCAAAAGCTTTTGACTTTTAACTGTACTTGAACGAAGTATTCACTGCGCATGATCTGTCAAAACTTTTCTAAGCGCAGTGATATATGATTTTGCTTAGGAAGTGTAGTTAAGGAATTCATGTAGCATTGAGATTCGAAGTATTACTTCGTATAGGTACATACAGTGTTAGATTTAATTATTGATTAGTAAATTTGTTTAATTCTGATTAGATTGAAAGTAAGTTGAAAATAATCTATTCCTTGAAAAAAGTCCAAGTAGTTACGCCACAAATCGTTATCAGTGTCAATTGTTGCAGCATTATCTGAACCTTTGAGATTATGGCAACAAATTAACCATTTTAGTTTTATTACCGTTCTAATTTATGTATAAGCCAATTTATTTTTGATCGTAAAATAGAAAAAATGAAAATCAAAATGACCAAAATTTTATATTAATTAATTTTTTCTTTGATTATTTACAGCTTCACAAAAAGAAAACAAAAATTTTATCATAAAGTGTTAAACCAAATGTTAGTCTAAGCCTAAAGTGTAAAACTAGTTTAAGCTCAAGCAACAGCAGCAACAAACATACAAAGTGCATAAAAAAAAAGAAAAACAAAAAGAAACAGAAACAAGAACAAGTAATAACAACAAGCAACAAAATAATATACCCGCTTCCGCAGTAAATAAAATAATTAACGCAATATATTAAAAGTCATTAGAAAAAAAAAAAAAACCAAGAGAAAAAACAAGCTTAAAAGATAGTAATATAAAAAGGCCAAATCTAAGCTCGTTTTATCTTAAAGTCATCGAGGGAACACAAGAAGTCAAAAGCAAAAAGAGAGCACCAAGCACAGCAATAGCTAAACACCAAAAGCCTTCTGGAGAATATTTTTTTTCTCACCCGTTGTCAATAAATTCATCAAAATAGCTAAATCCATTTTGCAATTTCTTAAAAAGAAAAAATCCCATCATAGTTCATCATCGGCGGGCAGTAGCGAAGCGAATAAGCATTTGCAACAGCAACCATCGTACGAGGAGGACGGAGGAGGACAGGAGGCTAGCAGCTACTCGACAGCAGCAGCAGCAGCCGCAGTCGCCTCCGGTACCAACGTTGCATCCAGCGCCGATAAAGCCGATTCATCACCGACAGCCACAATCACATCATCATCATCAGCATTGAAGTCGTCGAGTCAACATCAGCTACAACAACAACAAACAGGCAAGATAGCACCAACAACAGGCCAAAGCGGTGCCGCTACCTCCAACGCAAATAGTACAACAGGAGGCGCCGATACAGCGGCACAAGTTTCTACATCGGCCACATTTCGTTTATCCTCATTGACCGGCACTATATCAAAAATGGGTAATAACGCGACCACATCCAATAAGAAAGTGGATGCCGCCGAAACGGTTAAGGAGTTTCTCGAACAAGCCAAAGAAGAGTTCGAGGATAAATGGCGTCGCAATCCAACAAATACCGCTGCCCTCGATGATTTCGAGCGCATTAAAACGCTCGGTACGGGCTCGTTCGGGCGTGTCATGATCGTACAGCATAAGCCGACAAAAGACTATTACGCCATGAAGATACTCGATAAGCAGAAGGTGGTCAAGCTGAAGCAGGTCGAGCATACGTTGAACGAGAAACGCATCTTGCAGGCAATACAGTTTCCGTTTTTGGTCTCGTTGCGCTATCATTTCAAGGATAACTCCAATTTGTATATGGTGCTCGAGTATGTGCCCGGCGGTGAGATGTTCTCGCATTTGCGCAAGGTCGGACGTTTCTCGGAGCCGCATTCACGTTTCTATGCAGCGCAAATCGTGCTGGCATTCGAGTATCTGCACTATCTGGATTTGATCTATCGTGATCTGAAACCGGAGAATCTACTGATTGACTCACAGGGCTACCTCAAGGTGACCGATTTCGGTTTTGCCAAACGCGTTAAGGGTCGCACTTGGACATTGTGCGGTACACCCGAGTATCTAGCACCCGAGATAATCCTATCGAAGGGCTACAATAAGGCTGTCGATTGGTGGGCATTGGGCGTGCTCGTCTATGAGATGGCCGCCGGTTATCCACCATTCTTTGCGGATCAACCGATACAGATTTATGAGAAAATTGTATCAGGAAAGGTGCGTTTCCCATCGCATTTCGGTTCGGATCTAAAGGATCTATTGCGTAATCTGCTGCAAGTTGATTTGACCAAACGTTATGGCAACCTAAAGGCGGGCGTTAATGATATTAAGAATCAAAAATGGTTTGCCTCAACGGATTGGATCGCGATCTTCCAAAAGAAAATCGAAGCGCCGTTTATACCAAGATGTAAAGGACCAGGCGATACAAGCAATTTCGATGATTATGAAGAGGAAGCGCTACGGATCTCGAGCACGGAGAAATGCGCTAAGGAGTTTGCTGAATTCTAAAAGAGAGCAAAATACCAAGATGTTGTTGGACCGAAAGTGGTTTATAAAAAACAAAATCTTAAAAAAAAAAATAGTAAAATCAATAAGCAAAAACTCCTTTGTCTTCACTGGCTTGCGAACAGCAACAGCAGCAGCAGCAGTAGCAGCAGCGGCGACAACTGTCGCAACAAAAGCCGAAGAAAAGCTAAGCAAATAATGCGGCAACGTGTTCTTTACTTCGTATTCGTATATTGCGTATATACATGTATATGTATATATATATATATAAATAAATAACAACAAAATAATAATAAAACTAAAACATAATAACTCATCATAAATAAATACAAATAAAAAAAATTTGATGTATTTGGCATCTTCTTTTTTTCCATTGTGCAAATTGGAAGTTGTGCGTGCAACAACAACAACAACAACATCAACAAACAGTAACAATAATAACAACAACACAAACGTTTACTCATTTAACCCGATAACTACACTACAACCATAAAAACTACTACTTCAATTACAACAACAATAAAGAAAATAAAAATAACATTAATAATAACAACAACAAGAAAACTACAACAACTACGCCTGGCCGCATTTCATTTAACAGTTACAGTTTTGCGTACTCCACAAGTTCTTCCTCGCGACCCGTTAAACAACTTCGATGCGACGCATTTGCGTTATCCGGCGGCGCTCAATCGTCTACACTCATATTTAATATTTTCATTTCCATTTGGGTGTATATTTTGGACCAATAAAGGAAATGGATGCTTGAAACGTAAGTACTTAGCCAATTATTTTTTTTTTCTTTTTACATATTTTATAGTTATACAGAATTTTATATCCGTTTTCGTTTACTTTCTTTTATTATACATTTGTGGAAATGCTGAGCACTACGTAAATAATAAAATTGATAGCTATAAAATATTTTTATTAATTAAGCAAATATTCTTTTTAACAGCTTACACTTTTGTTAGTAAAAGTAATAATTTTTTTATTGAAATGAAGGTATGAGAACAAAAAGTCCTCAACTGCTTCTTGGTGATTTAGGTAATGAAAGAAAACTATGTACTCAACGTTTTAAATACAGCTTACATTGGCAATTTGTCTTTAAATTGCTTATATGTAAATATTATATATTCCATTGTGTTTTGTCTATATATCCAATCGTTATATTGGATATATGCCAATAGAAGTTTTATTCTTAAGGGTTTTTCTGATTATTTGCGAAATTTTCTAATGAATTTGTTCGATAATTGTTCTTTCAAATTGCTTCAATTATTAACAAAAACTAAAAGTGAAAATGAATGAAAATGTTTTTATGCTTAATTTGATTGATATATGATTTTTTTGTTTCAATTTGTACCAAATGTTGTGGTCTGCAATGAAGAGGCAGCTGCAGCAATGCAAATGCTCCCGTATGTCATATGTAATTGATTCTTAATTAGATGCATGGTGGACTGAATTTGAGCAAACTACGCCAAAGTTATCATTGACAAAAGAATTCTTCCTTATACAGTGAAAGTTTGAATAGGTGACTTAATCAAAACCAAGTCATTATGTCTTTTCGATTGTTGCACCTTTTCGAATACCAACCTAAAGTTCCTAATTTGGTTTTCGCAAACAATCTAAAAAAATGCAAAATGCAAAGCATATTTCCATGAGAGCAATATACCCGAAACAAATATGCGCACAAACAAATAAAACGCAAAATTAACAGATTCTTGATGTTTAGAAAGACTATAACCATGTAGCATAATTAAATGTTTATGTTTTTGTGTAAATATTCGATGTACACCTTTTCGAATTGTTTGATTTGTATATGGAACAAAAACGCATAATAAATTTTATAGTAGTTCATTGCATTTGAACTCGGGAGCTCTGATGTCAATTGTGGTTCAGGGTATGCATTTTTTCGAAATACTACTACAGACCGACGAAGCACATGCAAAACATAGTTTATTAAGTTGAAAGTTTTCAAAGAATTTAATGCAATTTGAAAAGTTGCTTCCGCACAAGACAATATTATAAGAAAAAAAAGTCGTATATTCAGCTAGAAATCATTGTCTTAATTTTTTTTGTTTCTTTTTTTCCGCTTGCATATTTGATTTTATGCGCTTATTCGTATTCAAATTGCAAAACAAGGTTGTGCCAAATTCTGTTTTGAGCACATGTCTGATAAGTTGCTGCTGAGCTTTCATTTCTCTTTGATTGATTTCGTTTGTTTTGCCGGCTGCTGATTTATTTGAGCGTTTTTTTGCATATCTTTGAATTTGTTTTTGTTATGCCATTATTGTAAGTTGATATACGTACACGTATGTGACTTTTATTTGATGTACTGTGCGCCATTTGAATACAGTAAATGCGTCTTCTTTTGACTTAGTAAAAAGAGCCTTTGAATGTATGCACAAATGAATCAATGAATGAATGATTGCTCAAATGTTTGACCGAATATGTGTTATGAGTGTACATATATGATTAATCAGTCTATTGTACAAACATTTTTGCGCATTACGCCTTCTTAATGGAATTTGGCTTTGCTTTCTAACTATTTTTTCTGCGTCTTTTTTGTTTTTAAGGCAAGTTTTTTTTATTGCGTAGGGTGCGCACTGTTACTCAGAAGTAGGTATAAGTATTATGTCATTTTATTACAATTTCAACATTAACGAAATATATATGAAATAATTTGCCAATATACGCTTTAATTACATTTTATTTTAGTCTAAGTTAGTTTAAGTGGGCATAACTCATTCGTAAGTAAAAGTTTTACATTGGAATTACATAGATAAAATGTGTAGCCTATTTGTTACTTGCATATAAATTTAGCAAAAGACTTAAATAAACTTCTTAGCTTTCCTCGTTTTTTTTTTTTTTTGTTTGTGTGAAGGGTATTCGTCTGTGCTTAATTGCATATTTTGCGAAATTGCCAGAAATAAACATTTAAAACAAAAAAAAATTTTTGTTTGATTGTTTACACTTCAAGGCAAGCTTATTTACTTTTTAGTCTTTGGCAACTTTTAGAAATATGCAAAGCGTGTCAAATTAAGAATCTTCCGGAAGGCAATAATATCTGCATATAGGATATATAATTTTGTTATTACTTATAATATTTTTATTATTCATATAATATTATTAAGATTTGCAGACTTAAATTTTTGTTTTTGACCTAAGCCTCCTCCTAGGCTTACCTCAAAGGTTATTATCATTTTCCAAAGGTAAGACATCAATTGTTTTTCACATGAGACAAACACCCTCATTTGAGTTCTTTGTGTGGATTATTATACAAGCTTTACTTGCTTTCTTTTAAATATATCTTAATTTTTTTGAAGACACTTCCTTTCTCGTTTTATAAGTCTTACTGCAATATTTCATTAAGGGAAACCCAAAATTGTATAAGAAAGCTGACACATTGATTGATTTAACTGCACGATTGCGTTGTTGTTCATATTTTTTTCGTGACATTTATCCATACTGGTCTGAGAGACGGTATTGGTTTATTTTAAAAATTGACAGCTGTCAAGTGAGCTCCAGCGTTGCCAGATGTGCTGATGTTGCTGACGTATGCGGTTCAAAGGTCGTTCGTGGCAGTTGACAGAAATTAATTTCGCAAACTATAATCGATAACACGTGCTGTCGTATGATTAAGTCCTGTTAAATATGACTTTCTCTGCTGCTAAAGCTACACACGTGTCAATTGTTTAAGTCAATCTGGCTAAAATTCTTAGAATTGTATGAGCTAAGCCAAGCGCATATGCATATGTTAATAATTTTAAATTGCTGTTTTGAATGTTATTTCTGTTGGATAATTTTCTTTGTGACATTTACTTAAATGGTTTTGCCTCCAATTATAGACAAGAGGAAAATTGCCAGATTAGATGGAAAGTGTTTAATACAGTATAAATTTCTAACTAATTTTTGTCGGTTTGACTTTGGATGTCGATGCTTTAAATGCAGTTTAAAATTTAAACATTTCACATAATTGGCAAAGTTTTATGTTTACTAATTTTTTGGTCACTTTGTCTTGCAGATTGCTTCATAAGCTTTTATATTAAAGACATTAGCGCCACATTCATTTACTAGATACATACATACATTTCTGTTTTTTTTTTTTTGGACTCAGTACACACTACGTCACATTCATTGTTGCAGTCATTGAACATGTTAAACGCATAAAAAAGTTGTAGAAAATGTTATAAGGCATTAACAGTTTTTATTTGTGCATAAATTTTATAATAACGTGTTGTACTTCTTCTCTTTGTTTGTCTTCACGGCTCAAGAGACTCAAGCAGATACTTTGAAAGTTTGCCGTGGGGGGGATACAGTCGAAAATGATTGTCGATACTGATCTAACTGACAGTTTGATTTTTTTGCAGTTTACATTTGACTCAAGTGCAGCAGTGAGTACAATTAAGCGCCTAGGTTCAACGCACTGAATGATTGACTGACTGTACCTTCACATCATTGTACCCGAGTGCTTAATGCCCGACGTGGCTACTCACTCGCAACGGCAAAGACAACAGTAGCAGCAGCGGCCAAGGCAACGGCAGCTAAAAGATTCTACAGCCGTCAAAGAGTTTTGTTTGCCCATTAACATTTTCAATTCTAAATAAAAACCTTCGATTTATTGAGTATGCAAAGAGCATGCAATTTTAATTTACGCTTAAGTCACTGTTATTTTTTCTTCTTATTACTCTCCTTCTCCATCTTTATGCTGTTTATTCTATATTTTTAGCGAAAGAAACAATAATAACAATAAATTTTCCATAAGAGAGACACACCGCAACATGGCACAGCGCACTCAGAATTTGTTTGCGTTTCAAAGTTTCGTGCACACGAATACTAAAGTTTTTCATTTAAAATTTATTTATTCACGACTTATTTTCTTTTTGTTTTTATTTATTTATTTATTTATGATTTTTTGTTTTATTTTTGTTTTTTTGCACACAACCAGAACAAATAGCGTTTACAAGCCTAACTAGGTACAGTAGGTACGTGTAATTTAAAATATGAATGCTACGGCAATTTAAGCAGCAAAAAACCATAAATAACAAAAAAAAAAAATAGAAAATGCCAAATAATTATAAAAAAATAAAAATATAATTGAACAATTGTTTTCAGTGTTTTACTATTTGGTTTGTTATTCTTGCGACTCTGTTGCACTTAATGAAATTGCAGACTGAAACAATAACAATGAGATTGAAATCAAACTGCCCATTTGCCCATTATTAAATACATAGACAAAATGGCGAAACTTCTGTGTAAATTTGTGTTTAAATGTTTCTAAATGTATGCACATATGCAGCCTTTCACGAATATGCATACATTATTTGTGTTTGTACATTGGGCAGTAGTGCAGTCTTGTTTCGCTTTAACGAATTTTTTTTCGCGAACATTATTTTTTTTGGGTTAAAATATAGTGAATTTTAAATTCTTTACATTTAATTTCTCTTTTTTACGAATTTGTGCGTAAGAATTGATTTACATATTGTTTAACTTACTTTTCTTTATTCGGGAGTCCCCTAACATGTTTATGTATGTGAAATAAAGCAAAGTGCCATTAGTAACAATTTCGACTTTAGTGCGCAGTTAGACACTAAAGAAGCTGCTAATTTTTTTGTGAAATGTTACAGCAAAGTTAAATGATTATAGCATTTATCTCGTATTTATAGGAAATTTGATAAATAACTGAGTTCTTGGGATTCCCTTCAAAATATAAATGATATTTTTTGGTAAATGCTGTAAAAATTTATTGAAATTCCTGCAGTTTAATTAAAAGCACAGTACTTTTGTGGTATACTGTACATTACTATACTTTGCGTTTGCCACACGCTCATATTTTCGATGCTTAAAATTTTTTGTGATTTTTGAACTTATTCTGTGTGCGAAGCTTAAAAGATTTTAATTTATGCTTGCTGCGTTGCGTTTGTAAATGTAGAAAATAAAACTGTATTTTATTAAAATTTTTTTTTTTATATTTTGCACAATAACATTCTGTTGTGGCTTTTATTTTTTTTTTGTTTTTTTTTTTTTTTTTTTTTTGGCTTTGTCACCGTTTTGTGCAAACCAGTTGCGCATACGACATGTTGACCGGCACTTCACTGCCATAAGCGTCGTTAAACGCCTGAGTCGGCTTAACGAAATGCGTTCAGAATTATTGATGAATTTTATATAGATAATACTACATGTACGTACATATATATTTTGCAGCGGCTACTGTATACTTTTCTGCTGTCATTTGTTTACTTGCTTTTGAGTTACATTTGCGTTTTTTGTTTTTTTTTATTTTTGCAGTTTGAGTTTATTTGAGGGCACTGTTACAAGGCTAAGCATAGACAGGCAAGTTTTAGTGTGGCTCGCTTGCTTGCGTGTCTTGTTTTGTTGTTATGGTGTTCTTGTTGTTTTTGTCTCTCGTCTAAATTAGCGCTGCTTCGTTGTGGCGTTTAGTGCGAATAGTTTCAGCTATTAAAGTAAATTGGCGCTGGGAAATAAGCTGATGTTTATTTATAAAGTAACTAGAACGATATTGGAAAAAAATAAATAAATGAATAACAAAAGCTGTAAGTCTGTAATTACGTTTTTTTTTTGTAATATAAATAAAGAAAAATATGCACTTCAAATTAATTAGATTTTCATTCAACTTTTAACTGTTTTTTTATGCGTTGGCAAGTGCAGACATAATTAATGCAATTATTATTTTATGATTACGTTTGTTATTTTTAAGCCTTCCAGTTTTTTATTTTGTTTCTGTTTTTATATTTTATTTGTGCATTGTTTTAATTAATTATTATTTCACATGTTGTCGTCGGTGTGTTCACGTGTTATTGGCTTAAGGGCATTATTGTGTTGTTTTTAAAATTATTTTTCGGTTCACTTATTATTTTTTGTTAAATAGGATTTAAATAACTTCTCTTTTATTTATTTTTACATTTCACTATTGACGTTGTTGGGATTTTAAGCTTAAGGGGTAATTTGTTGTTTTAAAAATGCATTTTTTATAATTTTTTTTTTGTTTGCAGCTTATTTTACAACTTTTTTGCTGAAAAATGTTTTTGAAGTCCGTATTTTGAAAAGATTATTGCTGTTTTAAAAGCATTGTTTACTCAACTACATTTCTTTTGGATAATGAGCTAATCCATTGCCTACAGTTTAACTGCATTTTGCCTTTGAAATGATTTTTCGTTCTATATTCGTTACAGTTTTCAGGATCAACTGCTAATATATTTGAAAGCAGAAGTTGTAAGTTGAACATTATTAGTTTCAATATGGTAAAGTTCTGTGAAGTGAATCTGCAACTGTCAATGATTGCCGCTAGGTACAATATAGAGTTTGTTATGATGTATTTTTACAAGTAAAACTGTATATTTTATTTGTGCGTCGTAGTTATCCAAGTCCCGAGGCTCGTTATCAACCATCAGTTTAACGTTTTTACATAATTTGTCATATTTGTTTTTATTTTAGTTTATTTATAGTTTGTATGATTAAGTATTGCGTTGTGGCTTTTGTTGTGATTTGTTCAAGTTTTTATTTACTATTCATCTACATATACATATGTAATTAAAACCATTTTTTATATGTTCTTTTTTTTATGGAATTTGTTTTGTTGTAGTTAATTGTTTTATTGTTGTCATTTAAATTGTAATTTTTTGCTGGAATTCACTTATTTTTAGATAAAATAAACATTTGTTTAGCTTACACAAATAAAGTTAAAATAATTAAATAAAGCATCAAGAAAAAAATCATATTATGGTTGTAAAATTATATGTTTGAAAATGTTAACATTTGCTTAATTTAATTTTTCTCTTAAAATGATGTCATTTTTTATGCAAGCCGGTGCAACATTTTGTCTAATTTGAATTTTACCTGAAAACTTTTCTTATTAAAAGTTGTCTAATCTGCTTTTTAAAACCTTTTTCCGTTTTTTTCCTTTTTGGAAATATAATATCGTGTACAAAAAAAGGACACAAAATACATTTGACGTGTTGTTGTCAGTGTTAATAAAATGTGAGGCATTTGTGCTCAAATGTCTAAGACAAAAAATTATTTTCTTTAATGATCTCTGAGTTTCTTTTCCTTTAATGGTATCTCTGCATTTACATGACTCGCTGCTATTTCCGCAGAATAGCTGCGAATGCTTAATTAATATCAATATAACTTATTATTTTTTTTTGTTTTTTGATTATTTATTTTGGGCAAAATGTATGTGCATTATGAACAAAGAAACAAAGCAAAAATAATAAATGCTTTACAGGCAACTTTGTGCGTGTAGTTTACACATAAAGAATAATTTTTTCCTCTGTCTGCTATTAATAAAATATGCAAAGAGTATGCCAGACTCGCTTAATGTTTATTTGGTATATTTATTTTGTTCTTGTCTTTCTTCGCTTTATTTGGTATTTATTTAATTGATGCCTAACAGTGGCGTCAGAAATATGAAGTGAATCGTATATCATGTAGACATAATTATACTCATATGAAGTTTCGTTTGAGGTCAATAAATTCTTGATGCGTAATAGGTTTTTTATATTTTTTTTGTTTTCTTTTATGATAAAGTTAGGCGTTATATGGCCATGAACTAAGCTGAACTAACCGAGTGTTGTTTTTTTTTTTAGTTTTTTATTTATGTGCATTTAGTTACACTACTTTATGTTCGGTGTTCACGTACACAATTTATAACTTTCTGAGGTATGAGGTTTGTTATATTTTTTATTATTTCTTTTTGTTCTTGTTGTTGTTAAATGCATGTCTATTATTCTGTATTTATATATCAAAGCGAATGAAAGCACTCTGTTAAAATGTTTTAGTTTTATTTTATAGTCGGTTTTTTATTTGTTTAAAAAATTTTTTATTTACGTTGCAAAAATGGTTTGTTTTTTTCCACTTCCCTTTATTTTTTTTTAATTTGCAGCACTTGTGTAATGTAATAAAACTTTCCTAACAGATAAATTTGTTTTTGCTGCTGCTGCAAAACATTTGTATGTACCAACTTTTTAATGGCACACGTATTTTTCCAATGTGCTTCAAAAGCAGCGCGGGTTAACACACTTTGTCTTTTGCAACGTCAAATTAAACAAAAATAGAAGCAGAGTATTTTCATTAATTTGTTTTTAATGTTAAATGTCGTAATTAAAATTGTTAATCATCAGATTCTTACGCAAAATAAAAAAAAAAAAACAAAAGGAATAACAATAAAAAACAAAAAAAGAAAAAAAAAAATATGAAGAAAAATATTTTTAGATAGTCTAAAGTTTTTTTTTTACGACGTCTTGATTTTTTAGTGTTTCGTTTTGAGATTTGCTTTGTTGTCAGCTGTTTGTTCTTAACATTTGTAAAATCAAATCAGTTTGTGATAACGATTTTGCATTGAATTTTGCTTGAATTGCCGTTGTTATTTGCGAGCAGCTGTTTAATTGATGGGAGGAACGAGACAGGAAGCGTTTAGGGTACCGACTAACTAGAAATTGTTATTTGCTATTTATTGTTTGTTTTTATAAACGTCACATAAAATCACATGCAGTTATGACTGGGCTATTGTGTTTTAACGTTGTTGTTTTTAATAATAAAATATAGTCGAACATTTGTAAATCGAATCATAATTAGCAAAAGCGTTTATTTCGAAGTATTTATACCTCGAACTGTGGATAATGTGACGGAGTTATAGAAGTTCGACTGTATTAATAGGGATCTTGATGGTCTGGTTACGCTTAATGACGTTAAATCTTAAGGTCGAAAAATGGTTGAATGTCGCACGCTGTAAAAACGACGTAATTTTACTCTTTGTTTTTAAACTTTCATTCCTTTTCACCTTACTTGCTTATTTAGCAACCTTAGCGCCGTTGAATGTACATAATTTATTGTTTTATGTCTTTATACTTCATTTAACCCGCATTTGTGCCATATGAATTTACATACATACATACATATGGTACATATGTGAACATTGGCGCGTGTAATGCGTTATTGTCTTTACAGTTGAACGACTTAAAAAATGCCTATTAATGCCAAAGTTAAATGCACAGTAACAACAACAACGACAACAACAACAACAGAGAACAACAAACGATGCCGTATATAGTAACACCAAGTCATCATCAATCATTTGTAAAACAAATACCCGACGTCGCTACATTATTCAAATGGTATTAATGCTCATTTACTTGCTACGATTAAATGCTGACTACATGTACACATGCACACACAAAAACACACACATGTACATGTACATATGGTGAAGTATCTGCCATGTGAGGGGGCTGCGGGCGCGCAGAATTATTTGTGTGATTAGTTTTTGAATGCCAGAATAATCATACGATTTATTATTATCAGTTACTTACTTGGCTGCAGTCGCACTTTTGTTTATTTTTTGTAGTTTTTTTTTTTTATTTTCTATTTTTTTAAAATTATGATTACGTTTTTTTGCCAAGTTAAGTATGGAACTTATAACTATTGTTCAAGTTGTATAATTTTGCGCTTAACATGTCGAAAAGTTGACTTATATTATTAAGCGTATAATGCAAAGAAAAGCGTGGCGCTAACAATTTTATCGAGAAAACACAGCCACACGTTTTTTCCTGTTAGTTGCTTATTTATTGCAATTAGAACACAAAGTTTGATAATTTTTTGTTTGTTTCCATGTTGAAATTAATTACATATTCGGCTTTAATCTGCTATTAATGTTGCTGTCTTTTTACTCGATTACTGCTGCGTGCTAATGATAAAAATACAATTAATCAATAATTGTCAAAATGCGTGGGCAATGAAAGGTATGGCTTAACTTGCTTATATACAAGTACATATATACACCTATACATACATCTATATACACTATACACTTTACATATATTATATATATATTTATATATATATATATATATAATTAATTTACTGTCAGCACCTGTAATGTATCTGCCTACTCGCTGCTTCACACGCATAAGGCAAACTGTATAACATTTTTATTATTGATTATACGTCATTTATACATTTTTGCGATGGCTTGGCTATGTACAATATTTGCATAAACAATATGCATGCCAACCAAGACAAAAAAAAAATATGTACATATATCCCAAAAAAAGGAAGCGCAGACGCCCAAGCAAACAAGTAAAAATAAAAAAAAAAAAAACAAAATAAAGTCGAAACATGTCACGTTATCGAATTTAATTAGCGCCACACGCACAATGTTTATTAATGCATACATTTGAGCAGCATAGCATAACCAAATTGCTTTTGTAATGTTAAAGCAATAACCAACAAACAAACAGAGGAGAAAAAAAAGAAACAACAAAAAAACAAACGAAAAATGTAGAACATGACTTTCATAAGTTGAGCCCTTTGCTGCATGCGTTTAACCCACTTTCAGCTGGCGACTGCCGCCGCCTCGGCTCCAAAACAAATGTCAATACGCCCGCAGAAGTTTTTGCTGCATGCGCCCCGCTGCTGGCAATGGCTTTCGCATTTATTAATGTCATAAACCCTTTTCTTGTTTTTTTTTCCTGTGTAAACTTTGCTATCAATTGCCTGCTACAGTTAGTCGGGCGATTGTGCTAACTGCAAGCTATGGAAAAACAAATGAAAAGCTTGCCAGCAATGCGACAACACCCAAGTCAATAATTTGATATTATGTGGATACGCTTATACGGTTTTGTTGACTTATCGATAAGCAACAACGTTGCCGCTGCCGTCGCTGCTGCCAATGCTGCTGCCAATGTTGTTGCTGCTGCTGTTGCTGACGCATGTATTTATATAGACGTATTTATTTGCTTTACTGTATCGCTGCTGTTCGCTGTCGTTTTTTCGTTTATTTCTCGCTTTTCAGTTTAAACGCGCCTGTCGTTGATTTATTTTATTGCTTGGAAAAAACGCCAAAAAAAAAAAAAAAAAAAATATAAATAAATAAAAAATAAGCTACTTCTGTAGTTGTACCTAGTATATATGAAAAACAGCTGCAAATATATAGCAAGATTATAGATTTCACTTTTAATTTTCATATGATTTGTTGTTTTATTTAATTTCAGCTTTTTAAAATAACATTTAGTTATAGCTGTGCTAATTTTAAATAACTTATTTTTGCAAGTATATATTTTTGTCGGCTTTTGCATTCCTTGTTATTTTTCTTTTGTTTTTATTAAAAAAATAATTTTTTTTTAATGTAAACTACTAAATAACGTATACGTAATATTTGTATAACACATGCAATTACGCATGTGACTCTTATTTGCTTTAATTTTAATTACTAAATGCCAATAAATAAATAAACAAAAGCTGCTACGGTTAAAATATACAGTTGCGGGCATTTGGGCGTTTATTTACACAGCTTTTATGTCATTTGTGTTGTGTGCACTTGCGGCCATAAAAATCTATTAACTGTCGTTAGGCACTACGTAAAGTAAAAAACTATTGCTGTTAATTATTACGAAGTATCCACGACAATTGCAGCATAAACAATTAAATTGAAAAGAAAAGCAAAGAAATAAAATAAACTATATATATTTTCTCAGCCAAGTTGTCAGGAGTTTGAGTATAGCTGTTTAACAAACAGTTTAGTA
Source organism: Stegana nigrithorax (assembly GCA_037044495.1). Lineage (NCBI taxonomy): Eukaryota > Metazoa > Arthropoda > Insecta > Diptera > Drosophilidae > Stegana > Stegana nigrithorax. Next base: position 907,781 of record JBAMBQ010005352.1, on the reverse strand, counting down.
TGGCGCAAATTAGGTTTAACTGATAGAGGGTATTGCAGTAAAGTACTTTTTTTTTTATTATAAATGTCAAGTAAAAACTTTGACATTTAGCTGGCAAAACGTTAGCAGGTCATTGGCAGTTGCAGATGCAAAAACTGGTTACGTTGCATTAGGCATAAAATAGCAGTTAGTAGGAAACTCTAACTTAAAGAAACAATAAAACTAATATTATTAACGGTTTTGCATTTTTAATGGCGCCAGGCATTTGAGTCGAATTTGTTATCATTCATTCGCTGCTGCTTAATTCTGAGTAACCTAAAATATATGCAATGCCTTTAAACAATTGAAATCGATCAATGTGTTTAATTTGTTGTACTTTTGGTGTAATAGCCAACGAACCACGCTTAAGTTGCCTTTGTTTTTGTTAACTACAGAAATTGCATTACCATTTATCGCATTTAATTAAGTAAGCATAATTTAAGTAGCGATTCGCATTAAGTGCTTTGTATGCCAGTTGCACGTGCCGTATACGTTATTTTTTTACAACAAGCTACAATTGTATTACTCATACGCTGCATATTATTTTATAATTTTCATTTGATTGTTTGGTTTTTGTGTTTCTGATTTTTTGTTGTTGCGGTTTTTGTGCGTTTTTTTTTACACTCGTACTTTATAAACGCTGCAGATAAATGTAATTAGCGACTTATCATAATTATTGCAGCAGCCAACGGAAAAAAAGAAAATTTTAAATAAAATACATGTAATATACCGGGGGAGCATAAAAAGCGCGTTAAAAAAATTGAAATAAAAAGTCAGATAAAAAGTATGAGTAGCATAAAATTGTTGCTTTTGACTTTTATAAGCCGTATACAGTTGTTTGCTTGTTTGATTGCCGGCCGCCCACTCAGTTCATACCATGAGCCGTGTCCTAGTTAGCTTGGCTCTGGCTGCCTGAATGCCTGGCTGGCATTTTCATTTTAATTTTTATTATAGCATTAAATTGCTCGTCTCCATTGCCGCGAGCCTTTTGAGAATGGCTATGCATATATATAGTATACGTGTTCAGCAGGCGAACGTTCGCACGAACGTTGAAGCACGTGTATGCTAGGTGTGCGGCTGGCTTGCCGGGTCGCTTCGATGCTTTGTGGAGTGGTTGGCTGGGTTTGCTGCTTGCCAGAGTGTCTTGTCTTATAATTGCCCTCAGTTGCGCGTGCAAAAAGTAAAGCATATAAAAAAAAGAAAAGCAATTGTACACACCACAACTCAAGTTTAACCGCAATGCCGGCGCACCTTGCGCTTGCTGCTTGTTTTTTTTTTTTTCATTTTTTTTGTCTTCATTTGGGTTACTGTTTGTTTTTTTCGCGGCATTAATTGCCTTCGTAGTTAATTTTAATGCATGTACGCGTACAGAAATCAAAATCGAAATCGATGTTGAAGTTGAAGTTGAAGTGTATGCGGTCTGTGTCATTAACCGGTGTTGGCGCATTATTGAACTTGAAGTGACTACTTTTGCTGCAGCAAGACAATAGGTTTGGTTTTTTTTTTTCTCTTGTTTTTTTATTAAAAATAATGTGCCTGCAATTTATCATTTTATTGGCCATTATAGACAAAGCATTTATTACAGACGAAATGCGTATAAACTAATTGGCAGCAATATTTGAAATAAGAAGAAGCCATTTTTACTCACAGTTTACCTGTGGCTTTTTTATAAAATAGCTTACAATAATTTAGCTGCTATTTTTTTTAAAAATTCGCAGAATTTTTAGTTTTGTTTAGCAGTAGTGGACGTGCTGTGCCCACTGTGCCGCGAAATAACTTATCGTTTGTCAATTTTCCATTTAACATTTAACATTCTGTTTGTACTTTTCCACGCCTGGAAAGCATATTTGTCGAGACATACAATTTTATTGCTTTGACATTTTCATCATCGTTATCAGCATGCACATCGTCGTCACCATCATCATCATCATCATCATTAATATCATCAGCAGCAGCAATACTGTACCATCGTCGGCGACACTTTGCTGTGCAAAAGAAACATAAAATTAAATAGATTTTTAATTGATTTGTCTCGAGGGTTGCAGCGACGCCTCATGCAGCCTGCATTAACGCTCAAACGACCTTTTACCGTGTCGCTTTTGATATTTTACACTATGTATAGTGTTAAGCATACGCCGTGTGCGCCATGTAGGCGGGCGATTACACTTCCGCTGCCAGCAGGTTTGGACACGGTACGAGCTAACAAAAAAATCAATATGTTCTGATTTTTTCTCGCTTTTGATTTTTCTTTGAATTCTGCACATTTTTCACATAAACTTTAGACAAGATTTTTGCTTTAGTTTATTCGAATTGGTTTTCCTTTTGATTGTTTTCGTTTTTCTCATTTCTTTTGTTTTTTGTTTGTTTTGTAGATTTTCGTGCTCGTTTTTTGTTGTGCTTTTTTCTTTTATTTTTCTTAATCGATTTACTCGTACATATGCTGCTATGCGCACTTTTAGCCTTTGTAGTTCGATTCGATTCTGTTGTAAGGCTAAGACTATGCGGCAGTAAATAATTTAATTGCTGGTGGGTGTGTGTATGTTTAGATTTATTGTTGTGTGTTTAGTTAGTGTTTTAATTTTTCGATTCTTTAGAATTTTGTTTTCTTCATTGTTTTGTTTTTATAGGCAAAGTTTATTGACATTATTGTATTTTACGTGTGTCTGGCAACGGTTGAGCAATTTGGCAATTCTGCTGCAGCTTTTATTTACATAAAATTTTGGTTTGCTTTGAGTTGAAATTGTGAGCAGTACGGCTAATAAATTGGCAAATAAACTGTTGGCGAATTTGTAATAAGAGAAACCGGTTTACTGTCCATTTGGGTTAAGCAACAAAGTCGCGCTGCTAATTAACGCTTATTAACTTTGCTGAATGGATTAATGTGTATTTCAGTTGAATTTGATGATTTGACAGCGCCTTTGGTGTCTGCTTAAGCCTGCATGACATTTTTCATACAATTTTCGTTGACTAGTCATGAATACTGAATTTACAAAAGCAATTTATATGTACTATTCGTTGCACAGTGGGTGAGTTTTATTTGTAATTTAAATAAAGTCTGCAGTTGGCAATCTTCTGTCATTGGTTAACTTTATTAATGTCTATTGGAAAAAGACGCCAGCGTCAGTTTTTGCAATAAAATTAATGCATTACGAATTTTTGATTAAAATAAAGACTATAACCTTTGTGACAGGTTTGTTGTGCTTTTATTAGATGAGACATAAAGACAGCTGCAGACTTTCTTTTGTAATATTGACAAAGTGAGATTGAGTATGACACAAGAATACATCAAAGGCTTCAAGCTTTATTAGAGCAGTCACTACTTCAGCCAGAAAGAAACAAAACTACAAAAAGGAGCGAGTGGCTTTGCCTTTTTTGCTTCTTCAATTATTTGTTGAGGTGGCGGCCTATTATTTTATTTTTTTACATCACTGGAAATAAATTTTTCATAGTGCTTACTGTAACATTGCGTGCGTTTGAAATTACTTCAAAGTAATTATTGTTTTATACAATGAACTTTATTAATCACTTGACCGCTGTATTAAGCTTTAAACTGAATTTGTTGTGAGAAATTTAACTTAGTCCAAGTAGAGAATGTTTGAGTTAGTAGTTTTGGCTAATGTTGCGTATACGTAATGTTATTTGTACGCGTTGTTACAAGGGTTTTGAAATAGAAATGTTTACTTAAATAAAATATTATTAAGACAAAAGCATTGATGTGATTTTATTTTCATTTATAAAATCTCAAAACAAAAATGTTTATTGTTCTACATTTAAATAGAAAAGTGCACAGATCAGCAATGTGGCTCAAATTCATTGTAAACCTTTGTTTGAAAAACAATTAAATTTGATAGCTTCTATATCAAATAGTTTTAAAGCCCGTGTGCACATATGGCTAAGAGCGTTTAAGCCAACAAATTATGCATTAATGATTCTTAAGAAATTGTCGGGTGCTGATTGTTTAAATTGTATATACAGTATTAAGTTTCATAGTCAATAAATTTTGCTTACTTTGAAATAAAAGTTTTGTCACACAAACTTCTGTTTATTTTGCTCGATGTGTGTTCTTTGGTCTTTGCCATGAATATGCGAGCATGTGTCACTGTTTGCTTTATTGGGGAATTATTTGTTTATGGCACAGTTTGTGTATTTGTTCGAGTTTAAGCTTAGCAGAAGTAAGCAAATCAAGTGTTTTGTAACCTTAAAGTGCTTTTGCTGCTTGATAGCACACTGATCAACATAATATCAGCCTAATGGCATATACGGCAACATTTACGCGTCGTTGCCAACCTAAGCAATTATCAATTGCCTGTATAAGCATTCGATTGCATACTCAAACACCAGACAGAACGCACAACGTGCATATGTGCATGTACAATTGTACACGTCTAAGTACTCCACAGTCGGTGTAATTTATTCGTATAGTTTATCTATGCATATAGCAAAGGCTTACATACTTCTTGAGGCGTATACGTGCGTCTAATATGGTATTAATGAATAAGACCGGGTAAAGCTGCCTGCCAAGCCAAGTGGAATTCTACAATGAGGGTAAATAATATTTTACCTTGTGCTTATCAAGAAATGACATGAGCGCACATGGCATTTAATGTAATTAAGTTGCCCGTAAGTCTGCTGTCCGTCTGTCTCTGCGTCTGCTCTACAATAAACGCTTGAATGCTGGCAGACAGACGGACAATAGCTTTTAATGTGTGTTGTCAAGCGGTGTAAAATTCAGCTGAATTTCAATAGCAAATGCGCAAGTTTGTTCGCTTTAATTGTTTAACTGAAACTTATTTTAATTAATTTCACAGAACCATTATTAAAAAAAATTTAAATAAACAAAAGGAAAACGACGACGACATTTTAACTTACTTTGCGCTTATTTTTAAATGCTAAGGAAATGACAGCTGCAAACGTTCAATTGACGTTTACATAATAATATTTAATGTACTAAGAACAAATGACGTGTGCATGTACGACAAATTAAAATACTAAAAAAAAAAAAAAAAAAAAAAACAAATGTACGACAACGAACAAATGTTTTTAATAGCTATTTTTAAATCTAAAATTTTTTTCATACTCCTTAACGTTGGCTATGTATGTATGTCTTTCAACGCTGATCGATTTGGTCTATAAATATTTCATAATATTTCACATACCTCTGCTATATATGCTATATAATATACACCCAACATTCATACTTATATATATGTATATGTGAGTATGTGTAGTTTGATATTTTGTTGGAAGTCTTGCACAAATTCCCATGAAAACTTTTATAAACAAAAAATGTCAGACAATCAGCCAAGTCCACTGGCTACGTATTATTTATGTTCATAATTAAAAACCATTAAACGATGGCACAATCTCCGTCAACCTACCGCCCCGTCTGCCTGCCTGTCTGTTTATTGGTTGGACATTCAACGGCATGCCGCTCGAAACAAAATGGCAAAGTTTGCACGCATTTTGCAGCCCTTTGCTTGCACATAATGCAAACAATTTTTATTTAAGTGGCATTTATTTTTTTAGTTTCTTTTTACTATTTTGTTATGGCGTGTGCTTGTGTGTATTAAAATAATAACGATAACAACAAATGCTAGGAGCAACGAAATTTTAATTTTCTACAATTTAAATTTTTGTCAGTTTTTTAATTTATTAAAATGTTTGCTTGTTTGCTAGTGTAAGAAGAAAGAAACTATATATAAAAGCATATATACGTATACATATATATTTATATTTTGTTGTTTGCACAAAAACGTGTGCGAAAAAATATAAATTTTTATAAGCATTAGGTATAAAATAGAACAAATTCACAACATATTATGTTTTGTGTATATTCTTATATACAACAATGAAATTAATATTTTATTTTATTTTATTTTAATTTTTATATCAAAATAAGTTTGTCATTGGGTGTAGGTCGTATGCATATAAATTTTAAAAATGTTAACATCAATTTGTTTTAATATATTTTTATTATTTTTGTTGTTCTTCTGTGTAAAAAACGTTTAAAAAAAAATAAATATTTTTTTAATTTTATTGTATTAAAAACCTTGTTCACACCATTTAGTTTTTTACGGATAAAAAATCTGAAAGAAAAATGTAAAAATTTAAAAGTTTGCGACACAAATTGGTTTTATATTTCCATCCGATAAAAGCTTTGCCGATAAATTCATTTTAATCTTAATATTCTTGGAAATTGGATTAAAGATTTCTTAAATGTAAATGGCTCCCTTAATACTGATGTTTCTTTTTGTTTTTATTACGATTTCTGCTTTGTGCAGTTAATTAAAATCATATTTAGGACAGAAATCAGCTAAAGCTTTTAGCAACAAATTTGAATAATTAACAACACATTAATGAAGTTTGCAAAAAAGTGTTGTTTAGTTAATTAAAGTTACGCTATAAACGATTACCGTGGGGATCGAGTGCTTCGTACTTCTACGCGAAGTGATTTGCTACAGCATGTCTATTAAAAATTCGAACTTTAAGTTTAAAAGTAGCCGTGAGGTTTTAAATGACTATCAAAGACCTGAACGACCAAGCATCAAATCGTGCTGATCGTGCGATGTAAAATTTTACTGTAAGAATGCTGGCTGAAGAATTAATTAAACAAATCTTGCAGAAACAAACTTTAATAGATGGCGCTAAGTGTTACATGATGTCCCAAAAACTTAAATAATTCTTTTATTTTATACTTACTTACTTACCTTGCAAACATTTTATTCTTTTGCAAATGTAGTTGAGTTAATTTTTTAACTAGTATATGCTATTCATGACAACTAAGCGTGGTATAACATTTGCACAACAACAACAAATACAGCAGTTACTAAGAAAAATATTTGTATTGTTGCCTTTTGGGATGACCAAAGTTATGCCAGAAATATTTCAAGTGTTGTTCAATTGAAGTTCTCACAGCATTTTAAGCGCATTGCAAGCTGCCCGACACACTGCCAGGCAGGCAGACACAGACGGATGGTCGGTCGATCGGTCGGTACGTTCGATTGTTAGACAGTCAGTCGGTCGGTCAGTTAGTCACCCACAACATTGTCGACTTCTTTGACGTCGTTGGGGCTTGCTTATATTGTTTTCGTTTTTTGTTTTTTCTTCTTCTTTGCTGTTGCTTTTGGCTTCCCCACAATTGAAAAACTTTTGCGCACAAGTATTTCACCTTGTTGCCAAGGCTACCTGTCTGTATTATTTTGATTTTTTTTTTTTTTTTTTTGTTTGCGCCTTATTTTCATTTTGCGCACAGACATTCGGACGTTCGAGTGTTGTATTGTGTTGTGTTGTATGTTGGTTGGTTCATTTTTGGCAGCATTTGACTTGTGAAAGTCTTTTTTGGTCAAACTGTTTGCCTGAGTATTGGATTGGTCACTATACGTTTGGGCACACAGTTTTGTTTTGGTTTTTCTGATTTTTTTTTTGTTTGTTGTTTTTATTTTCTCGTTTGTAACTTGAGCCGTCGTCATATTATTTTTCAAGCATACGCTTTGCCTTCGCTGACTTGGTAATCCTCCTGCCTTTGCTGGCTTGTTTGCATGGCCGTTTGCTGGCTGGCTGACTGTTTGCTTCGTTATTTGACTTGGTTGGGTTGGCTGGCTTGACTCTGCTGTGCCGCTGTTATTTATAGTTGTTGCTGGTTTACTGCGTGGGTGAAGCTATTGTTTCGTCTTGTATAATGCGACTTTTTCAGTTTAGTTGTTGAAACGTGCTTATATATATAGAGTATGCCTAATATATGCATATAAACTTGTAAGTACATATACGAATACTCGTATATATATATAGTGTATTCCTTTTGTTTAATTATTATGAAACTTTTGAAACAAAACTTAGTATTTTTTTTTTCTTTTCTTCTCAACGACAATGACGTCATTGGTTTAAAAACAATAGCCATTGACTGGCTTAGTTATTGTTTTATAATCAGATTTATCGTGCCGTAGCAAAGTTGTCCAAATACATGCTTGACATTTTTGGTGCGAGTATATCTTGAAGCATAATAACTTGCAGTTTGTTTCAGCTTTTGCGCAGCAGTTTCATTTTAATTTCTAGTTAAACTTTTAGTTCTGCAACACAACTATGTGCGTTAGATTTGTGTAAGTTGGCATAAAACTTTGCACAAAGTTTTGCTATAGTTGCAAAGCTTCTATAGAATTTTAGTGATGCACGCGTGTAACTAAGTAAGTGCTACACTGTGGTGCGTAACTATAGCTGCATACGAGATGCTGAAGTTAATGAGGACAAAAAGAAAAAAAAAAAATTGTCGTCTTAAATAAAAAGTTATGCACTAAGATTTTTCCTTCATTACAAACATTAAAATGCATACGAAAGCGCTGCAACTTAATTTAGTCTGGCAAAATCTAATTACTGTTCTTAAACTTTTGAGTTAACTAAGAAATATTATTTTTCCTTTTAACGAGAATTGTTAAAGAGACTGAGTGTGCAAGTTTTATGACTAACAAATGTGAACTCTGTGTATATGCATTTGTTATAAAAAGGAAAGACGGAATAGGCAAAGGGTCCCCTTCCTTATTCTATTTGGCATGTTAAGAATCTGAAAAACCAATGGTCTTAAAGTTAAGGCTGGAAGAAGTTTCACAGGAAATATGGGCTAAATTCAAGCCAAGTGAAAAAGATGTTGCCTTTTTTAAGCGCATGTAAGGAATCATTCGGCGGCGCCTGTAGCATAGTGCTGGATTTAATTCCCGACACAGGCAACATCAGATTGATAAAGGAAAACTTTTACATACAGTCGTCGTCTTGTCACATTTTGCTGGTAAAAGATTTAAGAATGAATCACTTGCCATGGAAAACTCTTCGGATTCAATGATTATCAGGAGGTCCCCAGTCACTTGTGCATAAAAATTAAGGCACACAGCATAAGTGACGGTGAGCGCCTTCGGCCCATGATACCTTGTAGTTTTTGTGCCAATTCAAGCCAAGAAAAGAAGTAAGTAATCATTCTTTTTCTTATCGAGATCAAAAATTATATAAACAATGAAACATTAATTTTCATCTGAGTTGGCATGAAAAAGACAAATGAAATGATTGTTTATCTAATAAGCAAAAGTGTTTGCTGTGATTATTAATTGCATACAGGTTTTTTGCAAAAAAAAAAAGTGGCAAGTCAATGACCTTGCCATAGGTCAACGCACATACTTGAAGGCAAATCTTGGCTCTCTTGGCCTAATTAAAATAATAACAAGTTTGAGAAACACATGAAAAAAAACAAGTTCTGTGCTAAACAAGCAAACATCAGAAACGTAAAGTCAAATGAAACTGACAGCTAACGGCAAAGTTTTTGATCATTTGACTGAACTCGTTTTTGGCCAAATAGGAAGCGGCAACAAACAAAAGCTTAAACGCTTATAGTCAGTTGAGTTGATGTTAAAACCGTTGCGGCAGCATAAACATATTTAAATTCAAAAAGGTATTTTTATTTTATTTTATTTTTTTTTTTGTTTGTTTTGTTTTTGTTTTTTTTTTGAATAAAGTTTCTATAATTTTTAATAAGATGTTTTATGTATGCCCTACTCTATTTTTCAGGAAGACTTAACAACTGAGCATTTGCGGCTATGCGTGTGTTGTAATTATATACAAACTGAAACTAACTATGGGAACATCAGTTGGCCAACAATGATGAACTACATTTTTCCTTTGTGTTTGTTGGTTTTGTTTTTTTTATCTACCGGCGACGAAGTCTACAGCTGCCCGTACTAAATTGAGACTAACCTAGAAACAGAAGCGCATGGAATGTAAGCAGCAAAGTTTAAATAAAGTAATTAAGAAAATTAATGCAGAAAAAGTATAAAACACAAACATACATGAAAAGTTTTACTTACATATAAATATATATATACCAATAAATACATAATATTCATAATTACATTGCAACATACATATATAGAGTACATATTCACGAGACTACAGTTTAAAATATATAAATTTTAGGTGTAATGTAGTTTTTAGTTCAAGAAGAAAACAACACCGAAGCCCAAAAAACAGTAAACATATAAATATATATAAAAACAAACTTAAGTTGCATAACAAAAGCCGAAAAAAAAAACAAAAAGGAAAAAAGAAAGAACCACAACCTTAAAAAAGTTTCAAGAACAAAAAGAAAATACATTAATAAAACACAACCCATAGCAATAACAACAAGAAATCATGTGTGAATATATAACGCTTTATTAATTTTTAAATAATAAAATCTATAAAATGCATTAAAAAATTTTGCAATAGAAAGATCCGAACTTTAAACGTTTAAACAAAACAACTAAAAACTTTAAGTAAAACAATAAAAAAAGCACATAATGTGCAAAAAATTTGAGGGGTTAAAAACAATAAAAAAAAAGGAACAAAATTGTAAGTCAGGCGTACAGTGTAATATTTATTTAAATTGAAAAATAAACAAACAAATAATGAACCAACATTAAAAAAGCAAAAGCGAAATAAGCGTAAATCCCATTGATTAAATTTAATTAAAATGCAAATTAAGAGTTGCCACACAAACCAACTTTTTTCAATATGCGCTGCGTTAAATGATTTAATTAAGTGTCGAAAAGAAATACAGAAAAGATATCTGAAAACTACAAAACAAACATGAAAAAATGCTTTAATTATTTTGGCGCGCGTAGTAAATGTGCAAACAATTAAGATAAAGAAAATAAAAAGAAAAACAAAAAAAAAAAAACTTAAAATAAAAATAAATAAATGTTGTACAATCAGACATGTTAGCAGCAACAAATATCGTCATGATAAAAATACTATAAAAATAAAACAATCAAGTACCATGCATTAAAAATAAATAATTGCCGATCTTCTCATCATATTCACATAACGTACATACTATATGCATAAAAAGAATTCAACAGTGTCTCAGAGAAGTATGCGCACCATACACGATACACTGCAGCTAAGCAGCCAAGTGCAGGGTGGTTTTGCAAATAAATACTTTGTGTGCAATTTTTCATTTGCCAAAGCAAAAAAAGAAATTGAGCTTTTTTTATTTCAAAACTGAAACATATTTAGCAAAAAATATAATATAAAAACTATTGCCGCACCACCCTAGCTCTCTTAAAATCGTGTGCTACTTTGATTCTATTCTAAAGAAAATAATTGAAACTAAAAAAAAAAATCCCTCAATGTTTAAACAAATTTACATAAGCAGTAACGTAATTATTATAAAAAAATAAATAAAAAATTTGTGTGTAAAAAATTAAGCAAAACATTGTAAAATTTGCATATAAGAATATATTAAAAATGAGAAAAAAATTTATGTGCAAAAGCGCCAACTAAGTTTAATTTAAAAAAAAGGAAAGAAAGCGTAAAAGAAAAAGAAAATCAATAAATTCTATATATTTAATTATGATAATACTATAAATATTATTATTAAAAGTAAATGCGCTTCAAAAACAAAATTTAAAAAAAAATATATATATGGAAACAAAAGAAACGTGTGCAAAACCCAATATATGCTTTATGTGCTAAGAAGTAAATGAAACACTTTATATTAGCATGTTTTTTTTTTTTTAATTTAATTAAATTTTATTATTATTATTTTATATATATTAATAAATTTTTGTTAATTTATTTTGTAATTAGTTTCAAGTGAAAAAGGTTATTATGTTGCGAAATAAAAGAAATATGCTTATATTTTAATTTTCTTTTTTAGAACCATTTTTGTTTTTTCATAAATATGTAATTAATATGAGTTTTTGGCGCTGTAGTAAAAAAAAAAAAGCAAACCATTTATTTAAAGTCTGCAAATTGTTTCAAATACATCACATTATTGTTGTTGTTTAGTTTTTATTTTAAAAATTATATTTTAATGAAAGCAAATAAAAGAGTTTCGTTTTTTACTAAACAAAAATTTAATAATTGAAAAATACCATACAAACATTATAAAAGGCAGTACCCAAAATAAGTGCATAAAATAGTCTGTAGTAGTCTGAAACAAATATATTTAAAGTATAAAGAAAACAAAAATTAAATACTAAATATAAAAACAACAACTGCTAATATTTATTTAAAAAACTAAGACAAAAACATTTAAGTTTTAAATAACTTAAACTTTGGCCTATATCTTTCGTTGCAATATTTCATTTATTATATTGTAATTATTATTTTCTTTTTTAATTATTAACGTTGTTGTTTTATATTATTACGATAATTGTGTGCGCGTATATATATATTTATATATATATAAAAAGAAATAAAAAAAAAAAATCATGAGTAAAGTAAAGCATAAAAAACAAAAAGAAAAAAAAACAAATTTTTTATTAATTATTTAAATTAGTTTTACATGTTTAAGTTTATATAGCGTGTGTGCGTAAAAACAACCAAAAAAAGAAAAAAAAAACAAAAAAAAAAAATATTAACAAAATCAAATAAAATAAAACAAAATCTTTAAAATAATAAGAAAAACAATAAAGAATTTTGTGCAAAATGCAGCAGCTATATTAGAAGAAGCAGAATTGATGTTGATGACAAAACACATCAGGAGTATAAGAAAATGATGATAAAAGAAAAAATAAAAAAAAAAATAAAAAATTTAAAAAAAGAACAAATCAATAAAATGAATTTGAAATCCTTAAAAAATAAATTAACGTGTTTCATCTTTATATTCACAGTTTTTTGGGTGAGGCCTTAAAAATGTTGTTTTAATTAGTTTTAAAATTATTCAGTGATTTGGAAGACGCGTGTTAAGCAGCCATGCAAAACCGCAGCAAGAACTAATAAAAATTTTCCGAAAAATTTGCTATAAATAAACAACCGAGACACAGACAAAATATATACATCCATATATTAAATGTATTTTTATATATGGCACATGTATAAAACATGAAAATATTTTCGACACTTGGCGGCGCCACACGCAAACTTTTTTGCCCGTTTGTTTGATTTTTAAGTTGTTGGCTAAGATGTCTTAAGCCTGTAGGGGCGTAGCGCCTATGAAATGAGCAGTGCTAAAAATACAGAACTAAACTGTTAATGGAATTCAGTCAGGGCATAAAAGTTTTTATGGAGTATGTCAGCTTTTGTTGGAATTTTATGCGTTGAGCTTGCGAGCAAAAATGCTAAATTAGCAACGCCCGAGTGCGAGCATATGGCGTAAATTTATTTAGGCAGACTTCATGGGAGGTGATTTTAGCATCAGTCTCTGATTAAAATTCAGGCGACCGTCGGCTGCCAACCCACAATGTCAAGCAGAGGGATACATCTCAGAATTCTTTAAGTGAATTAGTTGCTAAACGTCGGCAGAAATTGTTTATAAAATTAAGAAGACTATAATTTTGAAATGCACTTTATTAATTTCCTCTGTTAAAAGTGCATACGAAATGAAACTTACGTAGTTTATTTTTTTCTAAATCAACTTGTATAACTAACTTGAACGTAGTTCATTAGCTTGAATTACAAAATTTGTTAGGCTTAAAAACTTTTCAATCGCCTTTGACTTTAAGGCTCTTAATTAGCGTGAAAGCAGAGAGACGCACTTACTCGAAAACCGGCGAATCTGGATTTGGCTTGCAGTAACAAATTGGAAATATGTTTGGCTTGCCAAGCATTGAAAATCACGTTGCATGTGGTTAAAACTATTAATAAGGCAATTAGCAAGTAAGAATAGCATCACAGCATTGGCTACGTTATGTTTGACAAGTTACAGTTCAGCTCAGAGGGCTGGAGGCCAGCTTGCCGAAAATATGCAATTATTAATGCCAATGCAGAAAAGTGGCAGGGAGCTATATAAGTACAAAATGTGAGAGATAAGCAAACAGTATTTTATATAAGGTTGCCATCAGAACAAGGTATATTTTGTTTGGATTATATGGCATTCTACTGCAACAAATAAACCGTGTTAAAATAAAATTTAATACAAAAAGAAAAAAATAAATAAAAATAAAAATTACAAATAAAATATATTAAGATTTGTCAAGATTCTGCAGAGCAACAGAGAGCAAGTCTACTGAGAGCCATTACACGGAATACCGTTGCAAATTTAGCAAGTGTTAGTACAGTATATAACAAGACACTAGAGAATTTAATGTTGGCATACTGTGACCAAAAGAGGAAAAGCCAAGAAGAAAACAAAAAAAAAAAGAAAATGAAGAGGAAAAAGAAGCTACATAAAAACTTTGGCAAAGTGTCAGCAAACTTGAGCAAATATTTTAAAGTAATAAAATTATAAGTAAACGACAGTGGCACACTCGTCGGTACTGAGTCAAGTCACTCCACGCCATGGCGCAAACTAACAACAAATTACAGAAAAAGTTTTTGGCTACGCCTAACCGCAACCAACGCACACAAGCTCCAAGGCAAGGAAAATGTTGTTGGGTAGCGAAAATGCGAGTGCGAGTGCAAGTTCGAGTATGGCATGTCAGGTTAGGTCTGCGCACACAAGTTCGTCATGCGAATGCCATGCTAAGCAGGAGTCCTTAGCCGCAAGGGAAAAACCACATGATTGCGTGCGGTTAGGACCAAGCAGGTTGCTGAAATATTTTATGGAATTATTTTTACTTGTATACGATTATTCGCCTAACATTAGGTCACAAGAAGTTGAAGCTGAACTTTATGCTGTCGCATGTGATGATGCGTGCAAAGGATTTTGCCACAATTGCTATTAAATTTAAATTTGTGCAAGCAAACGGAAAAACTTAAATATCATAAATAAAATAAGAAATGAATGTTAAAATTAAGCAACAAAAAATATGCGTTGCCTGCTTCAGTTTTCAGCACAATACTTTACACATTTGACTGCTGCCACAAACTATGCACGAAAAAATACTTAAAAAAATGTTTTTCTTTTTTGGTTTTCATTTTTGGTTCTTTTTTTTGTTTTTGTCAATTGTTGGCACTTTCATTTGTTTGGCACGCAGCAGCACTTGTGCGCGTGTTTCAATGCGTTCTTTGTCCTTTACCACACACGCACAACACGCCCTGCAGCCAACCCCATCCCTTCCAACAGAGTCCAACAGAGACCCAACCCAACCCAGCTCAGCTCATTGTCTCTCAACCCAGACGAGTAGTCAGGCTTAGTTCAGCTCAGCTCGGCACACACGTAACGTCCGTCTCACCTTGTGTTATCTCACGGGCCTTTTTGTCCTTTGCAGCGCTTTTATCTCGGCCTGTGTTCTTGTCATTAGTGTGGCGAATCCTAAACGGCTTGTGGCGAATTTGTGTACTCTCTCTTCCACTTGCATGTGTACACATTTGCACATTTTCTCGCTGTTCATGTTGCGTTTCTTTTTTTTTATGCTTATTTGGCAAAAAAATAACAACAGCAAAAAAGAACGAACAGCGTAAGCGGCAGCAGCAGCAGCAGTAGCGGAGTCAGAGACGGTGGCAGTGGCAGGAGGAATTGCTTGTATGCGTATCCTGCGCGCCATTCCAATTAGAAACAAAAACAAGCAACAACAGTCGACGTCGTTGTCATTGTAGTCATCATCATTGTCGACGTCGGAAAAATTGTTTTACTTTCTTTTTTTTTGTTTTTTTTTTGGTTTTATTCTGTTACTTTTGTTGCATTTTTTTATGTGTATCATATTTTGCTACACGCGTTGTCGAAAACAACAACAACAACCACAATAACAATAACAATGCCGACAATAATAATAATCTGCAACTGTATTTTATATCCTTTTTGTGCTTTTTCTTATTTGTGTTCTTGTAATTGTTATTTATAAAAAATAAGAAAAGGAACAGTCAAAACATTTTCCGAAACCAAAAAAAGCAGACAAAACAAGCAACAAAACAAAAATTTTCTTCTAATTGGCAAGTAAATTGTCTGCGCACATAAATGTCGCTTGTCTATGCCAATAGGCGAATCCCGTTTTCTGTTTGCTGCACTAAGCTCCACAATTTGGCATCTTCTCATGCAGATTCGGTTAGCTTATATTTTCCATTGTAAAATTAGCAGATTTTAATAAATGGCCTTAAAATTTTTTTTTTACATGTTTCGTTGATTTTGTAGGCTTGTCTAAAGAAATTTTAACTTTACATTGAAATGAATTCTGCAAAATTCCTTCTATCAGTCAAAGCAAGCAGTAAATCAGCAGAGCTATATTTACGTTATTACCGTTTTGTGCTTTTTAGATTCCCATACCAGTTTTCGTTGCTGAAGTCTAGCTTTTCTTATTGCTGCAATGCATATTTAAATAAAATCGGCATAGCAAAAGAGAAAAAATATATCCAATATTTTTAATAAACTATCTTAAATTCTTCATATTCTATAATAATGTGTAGTCCTTTAAAATCAAATATCTTATTATGTTAAGACATATTTGCTATATACGGACTGAGATGAAATCCAAATCGCCATTAAGTGTTTTAGCTGATCGTTTTCCGAGTTGCCAAAAATGCTGTCAATGAGATGAAATTCATAAAGCCACAGACGTTTCGATTTACAATTTGCTTCTCCTTAATTCTGTTACAGTAAAAGCTGACAAAAGCGGAATGTTGAGCTATAAAATAAATAAGGCATAACTTTTTGAAATTATTGCCTTAAATAAAATGAACATGCCAGAAAAAAATTATAAAAAAAGAAAAATAAAATTAGTTACGAGATATCAAAAGTATATATTCTTTTAAACAATTTTTGACGCAGTATATAAGTATGTGCGTATATATATATATAAATGTATGTATACACATATTAAAGATGCTGTGTATAGCTGCGTCAATAAACGATTTGGGAAGCTTAACAAAATGTTAAAATAAAATAATAAAAACAAAGTGTGGAACTTTTTTAATGTTGATCATAAATTTTGAAAAATTATTCTTGCGCAAGTTTTCGAAATATTTAGAATGGTTTTTTATGCGACATTAACAAAATCCAACAAAACAAAAAAAAAAAAAAAAACAAAAATAAAACAAAGGAAAAGAAAAAGTTAAAAAAAAAAAGCGAAATTATGAAAACAAAAACTGTGAAGGTGAGATGTAAAATATTTGAAAATTTTTAATCACATTTTCAATGTCTTTGTCCCTGAACTAAATAAACATGGATACATTTTGTTGGCAAACAGGCGACCCGGCATTGTGCAAGTCCTTCAGCAAAGTTGTTTTAATAATTCAACTTTGCGCAAAGCGAATTGCGCATAAAATTGTTCTTGTTTTTGCTTTTGTTTTAAATTACTTTGGTAATTGTTGGCTAATTAACAGTTTTTTAATTAATTATACAATTATTTTGCATGTGGATGCTATTTTTGGCAAGTCATAAGTGATTTTATTTTTATAAAAATGAGTATACAAGTAAATTATCAGTGCCGGTTTTATTTTTATTTTTGTTTTTGCTTTTATTTTTTTCCATAAGTGTGATAATTGAGTGTTACAGTTGCAAATTAAGGCGTGCCCAAATGTTATACGCTACTGTAGCTGCAGACACTCGTAAATGGCTGCTGTATATTTTAAGCGATTAAAATTACTGTGCATCGTGTATTTCGTTGTTTTATTTTTTTAACAATCTTGCAGGTAAAAAATGTTTAATAAAGAATTAAGCTGCATTAACGCATGACTTTCTGCATCTTCAGTTGAGCTAATTTTAGCACAAAAATATTTGCTTTGTAGATATTTTTGCTGTATTTAAAATCTCTGCCCAAGAAAAATCATTGAACTTGTTTAAAGACTTAAATAACTTTGTCGCAAGAAAGCTCATTTAAATTTTAAAAATTTTAATTTGTTGCTAAGCAACAGCAAGAAGCAGCAGCAAGTGTCAGGGGTTGTCTAGACCGTTTAAATAATTTAGGTTAAAACACAAAAATGCACTTCAGCATCACTAAAAAAAAGTGCAAATAATATAAAAGAAATATAAGTACCAAAATTTTAATATTACATTACAACATTCATGCCTCTTTGAGAAAAGCTTTTTAGGAACATTTGTTTTTAAAGTAAAATTCGTACAACTTAGCAATTCATTTATATAGAATATTTTCTTTTTCTGCAGTTATTAGTTGTTATTTTGCAATCGTTGAGAATTTTTATTATCCGTACGACTTACGAAAGTGGAAGAATTGTTGTATAAAATATATTGTATATGGGGGAAAATAAATGAACCACTCAAAACGAATGATGATTTTCCTAAACACTTATTGGATTGCCCTCGCCCCACTATCCAATAAAATTGCTAGTGTTTCACACCTTCTCTCTTTCAGCAATTCAATAATTAAACAGCAAAAGCCTCGTGCATCAACTCAGCGCAACGTAAGCGTAAGCCACGTCCGCCTGCTTGCGCTTTCGTATGCACATACGCAAGCAAAGTCTGTTCTTACGTTCGCCTACGTGCTTCCACGCGCTGCTCCACTGCGCAGTTGTCATTCTTGGTGTCAAACTGTCGTCGCGTTGCGTTGCGTTGCGTTCCTTGCCTGCATTAAACTTGCAACAATTTCGCGAACATTACGTGTTAAGAACTTTCGCTAATGGTTTTCATTTATGTATGTGTTGTGCTGTGCGGGTGCAGTGAAATGCATTTGAGTGATTTGCTTTTAATTTGTAAAAATCAAATTGCTAAAACTTTGACGGTTACGGTACGCGATGGTTCATAGTAATATAAGAATAGTATAAAAAACTTGAAATGAACAAAAACAAAACCAAATCAAAAGCGCAGGAAGTGCTCCGATTTACTTATGAACATTCATACATATGTATATTTAATATATTTTTTTCTTTTGTGTTTTTTTTCTTTTTTATTTTTTTACTTAATATATTTGAGTTCAGGTTTACGCTGGGTTGGCCTTAATATTACTTTCTCAAGTAGTGTGACAAAAATTCAGAAACATGACGCTGTTTGTATTTGCATTTTTTATATTGGTTGTTTATTTTTTATTTTTTTTTTTTCTTTTGATAAATATGTGCCAGCAATTTAAGAGCCTTATTAAGTGCTAAAATACTATATTAAAAAAGAAAAAGAACAAAATGTTCGTTAACAACATTTAATGCACATCGATTTATTTGCATAATATAAATGTTAAAATAATTTAAAAGAAAAAAAGTATAATTTTTGTGCATAAGCAATTTGCGTTTATGTCTTAGCATGCGGTGCAGCAACATGGAAATAAACAAGTGGGCAAAAGTGCCCTGTTGCAAATGCCTGACAAGAAAGAGGTCACTAGCCAAATTGCCTTCAAAGAGAATAGAAAATAAAATTAAAATTTTATTTTTTGTTTATGTTAACTTGGTTTGAATAACAATAAGTGCATTTAATAAATGCAAGAAATATGATTCAATTTGATGTAAATGCACTTGATTAACAAGCTTTAGTTTGTAATATATATATGTGCTATATGTGCAACTTATTATAATTTTTTCTAAACAACATATAAACAAAACTAAAACCCAAAAAAGAAATCAGAAATTTCGAAATTTATTTCCGTAATTTATTTTCAGCTTGGCTTGCTTTTTTCTCTTTAAACTTGGTAAATTGGTGTTAATTGATGAGGTTGAATAAACAGACGCAAGCAAATATAGCAATAGACGAGCACAGTGACAAAAACAAAAGCAAATATATATAAGTATAAATATAAAAAAAAAAAAAAGTACAAAATTGCCTATGGTGAACTGCGAGAGGCAGACCTACGTCAAACTTGAAGGCAACCACCCAAACAGCGTAAAGAATGATTGTTTTTTTTTTTTGTAAATTTGTTTTTTCGCTTGAGCCTATAGAAACTAGTTAGTTTAGCCTTGTTGACAAGTTTTCACTGTACGCGTCAAGCGTTGAAAAACCGTTTGACTGTGCCACAGACAACTGTTACGCACTCAGCTTGGCGCTGTGCTGCTGACGTTGGCGCTGCGGCTGCTGCTGCTGATGGCCGACGGCGGGTAGGCGCATGCGTCATGTGCACAGCATACCGGCATATAACACAAATATACATTTGAGATTTATGCGACAGATACATAGATACAATACAATATGCGCCATGTAGCGTTGTTTGTTTGGCATTTTTTGTATTTTATTTCACGACGTGGTATGTCGAACCAAAAAAAAAAAAGAAAATACACAAAATAAAATAAATAAATAAATAAAATAAACACCTAAAAAATAATACATGCACACATATCTAGATAGCCATACGCACATGCACACATACATACTCACGTACACATATGCAGATACAAATAAAATTGTCACAATTACGTCAACTTCTGTGCTGATTTTTTGCCAGCTATCTTTGGCATGCATGTATATAGTATCAACAGTACACACATATACATATATATATATATATGTATATGTATGGTTGTGTATATATATTTGTATCGCTATATGTTAGCAAAATTATGCGGTTTGCCTTTATTGCTTATAGCATACATACATATGTGTATATCGTTTTTATTTAGGTGTGCATGTCGGTCGGCCGTCCGTCCGTATGTGCGACCAATACTCTTGGCATCTTTTGTTTACCGCACTGATTATCACTTTTATTTGTTTTTCTTTCCACTTTGTGGGTGGGTGCGAATTTGCTTGTTTTCTATAGATTTTGGCTTTGTTTTGGCTGCGGTTTGGAAAAAGTTGGTAGCAGCTTTGCACCGAACAGTGAATTTGGTTTGCTTCGTTTGCCCAGTTACTCATCGTTTTAACATTCTTATTTGTTTGTGTACTTGGCTTGCATTTACTTAGCATTTAAACAAATGTTTACTTCTAAACTGATCTGCATGGCAAATCATCTGCACTGTCAGCCAACTTGCGCAGATACTTGCATTGACTTCCCCGAAAAATGTCAGCGAAACGTTTAAGATGCCGCAGCAGACTTTACATTAAACCCTGCAAGACCCACAAGTCAAATCATATATATAATCTCTTATACAGTAAGCATGACAAGCCTATGGAAATTTTTACCCAAATGCTATAATCGATTTGTTTATTTATATTTTTAATTATTTTATGTTCAGGTCTGTTTATTATAGGCAATAAATAGGATTGGCAAAAGTAGTTTCCAGATTAAAGTTTTTTTTACTTTATTTTTTGATTTTTATTTGCAGTTTTTATTCATAAGCTTTCTTGTCATCCATAAATAAAGTTTTTCGACCATATTATATGTGACGTTGTTGTCTGGTTCTTGGCTAGAGTCAGATTTTGGAGCTGCTAGGCAAAGAAACTCGCATCAGTCTCACGCGCGTCACAGACAAACTTTTGCACATACCAAGTTGTTTATATAAAGATGTTTGAAAATGTGTTGGACTGGCTGGTCTTGGTTTTAGCCTTTTTTGGGTTGCGATGGCAGGCGCCACATGTTTATGCCTGAGGTCAGGGATCTTGGATACAAGATTTGACGAAAAGTAAAACTTCAAAAGCATCATTGCCGGTTTATTACGCACACACCTTTGGCTCATATCCGTTTTTGTCTTATTCCATGCCGCACACAGCAGTTGTGAAATGACATGAGAGGCTCATAGAGCAGCATTGCTTGTGCATTTGCCAGTTAATATGCAAAAGCAATTGCACTTCAATGTCTGCAGTTTCTTGTTGCAATGATTGCTTTTAAATGAAATTGCAGTGACAGATACGTGCAATATGTTAGAGTTCTTTTGCAACGTCACTGCAAACTTTCCTAATTA
This sequence comes from Stegana nigrithorax, assembly GCA_037044495.1. Lineage (NCBI taxonomy): Eukaryota > Metazoa > Arthropoda > Insecta > Diptera > Drosophilidae > Stegana > Stegana nigrithorax. The sequence continues at coordinate 886,217 of JBAMBQ010005352.1, read as the reverse complement.
TTATGGCAGTCTTGGTGTTGGCTGATGTTGTTGTTGCTGCTGCTGCCTCGGGCACAGTGTCCGTTTGTGACAATGGCAAAAACAATGTATAAGCTATTATATCGCATCATATATTGTACATTTGCCCACAAACACCCTACGTCGCACGTTCAGTCGCTGCATGCACAACGTCAAAGGAAATTTATTGCTAAACTATTTTTAAATAAGACAAGAAATCTTCGCAGCATGTCGTCGACAACAATGCCGTCGGTTGTGTTTTCTAAACAACGTCATCGCGACGTATTTTATTTTTTAATTTTCTTCCTCAATTTTTTTGTTTTCTTTTGTTTTGTTTTTTTTTTTTTTTTGTTTTATAATTTTCTTGACTACTGTGCAGCAACATGCGCTTGCGTTTGTCTTTGCAGCATTTCTGTTTTTGTTTTTGTTTTGTTTTTATATGTAAGAGCGAAGTGAAGTCTTTCTTATGCGCTGTGGGGGCATATTCGTGGGTTGGCTCTGACGCGTTTGTGTTTGTGTCGTAAGTTCATTTTATTTATTGTCATTTTAGTGGCTTCTACTCAAATATGCTTGAGTGGTTTAATTTGAAATGACGTTGCTGCGCTGCAAGACGAACGCAACTTAACTGTACAATGGAGCAGTGAAGTGGGCGCCACTGTAAGGGTTGATTGCTTTATTACGCATATATCTACGCAAAGCAGCTGCAAAATAAAAAAATAAAAAAAATAAAAAAAAAAAATACAACAAAAAAAATTGGAAATGGAAAGAAAAGTAAAAAACTGCAATTTCATTTTGCCGCAGTGGAAACTCGTTTACAAATTAAGCAAATATTAATTGACTTCTTTTGTTTCATTTCATTTCATTTTATTTGGCTTACTTCGATATCTTTTGGCCGTGTCCATGCCGCTGCGCTACTCGATCAAAGTGCAAACAATTGTAATTTTTTGGCGTCGCCCTTTTTAACGTGTTTTCGTCTGCGTTTTCGTTTTCGTTTTGGATTTGGCTTTGTTTTTTTGTCGTGCCTTCGTTTTATGTTTTTGTAAATGTTTATTCTTTCTTTTGCTTGTGGCACGTGGCTTAATTACTTTGCTGCTTTTGCTAATTTGTACACCTTCAGGGCTGGCCGACTGCCGTATTTTGTTAGTTTGCTTTTTTTATTGTTGTTGTCGTTGTTTTTTTCTTTTTTTTTTTTGGTAATAAATTTTTTTTTTCTATTTGGGCATGCAGATCATTGGCGTTGTTTTTACTGTTGTTTTGCATGACATAGCGATATTTTTTTTTATTTGTGCTTAATTCATTCACATGTTTATACATTAGCGTATCTATGTATCATCTGATATACATCTTACTTATTTTTTTTTCTTGTTTTTGGCAATTGGCAGGCTAAAAGAAAGTTTAATGGTGATTTTGTGTTTGTTTTGATTATGTAGTTTTTTGCAATATTGTTAATTTTTTTTTTTGGTAAACTTGCGTTGCTGTTTCATGTTATACAAGTCAAGCATCAGGGTAACGTTTTTTTAAAATGAAACTGACATCGCCATACTATTTATATACATAGTATAAGCAATTATTTCTTCATTAACATAACTTTATTAAACAACTCTTCACAGTTGTGCGATTCAAATTAAATTTACTTCAATTTTAATGTATTTTTTCTATAAAAACTAATCTCAGCAGATTGCGTGAATAACATGACTAATGAAAGTATGCGCAATAATTAAATTTAATTTTATTTAAAGTGAAGTATATTCAAAAAATTAAATTTATTTCAATTTAAATATTATTCTTTTTATAAAACTAAATCTCAGCAGAATGCGCCAGTTTCTTAAATATTGATAATAATCAATAATGAATTAAAATTTATCTCTTTTCGCTAAACATTTGAGGCTAGGGTATGTTAAAAGGTTTAAGTACCTACAGATCAATTAGATGCTATATATGTTTACAAAACTGAAGGTTATACAGTTAAAGTATAAATGTAGATAAAATTCAACAACTAATTTGGCAGTGCCATCATGTTAGCATAACATCGCATATGAAAACAAATTCAAAATTAGAAAATAATCTTATCTTATGCGAATGTCGTGCAAAAATCATATGAAATGAGAAGAAAATAACTTATGTACTAAGAGAATTGGAGTAGATAAGTAAAGATATGACCATTTGCAGTAGCAATAGAATATAAAATATTACAGATCGCTCATAATGTACGCAGCATGGGAAATGAGTTTTAGTACTGTAGGTAAAGTTGCCAAAGGTTTTATTTTTCGAAGGTCCAAATTGTTATGATTTTTTGTTTTTTAATATTCGGTAAAAAATAATCCGCGAATAACTGTCTTCACAAAAAATCTAGACTATTGATTTTTCTTGTAACTTTCTAGATTCCGACATCAATATTTGGCAACATTTATTAAATGAAATTAATTATAAGAAAAATATCTGAATTTTGCTAAACCGCAAATGCTGTACCTTTTCACCAAACTGTCGATGCTCGTTTGCTCGGTTGCTCGGTTACCTACATAATGGGTTTTTAAGCCAATTGATGTCTGACTTTGGTAGAGTCAACACATTTTGATTTATTTTCGGCATACGCGTCTAACACTTTTATGTTCTTGATTACGGCTTTCAGCGCACCTCGTGTGGGTGCACGATGTCTGAGCTGTCGCAATATCTATTTTCAATTAGACGCGCAATCAACGACTTCAGTTTAATTAAAAAAATCAGTTGCCATGTTGCCATAACCATCAGACACGCGGCTGTGGCTATTTTGGGGCATGTAGCTTAAACTGTGAGTCAATTATGAAATCGTTTACTTGCGATGTTTTTGATTACGCAGCAACGTACTTTGGGGCGTATGAGTGATGTCGCAATTATTGTTTAACAATACACATAAAGTACCGTAATCAAAAAAAAAAAAAAAAAAAACAAATACAAGTTAAAGACAAAGCAGAAGAAGAAAAAAACAACAACTACAGCAACAATAATAAAAATGTGTTTGCTATTAATTTAAGTTGTGAGAGCGAAAATTTCAGTGACTTGCCAGACATTTTGGTTTGTTGTCAGTTTCTCTTGCCTCATTGACAGTTCTGCCGTTAGGCAGTCCGTCGAACCAACCGACCATATGACACTCTGTCGGCACAATTTACGATTTTGCGTGGGAGTGCATGGATTTTGATATTGTATTTTGTTACTTCATTTTTTTTCTTAAATTTTTTTTTTTCTAGTTTCTATTTCTTCATTTGTAAGTTTAATTACTTGAGAAATGTATATCTCGTCAACGCAATGAGTTGATTTTTATGGATTATGTGAGTTTAATTGTTGCAGAAAACAAAACAAAAAATAGTAAAATCAACTGAAATAAATGAGGGTTAAAAACGCAATTAGCTGTCATGTAGCATGTCACACTGTACATGTGTATATGTGCTTATTAATTTCACTAATAGTGTGCAGCCAAGCCAGGCAGTGCAGTAGTCTTGCGGTTATAATTTATAACAAATGAGAGACATTTGTATTTATTTTTTTCATTTTTATTTATATCAATAATTGCTTGTGGAGAAAAATAAAAGTTTATTCACCCATAGGGGTTTGCACTTAGATTATTATATTGCAATGCACTAAGCTCATGAAAAGGGCTCACGAGTATTTAAATAATAATAATCATGCAATGAATGATAACGATGATCAATAAGTTGATATAAAAACAGTAAAGTTGATTTACTTATTGATTTATTTCAATTTCTCCGCATAGTATCTGTATCTTCTTGAAAGCTTTTGATTCCTTTGATTTTTCAATAAGCCGCTTTTTGTTGAAGAATGTCCCTTCTGCCAAACTTTTTTTTTGGTTTTAAAATAAGAAAAAACGGCAGCAGTTTCATTGGGTCGTTCGTTTATGGTGCATGGGAAGCCATTCGAGCTTTAGCGCATTAAATTTTCCAATTCGTTTGAAATTTTTTAAGAATGTTGTTTTTGCTTCATTACGAGGAAACGCAAAAGAGCTGTATCTAGCTCTGTGACTCTGTGAGTCCTTTCAATGGTTCGCTTTAATTATCCTGAGAAATGAAACAGCAACATGAATTTCGGTAGAAATTTGGCAAAGGCATCGAAATTCGGATGAAATATACCAAGTACATTAAGCATATGACATGCGTGTGTGTGTATGTGTGTGTGTGTACCAATTAGACAAATTCAAAACTTTAAAGTTTAACGTCATAGCTTCGGCAGCAGTGCACTGCAGACTAGACTGAGTTATTTGAATTTATAATGTTTTAAGTATATTGTTATGATCCCTATAGTCACTCATTTACGTGTGTTTGTGTGTGTGTATTAAAATGCATAACCATATTAGCCATCCCCCATGGGACAAAGCAATTATAGTGCATTGCATTTAGTTTATTAAAATAAGAAACTCTGCTGAATGCTTTCACTGACACAATTCAGTTCACGACACGCGAGTGTGCAGCACTGATCGAGGCTCTTGTCTAGGCCGTCGCTTAGTTGTGGCAACCATGTGGCTGCCGCTGCGTCTCTATATGGGGTTAAATCGACTGCTTGGCTTGCATCCTTCACCCTACAATAGCGCAACGGGTCGTTTTGAAGCAGCTCATCTGCCGTGGATCGTCTACAGCCTGACGCTGAATATTTTCTACGTGATTGCCTTGCCCCCTGCATCTGGTTTGGTTCTCAGCGCCTACCAAAAATGCGAGGTTTTTGGCATTAACGGAAAAATCGTACAGACCGTTATGCTAACCAAGATTCTTACAGCCTTTGTGATCATTTTTGGTACTTGGCTGCGACGGCGTCGTCTGCTAGCTTTGGCAAATTCGTATGCGCGCATCTGTGCTAAATTTCAACGAGAAATATTCGAGTCGCGTGCACAAATCCCGCAGTACTTATGTTTCAGCATCTTTAAAGTGTGCTCCTCCTGTAGCCGCTTCTTCATGTTTATGTTCACATTTTTCGGCTATAGCAGTGGATTTAAATGCGGCATGGTAGAACAACAACAAATACCTACGGCGTATTTTTTTAGTGGGTTGTTTCTGTTGCACATGGAGTTGCTGAACACGTGCGTGGAATGCAACATTTTCTTTTGTCAGCTGTTTGGCAACATGTTGCTGGGCATTCTGGTACAGCAGTTACGTGAGATACGCAATGATTTGCGATTGTATTGCGCATTTCCGAGTTGCCAATGTCGCAACGATTCGAACTGTCATCACGCGCTTTGGCTGTGGCAACTGCAGCAGGCCTTGGCCAAATTTATTCGTCGCAAGCGTTCCGTGCTCGCATTGGATAATGAAGTGCTTAGCATTTTCCAGTACCAAATGCTCATAGAACTTTTCCTGAGGTTCTTGTCTGGCATCCTTTTACTGTTTAGAATTTTGGCGTTTATCGCGATTAGTGATCCTTTGGACATCAAAGTGTTACTGGGCTACATATCAATTTTAATACTCTTCTATTTTGCCGTATCGCTGCGTTTTATACTCTACGAACTTAATAAAAGGCGCTGGCAGGATATTAGCCGGCTTTTTTATGAGCTTTGGCTGCAATTGCAGTCATTGAAGGAATGTAGGCGTAGTCACCGTTTGCTTGAATGTCGTGTAAGTATTAATCGCTCATGTTTTCATTTCACGTGTCGATTTATTGTGTTCCAATTGCAGTTGGAGTTTGCCATTCTCGATTTAAACCGTCAGTTACAAAAGGATCAGCATCGTGTGCGTCGTTTACATATTGCCGGGTTTTTTGATTTAAATAACCAAACCAGTTTAATGATATCAAGAGCAATTTTAACGCACATGTTGTTTTTATTGCAAATTGTGGTCAAACAAATTATTGAGCATCATTATGCATTAGATTGAATCTTCTTTTATATTAATTTTAAAAATATTCCATGTTTAACTTCAAAAGTTATTTGTTGTTATGTTAACTTAATAAAAAGCATATATGTACCTATATACATAAAAATGTGCAAGAATATAAAAAACAAAATGTGATTTCTTTTAAAGTGCATGCATTTAAAGTAAGCACACTAAGGTGTCTGAGGACTGTGACAAAAGAGCCGTTCGAAATATATCCCATTAGAAGACCAAATTCATTAAAGATATTTAACAAAGTTCTGAATAAATGTATAGAGAATCAGTCAAGATGGGATTGAGAACGATCCGTATAATGAGAACTTTCTGGTGCTCCAAAAATTAAACGGATTGTCATATGCAACCAATTACGTTGTTGTGAGGCCTTTGTGAGAAACGGAAAAATAACACAAACCTTAATGATATCAAAAAATTCTTTGTCGTATTGATCATGGCTGCGGCATACTCGGTAGGGTTAAATTTCAAGGTGAAACATTCGAGTCGCAATCCTGCAGCCACGTTCTAATGTTTATTTTGCTTCTTTTTCGGCTAGGGTAATAGATTTAAATTCATCATGTTAGAACAACAACAAATACTGTCGGCGTATTTTCTTAGTAGATGGTTTTTGTTGCGCTTCGCTGACCATGTTGCATGCGTTTGGCAACATGTTGCTGGGCATTCTGATACAGCAGTTACATGAGGTACGCAATGATTTTCGTTTGTTTTGTGCATTTCTGAGCTGCCAATGTCGCAGTTGTGCTGTTGCAAATGTTTAATGCACATTTTAACATATGTATGTACAGTGCATTCATTTTTCACACTATTGTAATCGCTTTACGTTTTTGAATCGGTTTATATATTTTCCAAACATAAAAAATGCACTGAAATACTGTGAAATATATAACAGGTGGCACGAAAGAAAATAAATAATCATTCTAGCATAAAATTCGTTGAAAACTTTTAGCTGTTACATCGCAAGCTGGAGTGCAAGGATTTTGAAAATCGAGCTAAAAATGGATTTTGCATGCATAATAAATAAACTGCAGCAAGTGCAAATGAATACGGAACTTAAAGCAAAACTATTTTGTAAAATTCGAAAAAGTTTCTAATGTGCACAAAATAAAAGAAAAAATTCGTAAATTATGCCTAAATAATTTTCCCTTCAAACGCAACCTTCCATATGCAATGATGAAACTATTTAGGCAAAGAAAGAAAAAAAAACCCCAAAATCATAAAGTGAAATATTTTTTCGTAATTTCATTTGCCATGCAATGAGCGAGCAGTAATGTCAACACAACTGCGTCTGATTGCCAAACAAATTTTCCAACTAGCGAAAATTTTTGCCTGCACAAAAAGAACAGCAAAAATAAAAAAAAAGAAACGAAAAATTGACGCGCAAATCATTAGCCAAGCCAAGGGGGAGTCGAATGTGCATTGGATGATTGCCTGGGTAGGTCGTTTGGTTGGTCGGTCGGTTGCTCTGCCGGCTGAGTGTTTCGTCAGTTCGCACAGTGAGTGGCTGCATAGACAGCTAGAGGCAATCATCATTGAGCAAGTCGAAAGAAAATTGCCATGTCGTCTGCATTTTTTGTGTAATTTTCTTATTAAACGGCAAATTGCATTTGCCTACAGAATCGCATAAGCTGACAGCAGCAGGTCGATAATGCGCACAAGCGTACTTAGACGACATGCAGACAGACATACAAAACATTTGAGCGGACGGACATGCAGTACACACAACAAATGTACGTCATAGGCATGTAAGTAAGTATGACATTTTAGGTCTGCCACGAATTAAATTTGGCACAAGTGTGACATAAGTAAATTTGACATGTATGTCATGAAATGTGTAACAAAAACAAAAAAAAAAAAAAAATTTACAGCGCAGGGTAAGCGAAAAAACAGCACAGAAGTGTCATAAACTATTGTGTAAGTCTAAGCCTAACAATACAAAAGAGTTGACTAAAATACAAAAAGAAAAAAAAAAAACATAAAAACTAGTAAAAAAAGAAACAAATAAATAAATAAATAAATAAATAAAAATATATAAAGGAAATAAAATAAAAACGAATATATGACCAGCACGTGGCTGTGACACTGGATAACGACAATTCATCGTGACTTACTCCCCCGGGTATTTTGTGTGCGCAGCCATTTGGAAAATCAAATGAAAAGTCACTTCAACAGCTTCAGTTCAGACAAAAAAATATTCTCGTTTCAATTTTGCTTTTCAAAAGCCGGCACAGTGCAGGCCCCACCAACCAAGTCCCCAATGACGGATCAGAGAGTGAAGCCCACACGGCACAAGGGGGGAGCAAAGTGCAACGGAAGTGCAGTTGCTAGCCAGTAATGCGAAAACTAAAACTAAAACTCAAACTCGACATGCAACAAATATTGCAGGCGAACGTTTATTTGTGCATTGCGATTATAGACAAAGCTGCGCTGAGCGTTATATAAAAGTGAATGCACTTTTACTGCAGGGTGGAGCGAAAATACCTATAAAAAACAAAAAAATAAAAATAAAAACAAATAAAGAAATGTATATTGAAATAAAAATACATTTAAAAAAAGAAACAAAGCTGCTGCATTTTTGACACAACTTTTGCTACTCACAAATGAATAATCATATTTCGCTTTTTAAATGTTTGCTTTTAAAATTGAAATATTTTAATTCTTTTATCATATTGTGCTTCTTCTGCTTATTTAAACACAAGCATTTACTTATATCCCCATATAATTTTATCTGATATAATAGTAATTTGCTTTCGAACCTGCCTTATACTTATTATAAATGACTGATGCCACTATAAGCCCTGCCCAGCATACTCCACAATGGGTCTCGTTGTTGCCGTATGCACGTGATCGATCAAAATGCATTATAGTTCATTTGGCACATTCCTTTGACAAATTGAGCAAAAAATAAGCGAATAGTCTGTGATTATATTTATTTTGATAATCTGTTATGCATATGGACAGGAAACACATGTACGCGATTAAAAATGATTTCGAATTTTAATTAGTTCTCGCTGCTTAGAAATCTTTATTTCGCAACAATTTTCACAATTGCCCACAAATAATTGCATTAAGCAGATTTCAATTAACAAACATTCGCGTACAAATGTGACAATTATACGCTCCGCTGAATGTTTACTTTTTGATTTTTATTATATTTGATTGGCTTTCTTTTGATTGTATTTTGATTTTCCCTTTTTTTTTTCTCCATTATTTTGGATTCATTTGGCAAATTTATTTATTTTTTTTTATGTAAAGCACAGAATGCTGCTTCTGTGGGAAATTGTTTTTGTTTTCTTTTATTTTTTGTTATTTCTATTTAAAGAAATTCTATAAATTTTTCCATTGCACATTTAATTGAAAACAAATAATGAAAACGAAACGTTGTGAAAAATGACTATAAAATAAATGTGCAGAGTGCAGAAGTTTGTCATAAATTTCAATACATTTGTGCTGTCATTGGAAGTGAGATTTTATTAGGAATTAAATATTATTTATGCTGCTGAGCGCAGTAAGGCAATTATTTTGGATTTAAAAGTTAAAAGGAAAAAAGAAAAGAAAAGAAAAATGTGTTTAAAAGCTTTTAATTTTTAATTTGATTGGCAGAATTCATTTTAAATAATAGCTAACTAATTAATATATAGGCTCTAAATTTTTGATTCATCATGCTATATTATTTTAAAAACCGCAAAAGTTTGTCAAATGTTAAGAAACAGAAAAAAAAAAGAATTGTTTATGGAAGTGGTTTCATTAAGTATAATAGAATATAATTTTGTAATTGTCGTCTATTATAATTTCTCAAGCTTTTCCATAGGACTTTCCAACTAATCGTCACATGCATTCAACGTTTTTCTAAATATGTTACTAATAACTATATGTATATATAAATGAAACTTGATTGTCATTATTGTTCTTATTAATTTTTAAATTCCGTTAGGTATTTATTTGTGGCCTGAAGCACATTTTCCATAGTTAAACAATTAAATTTTAAAGCCAACCCATAATAGTTAGTTGCCTTGGTCCGCTTTGGCCCGCAAAGAGCAAGAACGTCATCAATTTCTTAATTTGTACATTTTCGTATTACTTGTACGAACACAAATTTCAATTTGTGCAGCTTCCTTTGTTGCCCCGACATACCCCAATGCATTGCAGCGAACCCTCCTGCCACGCCCCGCCCACTTGGCTGCACGCCTGAGCTTGCCTGCCTTGCATAAGCTCCTAACCATTTGTTGCCACTCGTTTGGATTTTCAATTGCAGCTGTTGCTTTTCGTAGTCGAAGTCGTAATCGTTTAGACTTTTTTTTAGCTGACGTTCTTGCTGACACGCTGCGCTGCTCTGGTCTGCAGCAGAGACGTCTACGACGGAGGACGAGTACGCGTCGCTAGTGTGCTTGGTGACAATGCTCACACACACGTACGTCTGTCGGTATGCATGAGTACATCTATGCAAGCATGTTATGTGTGTGTGTGTGTGTATGTGTGTGTCTACTTATATTTTTTGGCTTGCTTTAGTTTTTGGTACAACTTAATTTAAATAAAGCTCATGCGAACATTTCGAACATTTTGTCTCTCCGCTTTTTGTTTGCTAGGCAGCTGCCTACGTTGCTCGTTTGGTGTCTTTTGCAAACTTTTTAGATTCATTCAAACTGAAATTCTCGTGCGCATTAACTAAACATGCAAAAATTTCCACTGCACATAGCATAAAGCATCAGACATGAATTGACCTTGTAACGAATAAGAATATTGCAATTGAAAAAAAAAACAAAATAATATAAATAAAAAAAAAAAAACAGAAGAAAAAAGAAACAGAATGCGAAAAAAAGCAAAAACTCAAATAAAAACGAGATAGACAAAATAAAACACATCATAAATAAATGTCAGTATCTGCTGTGACGCTTGGTGCAAGGTGCGCTTAATATCAGACGATATACACAGCTCATGCATACCCTACGCAGTCGACGCTTTTACTTCACTTTACACACTTTGCAGTTGAGTTAATTAGTTACATTTCATATCATTAAAAATAAAGTTTGTTTGTGAAACTAAATAGTTTTAATGACATTTGCTTGAGTTAAATTTTGCGTGGCAATGTGGAAATGAACATATATGAACATAATACGCATATGAACATAATACTGGACACCTATGGTAGAATAAAAAAAAAATGCAATTTTTATTTAAATACAAACTTTATAATATAACAATTACATTATAATTAGTCAGGAAAAAAGCTTGAGTTTGTGATGGGTAAAGCATCTCGTCGTATTTTGCATTGTAACTGCGTGAAAAAGATAATTAACTGCATATAGAAATGCATGCATGCAGCGTACTGAAGTCTCTGTGAGAATGCACCTTTAGCTGATTTGCTTACTTACTTTGCGTGTAGCAAATATCGAACTTGCAATTTAAGCCACATCCATTTTGTATAAATAGACTCAATTTAATTTTCATTTTCAGCCAAGGTGTGTGCATCCGTGGGCGGTAGTGGCAGACCTCAATGTCAAGTCGACCAATGTAAATTTAATATGCTTTATTAGATTTTGCTTAACGTATTTTCTAAGACGGCAGCAAATATGCAGCAAGTAAACTTTTTGAAATTTTCAACTATGCGCAGCAGCAGCATAGTGAAACAATTTTCAAGACTATACGAAAGGCAAATAAATCCCAGTTTTTATTTGCATTTTAGCAAGTCACAAAAAAGTTTATGCCGGAACTCGTAAAAGCGCACGAATAAATAAATAAATAAAAAATAAATAAATAAAAGCAGATGAACTTAAAAATTCGCTGCCTTAGCCTATAAAACTGTAGTCTGCATAGAGTACACAAGCAGCTTGGGTATTTATTTTTTAAACATTAAAACAAAAGAGCAGCAGATGAGATACTTCAATTATGTCTTCTTATGACTGCAGAAGTCAAGTGGCACGCAGCATGTGACTGACTACAGGGCGTATGCTTAATTTTTTAATTTTCTTATTTTTCATATTAGCAGCTGCAAGTTTATGAATGACTGCTACTGTGAAATTTTGCTTACGCGGTTACTTATTTTGCTAGATTAAAAATTGTTTAACACGGCATTTGACGATTGTTTGATAAATGCACAAACGTGTAAACACATGCATTGTTTTTGTTTATAATTTCAATTTTATGCCCGGCACAATCAATAAATTGATTAGCATTATCAATGAATGTGTGCGAAAGTAGACAACTGACATTTTGTTTATTTTCCTTTTTTTTTTAAAGGTTTTATTCTCTTTTCTCTTTTTTTTATATATATCTTTGCGTTATCTCGATGTGCAACTATAGAAATGCAAATAGCAAAATTACTAAGCGCCAGCACGGCACGGCACAGCACAATACAGCAGAGCAGATCAGAGCAGAGCACGGCACGGCACAGTGTTGATTGCCATGCAGGAAAGTCGCCCCGTGGGTGGGGTGTGCGCACATAGCGAGTTGTGTGCGCCTTGCAGTCGGACAGTTAGGCGGTCCGCTGCTGCTCTACGCAGTCAGGCAGTCAGGCAGGCAGGCGCATGAATTCAATATGAGTTGCTTTAAGTAGATGCATATTGCCGCAAGTACTGAAGGCGCTTCAATTGCCACTGAAGAGCTCGGTGTACTCGAATACTGACTAGAAGTGCTTGTAAAAAAAAAGAGACAACAAAAATAAAAAAAAAAACAAAAACAGCGAAAATGGGAGGAAAAAAAATGCAAATAAATAAAAGCGAAAAAAGAATACTGAGCGTATGCGCTGTGACAGTTACTTCCGCGTTTTTATGTGTAATTTGCTGCCATTTTTCTCATGTTATCTTTTTTTTTAATTTTTTTTTTATTTTTCTCTTTCTTATTTTGTGAATAATTTCGCAGTTTAATGTGTGAAAATACGTTTTTTATTGCCGGCTGCCATAGTGTAAAAGAGTTTATTGAGTTTGTGCAATTTTCGCACAGCGCACCGGGCAGTAAGTGTTCTCTGAATACTCATACTAAAGCGGCTTGTATGTCTACGTCGGAAAATTACATGTTTGATGACATTTTCAGACGAACGTTATAAAAACCAAATTTATTACTAAAAATAATGGCGTTCTCATGTAGACACTGTGCGCAAAAGTAAAGTTGCTGTTTTGTATACATATGTCGGTAGATGTTCAATACAGCAGTCAGTGCAACGTGTTGACTCCCACTTAGCTCGAGGAGTCTTTGACAAGCGTTTGCTGCCATGCAATGGAAAATCTATTTATCTTCTGTCTGAAGTCTATAAAATTCTGATCAACTTTCGGCTGCAATCTTTGTAGATTGATAATCAATTTTTAATCTGTCTATACCAACTGAGTTAGCAGGCGAAGTTTTGTGCATCAAATTGTTGTAGGTATGCAATGCATCTATGATTCAAGTTTTGTTAGTTACAAGTTCAATAGTTTTTGTTAAATTTATTGCAGTGAGACGAATTGTTGCACCCTTGATCTACTCAATGATTTCACATTTCACTACGATCTAGCTTCTATTAGTTTCCAGCTCAATTAATTTTCTGAAATGTAAAATAATGAGTAGCTTTTATATTCAAAAATTATTCTGTTATAGATTATATACAATACAATTCAAGGGCACACTCAACTGTATTGAGCTGCAAATGTGTTTGACTGTTGCCAATTATTGTGCGATTAAAATAATTTCTGTGTTCTCTCTGTTCAATGTGCGTTAATAGGATTTTGTAACAGTTTTCATTTTCTGTTGGTGCTGTTGTGGCTGGAATCACGTACCACAGTGCGCCTATCAATGAAACAAAAAGTTCAAAGAGATAAATGAAACCTGAATGGAAACGCTGTCGAAACCGCAACAATTAACGCAGCAATTTCAATGGGCAACACTACGGGTATGCATAATGGCTTAATTGAATGCATTGTGAGTGTACGAGCAGATACGCAGATACGTGAATACGCAGATGCTCGCACACACACAATGGGGGCTTTTATCGAATGCAATTTATTTTTAGTACTTTTCTATGAACGTTCCAAAACTAATTACACGCAAATTTGTATGCAATTCTCATCGGAAAATAGCAAAAACAGAAACAACTAAAATCGCACAGTCAACCAAAATCAAAAACAAAATATAAAACAAAAAAAAAAATACAAAAACAAATGTGAAGCGGTATTTGCGATAGTATCTGCGAAATACTTACGCATCGAAACACATGTAAATGTAAACAATACCGCAAAGCAAAAAAAAAAAAAAAAAGAAACCAAAAACAAAATTCGAGTCTAACATAAAAAAAAGGAAGCATGAGAGCTTTGTGCAACTGACAGATGTCAAGCGCGAGTGTCTACAATAGCAACAAATACAACAACAACAACAGACTGAAGAACACGCAGCCATAATGCGTGCGTCGTTAGTCAGCCGATATGTACTTGTCTTTTATATATTGCGCGAAATTCTTTTTGTTGTTGTTGGATCTTTTTTTTTGCGTAGCGTCATTGTGCGTCTGGCTGCTGATTATATTTCTTAATTCAACGTGAACGTCATATTAATTTATGAGCACCAAATTCGCTTACAACAAAAATGTTGCAAAAATTATTAATATGAAAAGAAAAAAAACAAGAAAATAACAAACGAAAAAAAATAAAAAACTCAAACCCAACACAACAAATAAAAATTCATTTTGTATAATTCAGTTTGGGCATGAGAGTGTGTACATACTCACAGCCCTGGTGCGTATTGTGCAGATGCGTGCGAGTGACTCGCAAGTCGCAAGTCGTAAGGCGTAAGTCGTACGGTGTAAGGCGTAAGGCGTAAGGCGTAAGTCGTAAGTCGTAACTCGCAGCGACTTCAAGTAACTTGTTGTCACCATTTTTGGCAAATTGCAAGTTTTGTGTGTTGTTTTTTTTTTTTCATTTACTTTGCAGTTTTTTGTGTCAATTTGAAAAAATTTTGTGCGTTATTTTTTGTTTTCCATTTTTTTATGCTTTGTTCTTTTTTTTTTTTGGTAACTTGTTTGATTTACTTATATCTTATATATATATTTCATTTTACATGCATTTCGTCTTTTTTGTGCACGCTTTTAGCGCAAAGTTGCGCTTTAGCGTTGCGTGTCGACGTTTTTTGTATTTTCATTCTGCCCACACGTACTTGCATAGATGGTTTTTAGTTTATTTCAGTTGTTTTTTGTGTAGCTGCGTGCCACATTGCCTTACATACAAATGTATATATGTATATTGTTCTGTTTTGTTATTTTTTGTAAGTTAAAATGTAAAAAATGTGTACAAACATAATGGCAGCTATGTGTGTATGTGTGCCATATACTACACATATGTATGTTCATTACTGTATTCTCTTACTTTGTGAAATTTCAAGCATGACTCGTCTTTGTTTGAGTCATTTTTTCTCATTTCATATTCTATTCTTGATATTTGCCTGTAAATGCGCATCTTTGATGAAAGTTTCTGTAGGTGCTGCTCTTTGTTATTGCATTTAATGTTTCTGTTATAGTTTTTGCAAGGCTGCACTTGGGTTTTCATTTTAAGCTAAAATCAAAGCAATTGTGTGTCATGCACATGAGTAATATCGTGTGTAATTTGGCAGTGCAAAATACCATTTTGGTGTGATTTTAATTTGTAGTTTTCGAATGTCTTTGGGTTGGCTGTCTCCCAAATTTGATCATTTACAATATAAATTACTTAATGAGATAGGCAAAACAATATCACTTTACTTCGAGTTTGAGGCAGTTTCAACATTTTTTTTTGTTTTACTTCGCTAATCAATTATGGCTAACATTATCTGCTACGGTGTAAAGTGGTGTCATTTCTATATATTTTAATGCCAAAATAAATAGCACATGTTTTGCATGATATTCATATATATGTATATATCATCTCAGCTTTCGTTTTTGCTTATCTGCAAAAGGAACGTCTTCACTTTAGTGTAATTTTTGTGGGTACGGCATTTATGTAGTGTCAACTACTTAGTAAGTCAGGAATCTTTGAGCATCTGAAGATTACCCGGCAGTTCACTAGCGAAAACTTTTAAGATTGTATTAGAAAAATTCAATAAATATGCTTAGGTTCGCAAACTTTTATTATTACCAGAGACAGCCAATAGTGAATTTTTCTAGTGTTGTACGTTGTTTAACATGAGAACCATTTTTTGAGATTTGTTTAAAAACGAATTCTCTTTATTTCTCGTATCCGCTTTTTTAAATTTAAATGATCTAGTTGAGAGCCGAATGACGCTTTACATCATGATGTAATCGTATGTATTTCGTCATCATATTCAGCACTAATACTGGGTTAATAGCATTCTACAGCATTAGGTAAAAGACCTTCCCCCACCTATGTCTGTGTTGGAATTTTAGTTAGTGCAAACTTTAACCTGGTTCTTACCTATGTACACCTTAAAAAAGTGAAAAAAAAAATTCGCTGTATTTAAAGCAGTTAAAAATGGATGCCATTACTTCCTTATGTTTTAAGTGCAATTAAAGAGCTATGCTTGCTAAAATAAAATAATCTTTGTATTGAAATTTACAGTCATACTTTATTAAGTTATAAGTCTGTCAACTACAAAAATATTATTTTTTATTTAATTTATGTATGTAAGACGTTATAAATGTGACAAATATGTGAAAACTGAAAACATAATGCACATGATTTGTGTGATTAGCACAAAGCGATTAATTTTAATTACGAAACAAATGAGCACATTTATTGCTGCTGCGCTCCAAATGCAGCTTAAAAGCGAAATAGAAATAAAACTACGAATATACGTACGTGGAAATATACGTACAAATCCCACTAATGATGAATGAGTGAAACTGAGTGCTTACGATGATGGCCCATGTGAGGAGGAGCGGCGGGCGACGGGCGGCTGGCGACAGCAGCTGCAGCATGGACGAAATATTTAAACGAGTATGTGACAAGTCTGGCGTAAAGTGTGCCAACTAATTAAACTAAAATGTTGAATGGCGATAAGTTGCTTTAGCTTTGTTGATTTATTTTCATAAATTAAGTGAATACAAAACCAAACTAAATATGTATTATATATAAAAAAAAAACTTGTCAACTTGTACGTACGTCATAAAAAACTGAAAAAAAGTTCTTTATGGTGATTTTTTTTCTAAAACGCATACTTCATGCAATTGCAGCTTAAATTTCAAAGTATTTTCTGACTGCCTATAAACAATTTATTTAGTCGTTTTTATACCTGGTGGCTAATTTATGTTGCTTTTGTCACATAAATTTATAAACCTTATATTATATTGATGGGAGTTCGCTAAAATACATAAGCATTGGCAGTTTGTTATAAGAAATTGTGTAAAGTAATGCAGCGAATTGGCATTTTTCCTCTTTTTATCTTATAAATAGTTTTGTCTTTTTTCGTTTTAAAGCAGTTGCACTACCATGAAGAATAAGGCCATTGTACTAAGTAGAATGGAAATGCTTTCTTGCTTCTTCTTCTTGCAATTAGCCCCAATGCAGTACATTACTTTACCGGCGCCCTACAGATACTACAAAATCGTATTAATAAAATTAGCACACACGATAAGATAAATACAAAGTTTCTCATTAGGGTAGAAAACCAAAAAATTTTTAAGACAAAAATGGAAAGAAATTAAATAAATAAACAACAAAATATATAGAAAAGCAATAGACAAGAAAAACTTATCAACAATCAAAGCAAATAAGTGTGAAAGTCGGTTCGATTTTTGTAAGGGGCTTCATACATCGTTACCAAGCACGAAGCTGGCGAGCGCAGTTTAATCTAATCTTAAGTAAATACATGAGATAGCTATAAAGTTTTCATTGTTTTTTTTTGATTTTGTTATTTTTGTTGTTGTCGTCGTCGGCGTCGTCGTCGTGGTTCGTTGTACGTGTGAACAGCTGTGCGCGGTTTGTTTGTCAAGAGGGTGGCAAGAGGTGCCAATGTTTGTTATTTGTTGAAGATTGATTGCAATTTAATTAAAAATAATTAGAGAGTGTTGTGCTGAAAGTTTTACAGACATTTTTCATACCTCGTACACCATAATGTTGATGGGGTTATCTAGCTTATGTCTGGAGATTTTAAAAAAATATTGGGTTGGCTGCTAAGCGCAGAGAAAGTTGTTCACTGTATGTCTGCGAGGTAAGGTAAGGTTCTTTGCATTCTGCTCAGCAAGTTTAAGTAGGCGGTATAGGTGAGGTCTCTCATAGCGATTGCTGTTTTGATTTTTATACCCTGTACCAAAAAATGGTAAAGTTGTACAAATGTATTGATGTATCAGTCTGAAAGTGGCGTGGCAATCCCCACAAAGTATATACTTATATTCTTGAACAGGATCGAGAGGCAAGTCGATCAAGCCATGTCCGTCTGTGTGTGTGTGTAACCACCAAATTTTACACGAAGACTCTCCTAATCCATAGGCATTACGAGTTTATTTTGTTTTTTCGATATTCAGCATATAAAATATAGTTGCCATTGGAACGATCGGCGAAAAACAACATTTACTGAGAACAATTTTTTTTCTTTATTACGATATCGTTATCAAAATTTGGATTTAATAAGTTTAGGCAATATCCAATCATAGACCTGAATATAATAAAAATCGGTTTTCTATAACATATAGTTGCCAGAGGAATGATCGGCCAAAAATTAACGTTTAGTAAGTTTTTTTTTAGATTTTAAACTGAGTCTAGGGTAATCTATAGTCGGCTGTGCCCGACTAAAGCCCCGCCTTTCTAGTTTTATTTTTCTCCTACCCACTTGCTTTGTGGCGTTTGTTTAACACAATGAAAGCTTCGACGCTGAGACAACTGGTTATCACTATCAGAGTAACTAAATCCAATATATAATTGCAATGCAGTTGTCATGGGCATGAACATGAATTTTCGCAAATTTGAAATGTCACACAACTTTTAACTGGCTATATAATGTTTATGATACATTTATTTGCATAAGCATGTATATATTAGCATACCAAACTGATTATCTTATCTTATATGTATGAGATAAACAAGTTCTTAAAATAAATTCAGAGGCGTATGCAACAAAAGACAAGATTTAAGTGTTTTGTTTTGTATACGAGTATCTTTATTGTGTATCTAAACAAGGGATGCTGCCGTTATCTGCTTTGAATGCCAAAATCTGCTAAAAATCTTCGAATTATGATTAGCGGAACTTATTTGAAAATATGCTGGTACATTTTCTTGTTTAAATCTAAATTGAATATTTTGGTATATCTTTTATTTAAGAACTTACCTGTCTAACTCCATGCTAAGAAGAAGATAATGCTTAATAAAATGTTTTCCCTTTATCCCAAATTTATTCTAAACTTTGAGCCTTGGGTATCTACCTAATATGAAGTTAGGGACGTTATTTGTTAAGTCAAATATTATGATTTAAGCTGCTTAAGTTGTCTACTATGAAGGGAAGATCCGTTGAGCAAAGTACATAAAAGGTCTGTTCTTGAAACTTGGTAATGTTTGGTTACTTACTCACAAAAATAGATAAGCTAAATTTAGTTCAAGGCAAGAATGCGTTGTCTTGTTTTTCTTGTTTCTGTATATGAGACAGCTCTTCTTGTTAGGCTATCTGTTAGTAGCAACAATTTGATAACATGTCATAGGCACTTTATGATAATATTCAACAGCGAACTAGTCTACAGACGGACAGGTAGACAGACGTATATATGCAGAGCAGTGGAAGAACTGTATTCGTTAGAAATTGTGTCCGCCAATTGGCAAACAAAAGCGCCGGGTATTGCGTTTTAGCAAAGTTGACGCGTGTCACTAAAATTTGCGTTTTATGGTTTTTTGGGTTGCTTATGTTGTTGCTTACGCAGCAATTATTGCGGACAATCAACAGAACAATTACGTCGTTTTCATTACATCAATCAAAAGCAAAGCGCATAAAAATATTCATGAAAACTAATCAATAATTTCAATTAATATGCGAGCGCTTTGTTTAGGAAATTTGTATGGTTTACTTTCCTTTTAAGTGTCCGATTCAACAGACAAACGCATACAAAAACAAAAATATAAATAAAAAAAATATAATAATAAAACAAGAAAAGAGACAAATAATAATCAACTAAAAATAAAGGGCAGCTTCGAATGCGAAAAACATGCAGATCGAATTTATGCTGGAACCCGAATTCGAATACGTAAACGAAGTTGAATCATTGCGTTTTGCTGCGTTTCGTTTATATCCGCTGAGGGACAAAGACCAACCGCATTTCAATTTCCGTTCTTTTTACGATTGAGAGCGTCAATTTTCATTTTATTGATTTCGATTTTTACTGCCAGCATAGCGGGACAAGCAAAACAACAACAACAGCAGCAAAAAGGAAAACCAGACTACAAATGCCTGAACTATTGACATTGTTTAAGCAAGACAAAAACAAACAAGAACAGCACAAAAAAAAAAACCGATAGAAAAAAAAAAACAAGTAAACGTTAGACGTTAGGCGAAAAAAGTCGCTGGAAATTACAACGAACACGAAAATAAATTGAAAATTACTAAAAACAACAAACAGCGCAAATACGCATAATGATTCGCATGACAACCAAAATCAACAACAACAATACAATGACAATAAAATGAGCGCAACAAATAATGAAAACAAAACAAAAAAAAAAAAAAAAAAAAAAAAAACAAAAAAACGTCAGACTCAGAATAAAATGAAACCAAGTCAAAATGAATGAAATAAATCGCGTTGCTTTTTATTATAGCGTCAGTGTGCGGTAGTTGAGTTTGCGCCTGTTTTGCATATAGTACCATAGCAGGTAGATAACATTCGCAAATGCATGTCGTCAGCGACATATAAATGACAGAAATAAAAACGACAGATACAACTGACAAATGCTACAGCTCACACACACATGCATGCATATCTCAGTGAAAAATTGTAAGCGCTTACACAGAGCTTACTATTTGATCAATTATTCCTTATCTTGGCTGCGTTTTGTCTCTCAGCAGTTGACTAAGCCAGTACCGACAATGCTAAATTGAGTTTATTTTGCCATGTCACACAGGCATATATTTCTTGCAGCGTATCTGTGTGTCTGCGTTTCACACAGCAGCAGCAGCGGCAGCCGCAGCTTAATGTAAAAAGTGTGTAGGTGTTGAACGTGTGATTCTGTTCTGTTTCCATTGCCATTAAACTCATAGCATATCATATAAGCAATACAATAAAAGAAAAAAAGAAAAAAATAAAACGTCCCTTGAGTATGCTAAGCAAGCTCAAAGTTCATGCTCTGCAATCAAGTGTTTTGACTTCAATTTATTTGTATTGCATACTTTTAGGTGCTCGAAGTTAATGCGTTTATTATGCGAGCCTTGTCGCATTAATACATGATAAAGCTGCATTTGTATATTTTAAAATGCTTGTTAACATTAAAAATTTCACAAGTTGGCTATAAATATAGTCCAGCAGTAGAAGGTACAAAATTTAATAAATAAATAATCAATCATCTGTAACCATTAATATGTCACCAAAACTTGTCATCAGGCTCTGAGTAAAAATATTTGCCTGTTCTTTTTTTAAGCAAGATAAGCATTGGACAATTTTCAATTATAAAAGCAGCCAGCAATCACAACCTTATTTCGGTTTTCTTTTTGATTTTTATTTTTTTCTAATTTTTAGTGCCTTTACCTAGCAAGCGCCGTTGGCTAAAAGGCAGCATTTAATCTAGTAGCAGTGATAATAGAACAACAAACCCGAGATATTTGTATTTCACTTGTTATTGTTAGCCATCTCTTCAACGCTGAAGTATGCAGCAGTCCGTTGAAAACCTTTCATTTTTGTGGTTGATTGCATGAGACTTCTGCAACGAACATCGATTTGTTGTTGTTTGTGGCCCTTCAATGTTTGTCTTGCTTTTGCAGTTTGGCTATAAACTGTCTAAAAGTAAGTATTGTAATTGATACAAAAAAGTAGAATTGATATTTTTAAATGGCCTGGTAAATTATTCAGAATCACAAATAAATTTTTTATTGTATTTTGGACTTCTGAAGTCTGCATAACATCAAGAATCAAACTTTTAAACTTTTTTCTTGTGCTTACTTACCAAAAAAAACAAAAAAACGAACTGGATTGATATAAAAATGCGTCTAGCATTTAAAAAGTTTTATGGTTTATTGAAATGAAAAATAAATAAAATAAAAATAATTACATTCTGAAAGGAATATGGTGAATTTTGACTTAAAATCACAACATTGCCTTTATTTTTATTTGCCTTCGTCAAAATATGGTTCTGGCAGTCCCAAATTGAATTGAACCTAAAATTTCTACGAGAGATGCTACAAATCCAAATATTTAAGGTTTATTTTTGCCTTGTCATAGCAAATAAAAGTTTGTGTTTTTTGCACATTACATATTGAATTAAACATAATATTCATTTTTATCCCTTAAAATACTTTGACATATTGCATTAACTGACCCTTAGTATATTTTTAATGCTGGCGGCTTTATTGTTGGCATAACGAAAACAGCTGCCTGTACTTTGTGATAAATGGCTGATAGCCATTAAATGTATATTTAAAAGTGCATTTTAACCCTTAAGAAATCAATTAATCAACATAAAAATGCGTTGCCGCTTGCATCTTTTATTGTTTTAATTGATGCACTGCGTATGCGTAATATTTCACAACGGCGCCGCGCTGTGTATTTTAAATTGTAATTTCGTATTGTCCGTGAGGATAACAAGTAATTGCAAATAATTGATGAAAACGCAAATGTGCATTAAAGCAAACAACAAATAAACGCAAGTGCCTGCCACGCAAATGAACTTAAAGCCGCAGCAGCAGCGGCAGCAGCAGCAACGCCTTAATCCTTGAAAAGGCAACAGAAGCAGTTAAGTGCAGGCGAGCAACGAAGTAAGCAACAAAAAACAAAACAAACAAACAAAAAAAAAATAGGATAATAAAGAATTGCACAGACATTGGCGAAACGCTTCAATGAGCAACTCGGCTGAGGATGACA
Organism: Stegana nigrithorax; assembly: GCA_037044495.1. NCBI lineage: Eukaryota > Metazoa > Arthropoda > Insecta > Diptera > Drosophilidae > Stegana > Stegana nigrithorax. The sequence goes on along the minus strand of JBAMBQ010005352.1, from coordinate 863,423 downwards.
ACTGCGACTGCGATGGTTACAGAGATTGGCACTGGAACTGCGACTGAGACAGAGACTGGGACTGTGATGGTGCTCGCACTGGCGTTTACTGCTGTGTGCCATGTGTATAACAATATCCGTTGCATAGCCTTGAAGCCAGCTACAATGCCAAGTGTTTTCATACTTTTCGTTTGCTCGTTTACTCGTTTTTTGCTTTTTTGTTGTTTGTTTTTCGTTTTTTGTTGCGCCCTTTCCCGCATTCTGTGCTTGGTTACGCTTAAGCACACATGTGTCTTGGCTTTGTGGGTGTGTCCGCTGTGCGCGCATATCGATACTTTATAGTTTGAATTAGCTTATACATATTTGTATATTCTTACATGCAATCCTCAGTACATACTTCATACTCGTGTGCTCACACGTGTATGCATGTGCTTCTGTGCATTTGTTTGCTTTTGCGTCAAGGATATTGTTAAATAAATGTTTTTCTTCGAATTATTGTTGCCTTTGGTTAGAGTAAGTGTTCTTATTTTTTATTCCCAAGTGTATGTATGCGCATGTATCATAACATGCGTGGATTACTGTGGGGAGCAGGGAGCACTTCATTGCCTTGAGTGTGTCACGCAGTCAGTCATTATGGCTTATAAAGCGTTGAATTGTATGATGTGTTTGCTTAATGTTGACCGAAACGCTTTCATTAGCATACAGAGAGGTGAAAAAAGCCATACATGAGTGACTTGGGAAACATTAGCTCAAGGTCAAGGCGGTGTTGATTTACGCCTAACACGAAAATTAGCCTATCAAAGTTTTTTTTTGTTTAATAGAAAAGCACTAAAATATGATATTTCATACAAGGCATGCTATTTATAGCTAAATGCACGACAACTTGTTAAAACAAGCGAAATGCTTGCTTTAGCAGCTAGGAGACCCCCGCCACTGTGCGCACAGCCCAGTAAAACTAAACTAATGACAATGTAGCAGTCAAGTGCACTTAGCTCTTCCTCAACTATTTGCCATTTAAGGCGAGAAAATGGTCAGCACGCAATTGCTACTAAGCTCAGCCTCTGCCACATTGGTCAATGATGAGTTCAGCTGTGCATGATTATACCCAGCACCAAAAACTGGTAAAGGGTTCATTATCATTCGTATATCGGTTAAGCTTTGAGGTTCAGCTCTATTAAATTAATGAATGTTTAACTCGGCAGTGCTTGGCTGGCAGACATAAGCAATTAATTTGTGAATTAAATACAATGACTGCATTGAAATTAGCACATATGAAAAATGTAACAACGCCGAGATGCTGAGATAAGTCACTCGAGTCTAGACAGCCGAGCCGAGTCTGTCCGCATAATGTCAACGCTGGGCAATGTGAGCAGGATGTGTCATGTGGCTGTTGTGCAGGAACGAACGTGTGCATGTTGCTAAGTTGAAGGAGTACGAAAGAAAGCCACCTTTGACTTGTGGCTGACATTTGTTGGGTGCCATAATAAACCACCAACAACGCTGCAATGCTTAACATTGTGTGCATGTATACATTTATGTTTATCTTATTTGTTGGTGGTTTATTTTGAGTTTCCTAACAATGCATGGCAATGATAAAAAGTTGTGTCTGACACTGTATGTCACACAATTGACAGCTGTGTGAAGTTAACTAAAACCCTTCTGCGAGCTGTCAACCCTGCACAAGTGCATTTCAAATATTTAACAGCAGCAGATTTTCCTGGCATGCTGCTGGCTTTAATATGCGAGTAAGTATGTCAGCCGAGAGCTGCTCTTGTGCTACATTTAGATCAAGCCAATTTTGCACAAGCGCCTATGTCCTTGTGGAACCTATCATATTTAATGCGCTGCTTTGCTCAGAAATTTCATTAAGTAATTAAGAAACTAATTAAGTAGCATGCACTTAAATACGAAAAACCCTACACTTTGCCTTTCTGCGCTTACCAGCTCAAATGGACTTTTTTCTTTGCTTCCTTTTTTGTTTTGTTTGCTGTTACACATTTACTAGTGCACAACAACAACAACAATAACAACGAGAACAAGAAGGAGCACAAGACAATTACGTCTATGCGCCCCACTATGCGTATTCAAATAAGCTTCACTGTAGCACTTCGTCTATGACTTAGCCTGTGCACACTCGTGTATACTGTAGGCATGGTGTCAGTTGGCCTGCTGCCGCCTTGCCTGCCATCGCCGTCGCCTTCTCTACGCAGCTCAGCGCAATTATGCTCAGTCATTAACGCCTTCAGTTGCAGGCGTTGCGACTCGCACCTTGCCTGCCTTGGCTCAACTTACTGTGGAAGTTTTTCTGCAAGGCCTTCTTCTTCTTCTGCTTCTTCTTTTTTCCTTGATAAACGCTTCGCTCGGTTCGCATGGCGTTGTATAGACGCAATCAATAAGTTTAACGGCAATCTCCTTTGTTTTTTTTTTTTGGGTTTTTCTTTTTCTATGCATGACTCAGTTACGCTTCAACAAATTTTCTACTAAATTTTCTGCTTTTCTTTGTCTTGGCATATTTTTACTTGCTTTTATTCCTTTTTAGGTTTTCTTTGGTTTTTTTTAGGTTTTTTGTGTATTTTTTTTTTGTAGTTGTGCTTTCTGTTGTTATAAAATGGATGCGCATAACAAATGAAGCGAAAGTCAAACTTTGCCGTTTTGTAGGTCTCTTTTTTTTTTATTATGCTGTGCGTATTTCAACGTTTTCTTGATTTTATTTATTTGAACAGACATAAACAACTGATATACATACAGTGCTGGTCATATGTTTAGCATACTTTGTGTGAGCAAGTTTTATTCCCCATTATCTGCCTTATAGACAGTATTAATTATACCTATAACATATATTCCACAAGCTTTTAACTTTTTTTTATGATTTATTACGCATTGCAAACACCGTTTCGTTAATTTTAAAATGTTCCTCTTGGCCATCTTGGGTACTATGTACATTAAGCTGCAATTACAGTCTGCTAAGACGGAACACATTTTAAGGCTTTATTTCAGGAATGTGATAAAACTTTACTTACAACATTTGATATTTAGTTAATAGAGAAAAAAACTTTACTTTATTTATTTTGTTTATTTTTATAGTTAACTTTCTTTTAAATGTTATACAAGGTAAGGCAAATATTGAAAAAAACCATCAAAGGAACAGAAAATATTTGAAGAGCAATTGTAGCATGATTATCTGTAGTGATGTAATAAATATGGCCAAAGTAATATGAACAGACAAAGTGTGCTAAATAAGTGGCCACTAATGTTGATATTCTTATACAAAAAGGCAGGAAAATATATGTGAAAAATGTTCATTGAAAGCTAACGGTATGCATTGAAAAATGGCATTTTATGGTCGACAATAAATCAATGTATAGATGGCTGCATGGGTGACTGAGTGTGTGACTGAATGGATAATCGAAATGCATACTTAATTAGGCCAATTATTCGTAGTATGAGAACTGTGTGTTTGTGTGTGTATATGTCATATAGGCGTTTAGCAGTCAAGAAAGGACAATATACTGTTTCAATTTGATATTGTCTATGCTGGCATATGCCCATAAGTAATACACACGCCTATTAAAGTTACATTTTGTTTGTTTATTTGTCTGTTTGTCGGTTTGTTTGTATATGCTTTGCTTTGTAGCTTTGCCTTTTCTTGTGCACTGTTTTGGAAATAGGCAACAGTGTCTCACAGGCCAGCGTGAGGCAACAGTGACTCTTGACAATGATTTATTTGCTTTTGTCATAACGTTTGTCTTTAGGATGTTGCAAAGATTCCTTTGATGGCATGGAATGCTTACATGCAAGCAATTATTTAAGTAATAAAATAAAGCCATAAAAAGGCACAATAGAGTCAGTAAATTTGTGTCTATTTTTAGACGAACGCGCAGATTGACAGGCGCCGAATCAACATTCGTTGCGTCGTTAAAACTGCGAAAGATTTGGCTATCATGCCATGCCATCACATTGGAAATAGTAACGTGATCGAATGCAAGAACGACCCTTTGTCGGCAGCTTCAAATAACTTTTGTAGATTGCCTGCACTGCCTGACATTCATCTGCAAGTCAAGGTCGCTCAATGCCGTTACTCTTGACTGCACATGCTACTGAAATGATTCGAAGTCTTGTCTCCATTGACATTGGCCTCTTGGTCAGTACGAAAGATGACAAAGAAGACGAATGAAATCTACCGATTCTCATCTTTGCTGGCTTATAAATTGTCCTTGATAGTTAAGATTTTTGTAGACCGAGTTATATGTTGCGTATATATCAAGAGTATAAAATGGTATAAATATTTTCTGCGTTGATGTCTTTATCGTGAGAACTTTTTTTTGCAAATAAATGTTGTTTTAAATTCATTATATATATATATATATATGTTTAATCGTAAGCATAGAATACAGCGCAAACATTGAATGAAAGCAAATGCCTGCAATCTGAAAGATACCCAAGCGGCAGCTGTCACAGCAAATTATACTGACTTAATTATTAAAACTAAATGAAACAATTTAAATGATTAAATCTGCTTATTTAAAGGGAAAAAGGAAATAAAAAAAAGACAACTTTAAAGCTTTTGAGCTCCTTTGAGCGACTAGGCGCTGTTTTATAATTGAAATATAAGGCTGCGAGATTTCAAGAGCACGTCATACATTTACGCATACATTTGCAGTTTTTTGAACTTTGCGATTCATATATTTTTATCTATACCAGTTAGGCTGTCAAAATGCCGGAAAAAAAAAAAGTATAAAAAATTCCACAGAAGAAGAGTAGGCGCATAACAATGGCTTTGTATTTTTAAGGCAGACAAGGATAACATGGGCGTCAGTGCCGCAGTCCTGCCGACCTTCAACCCTCACTTTGCCGGTTTGCTGCATTTAATTTATGTTTGTAAATTTATGCTGGCGAGAGCATTATATTTTATCTCTGGCTTTGCTATAAATACGCATAGCCTTTGCTAAATATTCCAAGAATGAATGCAAACAAAATTCGAATAAGTACATACTTCATTAATAATTTTACTACGAATGATTTCGCAAGGCAAAAATTATTTCACACATTTTTGCAATAAACAGTTCGAAGAACGTGGAGGCCATAATAACTTATAAGTTACTTTAAAAATAAAAATTTTTTTATTCGATTTTATTTTTATTTTTTTAATGAGACGAGTGCAAGGAAGGAAATTGCTATAAATAAGTCAAGCCCACACGAATTATAAATCTTTTTGCACGGATAAACATAAGTCTGCAGCGCATCCTTTGTCGTGGATGTGAAAAAACAAAAAAACCAAAAAATTACGTCGAGTTAAGAAAAAGCAAGCAAGGAGCGAAATATAAGCTACAAATCAAAAGGAAGCACACACACAAAAAAAATAAAAAATTAAAGCCAAAAAAAAAACAGTAACAGTGACACAGGAAAACTTTGTCTGCAACATTGAAGCACAAAGTCACAGCCTTGTAATGTCTTGCCAAGTAAAAAGTAGCAGCTCGGATGCGAGTCAGCAAACGTCCGATCAAGCGAATCGCACAGCCCAAGGTAAGCCTTATTCGACTTAAGCCGGTCAGCAGAGAGCTCACAGGCGCAGTCAGTTTGCCTCTTCCTGCTGAAGTTTGCCGGTAGAATAAACTGAAGTGAAATCTGACTCACAGACATTTCATTTTGTTTGAGTGCGAATTGTGTAAAATCTTTGACTTTGACTGTGCGACAGGACAGACAACAGGACAAAGGGATTGCTTTGGATTGCTGCAGATTGGATTGGATTGGCTTGCAGTTGAATCGTTCTCACTTATTATTGCTATTACAAAATTACAATGACATTTATATACACAGACACACACACACACACACACTTACACTCGTGTGCACATATGTAGAGACAAAGCATCGATTATTATAAACTCGCAGCATGTGGAATAGTTTCTCACATATGCATTGTATATTCTCGTAGAGCGTTGCGTGGTTTGCTGCCTCGTTTCGCTCGGCTTTGGCTATATTTTGTATCTGGTTTAGGGATTTCGTTGCATCGCAGTGCTAAAGAGCTTACTTTGGTTTATGAATTGGTTGCTAAGCGGTTTTGTATTTTAAAGTGCTCAGTGCAGGCTTTCTCTCTTGTTTCTGTTGCTTCACCGTTTGGCATTTGTTGGCTTTATAATTTTATGTCCAAATGCATGTAGATTAACTTTGGCAAATTGTACATTCATTTTGAATTCTGTTCGTAAGCCATAAAGTTGATGTCATGCACCTTTCGTTTTACTGTGTGTGCAGTGGATTATGTGCTGGATTACGAAATACACTCTTTAAGTTACTATTCAAAAAACGTGCACTAAATGTAATTCTACTAAGTTTACAAGTTCAATTGGAACAGCTTTTGTTGAATTTTTTGACCCCAGGCTGTTTTTGGTCTTCCCATGCAACCGGAGTCTTTTGATAAAATTCTAGTACACATTTGGTCATACTGCCATAATGCCAGGCCATTTCCACTTTTGGCAAGTGCTCTGCGTGCTTACTGAATCTTCATGGATGATGTTCCATATAACGGCTGTCACTAGAATATCGTAATAGGTCTAGAATTCCCGAGAATTGTTGTACCAATAAAGACAGAAATTTATTTAACAAATGTGCAGGCAATAACGTTTTTACCTAAAGCAAAGTAAAATGCTTCATTTAAAAGCTTCTGATTAGTGAGAATGAAATCCTTTTTCTTCAATATTGTTACCAAACAAAACAAAAAAAAAAAAAATTAATACATTAAGCAAAATTATTATGCGCAATGCATTTTCCAAAAGAAACCCCAAACAAATAATCATCTCGAAAAAAATATACAGATATATTTTTCCTAGCCCAAAGCTTGGAAATGAAATGAGTGAAAGTACTAACGAAGCTAGAGAAAGTGCGGCAAGGGATGGTAGAGAGAGTGCGCGGCTGATGAAAACAAAGTGTCTATGAGTAGAAGGACGTTTGAGGGGCAAAGTGTGGATGGCATACACGAGTATTCATATACATGCATATATAGCCGAAAATATATAATGCCTGGGGTATATTCAATGAGTTGCCAACCTTTTTTTGTTTTGTTTTTTTTTTTTTTTGCATTTTTTCTCTTTTGCCTTTGGATTTATTTACGCTTTACGACATATACACAAACGAAAAAATTCAATTTGTTTTCATAATTTAGCAAAAGTGGGTTTACGCTTTTTGCTCTTGTTTTCTTTTTTTTTTTTGTTTCTTTTTTGTTTTTTTTTTTTTGTTATTTTTTGTTATTGCAAGCATTTAAAAACACGTGCATGCAGGAATATATGCGAGTTTTTAAGGTAAAAGCATTATTTATGTAGTTTTATGGGCTAGTAAAGCGTTGGACTTTATAGACTTATGCAGTGCATTGAATTCTTTAATAAATTTTAAAAGGGTTACTGAACATGTTAAACAACTTTGCCATGGAAAACATTGAATGTTAAAAATGTTGTGCGCAAGTAAAGATTAAACAAAAATGGTAATTGGCTTCATTTATAAATTGCATAGAAGAAAGCCCTTCTATTCATAGCCACACTCATATGAATAATCGCAAGGAGATGTCTACGCTAAGCATTTGAAGAACTTTAAATTTAGGGACACAAAAAAATTATATTTATAAACATAAGTATATTTTTTAGACATATAAATGAAAAACAAAAGTATAAAGAGCGTCTTCAGTTGTGTGTGTATATAATATTGTGCAATTAGTTATATAAAAAGGAGCGTATCCTTGTAGATAACAAAGCAGCCTTGCTGATGTCCACAGAATTTGGCAAATAAAACGAAAGTAAAAAGTTTTTCTTTCATTTGCTTGCATAATCGTAATGGTTAGTATTTTATAACAGATAAATTATCTTAAGCTTGCATATTCTTTATACTTAAGCTATCGATAACATTTTCACATCGTATCTGTTTCTTTTTTTGTATATTTTTACGCAACCTTTTTATTCGATAAACACAAATATTATATGACTGAAGTGTAAAATAAATAATAAAGAAAAAAAAATAAAAATAAATAAAAACCGCATTTCTATACAATGCCATACAAATGCGACTTGAAGTTCAAGGATAATCGCGCCCTATGGTCGCACTCAGTGCTGGCATGCGAGTTGTCATTGGGTTATATACACACTCGCACACACACACACACAGTATATAGATATGGCCATGTACACACATACTCGCTCATAATCCCTTGGCAAACATGCACAGACACAGCCACGTATATTCCTTTCCTTTGGTTTGTTAGACAGCTGTCCTTTTGTGTTCAGTACGTCGAAAGCAATATGTATGAGCCATCTGCGCTGCTGTTGCCTTTTGTTACGCTGCTGCTAAAGGTCGTCCGTCTTGCAATTTGGCCGTCTGCGTGTCTGTCTGTCTGGGTGTTTGTATCAAGTCTAATGGCGTCTAAAATGGCGTTTATCATTTTTTGATGGCGCGTTAAAACTTTTATACGGAGCTTGTTCTACTTTTTTTGCCATTCTTGATTTCATTTTTTTTTTCTATTTTTTTTTTTTTGTTCTTGTTTTTTTGTTTGTTTTATGGCATTGCTTGCATATTTGATGTTAAATAATTTATATATGGAAGATGTTATTATTTTTATTGTCAGCCATAATCACGTATGAACATTACAAAATAATGCATACAGTTCGTTATTTTTTATCATTTAATATGTAACGTGGCGCATTTTTCTGCAATTATCATTGCTTTCTTTTTTGTGCTAATAAATCCACAAAGCCTTGCGCGCTTTTGTCGCATTTGCTTTTATATATTTCAGCTAACCACTCAAAAGCCACAAAAGCCTTCACCGCAGAAGCTGCCATTGTGCGTTTTATGTTTTTTTTCTTATTTTAGTTTTTATATTTTGTTTTGGCTTCTTTTTTTTTTTGTAGTTTTATGCGCAGCAGTCCAGCAATGCAGGAGAGCTACTTTTGGCTATTCATAAAAACTGTGGCCAACACTCACAAGGGAAGACTTGGCACGCCAGCAACAAATGGCAAACAAACAAACTCGTTTAGCAGCAACGTTAAAAGAAATAACACGCAAAAAAAAAAAAAAGAAAAAAAAAAAAAACATTCAAAAAATAAAAATGAAAAATAGAATAGTAAAGAAAAACTGAAAATGCGCACTTAATTGCGCGCTCAAAAGGAATGAGCGAGCCAGCGAATGAATGAACGACTGAGTGAGTGACTCTGTGAACGGGGGGGCGGGTGCACGAATGCATGACAAAGTGCACATAAAGTATACGCAACGTTGCACGCTGACTGATTTCGAGCATGGTTCCATTGATGGCTGGGATTTTGGTCATCTATTTTTTGCTTTTTTTATTTGATATTTCTTTTTTTTTTTTTTTTTGTAAAATGCATATATACGCTACAGCATAACAAGTTAGGCACATTGCTAACATGAGTGTCGTGAATTGAAAATTACAAAAATGCTTCAATTGACGAAAGTCAAAATTAAAATATACTATTTAATTTTTTTTACTTCTTAGCAATTGTGACTATTTGTGACTTTGGTTTTTTAAGTTTTCTAGGCTTCTGGCCTAGGAAACGTATGACCCATTTTGTTGCAATTTTTTAACCCCATCCCCTCCTCGGTACCCAGTATTTTGACCAAGCGTGGTATTTTTAAGGACCTCCACCCTCCGATTTCCAAGGAATTTCAAAAAATGGCCATAAGTGCGCAGTACAGCTTTTAGTTGAGTTCTAGCAACGAAATGTCAATCATTTTAAAAAATTCTTCAAAACGTTGGCTGCAGCAATTAACATTAACAGAGACTGTTAAATGCTGGACTACACTGTTATGTAAATGCTCTGCTTAATGTTTACCATTGCCTCTCTTAGCGTCACTGGCTGCCACTAAAGTTGCAGAGCATGCCAAATTCGACCAAATTTAGGCAGCAACAAATCACTTAGTACTGCTGCAGAAATTTCGCATATCACTAACATGCAACACATTCATTGCTTTGGCATGAAAGGAAGCCAAAAATTCTGAGAGCAAAAACAAATAAAAAAACTTTAACCTTTAACGAGTCCATTATGGCTTCGATAAAGCTTAACTAAAACTGAGAGCTCGTTTTGCTTGAGCTCTGCTAGGAGCAACAAAGTGCAGTGACCATTAACGACGTCATCGACGGCAAACGTGCGCTCGGCGCAGGCTCCGTCCCCCGACTTCATGCGCCGTCACACTTTCCGACATAACGCTGCAAGGATGTTTTGCTGTTGCAGTTATTTTTAACATGAATGTTCTTGCTGATGCTGCTGCTGTCGTTGTTGTTTTTGTTGTTGTTTTTGTTGTTGTTGTTGTTATACATGCTACTTTACTGTTACGTGTCAACAACATCATCAGCAAGATTTGCGCAGCTTTTACACAATTTTTACTTTGCCGAGTGCGAGTGTGAGTCCGTCTCTGTGTGTGTGCGTGTGTGAGTGTGTTCGTATGGTTGTGTGTGAGAGGTAGGTTGTTTGTATTTTAAGCACCGGCCATACCATGCCATGCCAACTAACCAAACAGTCAACCTGTATTGACGTCATAAGGCTGAAAGAGCTAAAACGGTTACTCAGCCGCATGCAGGCGGTGGCCAGCAGCAATCTGCCAATGCGAATGTAGCAAGGCTGGCTCTTTGTGTTGCTCCTGCTGCTGGTTGCTGCGTTTTGTTGATGTTGATGTTGCTGTTTTTGTTGTTGCTGCCTTATGGAATGCTTTTGTGGCTTAACTTGCAACTGAAACTGTTGCTGTTGCTGTTGCCGGAGTCATTGAAGCGCATAAAGGACATGTATTGTTATTGCTGTTTCCTGCTGCTGCTCGTGTGGCTCATGTTTCTCGTTGTCAGCAGCGGCTTGCACAGCTTCATGATTTACTTTCGTGTTCATGTGCTTTTTGCGCAGTTTCATAGTTTTTATTATTTTTAGTTTGTTTTTCCATATTTCTTAGTTTTTTTCTCTCTCTCTCTTCTTATTCCTTTTTTAATTTTTTTGTTTGTTTTGTTTTTGCTGTCGCAATGTAGCAGCAAAAAGGGGTTTCCATTTAACGCGCTCAAAATGTTTTTGTTTACGCTGTTTTTGACGCGTTCGCCATTGTTTCACATTGTTGCTGAAGCTGTTGTTGTGGTGGTCTTTGTTTTTGAGTTGCTGCATGCAAATATGCAATATACGAAGCCATGCCTGTGCTTAAATATTGAAATTATTTTATTATGTTTTTTTTATTGACGTCAGTGCAGTGCCAGATAGGCGTAGTCGTAAAGGAAATTATTGAGTATAAATGCCAACACTTTACAGGATATAAACCTTTTGTTTGAGTATAAAATTACACGCAAAGCAAAAACGTAGCATGTGAGTCCTTGAGTGAGTGTGTGTGTATGCAATTGTGTATATATCGATGAAGATAAGTTTTAAAAAACAAATGCATTTAGACAAAAGTAATTATAAAAAAAACGGCTAAACTAAACTAAGCATTTATAAGCTGAGCTCTATTAATATATTGTTATTATTATATATATAAAAACGCTTCTAAGATCCTTCTTAACTATATTGCGTTATGGGATACAGTTTCATAATTAAATCCAGTTATTGATAGCGTTGAAGATGTTATTTCATTGCCTACTTTTGGGGTTTGCCTTGTGCATCATTTATTTTAATAAGACTATTTCTCTTAACAAGTTAATTTCGATTTATTCGGTCATTTTCTTTTGCATATTAACTTTGCTTATTAAAGACATGTTGAGTAATAATTGATTTGTGCAATCTACTGCTCATAGATATATTAGCCTTAATCGGTATGTATTTATATGCCTTTTTAAATGAAATACTGACTAATATCGAAGTCGGAAGTTCAAAGTTGTTCCGATGTCAATTAATAATTATGTCAATTTTTTTTTAAAGTTATATCTTAAATTGTAAGTTGAAGTCCTTTTCCACATATAAAGTAACCAAGAACATTGCAACCGAATTCTCTGACTTTGCCGAAATGTTCTTCAGTAGTAAACTAAAATGAATAGCTCATTTTACTTTTATAGTGCAGTTCAGTTAAAATTTGTTGATTCTCAACAGCAAATGCGGAGAGTTAATTAAAACTAAAATCACAATTTTGCAATTTCCTTGCCGTAGTTTATTTGTATAAGAGCAGGAGGCTGCAAATTGTTTCTGTTATAAGTTATATTTGCCAACATTGCATAATAAAACAATAAGAGCACAATAACAGTAAAAAGTAAATTGAATTGCCGGCATTTGAGTATAACTTTCCAAAAGATGCAAGCATTTATTTTATGCGCATTTTAAGAGTTTCGTAAGCCAAGATTATTTTGGTATTTTGCTAGCGTAATTCTAAAAATAAAATTAATAAACAAATAAAAATAAAAATCGCTTAAATTGCTAACACAATTTGATACGACCGAGGAACCCCTGTTGAGTAAATGAAAATATTCTCCAACAAGTTTGCAAATGCCTGGCAAAGAGCAACAAGCAAATGTCGACATTGTTTATGCCAATGTGTATGTGTGCGTGTGTGTGTGTGTGTGTGTGCATATATCTAAAACCGAATTATAAACAATCTAATAAGCATGCTGCGCAAAATATTTATAACATTAATTTCGTCGTTTCGTAACCAAAAATAAATAAATCCCACTTTATGTGCGCCTCCCCTTGCGCTCATTTCGTGTTAATATCAATTACCAAAACCCTGCAAAGAACTTTTCAATGGCGCAACGACAGCGACAGCGACAAAGCAAGAACGAACCAGCCAGAATACACGAAAGAATTGCCGAATGGACGAGCGAATGCCTGAATGGAGGAGGGACTGAATAAATGAGTGAATGAGTAAAAGAATTGAAGTAAGTGAACAGAAGTTGGAGCTGCCTGTGCACAGCATATTTTCCGCTGAATGTTTCAGTGCTTCGTTTCAATTCGTTTTTAGGTCATAAAGGAAACTTTGAGTGCGCAGCATAATGAGACGTCGACTGATGTGCACATAATAGCCATGTAGAAAAATCTAAAGTGTGCATGTGGGGGCAAAACTTTGCGTGGGCGTGCCTCTCGTTTTTCCCCCATTTTTTGCGGCGCACTGCTGCGCATATGAGTAGCTATGTACGTCATAAGCCAAGTTATAGTTATGTAAATATTTTATAAATACTTGTGTGTTGTTGCACTTGGACTCGTGTGTCAGTTATATGGCATTCAGCGTTTTGGAAAATATGTCATAATAAGCTTTGCTGCCTCTGTCGGCAGCCTGGCGGCGCTGTACTGCTGTACTGCATGCTTCCGCCCTGCGGGCGCTTAATGTGTCCCTGACCGGCAGCGCAACAAGCCGCCTACATTATGCTGCCTACTCCCTTGCCCACTCCCTTTTACAAGCTGACGCCCGCCCAACTGCCAGCCAGCCAGCGCTGCTGCCGAATGTTTCATTCGCTCTGCTGGCATGTCGCTCTAATGCTATTATCAAGGTTAATTCTAGGGCAAACGTTGTGGTTTAAATTTTATAAAAAAGTATTTGCTGTACATTTTTGTGTGCTGTCCTATGTGTGGGGTTATGGTCATTTTAATGCAATAAAGGATAATAAAAAAAAAAAACAAAACAATCGTGAACGGTCAGTGGCTTGGGCATTCAGCGTTATTGCTCTTCACACGTAATATAACTTGGCCAGTTATGGCGTTGGATTTAAGCTAAATGGTCTCTTCTGTATTTGCTTTAACGCATCAACGCATTTTGTGTTGCTTACAGCATTTTGTTCGTGACATATGCAAGTGTTGGATAACGTCATTATTACTTTATATGTTGAGCCCTTAAGCTAAGTACTGTATTAAATGTACTGTAAGCAGTCAGGCTTAAGAGACACGTGTCAGTGTAGGAGAGTCACAGAAAGTGTTTTCAATGTTCGCCATTTCTATTCAACGACGAAATCCACAATAAACCAAAAGAATAGGTTCTTATCGCACAACAGAAATGAAGTCGACAAGGAACTGAATATACAGGGTAACTTGAGACAACATATTACAGAAAAATCATAGTTATAGTCTCAAACTTACACAAAATTGGTGGGGTAGCAGGATCACAAGCAAAAAGACAACTAAAAACTAGACAGACAGATCCGACTATAGAATACCCTGCAGCTGGTAACGATATCTTCAAAAATAAAAAGGAGTTTGTTAGTAAAAACGGTTTTTCGGCCGATCATTCCTATGTCAGCTATATGTTATATAGAAAAAAACAAAATAAACTCGATATGCCTGTAGACTCTCTTAGTTTTCGTGCGAAAATTGGGCTTTAAGTCTATCCGTTTCCGAGATCCGTGCGTTCATACGGGCAGAGAGGCGGAAATGGCTAGACCGACATGCCTTTCGATGCTGGTCAAGAATATATATACTTTGTGGGGTCTGCCACGCCTCTTTCTGCCTGTTACATGTATTCCCTTTACGATTACGATTAATAGAGTGAATAAAAACTCTGTAGATGAGGGTTTCAATTAGTTTCTTATTTAGTATATTCCAAAAGTACCAACTCAAAAAAATAAAACCTAATCTATTTAGTTCAGCTAAAAATATTTATATATAGTTATTTCCGAAAGCTTTGAAGTTTAGATTAATATTGTTTATTTGTTGTTTTGATTTCTTTAATTGGACAAGAGCAGCTTTTCGCTTTTATAAAATCACAAGTTTATCAAACCAACCAATTACATAAATATTATTTTAAATATTTTTTTTTTTGAAATTTTAATTATGCCTTGCATAACATTGGTTACGTATAAATGAAAATTGCGTGAATAAATAAATATAAATTTGAAATATATCAAATAAAATTAATATGCGAACTGTCTATAAAAAAAAAATAATATTAATTAAAATAATGAGAATGATGCTAATAAAAATGAAAATAAAAAAAACTTAGCCGTCAGCTGTTAATTAAGCTAACTCGCTGTTAATATTTGCATAACCGACCACGCTGGATAAATGAAATTTATTCATGCCATATTTACCATCTCGACATTCATTTTCACAATTTCCATAGCGCATTGCCATGAACAAAAACGCACGCATGCAAAACAAACAGAAACCAAATTGAAAACTGCATGTTGGCCAAATCAAATATGAGTATGACAATGGCAGCAGCAACAGCAGAACGGCACCAGCAGCAATGGCAATGGCAAGGACAACGGCATTGGCATTGGCAATGAGGACCACCTGTTGGCGAAATCTAGGCAGGCAATTTTATTTTTTTTTTTTTTGTTTTTGAATTTTCACAACACGAAATGTCACAGGGCAGCGGCCAAACAAGAGAGAGAGAGAGACAGAGAGATTGCGAATATGCGAAGCCTCCTGGCAACAAAAACAAACTGAGAGCAGATCTGAACTTATGCTTAACTTCAATTAGGAAATCAATTTTGTGGTTTCTTGTGTCAGCAATTTGTCATGTGAGAAATTTCACAAGCGATGGGGGGTGAGGGGCGAGTGGTGAACGGCGGTCGGGCAGGGTCAGGACGGACATTTTGATTGCGCAACTGGCGCAGCCAAAAGAGATTAAATCTTAGCTTATGCATTGTTTGCCCTAGAAAATTGTGGCTACTGTGCTCTGCCGGTCCATACCGTGCCGGTCCAAACCGTGCCGGTCCATACCATGCCGTGCCGTGTCGTGTGTTACCTTGATAAATGGCATATCGGTTTGCACAGCATTTAACTGTTTGATTGTCTTCGCATATACTAATGAAAAACAAATTAGTTTTATTGCATTACGCATTGCATTATGCAACAATGTGAGCATGTGAAATCGCATGCAAATCGAATGACCGCAAGCGAAATGAAAATTAAATTAAATGCAAATTTTGCGTGACAATTGGCAAACCGGCAACGCAAATGTTTTTGTTTCCCCCCTCTCCTTTTTCTAATTGCTTTTCAATGGCAAATGCACACGTGCATATGTATATATGTATGTTTGTGTCTATTCTGCGAAATTTCCAAACTGTTCAGAACTTTGAATGTCAGATGTGCGCACATTGGCGACCTGCACCAAATGCCAGTAACTGCCAGGAGCTTCCTTGGAAATGTTTCCCACTTAATTAGATGCGCAGGCATATTGACAACTGCACTGCTTTTGAAAAGGTTAACCAGATCAGCAAACCGTACTAATTGCAAAATGCTGCAATTGGTCAGCAAGCAACGTCTGTCTGTTACAGTGTATAAGTTGCGTAGGATTTAGTTTGCACTGCGGAAATTTCAGCCTCTGCAGACTTTTTAATCGAATATTCATTTATTCTGTTATGTGCAAATATTTTTTTGAATTGCAAAGTGAATTGCTTTTATACTTTTTGTTTTTAAACTGATAAATTTTTCAATTTCAACTGCTTTCAGGATTCCTTATTATGAAATTATTTTCCTGCCGGATTTGTTGATATTCTTTGTACAAAGTTTAATCTGGTATTATTCGTGTTAAGTTTAAACGTTGCAAACTTTGATCTTGCCAGAAGCATTCCTAACAGTTTCTTTAACAATATAAGAAACAAAATTTAATCTCTATAAATTAATTATTGAAATCAACTTAGTATATATTTGTGGTTTTTCTATTTTCAGCATTGGTGATGTGAATTCAGTGTGATACACTTATAAGCCATTAGACTTAGCAGCCGTTTTCATTAAAATTTCCAAACAATATGAGCCAGTATTTGAAGTTCCAGTCAATAAACTGAAGCAAAATTATGGTAAGTCGCAGCAACGGTTGCTGTTCTCATATCACTGACCTCTGCCAAAATTATTATCAATTGTAGTTCCTAGAAGCTCTAATCTAGAACAAGTAGAACACTGACGCAAAGTTGCTATCTTGGTGAAAGGTTCGAGATGACGCAGTCACATAAGCGTCCTGTAAGCTTGTCAGAAATACCAAGAAAATACAAATGATACCTTAGCCTACAGTGTGCTGACAGAAAACCCCTTAGCACACTTTCTGAATAGAACTTTAAACATTTGTCTCATTTGTGCATTTGAGAGCATAGCGAAATAGATAAAAATAAACCTCGTACAAATTCCTACTGTAGTCTTACTTCATGGCTTTGTTTGCTTTTTGCAACTTACTGTGGACATTTTCAGTGCATGAATTTCAGCAATTTTCACAATTGATGATACACAACTTAGTTTTATTGCGGGATTTTCTCTTTCTCGTTTTCGGCAAACTTTGAAAATAAGTTGTTAAAATTTTGTGTGTTATCGAAACATCCTTCGGCTGTCTGCTGTCTGCTGCTGCCCAGAATGTTTTGATATCATTAATCTTGCCAGTCTCTTGCACTTAACGGCTATTTCGGCTTGGACTTGTTTTCGACTTGCGATTTTCCGTTAGCCTCTTCCGTTTTCCCAACTAACATTTCGTTTTGGCCCTTTGAATATTTGTGCCTTGTAAGTATGTTCTGCAGAGCTTACTGAAAACAGTTACTGATATTCCGCTGGCTCGCGTCGTACTGCGCAACCCGCAGGATATGTAAGCAAAGCATTACATTATGCGCTGCTTTGTACAAATGTTACGAAATCCTGGTGTGAATATAAATAATGTATTTTTTACTCATTCGTGCCGTTTTTGAGAGAATTCTTATTATGTCAATCATATTATATCATTATAAAGGACATGCCAAAATTGTCCTTCTTAGTATCCATCAAAATGTGGCTGATATAAGAACAAAAACTTCACATGCATGCACCAGCACGCATAACCTTTCAGACATATAAAAAAGGACACACGCGCACACAAAAAAAGGACACCGAATGTGCGGCAAACCTTTTTTATATGCACAAACCATTTTGTTTTTGGTTTGTTTTCGTTTTCTTTATTGCATAGTTTAAAAACCCAAACAGTTGCTACATCGTAAGTAAAGAAAAACCAAAACTTCGAATTTATTTCTTTGGGTGGCCCTCTGCTACGCATTTTCTTCAGCTTTTCCTGGGTTTTTATTATTAAATTTTATTCTTGCGTATTTTATATATTGTTTTTTTTCTGTTTTTTGCTTCACTTGCTTCATTCGCCAACGCGTAACTAATCAATGACTAAAACTCACATGAGAATTTTTCTGTTCGCAGCATTACATGTAAGCAGCTGCTGTGCCTGAGCTGTCTTGTGTCCTTGCTACGTACAAACATTCACTTTAAGTTTAGCTGGATTTGTTTTATTTCTTTTTTGTTATTTTTCTTTGCTTTTGCTTCTTTTTTTTTTTTTCTCTTTCTTCTGTATTTTTTGCTTCAAACTATTTATCGCTTGCGTTGTGTGAACGTTGAGCTGAAATCGCTGATGCGCTAAAAAAATGACAAAATGAAAAAAAAGCGAAAAAGACTCAGCACGCAGCCTGGCAGAGATGTAACGATGAAAATGTTTTCATTGCTACGCGCGAAAGGTTGCGTTCGTGACCTTTGCCAGGCGAATTATAGTTGTGCCTTAATTTAGGTGTGTGTGTATGTGTCCCGTGTGCAACTGTCTTTGTTTATCTTTGTGTTTGTGTACTTTTCGTTTATTTTTATTTATCTTGTTTTTCTCTTTAACGTATAACTCAAATCATTCTCATGCAGCCGACAGTGTTTACATATGAATACGTTGCGCGATTGCTTAAGCTTACCCAAATGCAACGCACAGAAGTATGCAATACTTTTTTGCTTTCTGTTACTTGTGTGAGACTTTATAGGCTTAAAAGGTTAAAACTATAAAAAAAAAAGCATGCATATGTACGACCTTTTCTGCTGTAATCAGTGACTTTTAGAGATGTACTAAACTTGTAATATCCGTGCTAAATAAAAAATGTGTTTATGCTGCTTTAAAAAGATTATTAATATGACACTCCCCTTCAACATGACAGTAACAGACATTTGAATTGCGTGTATCACGATTTACTTATTACTTTGAGAAAAATAAACCTGCTTTTACACTTTTTACATGTTTGTGCTTTTAATATAACAAAAGCAAAAAAGCCAGCAAATTTATTTTTAAAAATATTATATATCTTGTTATAAAAAACAGTATCCGCGGTTGTTAAAAATGCACTTCGCTTTTGTAGGTCAGTCACTGAATAAGCCGATGAGCAGAAAGAAAGCAGTTCTAAATCCATGGAACTATGAAATTACCCGAAAAATTGTGAAAGGTCAAAGTTAATAATGGTTAATATTTACTTTATTAACATTTTTTGTTCAATTGAGAAAATTATTGTTTAAAAATGAATAAAAGAAAATGCGGATACTTTTTTAAATGCCCCAATGGCAGATGCGCTTTCCATTTACATATATCATAAATTTTGTTCCATACATTTTTTATATATATTGCAGATTTAAGGAATTACTTTCATTCAGCTTGCAGGCAAACCGTTCTTGTGAATGACACAAATTTTGGGAATTTGTTATTTCTATGCTGAGTATGGCGTAGGTAAAAACAAGCAAAAGGCAAGTAAAAGTCACGGCAGCGTACTCAGGGCATTTGCGTATGCTTAATCAACGTTCTGATATCCTCGAGTCATTGTGTGTCCTAAGTCATAGTTGGTTAGATACAGTGTATCCTTGATAAGAGCCAAGTGACAGGTGTAGCCAAACAAGTCACTAGCATTTTGTGCACGCGGCAAAAAGCTTCCTTGGAAATCATTTGCTTAGAGGTTACGAATAATCAAATAACTCAGAAAACTTAGCCAACCGCGAAGCAAATAAGCAGAGGACTTTTAAAAACAACTTCACTTTTTGTCTTTTGCTTTCTGTATTCAAACAGACAGATCCGTGTCATTATGACAGTATACTTCATATATATTTATGGTCCTATGCAAAAGTGAGGACGAACTAATGCTGAAATATATGCCAGACACGTAGGCACGTATCTGATTCATGCGCATCACTTGCTGTGCGCATTGGCGCCGCCACAAAACACGTGAATAAACTTTCCGTCTGCCAAGGGACACAAATCGGCAAAGGCAAATGAAATTCATGTACATGATGTACATGTACACCTGCGTCTAGTTAAAACCCACAATGCACGCCTAGCGAATGCACGACCCACGCAATCAGCCGAACAACAATGATGATGCCGCATAAATCCCTTTGTGCGCTCTTATGCCGAAATTGTAAATCTTTAATAAATCTCATAATCATTACAGGCCCAGGCACTGACGCAGACACTGCCGCAGACACTGACGCAGGCACAGGCAGCTGCCTCAGTCTCGTTTCGTCTTTAAATTCGGATTGTATGTTCATTTACATCCACGTCTGCATCTGTGACACTTTGCATGGCTCCTGTCACGACTCGTTCGGTGCGGTTTCCTACGCTGCGAGAAAAACATAAACGCTGTCGTAAATCTCACATGTTCTTGCATACGCACATGGGTAGTTACGTAGATGCCTTGTGTTCTTAGGTAACTCAGCTTGCTTAGCTATGGAATTGAGCACATTTCACTTTAGGTTATCTGATGTTGCGCAAACTGGCTGGGATAAGTGACGATACTTGGCAGTTGTCTAACTTTGCTAATGGAGCTCACCGCAATATCCTTTGCAAATATGGCAACCAATCTAATAAATATTTCAGTGTGCCTGTAACTGATATTTCAAAAATTTCCACACCTAAGCTTGAAAATATAACACATATGCATTATATAATATAAACACATTTGCGAGCATGGCCATCCTCCTCTCACTTGCTTATCATTACGGGTCACGGGTATAACTATGTGTATACATCTTCGAGCTTTGGCTATAATCAATTCTGATTTCTAAGTGGTTCTGATATTAAGCACCTCTTTGCAATTGAAAATGCTTCATGAAAGTTATGCTGCTTATGGTATGCAGCTGAATAAGCACATTATCCTTGTTAAATAAAAAACTAAAGTTTATCAATCATATTATTCAATACGTAAAGTGCTGCAGGGTTTTTAGCTTTTTGTTAGCTTAGCAAAAATTTACTTTTTCTAGACAATAATTAATTGCTAATCAGTGCATATAGAAATTCTGCGCGGTGTAGGCACTGCAAACAAAAAGGTAAAAAAAAAATAAAACAATAAAATGCTGTTACAGACATAAAAGGACACATTCGGCACTTTTGGCTACTGAAGAAAACCTGCACAGAGTTTACGCAGTAAGCAGAAAATTATTTCCATTTCCGCACGGAAACAACGTTTACACAAAACTGTTTTCTTTTTTCTTTTTTTACTGTGTACCAATATTTTCACAATGTTAATATTCGTTGTTGGCAAAACCAAGTTTAGACTGCCTCAACATCTTTCAAGGCAATCAGCCTTTCGTCACAAATGGTTTCAGGCGCACACGGCTCACACGGTGCACACTTAGCCTTTGCCTCCGCCTCTGCCCCTGCCTTTGATTTTACCTCTGCCACTGCCACTGCCACTGCCTCTGCCGCTTACGTTCGCTTGCCTGCACGCCTGCACGCTCGTACGACTGCTCAGCTTAACCTTGACTTGCTCGCACAGCCGCCCAATGCCAAAACCAAACGAAACCAAACCAAACGAAACCGAAGCAGACCCAGCCAACTGATAAAGCAGCAGAAGAACGAGCATGAGCACGTGATGGAGAAGGGGAAGGGGAAGGAGAGAGAGAGAGCATTTTTTGGCCATGCTTCGCGCTTAGACAAACAGCTTCCTCTTCCGCTTCAATGCTTATGCGAATTTATTATGTGGCTCTTGTACTCGCACTTGAAATCAATGTGGGCGAAAGTTTTCGCTGGCCCCATTCTACGTGCTGCGGCCCATGTCCTTCGTCCTGCGTGCTGTGTGCGCGTGTTGGCCGTGTGCGCCTTGTGTAACGTTGTGTGACGTCGGTTGGCATTGTCTTCCGCATTACCGAGCCACACTCTGGCGCACATTCAGTCTTAATTTCGCTGCGTGTTGCTCAAACCCCAAACGCCCCCCGCGGTGCTCGGCTGGCCGTGTTGTCCTGTTGCTCTTGTGGCAGCTGCTGCCGTTGTTACTTCCTGCCTTCAACTTGTTGTCACTACGTTGTCGTGTCGTGTCTAATCTTATCTGCAACTTTTAATGCCGCTGCTGACGTTGCTTGCTTTTACTTCTTAAGATGTAAGCGCACAAAAAACTGCTAAAGAAATGTTAAAAACCGTCCAAGTTGGCCAGCCTTAAGTATCAGGAAGGCAGGTAACGCAGCATGTTGGCGAAAATATGCCCAGCCAAGCAGGAGGTCTCCTGAAAGTCATTTAAAATTATACGCACACGTTTAGCCCGGCACAATGCTGAATTCTTTCTAATTTAGTCCACGCGAGTTTTATGACCTACCACTTTGGCATGCCTGATTGCCCACCAGTCAGTCGATGCTGTTGCTGTTGCTGCTGTTAAGGCTGCGTTGGATTTTTATCTCTCTAAGCCTGCTCCAGGGCTCTTCCTTTCACTTTCAATGCTACTTCCCCCAGTTTTTTTTTTTTTTTTATTTCCCCTTTGCAGTCTATTACTATGTGGCTGTATGCTATTATGTGAATATGTTTTTTTTTTTGTTTTTTTTTTTTTTTTTGCTGCTGTTATCCTTGCTGTATACGTATGTATATGCCAGTACTTAAGAATTTTTATGCCGCTTTTGTTGCCTATTTTTGGCCATTATGTTGTTGCGTTCGCGCGTGTGGTATTGATTTATAATATTGTTTAAAAAAAAAAAAAAAACTCAAAACAAAAAATGCCTGCGAAAGAAGTTTGCGTCGAAAATTGCCCATTTGCACTTTATCGCATTTTTTAGTAGATTGTGTGTGTTTTTTTGTTTTGTTCTTATTTTTGTCATTTTTGTTCTTTTTACTTGTATTTTTATAAATACCATTCGAGGAAATCGTGCGAGAAAAATGTTAAAGCACATAATAAAAAGAGATTGCATTGTTAATGCTTCTTCTTCCGCTGCCAGCACGGCTAGAGAAATTACGAGAATGTTTTTCGATTTTGGCAGTCTCACACTGCTTTAGACTCGCCTCGTCGCTCTTACTTCGCTTTTTCAAGTCATACAATATGTGACAAAGACGACATCTGCCACATAGCTGCGATGCTACACATGCTCACAATTCTCGCATTGTAACACTACAGCAAGAAGAAGAGAAACAGACAATAGCGAAGACAACAGACATTCCGCGTTGATATCAAGTGTTTGGACAAAATTTTACGATTGTCTGTTAAGCGAAAATAAATTGAAGTGACATATCAACAGATACAACATTTCTAGAGACTTTAAACAGGCAGAGCGCATCGATATACTCAGAGTTCAGTTATAGCCACCAATGCATGACGAAATTTAAAGGTTTCCAATAATGATGACAACACTTATGAGTCAGATGACATTATGGCAGCCGACTTCATTTGCATGCAGCAAGGAAGCTTAAAACGAGCAGCATATGCTGGCCACATAATGCCAATTCAACGAAAGCCAAGCAGTCTCAGATGGGGATCTCAGTTAATGCCAACAATAAACTTTGCTTTTGTGGAATTAATATACAAATGTTTGCTTAATATATTTAGATGTATTGTATACGACGGAATCAATCGCATAGTTCTGCTTCATCACCATAGATGAGGCAGTAATCGAGGTTTATCATGCACACTAAGTTGCCTGCTTATGTAGCACATATCTCTGTCACAGTGTGTAACAAATGGCAATCAATAATTTAACAAAATGCACCACACCTAAGCATGCGTCTCCCCAGAGTCGGCCATAATATTCACCACACACACACACACACACACACACATACACAGAGAGAAAGGGTTGAAGCAGAATTAAGCATGGCATACATCGTACATGTGCTTACACTGGCATGTCAATGGTTGACTGTCATTGAACCAATTTAAGCCTCTGGCGACTCACTTGCTCGCCCACAACGTGTTTAAAATATATTCGTGCGTGTATATAGGACACGACAGCTAAAGCAAGTAATGAAGCTAATGCTCTGCTATGCTCGCCTACAGTAACTCATATATGTAAGTATGCATATGCGTATAGTAACTATGTATCTCTCTCTGTGTGCGTGTGTGTGTCTACAACATGGCTGTAGGATATTAAGAACACTATAGCATCAAAGAACCACTTTCATGCTACTTTACAGCTCATTAAACTCCAAAGCGCACTCGACAGCGTATGTGTTTCCGTTTATAAGAGTCGGTGTCTATGTGTGTGTATCTGTGTCTGTGTATGTGGTGTAGCACAGTGTATCTAAGCTGCGAGTATCTATCTATGCAGATGAGTGTTGCTAGAATGTTTCCAATAATGTGTTAGCTGCCAGCCAGCTCAGCTGAAGTGTTTATCACTTTACGTCTTTCATTTATTTTTGTTATGTTTAAAAAATTTGCTAAATATAAATTGTCGATTTTCTGCTTTGTTTTGTTTTTTTTTTTTTATTGCATTTTTTTTTTTCTTTTTTTTTTTTCTTTATTGTTTTCTCTTTTTCCAGTTTTGTTTTTCTTCTGAACGCTTTACATGCAACATTTTATTGGCAAATCATTGAGCAATTAACTAATTTGGTGTTAATAATTTTAATAATAGTCATTTGCCTTTTTGTTCACAATGATTTTAAAAAACTTTCCACAAGGTAGCACACATGCCAAACTCTGCTTGCTCAACATCCACCAGTGTACCACAGTCAAGCTGAGCTGTACGCCATGATGGCCATATTTCATGGAGTCACTCATGGCAGCCTAATCCAACGCCGACGAGGTGTTGCTTCATATTTACTTATTAATTTATTGCCGCCCAGCTTTTCTCAGAGGTTTTCGATTTCTCCAACAGTTAGCCAAGCCGAGCAGTATAAGATTTCTTTTGCATGGTCACCTTGGCAGCAAGTGATTAATGGAAAGAATTATAGCATAACTAACCAAATAATTGCTACAATAAAATGATTTTTACATTGAAACATTCATTGCTATACAGCCCGCAAGGAGCAGCCAAATGAAAATCATATTCGTAACCACTTTAGTAAGCCTTGATTCCATTGCTAATTAAGTATAGAAATACTTTGGGATGATTTCATATTTGCATCTCTGAAAAAAATCTGTTGCTAATTTAGACATATCTCTAATTCTCTCTATTCTATATAAGCATTTCAAAAATGTTTAATGCAGTCAGAACTGATTCTCTTCTACATTAAATAAATGGTGTCTTTATTAAGATTCTTCGATTTTTTATAAATATGCATGGCATCTGTTGAAATCTGCTGGGAACAAAATAATTACAACATAAAAAAAAAAAAAAAAAAAACAATGTTGATCTTACAATAATCTTAATGCTATATTATATAATTCCAAACCAGAATTTGTGGATGTGGACAAACAAACACATGTTTTGTGTGCTTTCAATCAATTACATTAATGGAAAAGTTTTGCCGAAACAAGCAAAATTTCTTGAAATTCAATTTATTATTGATATTTACATGTTCTCAATATACAATATTTATTATCAGCAACATGCTACGGTTACACAAGGACCCTCTACTCTTATACGTCTCGCCTGCCGATGTGAGAGGATGTTGAAGCCGACGTGGCTTGAGCCGGGAATTGTGTTTCTTCTGCTGATATTGTCAAGCAGCAAAGCTTCGCTGCCGTCGCTGCCATTGTGTTTAACAGGAAATTAATTCTTTCTTTTAATTCTGCATGATTTTTCTTACAGTGCTTAGTAAACTGGCAAGAGCAGCAACGTCGACCTCAACGTCAACGTCAACTCCAACGCACAAATATAGAGCACATGCATGCAAACGATTTGCCCTAAATAGAAAAGAAAAAAAAAAGAGAGACTGTATTTATTTTTATGTGCTCGCACAAAGGAAGTTCATCAAAGCGAAACTTAGCTGCGAAGTGACGCCTCAGACGCATTTATTTCATTTGCTTTCGCACTCGCACCTCAGCGACATATGTTAAGCAACTTAAACACCAGCGTCGGCTGCGGCAGAGACTGAGGCAGCGTCAGAGCACTGACATGCATAGGTGACACGTCTGAATGGTTTTATTTTTAGCTGCATAGGCCTTTATCAGTTCTGCCCTGCGTGGCTGAATGCTTTGGCTGTGTGTGTGTGTGTGTGTGTGTGTGTGTGTGAGCTGTCGGCATGTAACAGTGCCTGGCAATTTATTTCGATTGCTGTTACTTTTTTGCTTTATTCCTTATTTTTTCTGATTTTTTCTTATTATTTTCTTTCTCCTTTCTTTTCTGTTGCATTTTTCGAGCTGTGCCGTCGCCTACTTTTTGACTTGCCGCCTGCTCTGCTCTGCTCATGTGCTTGCTCTTAGCTTAGCTCTAACGAAAAAGCACTAAAGGTGCCACTTCTAACTGATTGCTCTAAATAAGCGTATAGCATTTAGCATTTTTTAAAGCAGCCACCCACACAGCCAAGCCCAGCCACACGCATTCGTTTGCCTCATACACTTGCAGGCATTAAGCGTTGCTACTCACATTTCTGCTGCGTATGCACGAAGTACGTACCTAGCGCTGCTGTGTGTTTTAGCAAAGTACGTTTAAGTACACCAATGTATGATGTGTACTTACGGCGCACACACGCATACACATGCACAGCATGTGTGTAAGTACACTAAACCGACCTATATATGCACACACACACACACACACACACACACACACACACACACACACACACACACATGGGATGTGCGAGTCGCGTCTACGCATATAAATTGAAAATTGGCGCGTGCTTCAAAGTTATTGCGCTCATTCCTGGAAATCAATTAACTTAAATTAATATTTAAACTGGCGCTGCCAATGTGCTGCCATGTGTTGACTTGTTTTTTGTTTTTATGCTTAACTCTAAACTCACATACTCATACATACGCACACACATATGCGCACATGTTCAAGATGTGGTTTTTAATTAAGCGCTTAAAAGTTTGATTACAAAGTTGGTTTCTCGCCCTGGCAAACACAGCAAAAAATAATAAAACAAAACAAATAATAGAATCAAAATAAAAGTTTAGCAGCTGGAATATGCACAGCCTGCATTTTTGATTAGATTTTGGTTTGAAATCATTTTTACAGTCTGAAAGTTTCTCCAGCTATTCCGTTGGCAAGTGTTGAAACGCAATGGCTTGAGCCAAATTGCATCCCATGGCTGACGGAGCAGCTCCCAGCCAAGCGACATCTGTGCAGGCGGTTATGCGTAATCGCAACGAACGACGACGGTTCTTCTACGTACAATTGTTGAGGAATTTCGAATGCAAAAGCATTTACTAAATTTTGCTGAATGCAGTTCTGTGGAAATTTCTTATTTGCAAAGCCAATTATTATACGTATGCTCTGTTCATCTTGGCCTTGAGAAAATTGTACCTTTATTTAACTGAAAACTCAGCGTAATTATTGATTTTACAATTCTTAGTTTGGCGCAGCATGCATTGCATATGAATTTTGCTCTATAATACTTTTCGGCATTCATTTCATGAAGACAACAAAGTTTTAAAATTTGGCATTGGATTCGTTTATAAAGTGATAAACTTTATATTGTATATATGCCAGCGATAAGAGATCAATCCACGAAATGATTTTTAAGAATTTTTAACTAGAGTTCAGCTTCGTAGCTTCGTTCACTGCAATTTGACCATAATAAAAAAAAAGTCAATTCTTTTACTGTTTAACCAATCGAATGGCTGTGAAATGCGGCGTAACTTTCGCTGCTCTTATTGGTTCATTGATTTACTCACTACAAATTACTCCACACATTTCACAAATACTGACGAATGTGTGTGTAGCGAGCAACACAGTGCCGAAGTTGAAAATATAGTGGAGGAGCTTATACATACTAATGAGAATTTACACATTTGTTAGCTCTTTGAAGACGATGATGATATTTTAAATAATGTAAAATTAAATCAAAATGAAAAACACGATAAGGCCGACGAAGGGGAACTGTTGGGAATCTGGTTTACTAATATTGAGAATACGAAGTTTATAAGCTCTTTAAGAAATACTCTCAATGGCCGATTTATAGCATCAAAGCCATGTCAATTATAAATTGAGGACTATTTTAAATATTTTTTCGACACTTTTTAAATATTAAACTCTTATAATTAAATGTAACTATTCATTAGTTCACTAGTCATTATTAAATATAAATTTTAAATAATTTGGTTATGATTTCTTATAAAAAAAAAAAAATTAATTTTAATATAACAACTATAGTTTATAACGACTGAGTTTCACCGGTTTCTTGAATATCGTTATAAGCGATTTCGACTTTGCATGAAAAAAAAAACCTATACATGTGAACAATATTATTTTAAATTTCAGCCATGAATTTGCAAACATTTATAATGGCGAATATCATATGTTGTGCTGCGAGATTTTGTAATTGTGGTTTTTGTATCAAAAGTGGTTTTGCATCCTTTGTTTAAAATAAAAATGCCAATTCACTTAGTGGGTGCCGCAAATGGGATTTGTAAATTTTTATTTGGCATGTAATTTGTTTTAAACCAAAGATAATTCTTAGTAAAAGTGATTTAAATTTAACTAGAGGACACTGCAAATGCCATATATTTCGGTTTTCATAAAATCCTACATCAAATGCACAGATCATTGCCAAAACGGATGCCTATTTTGAGAGCTCTAATCAAATTTTCTTTACAAATGCTTTAAAGCGAATGATTGCTTTAATATCAGACAAACAGGATTCAGTTGCAAGTATTTTATAATAATATACAATTTAAAATGCTCAGACGACGGCGGTAAGAGTTGACAGGCTTGTGGAATTAAAAAACAATCAATGCTAAAATCGTCAAATAACATAAGCCGCCACTTAAATGTCCTTCTGCATGAGAAAATAATTTGTGGCTTTGCATTATTAATGTAGCCATTTGCCTCAGCTCAATGACAATGGCAAGCTTCAACCAAAAACTAAAATTATATTGTTGAGGTTTCGAATGCCTGCAGTCGATTACAAATGAATTTATTTTTAGAAATTGAGGTAACTTTTAATTAACTCTTTTCAACAGACTGCTCTGAATATCAACAATTAACTGCAGCAATTTCAAATAAAAATATTAAGCAATAAATGTAGCCTAATTGGTAAACCGATTTTGTTTATTGTTGCATATAATTTATGTTCTTTGTATACCCTGTAACAAAAAAATAGTAGAGGGCATATTAAAGTTGTGCAAATATATGTAACAGGCAGAGCGAGGCGTGGCCGACCACACAAAGTATATATATTCTTGATCAGCAGCGAAATTTGAGTCGATCTAGCCATGTCCGTCTGTCTGTCTGTCCGTTCGTATGAACAAATGCATCTCGGAAACGGTTAGAAATACAAACACCACGAAGATTCAGCTAATCGACAGGCACATGAGCTTATTTTATTTTTTTTTTTTACAAATATTATTTATATCGATTCACTATATCATATAGCTCCTATAGGAACAATCGGCCGAAAAATGACTTTTACTAACAAAAATTTCTTTGTTTCTTGAGATATCCTTGTCTTCACAATTGAAAAGAAATATTAAAACCAAAAAATATTTATTGAATTTTGGATTGGATACAGATTGTTCTACAGTCGGGTGTACCCGACTATAGCTCTGCCTTTCTAGTTTGTATTGCGAAATGGTACTGATGCCATTACGTAAAAGTTAAAAACAAAATTTGAAATAACAAATGCATGCAAATGTGTGCCCAAGCCACATTCAAAAATTTAATTGTTTCTGCCTCAACAAAACACGTAATCACAAAAATAATAAACACACGAAACTTGCTGTCGGTACCGTTGCCTGTGCGTGCGTAGCTCACAGACTGTTGAGAACATCAACACTTGCCTGTGTACATACATATGTACGCATGTATGTGTGTGTATATATATAAAAAATTATACAATTCAATTTATTATTAAATAAACAGCAAAAACTCAACTGGAAGCGGAAGTACAAGCTTACGGAAGTCGGTGTGTGTACGCTCTACGCATGGCACGTGTGTCATGTAGCCTGCTTACCCAATGAAATGGAATGAAATTAAATGAAATTCATGAAATTATTGCGTCGCAATGCTGCTGCTCTTGTTGTTGCTGTTGCTCATGTTGTTACTATTGTTGCTGTTGTTTTTGCATTTCAAGTTTGCCAGCTGCTGGCGCAGCAGAAATTGCACACATGTGCAAGCTTAACTCTGAAACTAGATACACTTGACTGCCGGCTGGCATGCTGATTGGCTTACTCGCATAACATTACATGCAAGCCAGTCAAGCAGCAGCAACAGCCACAGCCACTACAGCAACCAGAGCGAGAGCGAGCGCAGGATTTAAATGCAAACAGCAGTTGTGGCAAATGCTAAGCTGATTGACTTGACTGCCTCAACTCGTCTTGGCTAGCAACGCAAAATGGCAAACGATTTGCGCCTGTATCGCCTTACAAGGTACTTTTCCGTGTTCTTTGGCAAAACGTGCGGAAAATGTGCTGCCCTTTTTTTTCATATCCTGCTTTTCTTCGATTCTTTTGTTTCTTTTTGCTGCGGCGCTTTTCGCAAATCTTTAACACGCAAAACAAAAATCTGAATTTCCATTTACAATAAAATCAAAGCAGTGCATGCCGCAAACACTTTACCAAAAATAAAAGCCAGCGAATTCGCGTCAATATACGCTTATAAGGCGCCACTTACTTTGGCTGCCACTTACCACTCGCGTATGACACGATATAAGACGGGCCAGACCAAAAAAGAAAAAAATAAGAAGGAAGCAAAAAATCAATTTTTGCCAAATATTTTGCTTCCCGACAATGGAAACTTTGCCACGGCTGCCAGTGACATGCTTCCTGTTTTCTCGCAACGAACGCGTAACAATTGTAAAACGTCTGTCTGTCCGTCTGTCAGTCAGCCGTTCTCAGTCTACATATATTATATATTATAGTGCCTAGTGCCTATACTAAGGACATAAAGGGTAGCATTGTGGCATGCTTGCTTGGCATGTGTATTTCCTTGGCTGGCTTCGGCGGTCTGCGCGGGTGTGTGCGCGGCACTAAAGCGATACTTATGCAGCGTAATCTATTTGCAAAAGTTTAACGAACTTGTGTTGTGTGCTGTTGCCCAACTACAAATCTACATACACACACACACACACACACACACACACACACATCTAGTGCTGGGCACATATACACAGGCACGCAGTTCTATCTGCGGCATTACTTGACATAACTTGTATCGAAAGGGACGCTGACAGCTTGTTGACTCTGCATGTGGGAGAATGTGTGTGTGTGTGTGTGTGTGTGTGTGCGAGCTGTTGTTATGTAGGCCATTAGAAATTTAATGTGCGCTTTTATTGTGCTTTATCGGGTAGCAGACAAAAACGACCGAGCAGCTTTCTTTAGCGCTTTTGAAGCATTGAAAGCTTCATTGTTTGCCAGCCGCAAGCTGCAGCGGTTGAAGTTGTGGCTTAAAGCGCTTTTGGTGAGTGGTCCTTTTGCATTTGGTTCTAACAAATGGCTAAAAAAATTTTCGAACTTTAACTTACACACCCTGTTATGCTAAAAACCAGAAAGGCAGGACTATAGACGGGTACACTCGACTTTAGAATACTCTGCACCCAATTCAAAATTCCAAAACAAACATTTTTTTCTTTACCTCTTTCTGCATGTTATTTACATTTGGGCAACTTTAACATATCCTTTACCATTTTTTACTACAGCGTGGAATTAATAATCTGCATAGAATAAGTTTAGTTTATAGTTCTCCTCTTTTAATTAGAGCTTTACTATCCATTTAAATATAACGGATGGTAAATCCTTTGAAAGTTTTTCATACTTGTACTTAAAAAGTTGAAGACAGTTTCCCAGATTCTAAGACTTTGTTTTTGTGCATACATTCTTTGTTTGTAATATAAACCAGAAAAAAAAGAAGCATGGGTTTATATATATATATATATATTAGTTCTTAAGTTTATTAGCAAAAAACTGAATTATAAAAACTTTACAAACCATTTACAGTTGAAACGACATATGTACGTATCTGAAACTATACTAACTATTCATATCATTGCCTTGAACGCATTTCGAAATGCTTAATTTTCGCTGCTTTCTTCCTCTTCCCACTCCCAACCGTTGAAGTCCAGATCCTGCTAAAGAAGTCAACATAATAAGCATAAAAATTAC
The DNA here is from genome assembly GCA_037044495.1 of Stegana nigrithorax. Classification (NCBI taxonomy): domain Eukaryota; kingdom Metazoa; phylum Arthropoda; class Insecta; order Diptera; family Drosophilidae; genus Stegana; species Stegana nigrithorax. The sequence goes on along the minus strand of JBAMBQ010005352.1, from coordinate 831,412 downwards.
ATTTCAGCAATTAATCTACTCACATAATCGTCCAGATCGGCTTTCTCCTCAGGGTAGACGGTTGGTGAGCAGGCAATGTAGGCCACGCCAGAATTGTGCCCCGAGCACTCACAGGTCTGCGTGGATGCGGGCGTGGCGCTCTTCGCCACACGTTTGCCGAATATTGAGGCAATGCGTTTAACGGGATAGCGACGTTCGGGCTTCAATTTTCTGGCGCTGAATACCGAACCATTCGTCTCCAGAGCAAGTGGCGTACAAATGCCCAGGTTCCTCTTGGGTATGCGCACCTGTTTCTTAGTCTCGGCGTCGCCCTCGGGGAAGCGTTTCGAATAGACCACATCACGGTCCAGGCCGAAGAAGTGCCGCAATTTAAGTGTGCGCTCAAACTCAAACTCCGTATCGGCGAGTATGTGCAGATTGACGCCCTCCTCGAGCATGAACTGCAGTATGGAAGTGTAATCGAAGCGCATGTTGCGTGCAGCACAGTCACTGCAGGACAGCAGTATGAAGGTCTTCGAGACGCCCGGACGGAAGTCGAGTCTAGAGGCATGTGAAATGGCCTGCAGGATGTCGTTATTCGTGCTGTTCTCAACAGTGATATGTGCAAAGTATTTATGCAGATCGTTGTAGTTGTGTGTGAAGACACTATTCTCGTAGATGATGCTGCGTGGCTTGTCATAGGGTGCATTTCCGCCGAATGCGACAACAGCATAGCTGAAAATGAAATGCAATTAAGGAATGCAATGTGTTGGCTTAAAGCTCAATATGCTACCCACCGATTTTTGCTTATCTTGGCAGCCTGCAATTCTTCCTCGATTGTTGCAACGACAGTCATAATATTTTTCTTCTCTGGCAGATTCTCATTGCACAGCTTAGCCTCGACGATGAAGACCACATCGCTGCTCAGTGGCACATTGGCGCCGCTAAGCTCGACAAATGTGCCTTCGGGCACATAAGAATCATTTCCTATTTGGCAGCTGCAAAAACATTTGGTAAATATAAATTTGCGAAAAGAAGAGAGTCGCCTTAACACTCACAAAACACACTGATCTGGCACACGCATCGGCACCTTAGCCTCTGTGCATGCTTCAATGTAGGCCAAAGCAGCGGCGCATGCACCTTTCACTGCGGGATGTCCGCTGCGTAAGGGATTCGAGTGTACGCTCAAGTCCAGACAAATCTCATAGAAGGGCGCTGGATCGACCGCAATGCTACACCCCGACAAAATGCCCGACTTAAAGAACTTATGGCAAATGTCGACAATATCCTGCGGCACGGCCACATCGGGCACGGCTTTCTGTTTTTGCTTGCATTGGCGTATGCTCCAAGAATCCGTGAATTCCTCCGTGTTATTGCTTATTAAATTGCGTGATGTCATTAGCTCGTCGTATGGTTCGTTATTCAGAGTGCCCAAGATGCCGGCAGTTTGACCGAAATACCAGCCGCTGACCTCGAACCAACAGAGGTCGAACTGCACATTGCAGTGCAGACTGAACTCGGTTTCAGAGTACACTGAGAGTATATCCAACTCGCGTGCAATTATGACTGCGCCTAGTTTCAATGGCAACATCGGTTGCGGATTGCCATTGACCGAAATTTGCTATATAAAAAAGAGAGAAAAAAAAACCTTGGGTTAGGTTTGCCTCTTTGCGATTTTACTCTTACTTACATCAGTGCCCAGGTCGATTTCGATTAGTTGCTCATTTGCAATAAAACTCAATTTTCTGGTAGCAATCGTATCCGATAGTGCCGTGTTCAAAGATGGATCCAATAGCAGTGTGAAGTTTTGTCTAAAGTAGTCGTGTGCGAGCAGATAAGAGCATTGTGCGTTTCGTTGTCTGCCTGTCAGTTCCTCGAAGTTGAGATTCAGACCCACAAAACGTTTGTCGAATGTCATGTAGTGCCTGGAGTCAATTAGCAGTGCGCGTGCTATATATATTAAAAATGGTATGTAAGAGCTTTTGTCAACACAAATTTTACTCAAGCCTTCCAATACTCACAATAATAAGGTGGCAACCATGTCTTTGGATCCAGATGAGCGCGCAGATTGTACAGCTTCATAATAATCGTCGAGTTTGTCTCTCCAAATAGATTCTGCACACCTGCCAGTACCTTGTATTCTGGTATTTCCTCAAATTTGGGCGTCTCATTGAACGCATGCCATGACATGGGCAATTTCTGCTCCAAATCCAGTATGCCAGCTTCCGGATCAAAGACGAACTTTGTCTTTGCTTCACGATACATGTCCGCTGTCTCCAAAGCATTCAAAGGATAGTTTCGGAATTTGTTTCGCAATAATGCGTAGAACTGATGCAGACGTTCTTCGAATTGCAGCTCCTCAGCAATCCATTCTAGATTGCTGATGAGTTCGTTATATTTTTGTAGAACTACCTGCACTTGTTCGACCTTTTCCAATTCCTGGATTTCCTGCCATATCTCTGTGAATACTTCATTCAACTCGGCACCGAATGGTACCAACTTGAAGTATTTCTCCTTAATGAAATTCCATGCTATTGCTGAATACTTTCTGACATTTGTAATTGCATCATTAGATTTTATGTCTTTGTATAGACGATCGACGTCCTGTGTGAAACTGGAGACTTTGTTAAAATAGGGAGACTCAGCCAATTCGTTTGTGCGTTTGTAGATAAAATCGAAGACCTCCTTGCTTAGTTCCCATGCGGTGGTTTCAACGAAGCTCATTATGTTGAAGACATGTGGTTCCAAACGTTTAAGCACATGCTTCCAGTAGTCTGAAGCCACGCGCCAGAACTTGTACCATAAGTTCTCTATGTATTTAATAAAAGAGATGTGTAAATCTTTTACGAACTTCTCATACTTTGCTATGCCCTGCCCCATAAGCGTTGAAATATAATGCACGTAGCCGCCATGGAAGAAATGGCTTATAGCTCCCAAGACACTGTTATAAGTTTTCTTGATTGTCTCAATCATCCATACAATGCTAGTGCGCAGTGCCTTGCCAGAATCACCCATGGCTTGCCACACTTCGGTAAAGATTTTGGGCAATGATTCAATGTGATCACGTATAGCCAACTCATCGAGTGCAGTAAGTGTGAAATTCACCACATGCTTGATATAGAAATCATTAGCTTCATAGGACTGGTTTACAAAGATCCGCAAATCTTTTAAATCATCCTCAAGGACTTTCAACTGACCAATGTCATCGAGGAAGCTCTCATGTTGGTTCTTTACAGAATTCCAAACACGATCAATGACATCATCGGTTTCCGTATATAACGACTTAATCCAAAAGTCGATGCCTTCTGTGAATAAAGTGTAAATGGAATCGCGCACAGCATCTATTTTGCTTTTGATTTCTGCCTTAATCTTTGGACGCCAATGGAATCTTCCTGTTATTAGGCGTGAATGATTCATTTTCAAATAGGAGGCAACATCGATTATACGTATCTCGTCATAATTACGCCAGATATCAAGATAACCACTACGGCTGTCTGGTATATAGCCAACCATTTGTAAATTCTGGCTAGCATCCTCAGTCAAATTAACGTCCATGCGCGCAAATAGTTTTGCCAAATCAACATAGATATAGCCGGTATTATTGGTATCGGGCGAATCCCATACAGTTGCATTTAAACCATAAACGGGATATTGAAGTGTAGGTATGCCCCACACACGCACTGTGCGTTTCGGTGAGACACGCTCATATTCCAGTTCACGTTTGTTTAGATCCAGCATTGCCAGGAATCTGCCATATTTCATTGGGGAAGATTCATGTTTGTAATGCGCTGTCGTATCGGTCTTATAGTATGACGATTTTGCGGCCATAGTTCCGTTCACTTGTACATCTAATTCTGTAGCTTCATGTAACCCAAAGAATTTGAAAGTGTAATTGGTGTGACCCAACTTATGATAGAGGTCATTTAATGATGCGCCCAACATAATTAAATATGTCGGATCTTCTGCGTAGTCAATAACCATATCCGCTTTTAAAAGCTCTTCTAAGCCTCGATAATACGTTGCTTTGCATTTGATATCTTTTTCAAGATATGGATGGCCGATTGTCAAAGTAAAGGTCTGATGATCGCGGTCTTTAGGCTTAAGCGGTTCTGTTTGCCAAAGTAAATTGGTACGTACTACCTTCTTCTCCTCATTGACTGAATCGGTAGTCCATTTAAAAGCTACATCTGAGTTGAAGCTTTTATCTGTGAGGTAATACCAACCCTCAGTGGAGAGATTACGTTTCGGATAGAAGAGCTCAAAATTTAAGCTTTGCGATTCATTACCAAACTGTGAATTGAATGAAGAACAATGTTTTCTTTATTTATGATTTTTGTACTCAAAATATTTACACTCACCGTAGTATAATTTCCAATTTCTACATTATAACCAATCCACGCAGTCTCCGATAGTTCAAGTTTGGTATGGTGCCTTACGGCTTGTGCGCTAACGTTCTCAAACTTTGTTGATAGTACCACCGCACGATTGGGATGTATTGCAACAAGTTTTAGTTCCTGTTCCTTCATTGTCGAACGTGTATGTATTTCTCCTGTCAAATTGAAGTTATCCGTATTGCGCAGTTCATAAACTTCAATGTGTTTTATATCCCAAGCACTATCTGGTTTTCGCGTATCCATAGTACCCACATAATGTATGCCAAGCGGTTTCTTTTGATTTTCCAATGTGATATCCGTCGTATCGGTATAAATTGATTGCTTGTGTTGTTTCACGCGATTGTATACACCGTGTAAAATTTCGGCTTGGTTGTATATTACTTTAAAATTGCCTTGATCCTGTTTGGGATGTTCCTGTAACCCGTAAGCAATATCCGCACGGTGCCGACTAGCAAGTGGCACTTCCATTTCAACGGTACCTTGCAGATTATGATTTTTATCGTCACCGACATAGTCGCTTTGTAGTTTAAAAAATGCCGAATCAGTAGGCCAGTCACAGCGACAATACCGATAGGTTTTACCACTGTCAAAAAGATTTTGTGGGTTAAAAATTCTTAGAGAAAATTTTTAAATTCCTTCACTTACCTCTTAGTACTGAAATCGAAGTCAGCTTTGAACCATGTTACATTAAGGAATGGCGTCGTGCTATTTACAAAACCATGCATGTTCGACAGGGCTTGGAAGGCGACATTCATATCAGCAATCGGATTCGAAGCTGGATAGTTTATACCGCAACTAAAACATAATATTAATAAAAAAAAAAACTATTAATCAAAAATTTTCTTTATAACATAAAAATAACGTACATCAAGTTGTGATAGCCGCCATCCACGAAATCGTAGTTTCCATTTAATTTAAAGGTCTCGACATGTTTAAACTTTGGAGTAACCAACTTAGCGTAGAAATCACGTCTAACACCTTTCTTGCGCGAAATTTGCATATCGCCTTCGACAACGTCGAGTTCATTGCCAATGCCCCACTCCACATGGCCCACACCTCGCAAATCTGTGGCATTCTTATACGACAGACGCGTGAGGAACTGACGCTGCGCTTGCTCCGAAGAATATTTACTTTCGATGAAAAACTGAGGATTTTTGAACTGATTGCTGGCGATATTGCCAAGATATTGTGCATTTATGTGATGTATATCGCCAACGGGTGCCGGAAGTTGTGTGACTACGCCAAACTTGAAGTCATCCTGCGAGCGAAAGTTGAGACTGCCGTTTACATCCAAGTTCCATTTCGAATCAACGCTTAGACGACCTCCAGTCAACAAATTTTGATAGTTCTTTTGCGGATTGAGAAATATGACGCCAGCATGAACAATCCGCGGGTGTGCATTCGGACGTTCCATATAGCTCTCCAATATCAACTGCAGATTCTCCGCCAAGACCCAAGACCAAAAACAGCTGCCACGTCCAACGTACTGACTAATACGATATTCACCGAGAATCTTTCCACCATCTTTACCTACAGCAACATCCGAATGCAGTTGCACCGATTCAATGCCCAGCTGTCGCCAAGGAGTCTCCAAAGTAATGTCACCCACTACACGTTCTTTGGATTGTGGTACCAGTTTGCCATTGAAATTAATACGCGAAATATCTGGTACCGTTGACTCTACAAGTACTGAAAAGTCCATGCCAGCATGCTCGCTTATCGTATAGCCACCGGATATCTGACACATGTTGCCATCTTCAATGGCGCTAAATTGGAATTTTAGACCCTTCTGTCCAGCGCCAGCTTCATGAACAGTCAGTTCGATGACGCCATCTCGTCCCACTGACTTCGGTTGTACACGCAATCTCGTATCCGCGGGATAACCATTATTCATGCGAACGATACCGGTCAGCCCATAAGATGCCATATTTCTATAAAGATAACCATTTACTTGGTACTGCTGTGGATTCTTGGGCGAAAGTGTTATGGAGCCATGCATCGATATGTTGCGATAGTTTTTCATTGGCGTCCAAACTTCCACATTGAAGACATCCTGTCGCTTGCTCGCACGTGTGCCATACTCGATGCGTTGCCCATCGCGGCTCAGGAAACTCAAATCAAAGCTCAGCTGTGGATTATCACCTTTAGTTAGCAACACCGATGTAGCCACTTGTTGAAGTGGTAACATTGTGGTGCTAAATTTGGCATTTGCATTCACATGATAGTCGGCATGTGTTTGCCAATCAGTCTCGATATGTAGCTATAAAATGTATTAAAAAATTTTTACAAAGGTAATCACGCTTTGTAAAGTTGAGGAATTACCTTATTTATTATGCCATTATCAGTGACCTCAAACTGCACATCAATGGAATTTTCTATCTCAGAGAAGTCTTTCTTGAAGTAGGCGCGACACGCATAATGCGGAATTACATTCGTTTCAAGTAGTATGCCAACCGAGGTCTCCAAAAAGTTGTCTTCGGACTGTAAGTCAGTTAGTTAAACCAAAGTGCCATTAAATATAAACTAAGCAATTACCTCAACAGCCGCTGCCATTGATAAGAACGTATTGGCCGTTACAGATGTGATGTTTCCCCTATATACGTTGTCATCTATTACCAGTTTACCGTAAATATCAATTTCATTTAAGAGCTCATATGGTGTTCTCAATGTTAACTTGACATCATGCGCCCTGGGCTTGACCGCATCCACAATTTTGGTATAGTTTAATTCAAAGCCTAGTTCCTTCGGTTTACTCACACCATCTTTGACGACAAAGTGCACTTTCTCATAGAAATTACTGAAATTCAAGTCGATGTGATACTCTACAATGGATTTGATATCCTTAGCCATAGGGAACGGTGTATTGAGATTCAGAACATTAAGGACGTTAATATAATCGGGAAAATGTAGTCGATCCTTTAAATCCACACGTCCCTGTGGCAGCTCTACATTGCCTACAATCAAATAAAAGTCTACGATCTCCTGTATGTCAACCGCACCGGTAATTGTCGGCCAGGCAAGTGTGTCCAACTCAAAATCAACAAAATACGAAAAATAGTCATCATATTCCTCGTCCGGATATTCCTCATCCTTTACAGCTGGTTGAAAGTCGTCATCGTAAAGCATCTCCAGTTTTATTTTATTTGTGCCCAACTGATTAATCAACTGTGACTTCGAATGTCCATTGATCTTAGCTCCCAACTTGTATTGTGATAATTTGCCATGTATATTTAGTATAAACACATCTCTTTTAATAAACTGTGCAATGAAACCATTCTCCTCAAAGCCTTTAAAGGGTGTATAAACTAAATACGAGTACTCGAAGTCGGTGATGTTTTGCATCCGCCAAATGCCGGTGAAGCCCAACATTGCATTATTCCACATGCCACGCAAGTCAACAGTTTCAGTTTGCACTTTGGCGAACAGCGCCGCCTGTTGGAAGTTCTCAATGGGCGTGGCAATGCTAAGCTTAACATCGAAGTTCATAGGGCTCTTGATGTCGCAAAGCACCTCTGCGCCTACAGCCACAGACGGTGCACGCACTTCGGCCACTGCATGCCGTTGTTTCTCATTCAGACCGAAACGACCATTGATGGTGCGGAATTTTTCCAAAGGCGTGGTAACACTGATGGTCAGCATATTGTCTGTGAACTTCTTGACGTAACCATCCATTATTAGTTTAAACTCACGTATATCGAAATTCAAGGAAGCGGCCCCCTGTACCTCGCGCTGATCATTCAACATGAATTTAGCCACTAGGCCTCCCTTGTGATACCCTTCGAAGGGACTGATCAACAATACCGTGCCTGAGATATTCTGATAACGTGCATTACGCAGCAGCTCCCATATCGACTTAATGCTGTAGACATTTATGGTGTCATTTTGACCTGAATAACGCAAAAGTAAGTCGGTGTCGAATTTCTTAAGGTCCTGCCAATGTTTGACCTTTAGATTGACCGTAGGTATCTCCTTAACAGTGCTGTTGAGGTCGAAACGCACATCGAAGCTTATGAGTGGCTCGCGTATGTCATAATCACTCTTATAGCCAATTTCCAGCAGCTGATCATCGGCCCAGTTAAGAGAAGAGTTGACAAATATCAGGTTACCCGCATTGTAAACGCCAGCTTTAAGACTATTACTGCGCCAGCCATCAAAAGGTGTTGTGACATTAGCTTCGATCCAATTATTCATTATAAGCCCAGGCATGACGCCTGCATTATAACTGAACTCCATTACCTCTGAAATACTCCACGAAGCATACGCTTTGCCGTTATAAGTGGGACCACCCGTGTATATATTGAATCCACAATCGATAGTGCGCTCCGGATAGGTCACCATAACATTACCGTCATAGTGGCGATTGCCAGGACTATTATATTCAGCTAAGAAGCCCAAACGCTGTGATGGATCACGATTTGCATCCCACTTTAGGCCAAGTGACAGTTCCTTGCGTTTTTCAATCGATAATAGGCTCATCTCTATGTGTACATCTCGCAACCTAAGCGTAAAAGCATTCATTTGCTAAAAAAACGTTACTTTAAAAAAGAATAAAACTTACTTATCGATATGGATTTCAATTTTCAAAGACTTCGGTTGCTCGGAGAGCAATTTGGCATTGATCCAGTAATCTTTATCGCGCACCCTCAAACGCAGTTCAGCATTTGTATTCTGATTACGTGCATTCGAAGCATATTGCATTGTGAGGCCATAAGGAACCTTGCCATACTTGGCTTGCACATCGGCATAAACGAGCAGTTGATTGCGCCGGTAGACCAAATTTAAAGCGGTTACCTCAAATGAAGGACTCTCCACAATCACTTTCAGATGATGCACAGCCTGTACACGTGAACTGCGGTCCTTGTAATTGCCCTTAACGGCGACGGAGTGGCCAGAAAACCAGGAGCCATTAGCGTTTATCTGCAGACCAGGTTACACATGCAAAAATTGTTGACACATAGAAAAACTATTACAAACCAGGAAATCCTTTGGAGTCTTCTCTGTAATTTTTATACGCGCCGTACATGAATTGAAGTCTGGCACTGTAACATTCATAAAAGCATCCACTGCCAACAAACTGCGTCTTGGTAAATGTATGGAAAATAAGGCAGTGGCTTCCTTCTCCGGCGTATAGCGTAGTCCAACGAGAACATTGTGTTCCGTGCCGTTCTTGCTGCGTTCTTCGTGCCTGCAGGCATAATGCATTTAGCATTACAGGTAACTTGCAGAGCTGCTTTAGTCTTATACTTACTTTACTGAAATTTTAAAATTCACCTTCGATGGCGGCACCTTAACCTCTAGACTAGCGCGCGTTCGTGAGCCTTCCCAAATGTTATCCTCCGAATATGCACGCGTGAATATCAAACGCACCATGCTCGTGTGATACGGATCGATGAAGTTGGGTGCATTGTTGTAGGTCAGCACGCCCTCAGTGTGGCCCTGTAGACTCAGCCAAGTTGCATTTGAGGCGAAATTCAGTTTTGGATATGCTGAGTTACGTAACTTCATGTTGCCATTATATTCCGTCTTGGATTTGTCACCCTTATCGACAAGGCGGCCTTCGAAGTTGATGGTCTCGATTTTATTCGCCTGGAACTGCAGACCAAAGCAAAGTTATTTTTGTGATTGGTTGCTCATATCCATGCGACTTACCCTATAATTGACTTCTACATTTGTTGAGGTGGTTATTTCATTCTGCACAAGATTGCCTCTTATTAGCGCCTGTAACTTCTTCGTTTCGAATGTCAGCTCAAAGTCATTCTGCCGTATGCCATTCTTTTCGTTGATTTTTATCGTGCCCAGCAGACCTGTGATATTCACACCATTTATAGCCAACAACATCCTCGGTTTATATATCCAGGCTGTGAATTCTTGAGAACGTTTCAGTTCCATGCTTAAGTCTAGACTACGATTGCCATTGGTGTCCAGATAGACGTCAAATCGACGGTATTCTGGATTACCATCGTAACTGCAACCGGCTGAGGCTTTGCTTTCGCCATTGACAAATGCTACAGACGCGTTAAAAGCGTCCGTCACTGATGTTACATTAGCGACAAGTATGCGTGGCACTCTGGATCCCGGCGTTGTAAAGACCAATGACCAATTTGTATCATTCTCCACTTGATCCCAATTGTATTCAAAGACATACTTCTTTGCACTTAAATCCGACTTCTTGAGAATCACGCTGAAGTTTGTTGGCCCACTAAGTAACAAACTGGGATAGATGGCACCAGATGGATTACTCAAATCTGGCACACTATAGTAGGAGCACAATTGTAGTCCAATGGCTTCATCAAGCACAGGCCAAGTGCAGGTTGAGTTTGCGCTACGGTTCTCAATACCCGATTGTGGAATATCCTGATCCTTTTGCATAACCAACAGTTCCGAACGTGCGCTGAAGATCTCATTTTTATCCTGTGGCAAATTGAATGAAAATGACACCAAATTGCGGCCTCGCACTTTCAGTTTCGCCTCCACTTCAGAATTGGAATACAGATTACTCTTCACTTTGATGCCTGAGAAACCATAAAACATGTCCGATTGCATTGTTGTGATCACATCAACTGAAACCGAAGGCTTAAAGCGACCTTCAATATTGAAGTGCCAGTCGGCAATCGATTCCGTATCATCTAAGTTGCCCGAAACTCTCAGATCTACCGACGATGCGCCAAAAGCGTATATGGCAAGCGGCACTCCTATGACAAGTGGCACATTGTATGAAGCATCCAAGAAGACGCTTGATTTTGTATAAGTGTATTCCTTGCCAGAAAATATTTCCGACGCTCGTTTGAACGGATCAAAAATTTTCGCAAACTCCATTACCTCTGGCAGACTTTCCAGGGAATAATAACGCAAATCGTTGCCGAATATGCGTAATCCGAATTGGGCTCGTGGATTGTTATAGTTGTAGTTCAGCTTATAACCAAGGCTATCCACATCGCGTTGAATCGCTTGTTTGCGGTTATCTGCAGTTGTGTCTCGCTTGGAGCGTCCTGAGAGCGCGTCCTCAAAGTTGTAATCATCAGGTTCTTCAGCACCTTGATTGTCGTTTGCATTGCGCTTCAGACGCAGATTTTCCAAGTTAAGTAAATTGTCCAAGGGATCTTCCTGTTCTGCACTCTCCGATCCGAGCCATTTGTTTAGGAAAGACAATTTTTTGCGAAAAATACCACGATTGAATGGTCCCTTGGGCCCAAATGCCGAAACTACCAATTGTTCGAGACCTTCGGCTCGCGCGGAGAACTCAAAGAAATTGACAGATTGGCCAAATAAATCCGCTGTAAAATTCACTGTTGCCATGCGTGGCAAATAGGAATCAGTGCCGAAAATCAAGTTCATGTCAGTTGTGGTGCCTAGAAGTATGCAATGTTAATTGGCTCAGTTGGGACTTAATTGCACCGCTACTTACCAAAATTGTACTCATCGAAAAACAAACTGTGCTCATAATTTCTCGAATACTTGCGTATGTCCAATTTAAATTTATCCGAGAGGTCATCGTTCAAAAGTAATCCCTGCGCCTCGATTCTCACTGGCGAATTCGATTTTGCCAAATTGGTAAGATGAGACCAAACGAAGGAGCCCACCTGATTAATTTGCTCATTTTCCAAAACTGATTTAATTGAAGCAATGGACATGTAGTCCGGACAGCGCATTGCCTGCAAGTAACTGTAAGTACGCAGCTCCGAATTAAGCGTATAATTACTGTAAGAATCCAAGAAGTACTGTCTATACTTCAGACAGTCCACACGCCTGAAAGCCAATGTGGCCTGTATTCTTAGTTCAATGGGCTCAACATCCTCGGTAATGATCTCTTTAAGTTGTTCAGCGAAGACATGAGATGTAACGCCAATGTTTCCCAAACCTTTTAACAGCACAATCATGCGATCACGTTGTCTTCGCTCACGTCGTTTCATATTGAATAATTTCAGAAATTCCGTCTCCAGAAAGTTCACAATACGTTGCACATGTAAGTTTTCTTCACAATTGTCGTGATGTTTACAAAAACTGTGTACGACAGCTGTTGAACCCAGTGTATACTCGGGATCAATCGTCTTGCTTGAGAAATCCAATATCGTGTAGAATGTCTGTAGTGTTTCCTCATCGGGGCGGGTAATAAATGACAGCGATGTCATCCAACTTTGCGCCAGAGATTTATCCACTTTATTTTTAATCATTTCATCGCACATTACTTGGTAGGAGGCCGTGCTGCCGATGTAAGGCAAGGATGCCAATACATGATTTCTGTGAAATGAATAACACTTTGAGTATGTGTTCAGGTTCATTTTTTACACTCAACTCAAACAAAATCAAAGTTTTAATCATATCTTCTTTCGCACAGGCGCTTTTCAAAAATAATAGAAGAATGTTAAGAAATCCCTTTTTCTATTATTCAACGAAACTCTCCCGTTTATATACTACCTGCTCCATAGCTTATAGTCCTGATTTTAAATATATACCCAACGCTTGAAAATATATTTCAGGGATTTCTGATAGATGATTCACGAAATATTTTCTTTATATTGCCTTGCCCATGTACAATGCATGTAAGAATAAAATGCTTCAATAATGTCCTTAATAACGATTTTAAAGTAAAACACAGACAAGCATTGTAGGCAGCAATCAAATGTCAACCAAAAAAGATTTCATATAATTATGAAACACTTTTTTAAGTAGATTTTTGGTGAGTTGATCCCGGTCAATGACCCACAGCAAGTGTACGAAAATCTGTTATGGAGACGCCGCTGCGACTGCTTCTATTCGCATTCATTAATTTCAAGACCAACAAAACCCAGTAAACCAAAATAGAAAAAGTGTGCTTATCAGCAACCTAATCACTGCATTGAACTTGCCAATAAATAAACTCGCTCCAAGCGACAGTTTGCTGTCTACACGAACTCACCTTCCATTATGACAGATGCTCTCTGCCCGCGCCAAGAGTGTGGACAGCGCTTGCTTATCAAGACTCTTCGTAATCTGCAAAAATTTTGTAAACACTTCGATGAATTCACGTTGTATAATCGGAAAGCCGACGGAGCACATTTCTATCAGCAGCTGCCTGGCGGCTTTAATTTCACTATGTGTGGGTTTCACAGCAGGCGTGTGGTCGAATATTAATGTAGAACGCTTCTCGATCAAGTCGTCAACTGTAGATAAGTTAAGTCAAGATGAGATTACTTCAGGATAAGAGACATACTGCACTTACTCGTTTCCAAGAATTCACTTTTGGTGTAGGATGATTCATGCTTAAGCTCCAGTTTTGAGGAAGTTGTCGTAACAGCGCCGGTGCTGCTATTTGAGAATGGTATAAGTTGATGGCGTTCATAGCAGCTGACCTCACGATACACGTGATTGTCGATGGTTAACTGCAAAATGAAAATTAAAAATACTTATGAACATTTGCTTTTATGCAACTATTCCAATTATCAACTTACATTGCAGTAACTCTCCGAGTTCAAAACCGGCCAGATGGTCTTATCATCTCGAAATGTGTAGGGCGTTGTCTGCAATACGGATTGTGTGGCGTAGCGTTGTCTGCATGAGGCGATGTTCTTGACCTTTTTGATCGTGATGTATACATTGTCCGTGCTTTCTAAGGCATATTGCACATTGCATTCACCGGAAACATCGATCTCAGTTGTATTGAAATCGACATCAAAACGTAACATTGTATTCTGGAATGCCGAGAGTACACCCTTCTTGAAATTCAAAACCCAAGCCGCCTCATCAGCACTAGGGCAGACTTCACTTATAAGACCATCGTGAAATGAAAATCTAAGTAAATTTTGCTTTAAGTCTCTTGCAAAATGTTCATTATTCGGATGTAAGTTCTTGCTATCGAATTCGACGGTTGATGAATCACTCGTTTCACCACTCATTTCGACATAATAATCATTGTCATCGTTATTCTCACTCGAACTGGTATTTGATTCCTCTTTCGCCAAATCGTCTTTGTCGTACAGTTTCACATCGTTGATGCGCAAGAAACCCTCACAGGGTTTGGGAAAAAGTATTTCAACTTTTGATTTCAGATACAAATCAGATGTGTTCTCGCCAGTCCCTACGAACTCTGTACTCAGACTGACCGTATAGTCATACTTGTAGATTTTCTCCAAATAAGCGAACTTGCTAGTTTCATGATCACATTGTGGACGTCCACAGATATGGGGATCTTTGAGAGGATCTGTTAGAAACCATACATAATAATGAACTCTTAGCCCAATTGTCAACGTTTAGTGTTCATGTTAACTTACTTTGTCGCACAGCAGACGTTAATGCTATCAGCAATACTAGCAGCAGCAGCAGCGAGCTGCTTCTCACACACATCTTAGATACTCTGCCCTATTTTCAGGGCCACTTTATGTCTATGTAAATACTTTGAAACGTTATGCCACAGAACAGGTCAGGATAATATTTGCATTTGCATAACGTTGACTCGCAGGCAAAGATTTAATACGAATTCAAAAAGAGACGTTGCTTTTTATTGCTTTTAACAGAACGTTTCTGAAAATTATATAACAATATTAGTTTATATACAGTGGACTGTTTCAAATTTAAAATTGTCATTTTTTTTTATTGTAAGGCTTCAGAAAGAAGTTTCCTAACTGTTAATAGGTCCTAAAATTTGAGGATATTTTTGATAGCATGAAAAGTTCAAATTAAGTAAGAAAGATCATAAAAACCAAAAATAACAAGATATTAGATAAATTATATGTAAACTGTAAGTATTTACATAAATGTCAATTAATTTAAGTCGTAAAATGACAAAAAGATTTTACATTGTTCATTAATTATATATATGTACATAAGTGTAGCATTTCAACTAACAGAAATATGTTTATTTAATGCGATATCAAGATTCGTAGCTAGGAAAAGCAGCGTCATAAGGGACATAAAAAGAAGCTCACACGCATACACCTGCAAGGCAAAGTTTGTGGATATAAGTGCACACGGAATCAGTGAAGCATAAATTCAATGTTAAGTAAAAGTTTTCCACTTGACTTGCTGACCATTTGCACTTGATTATTGACATTAAGGAAATTGCAGCCATTGAATTTTAATTAAATGAATTTTAACATTCGATTGAAGGCGCTTTGACATGTTGATGAACTTGCTATGCTATGCACAATCGTAAAGTTAGACAATGGCGATTATCATTTGAAAGCAAATTCATTAGGATTCGTTTCCCATACGTGCATACAAAAGAATTTCCTGTTTTTGCACAATTACGCAGAGCATAATTTTCCAATTGAAATCATTTTGCACATGTTGCTGCTGGCTAAGTGAGCTTTTGTTGTTTGTTTGCAGAAATACCGACATAAATATAGAAAGTGATTTTACAGACGCATAGCAATCTCAGCGAGAAATGCAAATCCCAATAAAATTTGCTTTGAAACTCAGCATATGCTTTACAGTCATTTGATCCTTTTCTTTTTTTTTTCTGTTTTTTGCTGAGTAGTTTTTACTTTGCTAGCGTTTTTGTGCCTTTCATTTTCAATTATTATTGCTTTTTTCTGTCGATGGGTTTTTGTGTTTTAGCTTTTTTTTTATTTTTGTTTTTGTTTTTGTTTTTCATCCTTAAATCAATTCAATTTCCAGTTGATTCAACAAAGCAACGTTACCAGCTGGCAGCTGCCAGTCAGGCGCACATGAGTCGATTTAAAACGAACCAAGACCCGTTCCAAATCTAATCAAACTGCATAGCACTAAACTAAACCACTGAAAGGTCATTAATTCCATGCTCATCGTCATCGTCAGCATCAGCGTCAACATCATCATCAGCATCAGCATCATCATCAACGTCGTCGATTACATTATTCGCAAATGCGTTGAAACTTGTAAGAAGAAATCTAAAAAGCGCCGCCGCACATTCATGCAAAGACATGCAAAGGGAGCGAAATTCACTTATGTCGATGCATGATGCGATGCCTGATTTGATTTTAACAGGGCTGCAAGCGAAAACCGGCAGTTGCCTTGCATGTCTCCGACTTATTCAGCAAAACTTGCAAAGCAATAATCTGCATTTATTTGGTTATGGTCACAGAAGCTTCAGCTTAGCAGGCTATTCCGACATAGTTGCCAAAGTTGGATTAAAAAAAGAATAGAATAGAAATGTAAACCTAATAAGCTAGATGATGAACCTTATGACACAATTGCATTGAACCATATATTTTTTTTTGTATAGTCGGTTCGGCTATTATGTCGTCGGCACTTACATGGAACCATTTGCAGCTCAAATTACAAATACAAAAACACTACTGCGATGATGAAGTTATTAAATATTTTGGGTAACAGATAATCATCAAAGCTGTTAACACGATTCTCAAAATCTTATTTCCTATATTATATAAAATTGCAATAACTCTTTGTTCGCTGCTTGGAATTTTGATTAGAACTATTTGAAGATAACATACAGAAGCAGATGTTGTGATATTATAACTCTACTAGCAACACTCGCTTCTTGCCCAATAAGAAATTCTTTTAAATATCCTTGTTAGAATCTGATTAAACCATTCTCTTTAAATTTGGGGAGAACTCTATAATTTTCCGGATAAAACGCCACGTTAAAATCTCCACAAAAGTATAAACTATCATTATTAAAAGTATCACAAAAATCTGACAAATTCTTTCCGCATAAATTAACTTGATTAAATTCTGCTTCAATTTAATTATAATATAGATTGTGCAGTCTGCGAAGTGACATAAAAATCTCTTGAAGAAATGTTTGACTTTTCGGTTTGGAAGAAGATGTAATAAATACTTAACTTGAAATCCTTAGCTAACACTAAAACTTTCAACTAAAGCAAACTCTAAACCCTGAAAATCCTGATATATATATACATCGAAATTTATTTTTTTTTACGGTTATTTACATATTTGTATGTGTTTAATTTTTTTTTTTGATCATTTGATTGGATTTAATGCATTTTGCATTTTGCGTTTGATTTCAAATGTTGTTTGAATTTGAATTTAGAAATGCTTTTACCGCGTTTCGTCCTCTTTCAGCTGCTAAGAGGGCCGGCAAGTTGAAAACTTTAGCATGTTCAATGACAGTCAAGGCAAAAGTGCTGCTTGTGTTCTTTTTTACACACGTACTCACTGACAATGACTGCAGCAGCTGTTTTCAACCCACAAGCTTATGACTTTTTGTTATTGTGTTTTCGTAAGTTGGTAAATTCATGACTGGCTTTTCTTCACCAGAAAAGAGCGAAATAAAAAAACAAAGAAAGAAGTAGAAAAAAAACACTACCATTAATGTATCACCGTACAACTTAACTGAATCGTGTTTCAAATACATATGACAGCAGCAAGCGCGCGGCAGAGCACATCCAAGCTAAAGGAGCACAAATGCAATAATCGTGCCGCACAGTGCAGCTAATATTTAAATAAACATTCAACAGAATATACACGAGTTTACTTTGCACATCTCTCAGTCACTGGCCTGTGTACCGTACAATCCAAATGCAGTAACCGTGACTGCAATAGCAACAGCAGCAGCAGCCCCAGCAGCAACAACAACAATAGCCCCTTTCGTGCACTATCTGCAAGCAGAGTGACCTCTGCGTTTAGCGGGTTACCCAGCAAAGCTGATAAGCAGCTTAACTTCCGTGCACTGCGTTATAGAAGTAATATGCAAGCAAATAGAATAAAACGGCGAGTTTAAATACACCTCACACAGTACCTTGCAGTCGGCACCCAAAGAGTGAGCGCGAAAAAAATAAAGCTTGATCCATGGTTGGCTCAGCCGCAAAGCATTTCATGCAATGTATCCGCTTTTCACCGCATTTGCATTAATACACCCGATATGCACGAATTTGTTATACTTCGGCACATAAGGCTTAACATTTTAATTAAATGTGGCTATAAAAATTTGATTTGTATATGAGATAAACTTGCAAGTTGCACTTAAGTAAGCATTGAATCTGTAAATCGCAGAACTGTTGGCGCTTAGAGGTTTCCATAAGCATGCATTGAGGTACATTTGTCTAAACTAGCTGAGTCTTTGTCTCATGTAGGTTGAATGGTATGCCAAAACTAAAACAATCTAGAAAATTTAAAGTCACCAAAAGTACAGAAATATTCACAATGTTATGGCCAGGCGCATCCTATAAAAGGTACACAATTGACTATGGCTAAGGACGCATACAAACTACACAACTATAACAAAAAAGAAAAGCCTACTCAGCAGTCAAAGAACATTTCAAAAATTTTTAAATATATTTAAAGAAATTTATTTTTTTAGAATATATTATTGTTATCAATGAAGACAAATGTGGCTACAAAAAGAATTAAAGAGGATACGAAGTATATAAATAAATTAATGCTCAAGCTGCCGTAAGCAAATATTTTCCATTTTTGAAGTATACACATTAAATGAGCTCTGATATATTAGTTGACCCATTAAGTTGCTGCCTCAAAGTGAAATATAGTGAAACTCGTAGATGTTAATTTCTTGTCGGTCAGTGACCTATTTATACACATTAATTATGCAGCCACTACTCCAGCCGAACATGGCTGTCGACTGTAAGTTTCAAAAAGCGAATGCAAATATATGAATATTGCTTAAACGAAACGAAAATGAATTACAATTAGTTAAGAACCAATGCACATGCCACATGCTCCGAACTGACGCCGGCAACGCAATAATCCCATGGCAGCAATCCACTTAAGTTGAAGGCAACTGTGCTTAAGCACTCGTCCTTTGCAGAATTAACATATTTAGCACATTATTCATAATTCTTCGAACGCTAATATTTTTCAATTTATCCAATGGTTGCACACATTCGCACACATTAAGTTTGCATAAAGCAAAAACTTGGAAAAAGAGGAAAATCCAAATGAAAAATCGTAGCCATGAGGCAACATTAGAGCGCTGCGCACATGCACGATACGTGGGAAACGGCTGCCTGCTGTCGGAACTATTAAACGGCATAGCGTTGCAATTTGCTGAAGTTCTAACAAAAACAACGCAGAATAAATAGAGAACGAAAAAGTTGCTACGGCTACGGCTTCAGTTACAACAGGTACACGGAGCAGCGGCAGACAAGCCAGCGACGCCAGGACTGCGGGTTCAGTTTCAGGAACAAATACAACAAAAAAAAAAAAAACCGAATAAAAGACATACCTAGGAATATTGGCAGCCATGCTATTTTTTCAGTTTTTTACCATTTGCTGTTTTTGGTTGCTTTTTCTTTTTTAGTTTGATTTGCCAAAGTTGCATGGCGGACGCATCGTCATGGACGTTGCTTTGGCAGCAAAGCACCTTTGGCTGTTGGAAGTTGCTCGATGCGTGTATGCGTAAACGTTACTTTATGCAATAACTACGTACTTCCGTTTCCGTTGTTTATTTTCAAGTCAAAAATTGTGGAAAAGTAGCAAAAAATTCAGCAAATACACGCATGCATACACACACCAACAGACAGACAACATTTTCAATAGGCAGACGCAGAGTGCGAGTGAGGGTGAGTGAGTATGTTGCTCAAAAAAAATGCAAGCGTCTTGAATTTGGCAGCATAAAAGGATATTAGTGTAAGACGTCAGTAGTACATCATGCAACAACAACAGCAGCAACAGCAGCAACAAGACACTTGACATAAACGTGGCATTTGCTTATGTAGCTGCTGTTGTTGCTGTTGTTGCTGTTGCTGCAACGGCTGCTGCTGCTGCTTTTATTGTTGTTGTTGCTGCACTTCTAGTTTGTGGCATATCCTCCGCTCGGTTTTTTTCTTTTTTTTTTCTTTTTTTTTGCCCTGCTTTTTTTTTGCATTCAGCAATGCATGCAACTGACTGCATACATTCTCATGAATTTGAACATTGCATACTTTTATGCGCAGCAGCAATAACCAGCAACAGCAGCAGACTCAGACAAAGCTGCATATGCATGCAGAAGTGTTTGAGAAGAATGTGCGTCTCGTTATTAGATTTGCATGCCACGTAACTACGTGCAAGTACCTGAGGTACTCAGCGTCGTGCCGCCTGCGTCAACAAACATAATTGCATTTACTGTGAATTTATGCTATTGCATATAATTTTTTCTTGCTACTTTTCCACAACACGTATACGCAGTCAAGCAAAGCAGTTTTTTTCTTTCTCTTCGCTCTATTTTTTTTTCTATTTATTTTTCTTTTTACATCTTTTGCCAACAACTGCAACTTTGGCTTTAACTTGGCACAAGCAAAGGTAGCGAGCGACTACTGCACGCTGACTGCGACTGCGACTGTGGCTGTGGCTGCTTCTGCACTCGAAAATTACATTTGCAAAAATGCTAAAACAAAACGACAAAAAGAACCGCATACGGTTGCTTACCACTGCATGCAGCAGCACAAAAACAAAGAAACAAAAAAAAAATAGAGAAAAAAATCCAATAAAATAATCAAAAACACAGAAAAAAAGCACACACAAACATAGTAGCAAGAAAAGTAGGTGGAGCCGTTTGTTTATAACGCAAGCAGGCAAAGAAATTCCGCACAGCCCTTTTTCGGCGTGCATGCCAGCAGCCGAACATGTTTTTCGATTTTGTATACGCCAACATGTTCGTCGTTCTCATCGTCAACGACGTCCCCGTCGTGCTCTCGTCGTCGTCGTCGACATCTTCTGCTGCCTCAGCTGCTGTTGCTGTTTGGCAGCGCCTTTGCCTTTGGCCAGTGCGCTGTTGTCGCCAAAGAACTTTTGCGTTGTTACACTTTTTTTTGCCAACAACACCAACAACAACAACAACATCGGCTACAACAGCAGCAGTGCAATAGTGAATTGGCAAGCATGCATCTGTTCGTTTCTTCTTAAGTTCGCAGCCGTAGACTGTGACGAGAACAAATTATGTCAAATGTCAACGCGACATGAGACGACCGTGGCGGGTATTATTCTTTGGCAATTCTTTGACTGTTGCTGCTGTTGCCGCTGCTTCTGCTGCTACTGCTGTTGCTGTTGCGTCTTTGCTTCCTTCGACAAATGCTGTCCTGCTGCACTATTTTCATGTCTTGCTATTTGGATTGCTTTTAATTAGTTAAGCTATTTTTGTTTGCAAGGCACACTCAACTCAAAGTTGTTGACTACAGTCAAAGCGTGTTGATGGCTTTCAGTAATGCAATAATGCATTATTCAGACATAAAAGACCATCGTTCCTTTTGCTTTATCAAAGTATGTTGACAACATAATAATTAAATGTGAAAACAAATGCTCCGCTCAAAAACTTCATTATTTAAAGTCTAAGAAACTGCAAAATTGACCCTAATTAAACTTTTTATGCTCATTTTCTGCAGCCAACTGTAGTCAGCAGCTGCAGACTGTCTACAGCATCACAAGTTACAGAGCTCACTTATACTTCTCCATAATTTCATTTCAAACTACACTCATACGTTTCACTTATTAAATAAAGCTGTATGTTCTTTAATAACCATTGCACATCCATCTACACGTCTCTATAATAAAAGTTCCCCCTGCCATACATAATCCACATGATTGCTTTTAGTGTGCTGAGCGATTAACATTGGTTAGAAAAAACTGCTATCATATTCAATGCTTAGCAAAAGGTCGAAGTCACATTCGCCACAAAGCCATAATGACACAGAACTTCATTCTAATCATAATAAACTTACCATAAATAGGCAAGTACAATGGGCCGGTTAATCCACTTGACTGACAGTTTGCTTAGCTCATCTCTGATCTGTTGAGTACTGAACTATGAAAACTCTAAAGGCTATCGAGCAACAAAAAATAAGAATTAAACTAAAAAAGCATCGTTTATGATTCGTTTAATCAAGAAAGGCAAGGCAAATTTGACACACAAATACAAATTTTTAAAATGGTATATCTTTTTTAAAATTAGCGCACAAGAAAATCTTTTCGCGACTAAATATGTATGTCGATTATGTAGACTCTTGGCAAGTCAATGCTAATGGGTTCCAACCTTCAACGTTGCGAATCAGAGTTTAACTCACTATCACGTGTCTAGTTTTATAATAATTTTACCTTATTTCAATCTGCTGAACAGATTCTTAGGTTTTACGAGAATCTCTTAGATCTCATATTTATTCTACGAATTCTACTATTGAGAAATTCTCTCTAACTTTACTTCTATTCATATTTGTATTAGTTCTTATGTTAATGTTAGATAGCAAATGTGACATTGGCAGCTCACTGGCATAAATATGAAATAAATAAATAAGAAAATTATTATATAATTATAATATAATATAATATAATTATATAAATATAACTGAAACAAAAAAATACCAAAGAAAAGATAACCTAATGACTTCTAAAACTTTTTCCTTAACATTAGCAAGTTGAATATTTCTTTGAAAACCCTTATCTTGGCATACGTGCTGTTTAACAGTCTAAGAGCATTTCTAAGGCCATAATAATTTTTTAAGCCACATTCGAAGTTTCATTTGAAGATGTGAAGCACGTTTAAGTCAAGTGTGTGCATACACAAAATAATTAATAAACATGGCCGCACAAGTGTGCATTCTGAAGAGATTTTAAGCGTTCACATAATGTCAGTTGTGTCGTCAGTTGTGGCTGCCACCCCACCACAGGCGAGAACAGGAGCATGCTCGCCCACTGTGCGGCCATAACGAGCGAAACACCAACAAGTGTTTCGTCAATTGTCATGGGCATAATAATAAAACGCTGACGATCTGACGGTAAATGCATACAGAAGCACGACGCACATACGCTTATGTTAATGCTTATGTTAATACAAATGTGCGGCACAGTGGTAATGTGTTTGCGGTGAATGGAAGGACGCGGAGCCTGCCAGGACAGCAGAAGGAAGCCAAGGAAGTGAGAAACGCCGAAATGCCAACAGCCATCAACACTTTTGCCGCAATGAAAGCCAAATGTGTACCGCACATATGTAAGCGTGCAGTTGTTGCTGTTAAAAAGAAAGCAACAACAACAACAACAAGAACAACAATAATAGCAACATATAAACAACAATAACAACTTTTACACTTTATGTGCCAAACGGGAGCGACATTTCTGCGCAAACAACACACGCCTGACGCTTGACGCCTGTCGCCTGATCCACACACTCGCAACCATCCACACTCGCACACACACACACACACACACACACACACACATACACACCCACTCACATACCAGGCTTTGTCTGTAGTCGCTGTCTGTTTGTCTACTCGCATCTGTTCGTCTGTCTGTCTGTCCATCTGTCCGTGTGTCTGTCTGTGTTTGTTATGCTTTACTTCCGTTTGTTTGTCACTTTACATTTGTCAGTTGGCAACTTAAGCAAAGCAGTTACAACAACAACAAAACCAACAACAAACAACACAAAAAGTAGTCGCATGCAGATGTAGTAAAGAAAAAACGGTGTAGCAAGTCATGTAAGGACACGTACATAAAAGTAACAATCATACGCACTGTACTAAACACACGACGCACCAAGTGTGCACAAACAAATGCGAAAATAAACAAAAACACACAAAATAAAAAAATACACAACCTGACACTTGACTAAATGCGTGGCGAAAAAATTGCTCAAGAAAAAACCAACAGACATTAAATGGAAAAAACTGCTGCATTTTGCATGCGCTGAAGAAAAATTGTGTTAATGGGGCATGTCATAAAAAAGTCTGTTTATCTCTAGCATCGCATGTTTAGACGCTTCATTTCAGATTTCTGTATGTTAAATAATAAGCAACTCTACCTAAGAAATGTGAGAGCTGACACTAAAAAGGGGTCGACTGCTTAGCGTAATGAGTTTGGAGGGACTCACCATACAGCATAGTAAAATGCAGACCAAGTTGGCGAAAGCTCATAGCAAAACAAGTCTAGTATGCAGATGATATTTACACAGAAAAAAAATATAACTAAAAAAATCTAAAGAATCCAAAATGAAAGAACTTTAAAATGTTTTAACTACTTTAAGGCGCTTCATTTAAATAGTGAAATAGTATTTATTTCTGTAAAGAGCTTTGAAGAACAATTCTAGTCAAAATCCAGGGAAATCCTTTAAAACACTTGGATACTTGAAATTAAACGGAATAACCAAATTATTCCAAATTATTCGTATTACATATGTGCCATGCACATAAATGCCTTATCGGTAATGAAGCTGAGTTTCAATGGAATTGATATTAAATTATACTCGATGCTCAGATTTTGATTGATGATGCTCACTTTGTCTCCGACATGTGGTCTAGTTCCATGAATGTTCAATTTGTTATTTTTAATACATCTCCTTATCAGTCTGAATGTCAAATGCCAATCAAGAGACGGCAAATGCAAGCTTCACTTACGACAATTGTTAGACCGGAAACACATTCTTGTGCATACACGTGTCAGAGCAACTCACAGTCCACAATTTGCATTTAATCAGGCATGTCTCGGCTTTTGCAATTGTAATTAAAAAAAAGAATCACACTAAATCAGTATTTATTATTTAAATATTTTTCTAGCATTAAAATTCACAACTTTTTCTTTTTCGCTCATTTAATATATTGCAATTACTTAAGAAAAACTTTTTAACAAGCATTTTGAGGATTCGAATTGAAAGCAAACAAAATAAGATTTATAAGAAGATTTCCCAGTGGCAAAAGTTTCGTCAAATTTTTTAAATAAATTACCGACACTAAAACCGTTGGCAGTTGGCAGCAGCTTCTTCTTTTTTGTTTTGATTTAATTGACAAATTAAACTCAACTGCGCCAAATTGTATCTGATTGGCGTCATTAGTTTAATTATGGCAGCCGTTTAAGTCAGTCAGCTCAAAGTGGCATTAAAACTCAAGCATTTCAACTTTTAAGTTTCTGACGAAGCTGCGCACGCGATGCATAGAAAAGACTAGGATCCATGAGTTATTGCGTTGGCGCTTTAAAATCAATAAATGAACACTCGCGACTTGCATAGTGTATATCAAATTATTCTAAGCATGAACAGATTTCATTTTAAAAAATTTATTTTCCAATAAAAAGTTTGCATTTTTTATACAACTTGGGAGCAGTTCTAAATTTTATTTCCACGAAGACTTTAAAAACTTTAGACATGATTCTTTTTTAGATTTCTTGAGAACCTTAGCAAAGCATAAGTTATTTTATTTTCAGAGCGCGCTTTTATTGACATGGTAAATTTCATGACGTCACATATACTAATCCCAAGGCAGAGCACTTATGCATAGTGCTCTCTCACTCAAAATAGAAGAGCGAAATCGGGACTGAACATTTGTTTCCATTTTTTTTTTTTAAATTGAGTAGTATCGGGATCAAATTGGATCCAGAGTAGGGGCATCCGGATTAACAAGTTCCTACTATAGGTATATGCAGCATTTTTGTGTCATTTATGTTTCTCTAACTCTAAGTCACCGTATATTCGATTTACTTAGAGTTAAGCAAACTACGCCACTTCATCAGGGCATGTATAGGTACATTTTAGCCACAATAGAAATGCACAAGGTCATAATTTCCAATGTAATAATGATCTTCAATGGAATGCTCCATTTGCAAGTATTCACATTACATTTCGCACAAAATTTCGCAAATTTCTCTGCCACACATTTTTTTCACACATTTACGATTTCTCTTAGAATTTTTTTCATTTTCCTCAATTTTCTTTTTGCTATTTATTTTTTTTTTTTCTGCTGCAGCGAAATGAATGCAAATTTATGTTTTGTATTTTTTTGGGTTTTCGTTTGTTTTGCTTTTTATTTCGCAGCATAAAAAACGCAGAATTGCGATTTTGTTCTCTGTTGTTTTTTTGGCTTTGTAGTCGTGCGTTAAAAGTGTAAAACTGTCTATGCATCTTATGCACCTTAAGGATTTGAGTTTGTGTGGCAAAGTTGCAGCAATTCGGTCTTTGGCTCGCATTCTCGCCTTGCTGCTTTTTAACCATTGCAAAATGGGTTGCCCGGTCGTGCGCTCATTCGGTTTGTAGAAGATTTTCCGTTTTATGTCCTTATATCGTCAGCTTCGTTGTCCTCGACTTCGGCGTCGGCGTCAGCATCGGCATCAACGTAGGCATCGACGTCATTGTTTTCGTTGTCGACATGGTTATTGTTGTTGCTGCTGTTGTTATTGTTACTGCCATTCCTGTCCTCGTGCAATTTGCCGTCGTTGCTTTTGTTGTTGCACTTGTTGTCGCTGTCGTTGTTGCCTTTGTTGTTGCTCTTGTTTGCTCCTTACTCCTTTTAAGCACTTTCGGTTCGTTTAGTTTTATGGCTTTGTAATTAAAAAAAATTACGTCGGTAAATTTTTGCCTTGATTCGTTGTTGGCCGCTTTCGCCATTCCTTCGCCAGCTACTTTTAACTTCCTCTATGTGCTCCTTGCTTTGGCAGTTTGGATTTGTTATTAATCTCAATTTTGCAGTTAGTGCTCACAGTATTTTACTTAACAAAGTTTCGACTTTTATGCTTCTTATTGAAAAATGCATTCTTTGCTCTGCCATGCTATACTGTGCTGTGCTGTCCTTCTCTTAGTTCAGCCCACATTGGGTTGGGTTTTTTTTTGTGTATTGTTGCGATAACATGGAGTCAAGTAACTGACATAAGACAAGCATTGTGTCTAATTTTTATTTATTCCCCTTGAGTTTCAAATTGAGACACTTTTGTACTTTGGCTGCATTTTTAGTTTTCAATTTATCACGTGACTTTTTCCAAATTGTTACACAAAGTTTATTACAGGACGAAAAGAAAGTAAGAAAATTCCAACAAATCTTGAGCAACTGGCAAAAATAATTTGATAATCCTGTCTACGGCGAGACACGTAATTTCTATTACTTGAGCACAATTGTATGGAGACTTGTTGAAACTATCTCCTTGCGGCCAATTCAACTTTCGTGCGTGCTAAGTCAGAGTTTCGGCTTTATTAGGCAAGACACGCAGAAAATTATACAAAATACAACAAAGCAACTCAAAACTTACAACTTACATTCGACTTACGGGGTTCCGGTTTTGATAAACAGCAATTTTTACTTTTGTATTACAAATGAACTTCTGCATAATGAATTTAACTCTATGACGGATATGTTGTTGTATAAATTTCGCAAACAACACTTGTTACTTTTCATTCTACTTTATAGTATTTATCTTTATATATTGGATTCAACTAAAGCCTACCTTAATGTATGTCGATTGAACGTGAATGCGGATGCGAATAGTAGCAAAATATCAAAATCTAATTTTACAATTGAATACATTATTTATAATTCCATACATGTAAACGGCATTACACTGAGAAATTTTCAAATGAATAAGAGAAAAGCAGAATAAGTGCAGAAACTAAATCAATAAGGCTGCAAAATTCCCTGAGGTACTCTTGCACATGAGTTCCATAGCCAATCTCTGTAAACTATTAAACGTTTTTCCCCACTCCTTGCGTATTTCAGCACATTTCAGTCTGCTTGATCCCGCAATCCATGCAGTACGGAGCACTTTCTAGAATATTCTGTTGCTGTATGTCCCTAAATAAACGCATCACTTAACCCAAACAGCAAAGTCAGTCATCTCTAACTTAAATCTAGTGCAGAGCATAAACTAAACAAGCGAACACTCTAAAGATAATTTCAAACTGCTAAGTTAAACAAGAAATCACTATCAGTTTCGTTGGGCAGCAGAACTCTAAAGGACGTTATAATTTGCTTGCATATTGCATATATTTTTACTGCACACTTGCTATCTGCAACAATCGGCTGCAAGAGGATGCTGCATGTGTAATTGTCAAATGTGCAGATACGACCTTAAAATGTATTCCTATTTCGGCATCTAAGTGCAGATGTAAAGAAATGAATGGCAACAAGGTTGTGACATATCAAATGGCTCTTAATGGCAAAGGTAACGAATTTATTTGCAAATAACACAAAAAAATCGAAATGACATTTACATACAAAGATATGAACACAATTTAAGCATTAAGTATATTAAAAGGATGTCACATTTATCATCACTGTAGTCGGCATATGAAAAATAAAAATAAAAAATAGAAAACATCTTGTCATGACGTGGTATTAAAATAGCTAATAAAAAAAAAAAAAAAAAAAAACAAACAAAAAATTCCTCAAAGTTCAGTAAATATATAATATATACATAAATCTACTAATCAGCTGCTTAGGAGGATTTTAAACTTGTGTTTATCAATATGGAACAGCTACCCGTCGAAGTCAAGTTCAACTGCCGACGTTAAGTAAAAATACACAAAGTCATGCAGCATTTTCAAAAAATAGAAAAGAAAAAGAGCATCATTGCTTAGTTTTGGCAGTGCAAAGTACAGATTTTATAAAATAACGCATTCATTTGCAAAAGTAATGAAAATAAAACCAACACCAAGCAGATCAACGTCTGCCCAACACACTCTCTTCGGCTCTCTCAGTCACACACGCTCTCGCGCTTTCCCAGTCTGACGCACAAGCCCATCCATTAGTGATAATGCTGCATTAAGTACCGTGAGGAGTATTCACTCGCATCGATTTTACATACTACATTTCTATAATCATTTATTATTTTTCAACTTGTTTATTATCACTTATCAGTTCATGCCACATACACACACAGACTATCTTCTCCATTCACCAAATGACATTTTGACCTGTTTATCAGTGAAACTTTTTCAAAATACACACATTTGATTTAATTTGTGCCGCTATTATGTATTTCTATGAAATAAACCTGCTACAAAATCAAATATTATTTTGTTTTGTATTAATAACCGTCAGGATGTGTCTACTTAGTTATTTTAATTAAACGTTCATTTCATTGTTTAGAAAATCGAGTATGCATTTAACTTATTATACAAACTAT
Organism: Stegana nigrithorax; assembly: GCA_037044495.1. Classification (NCBI taxonomy): domain Eukaryota; kingdom Metazoa; phylum Arthropoda; class Insecta; order Diptera; family Drosophilidae; genus Stegana; species Stegana nigrithorax. The sequence continues at coordinate 802,301 of JBAMBQ010005352.1, read as the reverse complement.
CTAATTTATGTTATGTATGACATTTTAAATGGCTGAATAACAAACAATTTAAAACCGAATATAGTTTTTAGAGCTCCCAATTATAATCAAACGCATTTGTGGGATATTCGCTTTTATATTTTGTATGCATTTACACCCCAACTCACATGATGTCCCATTGGCGCACATTTTAAAATGTTTCAATATATTATACATGCCGTTCTTGTTTCAATTAAATTTTTTTACTGGTACATTTAACAAATTTTTTATGTTTTTCTAGATTTTTTTTTAATTTCAGTTGCGAATTAAGTTTTGTAATAAAATGTAAAAAGCAACACAATAAAAAGTTTTAGTTTTTTTCATGCGATTTATCCTTTCTCTGCATTAAATCTTTTAATTACTTATTTATTTGTGGAACTCTTTTTTATTCCCTTTGTTTTCAATGACCAATTGTTTGCTTACTAAAAAGCTGTGTTAATATATATAGTATGCAGTGATATTTTTATTATTTTAATATTTGACATAGAAAGTTTTATTGGAATTTTTTATTTGGTCCTCGTTTTTATTACTTTGGTTTTTTACTGCACCATTTTTTATTTAATATTATTTAAATACAGAAGTAAGTTTTTGAATTGCTAAACTACTAACTCAAAGTTTACCAATTCATTTCATTAACGCATTGTTTTTAAATTTCGTGTTAATTTTTGAACCACCCGTGTATTTTTTTTTTTTTATGTTTTGAATTCTCGCTCTTTTTACGATTTATTATAAATTTATTTATATATTTTCATATTTTTTGCAGTTTTTTCAGGTGACATTTTCATTTTAAAAAATTATTTATTCCAATCTCCTTTAAAATCCATTTGGATGTATTTTGAATAAAATTTTAAAAAACATATTAAACTATGCTTGCAGTTTTTGCGTCATTTACATTTTTTATATTATTTCGAAGATCTTTTTTTTTTATTGTTTTTTAATAATAATTTATTTACAGCTTTTCTTCACAATAATGTTTTTTGTTTTAAAGTTTAAATTTGTTATATATTTTGCTTTTGTCATTTCAATTACTCACAACACTTCCATCAGCGCCAAATACCTTTTAGCCTAAAAGCTTAGCGAGAGGCTTATTACGTGCTGAGCTACTCTGCACTGCTTCGTTACTTTTTTATTTATACATTTCTTTTTTATATACACATACATATATACAGCACTAATCCGCTTAACCACTTTTTAGAATTTTTTGATAACTGCGTATTTCCCTTTTTAAATGAAAATATTACAGTACAAAACCGAATTGGCAATTCTTTAATTTCAGCACTTTCAGTGTTGATTATTTTTCTCTTAATTTTCCTGTTTTTATTTATAATTTACTACATGCAAACTACAAACAGGTTCAATTTTAGTTTTATAACTTTATTTAATTTTTAATTTGATTTCCGGTGCACTTAGCAAGCGTTTAAAGTTCGATATAAAAAATGCTTTTAAAATGTATTGCGAATTGCGCAGCAGGGCATGAGTAAAACAAAAACAAGACTCCAAAAACTAAAACGAAATACGACGGCGCGTCAGGATACTAAAGCACGCAGCAAACGAAAAAACACTTACACACAGCGTTCGCAACAAAATGGACGCCACTTCCGGTTGTCCGCAGACAATTGTTTTGTGTCGACGACGAGTCGCAACGTACGAGCTACCAAATCAGCAGACGAACGACGAGAGCGCGAAAAATGGAAGACGTCCGCACGGAACGATGTCGTGGCAACGAATAAAACGCACGTTTGCTGCTGTTGGCTGCCAATCCAAATGCGAATGCTGTGCTCGGCCACGGCTCGACACGGACTCGTCGGGTGCGGTTCGACTCGGACTCAAACTCGGATTCGAACTGAGACTGAGCCGTTGCAACATGTGCACACTGACACAGACGCAGTCGCAGGCACGCACACGAGTCGCGTTGCTAGTGTGTGTGCGAGTTCGTGTTGTAGTTGTGAAGTTTTTTGTTTGTTTTAGTAGTGCCACAGCGCTAAAGAAAACGAAACGCACATAAACAGACTGGCAGGCTGACAGCGGAGCTGGCATTCTAGCTGGCTGGCAAGCAAGCAGGCAGGCAGGCTGGCTGAGGGGGCAGGCAAGCAGTCTGTCCAACAATTTATTCTGATTTCGACGCTGTTTGATGCGCCTCGCATTTGTCAATGGTGCTGCCGCAACTTGCCTTAGTTATAGAGGAAATCTGTACAAAATCTACGCCTGCTGCATGGTTTTCTGCCATTTATGAATGAACGAATGAATGAATGACTGACAGACCGACAGACAGACAGACTGACAGAGATACAGTTAGACAGGCAGCAAGACAAACAAGCAGACAGCAACGACAGAGCGTCAGACAAGAAGACAGACTCACTGCATGGAGGCTTCTTTCCATAAACGATTGTATTAAGAATGTATGAGTGTGCATGCGTGTGTGTGACTTAGTGAGTGAGTGCGTGCGTGAGTATATGAATGTGAGTGGGACTGTGACTATGCGACTGTGTGAAAAGCGCGCCTGGTGATTTTTTTTGTTCGCTTCTTTTTTCTCTGCTTGTTGGTTTATTTGAGCTGCCGTCACTGCCATCAAAATGCTCATCATTGTCAGAAACAGCAATAGGAACGCGTATTTTACTTTATCAGTTTTGTCACTCTTCAGCTTCTACACTTCACTTCTGCTGCTGTTGCTGCTGCTTATATTCATTTTTTTTTGCGTTCAATTTTTTCTGCGTATTTGTGAGTAGGTTTGTCTGTCAACTTGTGCCTGTTGTCAGCAAGAAAATGTTCTCGCGCATTTTACTTTATTTCAAACAAATAATGCGCCAAAGGCATCGATATGCTTGTCGTTATCCGGCTTTGCTATTTATTGTGTTTTTCCATTGTCGTTCCTCTTTTCAATTTATTATCAATTTAAAGTTTTCCAAATACGAAAAAAGAGGAAAAAATACTCGAGCACACATTTCATTTCATACTTTGCCCCCACGCCCGCGCGGGAGCTCAGCCAGTCAAGCAGCAGCCAGCCTGGCTGGCAGGCTATCAGGCGTGCCACTGCCGGGGGGGGAGTTGGCTGCATGACTACGCTCGGTTGGCAAGTGTAGACAACATGCATGAATTATTATTTTGATATGCTGCAGGTGAAACGTGCAGGCTCAGGTTGAGTTAACTTAAGCTGAAATGAGTCTGTGCTGTTACTTATTTAAAATGAGCTTGGGCCAACACTTGAACAGCTTTAAGCCTTATTCCTATATACCGTCAATGGCAGGTACTTGCACAACAGCACAACTAAAGCACTTCCTGGCTAAGCTTAGTTCAAAGCATGCCATTCACACATGCTTCTTAAGCACAGACCCATACACTGCGACGCCACACCCAAACATTGTTAATAATTGAAGACAGACAAACGTTGAAACGGAGCTTAAAACTTTGCAACATTTCCGGTTCGCATGCTTATGCTTATGTTGCTCAAGTATTTGGTTTCAAGTTAGTAACCAAAAAAAAAGAATAAAATAATACAAATCTCAAGCAAATTGAAAATAAAAATAAAAAATAATAGAATATAAAATATATATAAAAAAGCAGGTGAGTAATATGCAGAGTATTGCAAAAATATAATCCAGACTAACTTTGGCTTTCTTTTTTTTTTTTCTTCCTTATTTATATTTTCGTTTTTTTTTTCTGTATTGTGCTTGTATCAATTTGTTGTAGTTATATATACAACATAGATTTGTATTGTGTGTTGTACTACTCGTTCTTGCATTAATAATGAAAATCATTAACAGCTCAATAAGCATGTCACGCACATGTCACAGATAATCTAATATGCTGTGTTAACAGGCGAATTTTGTCGAAATACAACAAACACAATAACAAACACGAAATTGTAAATTCAGCCAAGCTGCCCTTTGTTGTGTTCCAGTCTTTGTTGCTTTAATGCCGGTCAATCGAGCAGCAAGCAAGTTACATGCTTTATTTATGAAGCACACACATATTACAGCAAGCCAATGGCAGGATAACAGGACAACACACGCTATGATCTGAACATGATAAAGGTAATCCCATGTAAGAATATGCGTATCACACAGTACTCAATTGTATGACGAAAAATTGAAAAATTCTTGTAAATACCAAAACCTAAACTCTGCTCAGTATTTGTGAATGTTACATAAAAATAACAAAAAATAAAAATGAAAAAAAATACTTGAAATTTAAAGCAACTTCCCAAGTTGATTTACACTTTTGTAAAGTTTAATTTATTTCAGTAGGGTTAAGTTCCCTAAAATATCTGCAAGTATACAAAAGTGCAATCGCAAAAACGTATCAGCAATCGGCAAAATGTCGTGTAAATTCAATAAAACCAAAATTTAATACTCGATTTGAGTTCAAAGCAACACATAAAACGGATTTTCTTGGTTTTTTCGATTTGCCAAATTAAATTTTTCGCATATTTTGCAGAAAAGTATCAAATCATCTGAATGGAAAGTTGCAACCGAAAACAATGGACTGCAGACAACTAAAATAACAAAAGCAACAAGACCAATAAAAACAAAAGCTCCTATGCACAACAACAACAACAACAACTTACCAAAAATATTTTATATATTTTCTCAGTTCTCAGTTTTATTGCTCATAGCGAAATAATGCAACAAAGACTGCGGGAAATGTTTGGGAAGGGAATGAATTGCAGCAGCAGCAAGCAAAATGAAAGTACTCAAAGTGGAAATGCACTGAATGGTAAACTTGATCTACTACGAAGCGAAATCTAATGTAATGAACTGTAAGATACTGTTTCGGAATGTCAGTTTATATATATTTTTTTTATGTAAAAAATTATTTCTCAATAAAATACTTTAAAAGAAATATTGTATATACGTATAAAGATAATACAAAATGATATTAGATAAGTTACACAAGCAGGAAGCATTATACATTATATATATTATATATATAGTAGGGGCATATACAGTGTGAAGATTGATATAAAAATATTTAACTGACATGATTCGCGCCCCTATACTCACACAACGTAATCACTACGACGGCCTTTAGTTTACAAAAATTGTATCGAGCCAATGCATTCTTATTAGTTTTACACAATGTGGGCATTGTGATAAGAATATAAAAGCAAAACAGTTCAAGGCTCAAGTAAAGTGTATCTGGCATTTGACACCAAGCTGTTGATGCCCTTGCCCTTGCATTTGCCTTGTCCATGACCTTTCAAAAGGTCAACTGCCTATCAAAAAACATGAAAAACAGAAACTCTGATTATAGGCACATTTATCGCAGCAACTCAGCAATATTAACACTCCGCGATGCTGCACACACAACTTAAATTTAATTAACACAAAATATCGTATCTGGCGACGGTTATCATGCAAACTGACGCTACATTTCATTAGTCAATTGATAACATTTTTCTTTTTGTCGATTAAATTGATACATACGATGAAAGGAAAATGGCGAACATGCATGAAAGCATAAAGGAAGCACTCATTTTAGCATTTTAATTAAATCTTTTTATTTTTATTTTCTCCATTTTACATTTATTGATTTCTTTTATTTTGTTTCCATTTTTCAGGCCAACATGCAGAATTACTTGAACAGTCGGTAAGTAACACATTTACATTGATCATGGTGATTTGTCAAAATAGTTAGGTCTAGAAGGTAATTATATGGATTAAATTTAACTAACTAGTCCGCTTTGCAATCGATTATGTATATGCATCTTAACTTGGGCATATATGCCATCTTAACTGCATTAGTATTTGACATACTATTCTTGGCTTTAACTTGCTGGTCAGAACTGAGAATGAGTAACCATTCTTAGCGTAGTCTCTTAGAAGTAATTTATTGATCAGTAATGTATAGTTTAAAGTTTTTTTCGTGGATAAAGTGTTCCTTGCACAATTTTATATACGAGATTTGAATTAATTATGTTAAAGTGCCTTGTAAAGAAGCTGCTAATGCAAATAACTGAGCCAAAATACCAATATTGTCATGTGCAAATATTGAAGATGGGCTTAGAACACGACTTAGGCGCCTTGTTGCATTTGCGACAATCTTTGCAACAATAACAAAATGAAGAAAAAGAAGAAAAGAAGTAACAAACTTGACAAACTCAATCAAAAGTAGCTAAGCAGAAAAGCTGATTAAGTGATTTCATGCTAATTTATTTGTGATTTCCTCTTAAGACGATAAGACTTTGATGACTGCGAAAAATCAGTAAAATTAATGCTTATAATCAAATTTGTTGCTGTTGCTGTTGTTGTTGCTGCTGATGCTGCTATCTGTTTATTTATTAGGCAAACGAAGTCAAACAAACCGACAAGCCAACACAAACTCACACACACCACAAAGACAGTGTCAGTCAGTCAGTAAGTTAGTCGACAGACAGCTAAGCAGTGGCAGAGAAAGAGAGAGAGAGAGAGAGTGAGAGGCAGGAAATAAGACAAGACAAGACAAGACAAGTCAAGCTTGCGGGCATGCAGACGTGCAGACGTGCTGTGTATTGCAGAAAATACACTACAATTGATAATGGTAATCCAGATAAAAGGCAACGGCATTAGGCAGCTATTTGTGTATTGCAATGATGTTGTAAATCTCTGCAAATTATGCACAACTGCGCATTAAGACTGTTTAAATTATTCAAGGCAGCAGTTAGTCTAAGCGTTTTCAAATACGAAACTGTTAATGTACATGAAAAAAGAGGAATCCTGGCAGCTGCATATGGTAAATATTGAACATACGTCTTTCTCTGTTTAAATCTTCAGTCAGTGGCAGCAGCTGAGGGCAACACGCATCGAGTTTAGAAAATTAACTTTTATTGACTCACAAAGTGTGCCCAAGATGCGAGACACCTCAGCACGAAGTAGAGACAAACACAGCTTCCTGCTGCTGCCGCCATCTAGATTTCTATAATTTTTTAGCAAAAGTTGAAGTTTGCAGCGGCAACAAACCGTCTCCGGCCCACCCTCTGCGCACGACACATCACTGTTGACTTCATTGCGTTACAACTTTACTTATTTGCATATCAAAACATTCAGATCATAGCGTAAAAAGTTTTCAATGTGAAATTGTCTAGGAAAATAGTGGAAAACGTTGCAAAAATACAACTACAGAAAATTTAGCATTTCCCTATGCACACGGCGCAGTTTGCTGCTCGTATTTCTGTCTGCATACGTGTGTGTGTGTGTGTGTGTGCATGTGTATGTGTGCTAAGCTTTTGTGCATATTCACTGCTTTGTGCAGGGATCTGAGTGTGCGAGGGTGTGGGTGTGTGGGGGTGTGTAAGTTAGCAAGTTTACCTTTGAGATTCGAGATCTGTGCGGTTGCAATTGTGAATTTTTCGCTTGTATGTTCATGTGTACGTGAGCGCGCTTGTGTGCTAAATTATTATTGGAAATCAAAGTGAAAACTTTGTTGGAGACAAACACTTGGGAAGCATGTTTACCTCAAGTTTGTTGGCAGCAGCTTTAGAATTTATTTGTGGCATTTGTTGCATTTCACGTTAATGACTTTAATAATGCTTCGTATGTTACAAGGTGATTTGCACCACTTAATCGACACTTCAGTACCCTTGATCCCCTTCACTCCTCGCCCACAAACACTGCACTTGCATTCCTCTATGATCCAACACTCGTCACAACATCATACATGAGCTAACTACGCAAAATACTCTGGACTGAAAGGCTGACGCGGATGATATGTAAATATGACAATATATTTTATTTACGCATTTATTTATATGAGCTGGAGTTCAAAGATCTTTAAAGTATACGTTATAATTTGAAGTCATGTTTGTTCCTTCAAGTGAGTCAGCCGTAGGTACTTTGGAGGTTAGGCACCCAAGCAGCGTCGTCAAGGCATTTCTAGGTACATTTAAGTCAGAAGAAATGCACAAAGTCATCATTTCCAATGCAATGTTGGTCTTTAGTGGAATGCTCCATTTGCCAGTACTCCGATCACATTTCGTGAATTTCATTGCAGCTTCTAAAATTTGTTAATTTCCCCAATTATTTCATCTTCGTCTTTTCTTAACTGCAACCAAACGAATCCAAATTTATAAGTATTTATTTACAATTCTTCATTTCTCAGCATACAACATACATACAATGTTTCTGTTGATTTTTTGCACCTTATGCACCTTAAGGATTTGAGTTTGTGTGGCAAAGTTGCAGCAATTCGGTCTTTGGCTCGCATTCTCGCCTTGCTGCTTTTTAACCATTGCAAACTGGGTTGCCTGGTTGTGCGCTCATTTGGTTTGTAGAAGATTTTCCGTTTTATGTCCTTACATCGTCAGCTTCGTTGTCCTCGACTTCGGCGTCAGCATCAACGTAGGCATCGACGTCATTGTTTTCGTTGTCGACATGGTTATTGTTGTTGCTGCTGTTGTTATTGTTACTGCCATTGCTGTCCTCGTGCAATTTGCCGTCGTTGCTTTTGTTGATGCACTTGTTGTCGCTGTCGTTGTTGTCGTTGTTGTCTTTGTTGTTGCTCTTATTTGCTCCTTACTTCTTTTAAGCACTTTCGGTTCGTTTAGTTTTATGGCTTTGTAATTAAAAAAAATTACGTCGGTAAATTTTTGCCTAGATTCGTTGTTGGCCGCTTTCGCCATTCCTTCGCCAGCTACTTTTTACTTCCTCTATGTGTTCCTTGCTTTGGCAGTTTGGATTTGTTATTAATCTCAATTTTGCAGTTAGTGCTCACAGTATTTTACTTAACAAAGTTTCGACTTTTATGCTTCTAATTGAAAAATGCATTCTTTGCTTTGCTCTGCAATGTTCTGCCATGCTATACTGTGCTGTGCTGTCCTTCACTTAGTTCAGCCCACATTGTGTTGTTTTTTTTTGTGTATTGTTGCGATAACATGGAGTCAAGTAACTGACATAAGACAAGCATTGTGTCTAATTTTTATTTATTCCCCTTGAGTTTCAAATTGAGACACTTTTGTACTTTGGCTGCATTTTTAGTTTTCAATTTATCACGTGACTTCTTCCAAATTGTTACACAAAGTTTATTACAGGACGAAAAGAAAGTAAGAAAATTCCAACAAATCTTGAGCAACTGGCAAAAATAATTTGATAATCCTGTCTACGGCGAGACACGTAATTTCTATTACTTGAGCACAATTGTATGGAGACTTGTTGAAACTATCTCCTTGCGGCAAATTCAACTTTCGTGCGTGCTAAGTCAGAGTTTCGGCTTTATTAGGCAAGACACGCAGAAAATTATACAAAATATAACAAAGCTTCTCACAACTTCCATTCGACTTAAGAGGAGGCTCTAGTTTTAATAAACGGAATTACTGCAGTTAAAAGAAAACTCACTCTAACGTAAATCTTATGCAATCTAGTAGTCAATTCTTTTTAATATTAGCATACAACTCCAGTGAAAATGGGGAGAAAAAATTAAATTAAAACAAGAAACCTTTTCCAATTACCAAGTCACCATGAAAAATACATTCATCACTATTTAGACGAAGAAAAAAAAAATGCATCAAAAATTGGTGGAAAGAAAATGGTACTGCAGAATTAAATAAAGAATTAATAGATCTGCAACTTTCAGCCAATGTCAACCAAAAAGAAGCTATTCTTAAATCAGTCATCTTTGTTATTTCACACCAAAAATAAAAAAAAATATTTAACATATTCATATGCTGCGACTCCAGATACCGTCGCATCCTTACCTTACAGAAGTTCAAGAAAGGTTTCGGTATTGCTAGATACAAAAAAGCAGCAACGAAATTTCCAAAATACAGTATTACTTAATAGAACAAAAAAATATAGACTCCATGAATTTAACAGGAGCACAGATCAGCAAAACCGACGGTCAGATTCTAGATTGGTCATCGATCTATAAACCATCTATCTATCATGGCTCGTGCGAAAAAATTCCAGAGGCACCGAAATTAATTTGAGAAAAATTATCACCAATTTACAACAAAAAGAGACACTAAAGAAAAAAATACTAAATCAATTTTATGCAAAAAATCTGAAAATATTTGACAACCAATAATCATTTTGAAGCAAGATAATAAGACCAGACAGGCGAGGGATGTAAAAAAAAACAATAATGTCACAAGTATCAATTTCCAAAACAAAAGAAGAAACACATGGGGCCCATGAAAATAAATAAAAATCAAGTAGTTTCAGGAGCAAAACCGGGGAGAAGCTTGCAATGGAATCAACCATTACTAATATTTAAAACAATTTTGGACTATCACCACAAGTATTAACAAACGACAAATCGAAACAAATTAGAATAACCTATCAAAAGCTGGCAGAGGAAGACCAAATACTTTGTAACCTACTTGGAGGATCCAATCTAAAAAAAGTTTGGTCTTTTTGTTCAATTTTGCAAGCTTACAAAAGGGAGGAAAAAAAATTCTATCGACTTTTACACTATAATAAACTATTTTAATAAACAAAAACACTAACCAGTGTATTAAAATTAATACCAGATTAAAAATCTATAAGAACAAAGAATCTGTTAACTAAGATGATATGAATAGTCTTTGCCATGAGCATGCTAAAAAGCAACTGACAAGGGATATAAAACAGTAATAAAAAAACAAAAATACTTCGTTACAAATTGATAAAACTAAAATATACATTTGCGATAAATAAAATTAAACTCAAAGAAAAGAAAAAAAAAATAATTTTAAATGAAGCATTGTCATAGCAAACAGCAAAATTCGCTTTTGCTGTTATTAAATACAAATTAAATGATGCACTGGCTGCTGTAGACATCTTTTTGACTTACACAAAATTTGAGAAATGTAAACAATGGAATTTTTAGAACTTGACGTGCACTGAACAAAAGGCGAGTTAAAGACTTTGAATTTTAAAAGCAAAAGTGAATGGAAACTTGTCTGTAAATTTTATTGTACACGGTTTGGTTCGATATACAAAAACTCCGAGTTACAGAAGTTACAAGTAACAGAAATTTTAAGTTAGAAAATGTTCGAGATTGGCTGTCCATAGTATATTGCATTTGGATGCTTTACATATGTATGTGTGTGTGTGTATGTCACAACTAATCTTTAAGTTTTTTTAAAGAAATCAGTATTACTTATGTATGTACAATAGCAACTTGTTAATCCAGAATAATTAAATGATAATGCGGATTTATTTATTATGAAAAAAACAAAATAACATAGATTTCAAAGAAAATTAAAACAATCTGTTGGAAGTATATATGGAGCAAAAAATTACTGAAAATCTTTGTTTTATCACATTACATATTGAGTCGCGGAGTTCCTCCTTTTCAAAAAGTATTAAATAAAGCCTACGCAACAATAAAAGTAATGCTGTATGTGAGCGATTATCAAATAAACGTCTTTAATTTTCCTCGATTATCAATCATTGCAATATGAAACATGTGATCCGGATTAGCGGGCAACATACTAGAAATTTGCATTTTTTTAACACTAACCGGATTTCATAATGGTTTTGAGACGATCCCGATTAGGGGGTATGTAGTTTAACGAGTTCCTACTGTACATATGTAAGTACGTATGAGTGTGAGATTGCAAATTTAGCAGAATTAATTTTTCAATAAACTCTGTTTATATATACTACAGCTGGCAGCTGGAGGCACATGCAGGCCAAAAGCTGCTGCAGCATCAGCTTGCTCTAAAAAGTATGCGCACAAAATTGCCAATTAATTTCTCGAATATTTTCGCGTTGCAAAATTTTATGAACCCCCACTCGCACACTCATGCGAGCAACGGCTGCAGCAGCAGCAACTCGAAATACGAACGAACGAAACTAAGCGCAGTGAAGTGAAAGCCAATACCAGGCAACAACAGCCAAAGCAGGCCATGGACAACAAAGCATAAACAACAAACAAGACAACTTACACCGTAGCTATTCATCTTCATCGCGTTGTTGTCATAATAAAAACCAAAGGCAACAATAACAAAGAGCAACTAAAATTTCGCAAACAGTTTATAAAACCCTCGCACACACAACAAAAGATAGAATCACGAACTCAATACAAAAAAAAAAAAAGAAAACAAAAAACAGAAACAAAAACAAAAAAAATTAGCAAAAAACGAGCAAAAAATTGTTGACCAACGTAGAAAAACACATAAAATAGTTATGAAAAATTATGGCACTTGTAATGAAAGAACTTTTAAGTGAATGTTGTCGAAATAATGGCGCAGCGAAAGTAGCAGAAGAAGAACAACAACAAAAAATTCAAAATGTGTCACAAAAAGGACGCAGCCGAGCTTTGTACTCATTTTTGCCGAGTCAAAATAATAATAAACTCGTAAATATGAGCATATGGCTGGGGTTTGTACGTATCTTCTTTTTTTTTTATTTTGCTTTTTCCTGTGGTAATTTCACATAGACAGGCAAAAGACAAACATAATGAGCAGCAGCAGCACGACGAGTTTTGCTGCTGCTGCTGCTGCTGCTGTTGATGACGATGACGATGACGATGATGTTGGCAATAATCAAAATGAGTAGGACTTTCGACGACACTGCAGACGACAAATTACGCCAGCAGCTGCGAGAAATGAGTGCTGCTAGTCGTCGAAAGTCGGATGAAAGATTAAGTTGCTCGAAAATAAAAACAAAAGGGCGGCAAATAAGTTTATGCCAGCAGTGAAACACAAACGTTTGCTTAGGTCTGTTGCGACTTCTTGTGCGCTATAAGTTTTTAATTTATGAAAGAAATTAATGCATAAAAACATGTCAAATATCGAAGTTGCAAAAACTATCAACTGTTTTGCCTAAGATAAGTTAAATGTTATTTACATTAGAAATCTTTTTCAAACATGTAACACCCTGTAACATAAAATTATAAAAACAAACAAAAACCTATACCCAGTTTAAAATCTAATCGATATTTTTCATACTCCTGCGTATAATTGTATATTACCTTATTTTATCGAATTAAAAAAAAATTATAATAAGCTGATGTTCTTTATGCGCATAGAGTATCAATGGTTATCGCCACACAAGAGTTCAATTATTGTTTATATATTTTGTATATAATAGCATTTAGATGTTGTCACCTTGGCTTCCTTGCCTTTCTGCAAGATATAAGGCTTATGAAGTTTCTTTAGTAAATAGAGTCAACGGGAAGTACAATAGACATATCTAGGTCGTAGTGCGGTTATTATAATTAATAATAATAATAATAGCAAATTAGTTGCTTCAGTGAAAACATTGTCTATGAAATATGAGCAATTACTTTTTAGATAAACAGCAGCAAAGTTTTACCCACTAAGTGCTGTTAGTCTATGAATGGGGGACCTAAGGCGCAGTTTAACTTCAATACTTCAATATTCAACACAGCAAATAAGAGAAACTTTAATGTAGGCAACCAATGAGAAAGCTTTTATTAATTAAATTTTTTATAGAATAATCTAAAGTGACAAACCATAAAAAAATGATGTTCAAACTATGCTAAACCAAATTTTTAAGCTTATTGGAATAATTTCCAACATATTTCGTATCAATGTTGAATGCAGTCATTTTCTTCTCAAAAACATAAGTTGGCATTACATTGTTGTTGCTGTTGTTGTTTTTGTTGTTGTGCTCTGGCACGACTTTCTGCTTAGCATTGTGTATTTTAAATATGCACTAAATGTTTTAAAATTTGCTTTTGTTGGCAAAGTTTTACATAATGCATGAAGTTGCCAAGCATTTATAAGGAAGCCGCAGTCAAAATGTTTACAAAAATGCAAAGACTCTGCAATTACCAAAAGCTTGTCTCTTGCTCTTGTAGCGTATTACGAGAATGAGGAAAAAGCAGCAAAAATTAATACTGCTGCAGATTAAAAGATTATCTTGACTGTGTCGTCTTTGTCTGTTGCATTTTCGCAAGGCAAGTGTTTAGTTGCAGGGTGAATGGGCGTCGACACTTGCCAAGCTGCATCCATCCATCCACCCGCCCGCTGCACGTAGCCTTAATGAAGTCTCCTAAAGAACTCAAGTATTCTAATCAACTGCAAGTTGCAAAAAAAAAACAAAACAAAATAAAATAAGAAATAAAATTGAAATGAAAAAAGCAGAACTTAAAAAGAAATTAAAAATAAAAAAAATTAAATTGCAGTCACAGCAAAAATGGCAACAGATTTGCAATTTGAAAAGCGAGCGTGCAAAGTGACTGAAGTGAAATTTCGCAAAAAGTCATGTATTGTTTTAATTTTCCAGGATTTTTCTTTGAACTCAGTTTGTACGCAGCATTGCTTTTGCTTCGCTCTCATATCCTTCGCCTCCTTCTTGTCGCACAAAGTGCACGACGTCGAAGTTTCTAAGTAGCTATTGTCAGTTATTTTTTGTGGTGTAGATTCTTAAAGACTTCTGCCATTTAGTTTCGCCAGTAAAACATTTTATTAACAACATATGAAAATGTTGAACAACTGTTTTGGCAAAAGTTTTTAATGTTATGATTTATGTTGTTGCTGACGTTGTTTCTAATCTTTTGCCTTTCGTTTTCTTATCGTTTTTTTCCCCCTTTTTTATGGATGTGCTGCTGTTACAGCTGGCAACATTTGATTGAAATTTTGTGTTCTAGGCAGTAGTGAGTTTTTATTATTTTTTTTTTCTATGTTAAACAAAAATGTATTTCATATCTTGTTAGGTTTCTCAAAGAATATCTAGTCATTTTTGCAATTAAAATGTCAATTTGATTTATTTTTAATGCAAAACAGTGTAAAAAGAAGTTATATACAGCGAAATCTACCAAAACGGACAGTCCTTACAACCAAAAAGCTCCCAACACCTATCAAAAACATCGCGAATATCGGCGTCCGGTTATGGGAATTTCACTGCGTTAGAGACGTATGATGACGTATAGCTGGCAAGGACTTTACCAACAGAAAAAAAAGGAAATTCTTTAAACAACAGCAGCAGGTCTGTGCAGTATAAATTATCTTCTCATACTTAAAATGCTATTGACATTAAATAGGCATTAAATTTAATTAAAAATTAAAAGAATTAATTGCCAAGTATTTAAATTTTGTTAAAATTGCCGCTCTGCAAGTTCATCAATTAAATAAACTCTTCAGTTGCAGCCCTTCAATTTTTATATTTAAATTATTTAAGATAACAGAATTAACGCCTTTGTGGGATTTACGTTTTTTATAAAAACATTTTCATATCGTTGCTTTTTATTATTTAAATGTTTGCACAGTCGGCGACTGAAAATTGACAAAAATCAAAAAAAGTGTAAAAAAGAAAACAATTCCGCAAACGATTTTTCAACAATGTTTGGCGCCAATATAGACATGGAATCACATCCAATGCACACGAGCACATTGCGAATAAATCTAAAAAACAAAAACAAAACTTAACATGGGATCAAAAGGCATAAAAATAAAGCGCAGAGCTTTGAGTCGTCAAAGTTTTTTTTTTAATCGCGCTTAGTTTGACAATTGAAACCCACAAAAGTTCAAACCAAATTTTTTAAAAAGAATAAACTGCATTTTTTAGTTTAAAATGGCGAATGCAATTTTTTCCAAATATTCGCATTTAAACTTTTTTTCTGAAACTTATTCAAGCATATGAAATTAAACTTTAAAGGAAGTAAATGGCAAAAGTTTAAAGGTCGACTTAGATTAACAAATACAAGCAATTGCAGACATCTATTGACTGACATCCAGAACTCACGATGCGCATTGAATGATTCTGTGGAAATTGAATTATTTGCTTAAGTTTGTGCGGCCCTTGTGAATGTGGCAACTGGCATTTTATCACCTATTTTGTAGACTCATTCTACAAACACTGAGTTCCTGAATTTCCTAAATGCTGCAAATGCCAAGTGTACCATATGCATCATAGAAGCCAACAACGTCTTTCAGTAAGCGCCGCTGTACTCTTTAGCTATATAGGCAATCGATCAAGCAACCCAACATAAGTTTAAAATTTTGCCAAGTTTTAAATTTGCATGTAAAAGTGTAAAACAATTTTCAGAAGAAAAGCAAAGCCATGAATGCCATTGCCTAAGTGGGTGTCGGCCATGAAACTTGCATTGCGTATGTTTTGCCAATTCGAAATCGTTTATTAATTTTTATCGAGTTTTGATTTACACTAGCATGGGCTCCTATGCATGCAGATACAACAATGAAGAGAAAAATACAAACTGAAACTTATACAGCAACGAATTTGAAAACGCAATGGCAAAACATTTCGACACTTGAAATTTTTTCACAGCCTGCCTGCAGGTAGGAAGGCACCATGCAATCATATTTTTCATATGCATGTGTTTTCATTTTCTCACTGACAAAAACACACACAACAAGAGGCAGCATATTGAACGTCAGCACGTTATTGCTTCGCCTACAACTCGAAACGGTCGGCATTGAATCGAAAAAGGACATGGCATATAAAACAATGAATGCCATTGATGGCACTCGAATACAATTCGCAGCGACACGACAAATTGTTGGCGCTGGCATGCTGAAAGGAAAACATAAACGAATACGAAAACGAAAAAAACGAAAAAAATAACAGAAAAAAGCAAACAAACACAAAACTCGCAAGGCGTGTAAAGTAAGCAAAGTGATAAAAAAAAAAAAATAGTAATAAAGGAAGCGAAAAAAAATTAATAAAAAGAAAATATTAAGCAACTGTGCACAGCATTGCGTATACGCAATACACTTGCTTGAACGACATTACGTATACGACGTAGTCGAACATATTACAATAGTTGATGACACTATTCGTAGCCTTTTCTTTGCTCAAGCCGCGCACACATGCACACAGACGAGTATTTGTCCCTTTAGTTTGTGTGTATGCCATGCCAACAGCATACGCAAGTACATGTAGGATACAATCCAGGACATGTGCCGTAAATGCTTTTCAATGATGATAACGTACGCAGGCATTGAGGCAATTTAATATTGTAATACATATACAGGCACATCTACGCGTACATATAGTACACTATATAGAAATATATTGCATACTGAGAGTAACCGTTTCTTTGCGCTGTTCAAATGTGCTACAGATTGTGCTTTCTTGTGCAATTTCCACAATTGTTTTTGATATCCTGCACACTCGCTGCGTAGCCATAACAACTTGGCTGTCGCTGCTGCCGATGCCGGTGCTCCTTAGTAATAACTTAAGCAGCGCATTTTCATATCTCGACTAAAAATGCTTGAAAATTCATTTAAAAATTTCACAGACGACCGCTCTCAGCAATTTTATTAAATTTCAAAAAATACTCTAAAATAAAAGTACTAAAAAAAAAAATAAAAAATAAAAAAACAACACATACACTGACAAAATGCTCCTTACCTGTGCAGCAGCATAAAAAAATGGAAATAAAAACTAAAGGGAAATGTATAGCAAGGCATGAGTTTGGCAGATACTCAACGTGCCCGCACTCGCACTCGCACTCACAGTCGCAGTCGCACTCGTCGTGATGTGGTCCAACACGTGTATATAGCATTCGTTACGAGTTCATTGCTGCGCTTCACGTATCATAAACTTTGAACTCCACTTTAGTTACCTTCACACAGCTACACAAACACACCAACACACACACACGCACACATGCTCACACTGGCACAAGAATAGTTAGATAGATGTATAGACAGCGAGCACACTGACTCCCTATGACTGTCTGTCTGTCTGTCTGTTGGCATGTTACGCTTCTGTGCCCCTTGCACTCATCTATAAACCAATTCAAATAAAAATTTACAAATTTGTGCAGCACATGTGTGCTGCTGGCCCCGAATTGCGAATATTTTCCCTGCATCACGGTACGCTTCGCTCCCCGTTTGGATTGGGGCTATGTGCGTTCTTCGGTGATACGAATGGCATAATATGAACATATTCTTTTGGTTTTAAGTGTCTGCTGCTCTTCGATGGATATTTAAATGTGCAACTCCACACACATATGCCACATTTCCTGTATGCGAGTGCCTTTTCTTTTTTCTCTATTTTCTCGCTTCTGAGTGTCCGGGTTTGGTTTGTATAAGTGCCGGTTTGTTTATTTTGTTATACATGTGCGTAACTACTAATGTGGGTAGTTTAATATGCACAGCTATAAAATAAAAAACCCAAATTATATATAATTATATATAGCATATATAGACAAATAAGTGGAACATGGCAGAGCTGCTTAAATTCGCTTGCGTCATTAGCTGCATTTAACATTTGCCTCGGGTTATTCACATAGTGTATCTGCAGCACTTACTGCACAAATAATACATTTATATTTATTTCCTACATCAGCGAATATTGACGCCATCAAAAAATTATACAAATATAATATTGTGTATACAAATGTGCGAATATTTTTTTATTACAATTGTAGAGTAAGAACCTTTTACGACTTTAACAATAATCAATATCACAGTAAACATGTTTAAATTTTTTTAACTCAATTGAAGCATGTTTCTATAATCTTTCTGTTTATTTTTTACTTAATGTGAATTTGCTTAGAAATTTTTGCAACCAAACGCACACGAAGCGTGAAAATGTAAGTGTCAGATGTTAGACTTATAAGAATTCTCATATTACATTGCATTGTGCTCGGTAAAGTAAGTGAAAACTTAAGTGCAACTGCGAAAATGTCGATTAAATTTGATGAGAAGTCGAAATGTGTTACTTATCTACTTATGACAATTGCATAAAATGTGTAACGATAGACTGATACTTGATACTGAAGGCAGAGTAATCGACGAAGAAGCTGTCGAAGTCGCCATTAGTTTAGTTTGCCTGTAATTTTTTCTTTATTATTATTTACATTTACAAGCAAAGCTCAGTGGCTGCAAATGTTGGAAAAACCGACTAAGATGATTTCTATAAAAGATAAGAACGAAACAGCAATCTGCAAAAGTTTCATTATGGCCAATAGAGGCAAATTATGATGATGGCAATTCAGTGAAGTTCTCGTTGACAGCACAATGACATGAAGACTGTTACGAAATGTATCAATGATAATAGAAATATTATATAATTTAGTTGTTGTTCATAGCAGCAAAGGATGTGTTATTGTATAACTCAGAGTATAATAAAAAAAATTATTAAATTTAAAAATTCCTTAATGAAAAAGTACTCCAATTTTACTCTGAGTTAAGTTCAGCCGCTTATTAATCTTTACAAAATTATTGATGACGTGCTAACCAGCATAACACACTTTTAATAATGCTTTTTTTATTCTCACCAATGCCGAAAAATTCCCCTGCTTAAGAAATTTGCTATAAAGCAATTCTTTATAGAAAAGTTTATCACAGAAAACTATGATTGCGCACTAGAATATCAGCACAATAACTCAGCCCACGTCTATAAAGTATTACATTTGAATAAATATCTAATAAATACCAATATTCTGGAAAATATCTTTATGTCTAACGCTGTCAAATACCAAATGCTGCCTTATGTTACATATGTGTCACATATTACATAGAGCATAAGCTAAACTGATTAATCTTTGACTTCAGTATGTCGCCTATAAAGCTAGAAATCATTTTGCCTTAAAATCAGGGTTCTAAAAGCGTTTCTCTGCAAATTCTTTTTAGCTGGACTTTTATTCAGTTTTGACTGAATTTTTCGACACACTAAAACTCAGCTGATACTGAGGGTTTGATTATGTCTTATATATGTGCATATATAATCTATACTGTCTAATATCAAACCACCCGTGCATGTTTGATTTCCCAATAACTGTTTTTGCTCCATAATTTTGCTGCCGATACCGTGCATACACACACCCATTCACACACACACACACACACACACACATGCATATAAGTATATGTACATGAGCTTAAGCATACAAACAAAGTGACCGCATTCGTTTGCTTTTGCGTATGAATTTCGCACATCTTTGCGTCTGAGGATTGGGCTCCCAAAATTACACAAGCTGCCACACACACAACGCAAACACGCACACACACACACGCATGCAGACGCTGTGTCTCTTTTTGGTGCGTCAGTTTGTGTTGAATTTAATTTGTGCTTTTCAATATACGTTTTTCTTTTATATACTACGTGGAGCAGCAGACAAATCTCACTGCATATAAAGTATGTGGCTTAATAGTTTTGCAATAAAATCAGCCCGAGCCGGCATATTTCAGTGTCGAAACGAAGTGTTCAATAATTAAATTCTATGCCAGTTAACACTAAATGCAAAAATTCTTTGCAACACAATTGGAAAATGAAAAAATTTTATTTAAAAAAGAAAAAAGAAATGCTGCTGGAAAACGTTGCACAGGTACTTTGACATGGCAGTGAAGCTTCACTTGATGAAATGCATTTTAATGATTGTTTATTGCCCAGCAGCAGTTGAAAATTATTACCTTTTTCATGTTGAATGTAAATTTGTGCAAAATGAAAGAATAAAAAATTAAATAAGTTCATGCAAGAATTGATGGAGTGCTGAACAGAATTGCATACATAAGAATGCTTTATTCGAATATCTGACCGCGGGCTATAATTAAAAACTGCAGGTTGCGAATGTTGTACATCTTTATTACAGACGAAAAAAAAACAGCACACAACAAAAATAAAACACAATGCAAATGAAAGCAACAAACAACGTAAAACGAGAGAAAACAAAATAATATGCATGCATTTCTCAATGGATTAAAAATGTATGGTTGCTGTTGCTGCTGCTGCTGCTATTGTTGTTGTTTGCTGATGTTGTTTTAATTGTTGTTGGTCATTATTTTTGTTCTCCGCGGCCTTAATTGTAATGCACGCTACCCGCAAACATTATTTGTACGCGTGCATTCATCATAGCTCGTCCTGTTCTGTCCTGTCCTGCCATGTCCGTCCTATATGCTGTTGTTGATGTGCTGCTCGCCGCCGTTGAGTGCTGAAAAGCAGCTCAAAATATTAAACACGCCAGACTATGCAAAAGCTACAATTATATGTGCATGTGCATGTGACTATGTGTGTGTGCGTGTGCGTGTGTGTGTGCGGGTGTTCGCACACAATCAGTAAACCCTTACGCAGTTATAATTTTATTAATACACTTGCATACAAGCTCACTCGCCCAGCGTTTGTAAAGTCAGTTCGATGAAAACGCTGTGGCCAAACTTATTTGCTGCCCAATGGGAAATGTTAACAGGCATTAATATTTCAACTCCTTGTAAATGCAACAAACAGACATGGTTTCAATAAAACCATGCGCACACATTACTTAATGAAACAAATATGAAATGCATGAATGTACGACACAATTACAAATGAAGAGAATGGAGATGCCCCTCAGTGTCCTTTCACTATTGTAGCGAATCTTAAAGCACAAAATGCCGCCACAGAGGTTTGAAATTAGAACATTACTTCTTGTAGATCAAACCACGAATTATACTAAGTAAAACAGAAATTAAGTTTTTACCCATAAAAGCTTCCAATAAAAAGTCAAAGCCATCAAGAAAAAAATGTTTTAAAACTTAAAAAAAATTTTTTTTTACTCATTTCTTTGCGAATTCTGCTCCGCAACTGCTTACCTAACAGAATGGGTATATTATGAAAAACCTGCCTGAAAAATGATCATAGATAGAGAGATCCTTATTATTTATTAAGTCAACACATATGCACTCAAAATCACACATTGCATTTTTAAATTGCAATTTTATAAATCAGGAATTTTCTAGCTCGAAATTGAAAGCAAAACAAGCAAAATAAAATGAAAAGACGGTCACTCTTGTCATAACAACACAAATCACATTCAATTGCGCTGTGCCAGGGTATCTTCAGAAGTTTGTAGATCCTTGTGAAATTCTATTCCGTGCGGTGCCCCATGCGCTCTCCATTGGGCATTCCGTCCGCGGTTGTGGCTGAAGCCGTGGAGCTGCCAATGTGGCTGCCATTTGTTATTTGTGCGTGGTGCGAGTCTGATAGTGTAAGAATTGTTGTTCCAGTCTCTCTGATGCAGCTGCTGTGGTTCTTGTTTCCATTGTTGTTGGCATAGTTGGCAATGCTCGTGGATATTCTATATTGTAGTTGTTGTTGTTACTAAAGCTCGATAGCGCTGTAAAATGCAATCATTGTGGCGTGTAATTAGTTTTTGTGTTCATCGCGCACACAACTTACAAACTTATCCACATCCTGCACCGCCGTGCATTGTGATTACACGCATTTCTGAGGATTCCATTCTACAAATAAATGTTTGTTAGTGAATACTCGGCTGTTGCTATGTAAGTATGTACGTATGTGTTTTATACACATATACGCATGTTGAAATGAAATTTATTATAACGTTATCGTGTGCAACAAATGCACATGCAAATGCACTCAAACATGAACTATGCAAATGCAAATACAAAATGAAGCACCACACAATTTCCGCTATTAACAAATATATCTACAGCAACGGTCATTGCATTGGAAACAACACATTTATAAACAGAGAGATCAGCACAAAATGTACTTCATTGAAATATTTCAGAAACAAAATATAATGACAAATAAAAATGTTTATTTCATTTTGGTCATGATGAAGTCATGTAAAGGTAGGAATTTTTTAAGGCATTCCAGTTATCTATACTAATTTATTTAATTTATCTAATTTACAAACTTCTGTAAACATGTCTTCATTGTCCTCCTTTGCGAACAAGGTACGCAAGTCAACAGAAAGTGTAGTTGAGAGGAGCTCAAAGGATACCCGTAGCCATACCAGCAATAAGGACTCTTGGCAGCTGCACCGCTACTGGATTTCATCTGCTGCTGTATTGCCCACACCAAATCTAATCAAAGCAGAATTGATTAAACTTTTGCTTTTGTTTGGCAATTGAATAATGCAATGCATCTCTTTGCCTCTGATGCCGCATTTTCTTGCAGAGAATGCCATAACTGAAATACATTTATTTTATACAATTATTACATTATTGAGAAGATATTTTAAGTGTAAATAAATAAAACTAATCAAATAAGCATAACTGTAATTCAATAGAATCAAGGAGCGCAAGAGTTAGAGCGAGAGGGCAACCTCACATTGGTCATGGCAAGTGCATTAATGCTTAAAGTTGTGCATAACCCACAAATAAACTTCAAGTTACATATAAAGGGTGACTTTTTTAATTTAAGATGTAAATATAAACGAAGTTCTAATTTTCACTCAAACCACTAATCCGCAATGTTTTCTCCATATATATTGCATATAAAACAGAATACTGGAAAACGTACTGCCGCCCGTAATTTTCAATCGATTTAATTGGGGTTTTTTTTTGTTTTTGTTTTGAATGTAGACAAATAGGATACGAGTATTATGGGCAAAATAAAATTTACAAAAGCCGAAAGTAAGTACGAAAAAATATATTAAATACACAAAAAAAGGCACCCTTTGACTGCAAATAAACACGCGCACATTCAAGTGAGAACTGGCCAAATCAGTTATGTTTAACATTAACAAGCTTAACTGTGGCCAATGCGTGTTCGTCAATACTTGCATGCCAATATAGCATGTCAATGCACACTCACATATTCGCATGCACATAAGTGCATACATATGTACTATGCGTATGTGTGCATGTGTATAGGTGCACACACATGTGACGAATGCAACACACGTCGTATAAGTAATAATAATTCACATGTTATTGTTCAATCAATAGTGAATTTTCAATTTTGGTTCGGATTGAGCCGCCAACGTTTTAAGTTTCGCTCGGCTGGCAGAGCATTGCGAATGTACTGGCACCCTCCCGGCCACGGCAAGCCGACCTCTGTACATGTGCGCACACATGTACACGAAATTAGTTATTGACCAGACGTGCTCTGTATGCATGGTTACCTCTCAGTTGATTTTGCCTGATTGCTGATGGAATATTTAATGGGGGGTGACATGCATACATTATCATGCAGCATGCCAAACATTTGCTCTGCATGCTGCGGCTGTAATTATGAAATATTATTACATTTGTGTCATGCCGTCGATTTCTTTTTTCTCCTTTTGTTTTGTCCTTTTGTGCGGCGCACGTTTTCCTGTTTATATTGACAAGCTCTGATTTCAAATACTTAGCTCAGTTGCGAAATTAAACATATGTCGGCTGTATACAAAAATGAAAACAATTTTTAATTATTTTAAGCATGCATAATTTTAACATAATATTGCTTCCACGCTAATTGATGCATTATTATTATTATTTTGTTTTGAATGACAATCTGCCCAACGAACCGCTGCCAATGCTGTTGTCGTTTATGGACACAAATTTTATATCACTCCGCTATGAATATTAATTTTGTATTGCATATAAATACATATGTGAATTTTATATAAAAAAAAAATAAATAAAAAAATAATCCTTTTCGTTAAACAACTTGACCTCACATATGTTACCTTTGAGTATTTTGATACACAGCTTGCGGCTTTGCAGAAAAGGCAGATGCAAACGCCGCCAAGTAAAAAAACATCGAAACATAAATAGAAAAAAAAGCAACATCAGTGTTATGCAAAATGCATGCAAAAGTGACTACTAAGCGTGTCAATGTTGTTGAACTCCACGAACTTGTTGAAACTTTATTTGTTAAATGACGACATTCATTTAATGCCAGAAACGATCCTCATCAGCTATAAATACCATATAAAAAACTAACAAATTTGTGCGCACAAAGTGTTGCCAAGCCAGAATTTATAACATGGCCAGCCCCGCCACCCAACGCCACCCAAGGCCACACCCAGCAAGCCACAATGCTTAATGACTTTTATCTGGCTGATGATAAACTTCGCATAACTTTCACTTGCCGGCGTTTAGTCAACTATAAGCGGAATAGCGAAATAGTGAAAAAAGGACGCTTTATTAACTTCACTTTGAAAGTTTAGCGCGCTGCACGGCATTCTTTTGTTGTTTTGTTTTTCATGCATTTTTTTTTTCCTTTTTTTTTTTATTTAATTTCGTTAGCTTTTGGCTGTCGTTGTTTTTGTCTATCAAAGTAATGACTACAACTATGTTTAGACATTTGCGCTGATTTTACGCCACTTAAAGTTTAAGCGTGCCACAGGCTGTGGGCAGCTCATAGCCAGCATCCATCTAACCATATCCGGTAGCGATGACGCAGCTCAGCTCAGCTCAACGCGACTCGACTCGACTCTACTCAACTCGACTCAACTCAACTTGAATGCTTTATTTTCTGTTATACAGTGCAGTGCTGCTGCTGCTTCTGCTTCTGCTTCTGCTGCTGCTTCTTGCTGTTCACTTAGTTCTTCGTTTTTTTTTTTTGTTCTTTTTGACCAACTTCGCGTCATCGTTTTTCACGCTTTCTTTTGCTCTGTGTGGTCTGTGTGGATACGCAGCAAAGCGTTTAACTTTGCTTTATTCCTATGGCTGCCAGAAACCATTCTGCCACTCTTCGCCACTCTGCCACTATTTGCCACTCCAAGGCTCTTATGCGCCATCTTTTTTTGTTTATTTTCATACTCGGTTTTTTTTTTTTATTTGCACGTGGTTTTTTCTATACTGTTTTTTTTTGGATTATTTTTTTTTTTTTTGTTTGCAGCGCTTTTTTTCTTTTCGCACTCTTGTGCTTTGATTGTTCATAGAAGGAATGACGTTGCCGCTGTATGAGTACATATCTGCTCGACTGTGGACTGATGCTTAGTGCTCGAGCTGATAGAAATCACTGAGTGGTGAAGCAAATAAAGTGCAGCAAATGGCAATAGGAAATGGAAAACGGAGATTGGCAGCGGCGCGCACATCAGTGCCGCAGCGCGACTAGCGATTTGCCATTGCTTTAGCGGCAATCCACAACCAGCCAACCCCCCCTATTCAACCACCGCCTGGCTCTAAAATCCTTTCGTATTAAAGCTTTGCATGCGGTTCCGCTTCCGTTCTGCTCATTGATTTAAATAGTTTGCGGGTTTTATTTATTTTCACCGCTTTTGTGGCTTCAAACGAACTAATTGCGCATTTTAATTGCTCTAACTAACAGATTTATGCTCTACGCTCGACTGTGTAGTCCTTGCGAGTTAGCGGCTTTGGGACTTAGGACCATTTGTTCAGTTTGTTTATTTATTTGCCCATTGAAGAGACGCAATTAGAATGCTGCCGACTTTAAGCTCAAATCTCAGTCTAGACTGAATAGTAATTAGCAGAATTGAGGCCATTTCCAGGTCAATGCAGCACCAATGCAGAAACTATGTTGCAGGAAATTAATTTTCTTTTAATTTTGCAAAAAAAGTTTGACAAGAAAATTTGAACATTTTTATTATTGTTTGAAATAATATTTAGGCCATAAAATATTTATTTATTTTTTTTTTTTGCAATATTGTGCTTTGGGCGTTTTTAGAGAAGAAATAAAACATGGAAGCAAGTCACAAAATGGCACAATTTCTATTATTAACCCTTATGTTAGTAACCTGGTACCTGGGTACCTGGAGTGCCCCAAATAGGTTTCAGATGTCATTCACAACTTTACGTTGTTATTATTTTTTTTTTTTCTTTACATTGTCACTTACTTACTACTAACTTACTTACTATTAATATTTCAAGAAAAAAATATTTTGGAAAAAATTTTTTTAATAAAATAAACAAAATTTTTAATATTCAGAATTGGGTACCCGGTTGCTAAAAGACGTCGGTAAAGTTGGTTACTAACATAAGAAAGAAAAATTGTCAATGCGTAAAATTTCGAATTTCAATTTTAATAAACAATATGTAGACAATGCGGACCCCAAATCCTTTTTTGACTGACAAGTTTTCGTATTCAAATTTTGCTTTTATGCTTTAAAAATTTCACTATGAATTCACAACAGTTTCACCTAAAACTAATTTCATACAAAGTTGCAGCTATGAAAATTTCAATGCATATCACACTCCTAACAAACTTGCAGTTCCACTTGCTGACCTAATGCTCTGCTTTGTTCTTGAAAATGTTGGATCAACTGATTTTAACTTCTGCTCTTTGCATAGATTTTTTGGCAATTTATGCATGAAGCTCTGCTCCGAATTAATGAAAATTGAAAAAGTAAATGACATAAAAATTACAAACGAAAAAAAAAAAAACAGCAAATTAAACAAAAACAGCAAACTTTCAGCTGCACATTGTTGAAAATTGCAACAAAAAGAAAATAAAAGACTGTAGCTTTTTTTTTCTCACGAAAAACTTGAATTGTTGCCCATAAAAGTTGCTGTTTGTATGGCCCACTTGCTGCATACAAAAACAACAACGGCAATCCTCAAACCTCACAAGCAACCCAACCCCGGCCGCAGCCCAGCAGCAGCAGCACGCATACATGCATAGAACACGCGTGCATAGGTAGCCGAGCTGCTGAAACTTTAAATCTTCTTCGCTTCAAACCGACGCCCTCACGCTTCCGGTTGCAGCGCCGCAGCACAGAGGCAAAGCTCATAACTTCACATTGAGGAAGATGCATATGCAACACGTTTTCCATGCAAGACATAAACTCATGTTGCAACAGCGAGCAGCAACAAAAAGCAGCAACGCACAAAAGTTATATGCAAGTTCTTCTGCAGCTGCAGTAAAGTTTTTTTTGTTGTTTTTTGTGCTTTTTCTTTTTTTGTTTGCTCACGGCAT
This sequence comes from Stegana nigrithorax, assembly GCA_037044495.1. NCBI lineage: Eukaryota > Metazoa > Arthropoda > Insecta > Diptera > Drosophilidae > Stegana > Stegana nigrithorax. The sequence continues at coordinate 774,861 of JBAMBQ010005352.1, read as the reverse complement.
TTCACTATTCGTGAGAAGGAGCAACACAGCAGCAAATACAAAACCATGTCAAAAAGCAAAAAAAGAAACAGAAACCGAAAAGGAAGAAAACTAAAGCAAATAAACACGTTGCAAAGTTAATTGAAAAGAATTGAAATGTTTTCGTATTTGCCTGAATTCATGACGCGCGCATTGCACTTTTCGTCATGTTGCCCTCCAGCCCCGCCTCCTAGCTCCGCTTGCTCTCTTTGCCGGTTGGCGGCATGTGTTAGCCGTGCCTTGTTGTTGTACCTTTTTGCTTTTTAATGAAACACACAATCAAACTGACTTGTTTGCCCCGTTCCCCTCCCCTAACGGACTGGCCTTGTTCCTTTGCTGTTTTTGTTTTTAATTTGGTTTTGACGTTTTGCTGTTGTAACTTTTGTTTTATGTTGCGTAATTTTAACACAAAAAAAAAACTTTATTATTATTAGTTTGCATTGTACTGCAGTCATTTGTGTGTTTCTATGTTTACGTTTCTTTTTTTTTTTGTGTATTTTGTTTTGTAATTGTTATTTAATTGAAATTTTGCTATTATTTCACTCGTTTTAATTTTTATTTTTATTTACGTAATTATTTAAAATTACTTTTTTTGTATAGACTTTATTCATTATTAAATTAACAAATTCTAAAACAAAGGAAATTCAAATGTTATATTGTTGCTTTTCTAAAAAGAAGTTGTTTGATTTATTAGCTGAAGCTTTTCTAAAAACCATAAAATAAATTCAACATTAATAATTTTCTGAATTAGTATGTATTTTTTATAGTTAACTCATAGAAACAAATTTATTATAGAATTCAAGTATGCCTTCTCTTATGTTTTCTTGTATAAGAAAAACACAGAAAAAAAAAAGTTCAACCATTTTAAATGTCACGTCCAATATGATAGCTATAGCTATAACGCAGGGTGAGCTTCGACCCACTGGAGCAGCTGTCACCCATTAGTATCGATTATTGCAATTCAGCCGTCGGTTAAGTTTACCCTGTATATTATATCCCTAATATTATCGTTCCATTTGTGTCACAGTCTTCCTGCCAACTTTGGCTTTTATGAGCCATTTACTTTAATAACCTTTGAACTCTCGTGCATAATATAGATATTATATTATTTAAGCGTGTATCTCTATTGTAATATTAATGCTTATTCTTATTTGACCTGTAATTTGGGAAGACCGAGTTTTTTGAATATATCAAATCTTTCAATTATTCGTTCACTTTTATTGCAAGAGATATATCACAGAGTTTGTACAACTCGTCGGTAATTGGTCATGATCTTAGTTTCTTTCTTAATTTTTTCCAGCTAAACTCTATGAAAAGAAGTTTGACTGATCTGGGTTCCAATGTCAGCCATTATACAGTTCATATGTTGAACTATACATAGATAAATTTCTTTTAAACTATGATCGAGTTAAAATTGCCCAGCACTTGAGCCAGTCTTGAAACCAAACTTCGTACTATTGCGAAACCATTGAAATACATCCCGTGTTAATGATAGCCAAATACTACAATCACTAATTCGGTGTTTGACTAGAAGTTGAGAGCAAATATTTGGCACCTATCCTTAGGATAGGATTAGGATTCCTACCAACACGAAGATGTAGTCAATGATACCGCCGAGGGCGAGCGGATCAGACAAACATTGGCTCAGTATTTCGAAAGTAAGTATGACTTGTATGAATTATTTATTATACTTAGTAAAAGTCAGCAGGTATTATCTATACAATGATATTATTCTTCTCCTTATTATTCCAGGCCACCCATTTAAAAAAGATCAATAAGCATTGAATGCTGTGTGCAGCATCTGCTGTGTCTTTTTATTGTAATCAATTACACTACTTCTTATATGTAAACTTAATAAGTATTAACAAAATCAACAATTCATTGTTATTTTTAAATATTAAACAAAAAGAACACTTCATGCTCATCACTAGTAATAATAAAAAGAAATAAAACTAAAATAAAATTGAACTTCATTCATTGTTTAACTTAAGATGTTTTTCAACATTACTTAAACGACAATCAAGCCTTACACAGTGAGATTGTGTTTCTTCGCACTTAGATAGTATTTGTTCGCAAAGTGTTCGCAGACTTTTTTGAGCACTAATTATATTTTGCAAAGTAGCATACACTCGATCTAGTTTCTTAGTTAAAGGTTCCCTCCTGTTTCTTTTTGTACTCGCCGCCTGCTGGGGTGGTGGTGTTGGTGGTTTAATATTCTCCGGTTCGACAGTTTTTCTAGAATTATGAATATCCACCATAACATCCCAATAATATAATTGCGGAGTGTACCCCGCTACTCCTCCAAAGGATCCCGATGATTTGCTCTTTTCAAAATTCGCTTTTACCTTCACGTAATGTTTGTTCAGTTTGTTGAAGGTGTGCCTCACTGTCTGCTCTGTAGCTTCTTCCACGCCGTTAGCTTGCAAATATTGCGCAAGTCTGCCGTAAGCCTCTGTTTGCCATTGTTGATGTTCCTGTTTTTCTATTGTTGTGGCACCGTCTTTAACTTTGCAGAGGAACTCAACTTCCTTGCGGTATTCCAAAAGGAAATTGAGTCTGTGCAATTGTTTATCGGTTAAAGGTTTCTTCTAAGATTGAAAATATAATGAAAAAAAATAAATTTGCAAGAAATCATAGATTGCAGAAATAAATTTCATTACTTACCGTGACTGTCGACATTTTTGCAGCAAAATTTAGCACGGTGTGTTGTTCAAAAATAAGTTTTGCTTGTGTTGAAGTAAGTTTGGTGTGTTGGTAAGCAAATTGTTACCAACACAAAGTTTTGTGCACACGGTTGCATTTAAGTCATTCAGGAGGATTCCCGACCTCAATTCAGTAGGCCGTAAACTCAGCTTCCTAAGAAGAAAGGGCAATTTTACATGCTGGCAATACTAACTGCTGAGTTATGTATACTTTTGGACATTCAATATGAGTGTATGAGTGACACTTTCAGAGTTGTATGGCAGTTGCTGGCAATTTACGTAAATCTATTGCTGCGAAATCCACTGGATTGGTGACAACAAGCTGCCTACAACTCACTGCTGACCTTGCGTCGTTTAATCACTTCGGCAGACAGAGTCGTGGTGCTGGATAATACAGCATTAAATCGCATCGCAACCGATCGTTTGCATATTAATAATCCAAGCTTCTCCCACATTGCGTTGGTTTCGACCATAATGACTGTCAGCACGACGACATTGCGTTACCCGTCGTATATGTATAATAACCTAATTGGATTAACTGCGCCGCTGATACCTACACCTCAGTTGCACTTCTGGATGACCGGCTACACGCCACTGAATCTCCAAGTTGCTCCAAGACCAAGTTGAGTGGAGTCAACTAGTAAATAATTATTATATCAACAGCAATCAGTTAGCAAGACGACTGTGCTTGATGTGATGTGGCGTCTGCTGCAGCCAAAAATCATGATGGTGTCCACTGCACCAGATAAGACGAATCATCATTGCTATATCTCAATTTTGAACATCATACAGGGTGAGGTGGATCCTACACAAGTGCTGTGCTATAAATCTTTGCAACGCATTCGCGAACGTAAACTTGCGCAGTTCATACCATGGACCCAGGACCGACAATCTGTACAGGTGGCACTCTCGCGCTCCTCGCCTTATGTGCAGAGTAACCATCGTGTCTCAGGTCTTATGTTGGCCAATCACACAAGCATCTGCTCATTGTTTGAACGTGCGCTCGGTCAGTACGACAAACTCGTAGTTTGTGCGCAAACGTGGAGCTTTCCTGGATCAATTTCGTCCTTAGGACGATCTTCCTGAGTTGGATGATTCTTCACGACAATGTGGTGATATTGTCGATTGCTTGGTGCAGGAATATGAAGCTGCCACGCAAACTGACAAGGATCCGCCAATATCGGGCACTGAATCAACTGCTACAATAACCATGTATTAAAAAAACGTTTGTTCTAAGAAATTTATTGTCGTTGGCATTAAAAAATAAAATTTCAACATTTTGAATTATGAATTTTGCATGACGGTAGTGGCCACCTTTGCGCTAGAAGCGGCTAACGGCATGTATAGAATGATTTGGTTTTTATTTTATATTTGATTCATACACGAAGTGCATTTTGATATGAAAAATCAAGTTTTTGATAGCGCTAGGTTAACCAAGAACCACAAAGTGTTCTCTAATAAATAAAATGCTGTATTTCAACTGTCAACTGATTTTTAAGTACCCAAACTCTTTAATATATACAAATCTCCGTTGTGTACCAAGCAAAAAACAGTTTTAATGATCAGATTTGTCGAATTTTTAATTGAATAAACGATTTAAGTATAAATAAATATACATTGCTTTTCAAAACTAATATTAAGGAAAAATTTGTTTTCGTCAAAAAGAAGATAACCAACTAAGCTAAAATCTAATAAGTGCGTTTAGTTTTGATTTAACAATTAAGCTTAGTTAATAACAAATGTATTTAATTTTCTTCTATTTTTTAAGCACTAAAGTTAAATTAAATATCATTTGAATTGTACAACCTATTACGTAGCTAATGTGTTTCTTTTTATTATTACATATCACAAAACGCGTAACTAAATAATAAAAATTCTTCGAGTTCTTATCAAAAATTAGACACCAAACGGAAAATGTTCAAAAAAACTTTCTCTTTTACTATTATTAAACTTGCTTTTAAATAATTTAGAGCATAAAACTAATTGCTAAAATAAATTATAATGACGAACATATGTGTATTTTACGTAACAGATTAAAGTAGCAAAATTGCATTACTACACTAAGTTAGTAATAATTATTTTTAATTTAAAACATGTCTAAATTGTGTAATTCTTTGCATTTTTGTTAGAAGCTCTTTTAGACATCAAATTTTTAAAACACGACTAGTATTTTATATACACATCAGTATATATTATTAGAAACTGTACTATTTGCTTGTTTAAAAACCACCAGATTGGTGGTTCAGATCAGCTTAGCCAATCGGCTGCTGCCTATCAGTCTCAGCTCAAAAAGAAGGAGTGAGGCTTCGCCTTGCCATTTTTGCTGAGTATTGCGCTGACGCCTGCAAAAAATCGAAAAAATTAAATATAAAGCCACTTTTTAATTATAAAACGCATGTCTAGTCTTTACCCTCAGTCTCGGATGCCTTGGCAACACCCATAATCTCAAGTGTTTTGAAGAGCGCCCCCAGATTCAAGCGATCATCGAGCATTTCGTCTTTGATGCGCACCACAGGTCGCTTCTTGCTCTTGGTCTGCGTATGCCAGACTAGCACCTCACTGCAATTACTCCCCTTCGGTTCAATTTGTTCCATTCTAAGTCTGACGCTGCGTAGAAAGAAATCTTCCTCATAACCAGGCTTGTATGGCATGCTTGCCGCAGGAAACTGTGACATATAGCCAAGATTAACAGCAAACCCGGCCATGTCCACGGGCCAGCGTCGATCGGCAACCCAGGAGTCCAGAAAACCAATAACTTTACCCTTTTAGCAAAAAAAAAATCATTAGCATAAAATAATCAATATACGCATCTCTTTGTGAGTTCACCTTTCTGACGACTGGACCACTTATCGAGTAATCAGCTACCAAGCCCACAGGGAACATTGAGACGCGCTGTGTCTCTCTTATCTCTGAGAATAGTTTCAGATCATAGGTATTGTCATCATCACCGAAATAGAGTAGGCCATTAGTTATATTATGCTGTCGCAGCCATTGCAGCGCTGCACGACGATTGGCCACACCACGCGGTGCAGGTTTATTGGAACGAAATTTACTGGGCATGGGACTGGCCAGATGTGTATAAGGTATACCTGCAAAACATACAAAAATGGTCATAAAACTTTGCAAATTTACAGCCAAAACTTACCAAATTTCTTTAACAAATAGTCGAGGAACACATTACACGTATCGTGATCATCTGCTACAATCCAATGTAGGCGTGGCACATGCAACAACGTATGTGCTAAGCGTGTCAGCTCTGGCACTTGTTCTCGTCTTGGATATGTTGGCGTTACAAAATAGATCACAGGCAAACTGGCATACGCCACAATCGGTTCATTCTGTATGTAGAGACGTGTGTCTGTATAGACTTCGTTGCAAACGAATAAGGATTCGTTGAGTATTTTGCTATTTGTACTATCTGCAAATAAAAAACAAAAGAAAACAGACACAGTCTTAATAAAAGCTGCATGATAAGAAATTCGCAGTGTGACCCACGTCAAAGCCAAAACATTTTATTTCTTATGTGTGCCGTTTTTTTCTTTTTTTCGCTTTTTCTTAGAAGCGACTGCCTAAAGGAATGCAATGTATTTTTTTTTTCATACTTGTTTGTTCGTAGTTTATTTTTGTCGCGCACATTTTTCAACAACCGACGAACAAACAAACCGAAATACAACAAATTTAATTAGCACATAACGTATTGTTGGTTCTTATTTACTCATTTATTTTTTTTTTGTTTTGTTTTTTGTTTTGTTTTTTGTTTTGTTTTTTGTTCTCTTTATGTATATATTTTTGGCAGCCAGCATTATGCCTGACAGCAGCCAGCGCAACTGTCGTTGCCTGTCAAATTGTATATAGATATTGTTTATGTTAATGCGCGCTTTTATTTTTAATTTGTATAATAGCCCCGCCGTTTACCTTTAGTACAGGCAGAGTTGCACTTTGGGTTAATTAGTTTAGCGCTTTGGGTATTAATTATGCAAATAAGTATTACAGTTTATTACACACAAGCCATAACAAGAACTTAATAATAATAATAATAACCACTGACATTTGACATTCGTGTTATTTAAAAAAGAAGGCGCGTTTTTTATTGAAGCTGATATAAGCTATTATCTTGTAACCCAGCAGAAATGTATGTATATATGACTTACTTGAAGAAAACTTAAAAAAAAACTAGTAGGACAGGGGCTATAATCGGGCGCACCGGACTAAAGAATATCCTGAACCCAATCTAAAAATTCAAGGCAATGCGAAGAACACGTCAATTGGGTCATCAAGACGCGGTAGGAGCTTCCCCGAGAAACAACCCCTAATCATCCCTAAGCTTTCTGCAAGAAATATGGCTTATGGAGATTCTATAGTAACTAGAGTCAACGGAAAGTACAATACATCTAGCTAGGTCGAAATATAAATATTTCCAATAATTAATAATAAAATAATAATAAACAAATCTATCAAAAACAAACTTTGGCCCTTAGAAATTAATAAGATATATTGCAGAAAATCGCCTAATGAAAGCAAATAAAAGAAATCACAGCAAAAAATGAAAGCCCTTTGCTATCAGCAGAGTGTAAACAAAAATATACTATTGAAATATAGAAAAAACTATGTATTCTAACATTATAAAAATTATAATCCTTACTTAAAACACAAAAATTTGATAAAATTGATAAGCTGCAATTTGGCACCAATGGGGACATGGCTGTGCTAATTAATTGAACTGCATCTTGCACGCAATTCTGTTTGGCATTAGTGGCAGTCAACAAAGAAAAAAAAAATATAAAAAACCAAACTAAAAATTAAGAGACTCGCTGTCAGGGGCACCATAATTAACTGCAACCGTTGCGGTTAAATATTAATACCAAACAAAAATATCAAAATGATTGCCGTACGCATAACAGAGTGACTAGATTTTACTTATATTAAATTATCTACAACGCTAAACAAAACTTAAAACACGTTCTTGACATAGAAAAAATTGTGTTCCCTCTTATGTTTACTCACTTTTCTACAGTCCACGTATTTTTTTATGACCTTCAAAGTTTAGTATGTCAATTAAGTTTTTAGAAGTTTCATGTCATTACCAAATTTTACACCTTTATTGATTTATTTGTTGCTTCAAATCTGAGCTATAGTATAAAAAGCCATCATTCAATATTAATGTAAAACATTCTTCTTTTTTAGTTGACAATAACTTTTATAGTCGACAATACTTTTGACATAACAAAAAACACACCTTGGTTCGTAATTTCTTTGTACACAGGATCATTTATTACCCAACGAGTGAGTATATCGTCGGTGTAATAAAAAACTACAGTGTAAAATCATGAAAAAATGCGAGGTCATACTAAAATAACAAAGAAAAAGAAAACAAAAAAAACAACAAAAAACTACATTAGTCGTCTAAACTAATTGGTTTTATCGTTACTCTTTTTTCCACATCAAGTAATTGAAAATCACGATTACTCGCACGAAGGCTTTTAAAATGTGGCATTGTGTACAAGAAATAAATCAATGTGTGGGAGGTTGGGGAATAAAAAGAGCGTAACGACATGATTTACATTGAAAGCTGCAATGGCTGCAGCTGAAAAAATTGCAACAAAAATATTTTATTGCGTAAAATTGAGCAATTTTTTCTCTGAGTCAATAAAATCTAAGGGTTTTTATACTTAGCATGGGATTATAAAGTTTAGCCTTATGAAGTCCATCGAAAGCCTTCCATAGAGAGTATTATAATTATACTTACAACCGCGAAACGTCGTATCTTTTGAGTTTTTTTTTTATTTTTTTTTATTTTAATTTTTTTTTATTTTAAAATGGAAAGTATGCTAAAAGATGAATGCAATGTTTTTAGTTATCTACTTTGCCTTGTTATTGTAACCCAAATATTTATATTGACGAGGCTGCTCGTCACACTCGGGACAATTATGGGAAAATTATTTTTGTTTTTTGTTGACAACCTGTCGCCATTTTCTTTTTCAATTAAATAATTAACCAAATTGAATATCATAAAAATGTAATTAATATCTACGATTTATCTGTCGTTAAACGGAAATGAAGGTAATTCAGTAATACAATTACAGTAGAATAGTTTTATATGTACAAAAGTCAAATAAATTCAACTGCTCTTACCGACCATATAAGCTTGAGTAATGACACCCCAATACGCCCTTTTTATATCTACATTGTTTTCCATTTCTGCGTTCCTGCAACTGCCAGCAAATGGTAATTCAGCGCTATCACTTCAAGGCGGAATGCATGGCAGCTAAGAAATCGGGTTGACATACTAAACCGCCCTAAGTTCAAGGTGTCATGCACGAACATTACCCAAGCGATTGGTTACACAGATGTAGATGAGATGATATGTCTGGGTACGCATATGTAAACCATTAAACAAACTGAATGACAGTCAACCTTGGTTACTGACGGTAGAGAACGGTCACTATGATAATCATTAAAGTTAACTTGTCAATTATTTTTGCCAAACGCAAAAAAATCACATTTTGAAATTCTTACCCTGCACTTAATAATCATTACAATTTCTAAATGCAGATGTTATTCAACAAAGGCTTGCATTTGTATTATTTTATTCTTATTACCGAGATCTTGAATTATATTGCTCGTCAAAAACATTTTGTAAGAGATGATTATGAAGCATTTGAATACATAAAAATATAGAATCATTTTAAAAATCAACAGCTTAAGTTGAGGCAGTCGAAGCTAAAATAATTGACTATACCAACACTTAACGAACCCAAGTGATTACTTATTCTACTACATATTCTACTGATTTTAATAAAATTTACAATTATTGACATTCACACACATGCACATACATATAATAATTCAAGAATAATTGAAATTCTAATTTCCGAATATGTGAGATTTGGCTGTATTAGACAAAAGTAAGCAATCAATTTGAACAGATCTGCGCAATACTGAAATCGTAATTCTTTATTTATTCTTAATTTGAAATTTACTAAATAAATACACAAATAATAAATACGCACACTGAAAGCTATTATTTTTAACATAAATATTTGGAAAATCTTATGCGCCGGGGGTGCAAAAGAGCCAACAGCAGAACTAAGTCAAATATAAGCTGTGCCCCGACAAAAACCTTTTAGTAAGTCATACAAATCTTATACAATGTTAATAATTGCATGCATGACTGTTCCAAACCAAAAGGCGCTAAAATATTCATTTATAAAACCGAACTTTAGTACGAGTATTTGTGTAGTGCATGTGTTTACCGCAAACAAAACAAAAAATGGTACAAAAAATCACCACAGTAACTCAAACAAATAAGCACACAAAAAGTTAATGTAAATACAAATACCCAAAAGCCGAAAATGGTTAATGTTTACTTATGCATATTAACATTAATTGCGCCGTGCAACTTTTGTGCCTTATACCCATAAAAATAGTGTCGAAATTATTCATAAGCGATTTCCTTTACTTTATAGACGACTGTAAGTTAATCAAAGACGCACTCCTCGCATACCCATAGTCAGCATTATTAGGGTCCCATATTTGAACTTCTTGTCTGTGTCTGTGCTGTGCTAGCAAGTTAATGATTTGCCGCCTGTGTTTAATTAACGTCAGCAAAACTTAATGTCTGCAATAAATTAGGAGGTCGATGGTTTTAGCCAAAATGCGCAGCAGGTTATGTTTGATAGCGGAAAGTTCATTACAATTGCGTCGATTCAGTACAATTTGTATAACTACTTATCTCAATCTTGTGTACTTTTTTCCTTTTGATTGATTACTTATCAGGTTGTCAAACTTTTTATTTTTATTTTTTTTTTTTCATGAATAATTGTAAAGATACAACAGTAGATACTTAAATATTAATAATAATCAAATAGTAATAAATAAATTCCCAACAATATCCTTCAATTACTTAAACAAAACATATTAATTACCTAAAAACCCCAAACACTACATTCTTTGACCACATATTTCTTTAGACCTTCAATTGACACAAAACAATAAACAATTAACACAACACATAATTATATAGATTGATTAACTTTTACTTCAAGACTAGAGCAGATTGAAAGATATTAATGCGACTCTGCCTTTTCCACACTAAATTAACACACCATCACTATCTTAGCCACACCAAGAATGCTTCTTACCCTCCCTCTGTCACACCTGCCACAATAGTACACATTAAATAACTGTTTGGAACTTAATCGATATCGCCTATCGCCACAAAGCACCTTCGAGTGAGCTGACTTAATCGAAGATGCCACCCACGATAACCTTTGCCATTAACTTCTTTTCCTAAAAATATCAAACCCCTTTCGCTTTCTCTAGCTATTAACATTACTCTTGATAATATAGAATCACGCAACTCAAACCATATCTCAATTTTATAAAAGAACATTTTAAATATTATACATAAATTTGTACACATATGTATATATAAATTCCATACATAAGAATAGCTAATCAAATCCTTTGCAACCAAGCCGCCAAAAGCCTAACTGATCAATGCTTTTGCCATTAAAATATAATGAAGTTTAAACGCCAAGTCTATTCTAGTAAATAAGTGAATAGCAAAGCAATGCATACAAAAATTTTAGCATGGCGTTGTCAATCAATTATTGTAAGATCGACTTAAGGACCTATGGCATATAGTGAACCGACATAAATTATTGGACATTAACGATATTTTGAAAAACAAAAGGGTTTTTGTTAGTAAAAGTGATTTAAAGCAACTTTATGTTTTAGGTTTAATATAAAATAAAGAGAAAAACAAAATAAACTCCTTATGCCTATGGACTCTCCTAGTATTCCTGCCAAATTTGGTGGTTATAGGTCTAACTATTTCCAAGATCCGTTTTTTCATACAGAGAGACAAACGGATAGACCAACGAAAATGGCTATATCGACTCGCCTTTCGATGTTGATCTAGAATATATGTACTTTGTGGGGTCTGCCGCGTCTCTTTCTGCCTGTTACACACATTTGCACAACTAAATATACCCTTTACCATTTTTTGGTACAGGGTATAAGAGTCACAACTTTTTCGCCCGATAAATAATAAAAGCACCGAATGTGATTGGTGTGTTATTCGTTTTCGTAATTGTTGCTTTAATACTTTTGCAGTTAAGAAGAACATTCGGTATACATCGAAACATACACAAAGATATATTTTTACGTATCGAGAATACAAATGTCTTTTGTTTGTATTCATAACCAATTTGATTGGGTTTTATTAAATGTCATCAATTTATTTTAATTAAAAAAGACTGCAGCAATGATTTGCAATTTATAAGCTACACTTCGAGTTGAATCTAAAACAGGTGTCGGTTGTTATTTTCTTAATTAGGAATTTAAATCACATAGTAGTCTTTACTATAAAAACCTTGTCAGTCTAGATTCATGTATTTCAAATTGATTTCGCCACATACTCCGAAATATACATAGTATATATATATATTGTGCTACAAAAACAATATTATCTATGTATATGTTATAACACAAAATTCTTCTTTTCTTATATTTAACTAAGCTATTGAAGCAACTTTGCTTTCAACTTTATACAAAGTCAACAAATCAACAAATTTATTGGTCTTCATTGATTGTGAGTCATCAATACTGAAGTTTACATTATCAGTTTATCATGTGAGTCTTATTGTAGCGTAGACTGAGATCAACACCAGATAATACTTAACTAATTCTTATAATTGAATCTATTTTATTTCTGACGTGGTTTTCCAGGATATCTTTGTGTTACTATTGAAAAGTTCAGTACTATTGTGTAATCCACTTGAACTAAAGAAATCAGTAAAACCAAGCAAAGAAAATACGTGATTAGTGTATAGAAACAAAAAACACATTAAAAACTATACTTATTAAAAGTTTCCATGTGTCAGCAATAAAGATGAGTCAGAAGCAAATTTTTTTTTCACTTTAAGTGTTTTGCGATTGAGATTAGGTAATACGCACGTTAACATAAGTGAGCCGAAACCTACTAAACATATATTGAACGTGTGACATGCTTTTTATAAAAGTAAGTAAAATATAAACCGGGAAAAACTGCAATTTACAGCTTATAAAAGTGGGAAATGTTTACTACGATTATATCAAGCGGGCGGTATAAGGAAGTTGAAACAAAAAACTGCTTCATTTTAAAACTTGTTCTGTTCAACTTATGAAAAAAAAAATGAAAAATTATTAATTAAACTGCTGCTCATGCCTTCACTAACCCAAGCAGAAAGAAAAACCAGAAAACAAATTTCCATAATTAACATTATTTTTTAATCTTTTACAAATCGCAGAAAAAAAAATCAAAATTATTATAATATTTAATAATTCAATTACTTTTATTCTATTAAACAATTGTTGCTATATCCAATCCGATTATACTGTGTAGCGTAAATGTATCGGAGTTGAAATTCATTTAATCGTTTTGACATGCATTTAAACCGCAAATATTTAAATAAACAATTATAGTAAATCTGTTTGTATTATGCATGATTAATACTCACTTAATGCAGTCTGTCAGACTGCCTGTCTGCCCGATTCGTTTGTTTGTCTTTTTTTGTTGTTTTAAAATGATTTCAACATTGAACTTTAAAAGCGATTTGAAGTTTTATACGTTTATGGCTTTGTCGGGTTTCCCGCAGCTGATTAAAAGCTACAATTGCGCATATCTAAAAATGTTCAGACGCCAAAATTATATTGTGATGTCTTGTGTTGTGAATTTGTGTCATTGCGAATTCGTAGAATTCTCAAGATATTTTTAATTGTCTTCAATTGTGCGCACAACGCGCCAGTTTTGCATCTGAAATAGATATTTTTGCTTGAGATGAATGTGCTAACGATCAGTGTGAACGCTCTGGGGCTTTCTATTTTCACGCTAAACTTGTTCTCATATAAAATATGAATTCGCATGCACATGTGCATGCATAAACAAATATAATTAAGACCCCTTCTCTTTATTACTGTGAGCGCTTAACAACAAACTAAGCCCTTCAGATTTGAAATTTGAGTATCTTTTTTAAATAGTTAAAATGTATCTAGAACTCTTCAAAAACAATACAAGTTAGATAACGCTGCCTACATAATCTTATCAGCCTACACCGACATGAAAAAGAGAAAAGATAGACGCTAAAATTATTAACTTACAATGCATGCCGTTTAGTTGATTTATGTAAGCACATATGATATTGTATTAGAATACATCAATATACATTATTATTAGAACAAATTTTCCATACCAATATGCAAAAATAGCTGACACATTTATAAACATAAAAAAACGCTCTAGACAAATCTTTAATATACAAAACAATCTTCTTTCTATTTATTTTAATTTATTAAATATTTATTAACTTTAAAAAACAAAAAATAAGAACCACACCTATTATACAGCATACAGTATAAAGTTTAGTTTTCTAAACGAAAATATTCAATTCATTATCAGAAATATTAACCTTATACTTTATGTCAGTTCAGAACGGAATCTGAATAATTGGTGCCGATAAGGCATAGAGATGAAAAACGTATGCCAAATCTAAAACACTTATCGATTTGTTAACAATTTAACGTTATCAACATTTAAACTATGTGGGGCTACTCAAATATAAACATTGAAGGATATAAGCAATGAATGCTATGCAGCACTTGCTCTATCGTAAATAACCAACCTCAAGGCAATGCAAACACACAAGCTAAAATAACGAAAGATAAGATTTTACGTATGCCTAACCATACCGATCCCAATAGACTTTATTCTTGCAGGCGAGTCTCGACTATTGATAAAATCATAAAGCCAATATGAATGAAGAATGTTTATAATATACAATTATTAAATTCAAATATTTCCAACCTAATAAATAATTTTAAATATATTTTACAGATTGCAACTAACTTATATCGATCAGAGTCGACGTTAAGCAGGAGGTCCTTCCCACAGAGAGATCCCAATGTTTCGCATTTGGAGTAGTTTTCTAAATTGCCTATAGCGGACACGGAAATAATAAATGACATATATTTATGTGTATATATATTATTAATATCGATTCATTAATTGCAATATGACAAAACAGATAACGATTGTAATCTTTTGTATAATGACGAAAGAAGTCGATTAAATCTAATTGGTCAACTAATCGTTCAATGTGATTCCCCAGTTTTTCAGTTATCAATTTGTTGTACAGATCAAATATAAACACTGCATATTTATTGAATAGGAAAACCACCTGGCACAGCGCAGACACAATGTTTATTGTTGTGCAGTTATTTAACGCGATTAACAATTTATATTTTGATTTTCAAATAGTTTTGCAAAGTTTTTGCTTCTCCTGATTTTGCTTTATTACTTTACATATTTTATTAAGTTATATAATAGAACAAAAATGCCTTTTTAGCAATTTATTAATTTCTTCTTTTTTTTTTTGGTATTTTTTATATAAACATGTTGAAAAATAAACTTTGTGTGTGAGTGCGTCAAATTTCAATAAAAGGAAATGACTTGGCAAACTTGTGTGAAAAAGTGGGTTGCATGCATACTATATTGCTAGGTAAGTTTCTCAGGACTGATGATGTCAGTTTCAATAAGAAATAGACTTTATAAAGTTCTGTATTTAGCGTAAATTTTTAAATTGCTATTAATATCTTCTTCGACTTCTTGTTTCTTTGTTGTTTTCAATAAAATGTAATATTTTTTCTCTTTATATTGTGGAATAAAGATATTCAAGACGAAGCTAAATTGCATTTATAGAACTGTACATTACATTGTTACAAGTTCTATGATTACCAATTTAATTTCACAGACAATAATTTGCCTACCAAGATATGATTGCTATACTTCATACAGTACACTCAAACAAATTGACTAGCAGTAGTGATATTTGATACAAATGTCCTTTGAATTTATAAGCAATAGATAACTTATGAATTTTACAATAGCTGCTGCATACTAAAGTGTTTCCGCTATTTTTTATTGAAGGCCTAAGAAACACAACAGCTGTGGCTTTTTTAATACAGTACCCCTCAATCAAATTTGTTAGAAACGTACCGCCAACCTGGATTATATGACTTGGCATTACGCACTTCCTGCTCCACTATACCTTGGAATAACGTTCACGGTCGACACGCACCATTAACTTTGCCTAAGCAGACTATTGGCAAGCAATTTATGCACGCATTTTAGGTTCTATCGTGCAAGCACGAACTTGTACTTGGCGTGGCCGATTGCAGTTATGAATATTTGATACACAATAGTAAAAAGCAAAGCAATTAATTATTGCTAGTCCTTGTTGCAACAAAATAAAAAGAAATATAATGTCATAAGCCCATTTAACGAAAGTTTTTTTATTGTTTATTATACTAAGTACATAAATCTTTTTTAGTATTGCTCCCTGTTTATATTATTGTGAGTTGTGCGCGGCACGCGTGTGTCTGTTATCTTTTTGTAAGTTACAAAATAAAAAAGCAGATTTGGAGCAACTTGGAATGCCATGCAGCTAAAATTACTGGTATTATTAGATATCAAATGCGTTGTAAAGGAAACCCCGATACGTGAAAGACGAAACAACAATTCAATCGATGCACGCCAATTAAAATGACAGCATGATGTGAATTTCACGTGGAAATAAGTAAAAGCTCGTTGGCGGAAGACAAGTGAAAACAGCAACAATGCGACCTATGATTGCCGTAGCTGGTGCGGTAATAAAATATAGATAAAAAACTATACGCAACTAACTAAATTAAACCAATTACCAATCAACAATCAACAATAGCGATAAATGTGGCTAACAACTGACAACAACAATGACAACAATATTAAGTGGCAGCAACAACAACAACAACTGCCGCAACAAAAACAACAACTTTATTTATTTAGGTTGAGTAGACAAAGGCCGGCGGCAACCAACGGCCGTCCAAAAATGAAAGTGAAAGTGAGAGTAGTTTTCGGTTTCGAGTGTCTTGGCAAGTGCAGACCGAGAAAATCATGCAATAAAACAAAGAAAAAACACTATTAAATAAAAAAAAAAAACTTTTTTTTGTATGGCACCGCTATGTGTGATGGCCATTGCAAGAGAGCGTTTAAATTAGATAAGCGTCATGGAACTAAGGGAGTAAACCGTTAGATTGATAGCAACGTTTTTCCGCAACATACTTTCTCTTCTTAAAGGACTCAAGAGAGGGATGTTTGGGCGTTAATTGCAGTAGCAGAGGAAGCTGCTTTTAAGAGCATTTATTGTTTTATTTGTCTAAAATGAAAATGTGAAAAATTCCTAATCTGACGCAAATTAGTTAACAGAGCCAAGATCAGATGTAATTTTTCCCATCACTAAAAGCCCTTCTCAAATAAGATAACTGTATGTTAAAAACTAAATCAAATTCTCAGAGAATGAGAGAACAATTATGATTATTAACATCATCTTGAACTGCATTCTGTAAGTAACTAGAAATATATTATAGGAGCGACAAGTTTCCTGGTCACATTTGCTTCTCTTCAGTTACCAGTTTTAAGATTCAATAGGCGGAATTTACCATATTTGTTAACTAGTACTATGTCATTAACATAATCTGCATTACAGCCAGTACAAATGGGAAAATATGCTGTTTCAAAAAATACTCAAATCAATTTTAGTTTAGCCACTGAATCGTACAATGTACGATTAGAAAACTTTTAATTCGACCCTGCTGCACAATAACTTACTCTTCACCTGCAATCTAAAGAGAAGAGAGGCTGTGCGAGCGCTCATGCATTTTTTTGTTGATTTATTTTTTAAGGGCAAAAAAAAGCCAAAAGTGCATTCGCTTACTCACTCGCACCACTGCTTAATAGTCTTGAATCTAACCGAGCGTTATAATTTCGCTTTGCATTTTGTCCAATGCCGTTAGCTGCTGAACCGTGCAAATTATACACGTGTGTACGTGCTTTATTCTGAGTCTGGTTTAGTTCCTCGTTCTTATACCCACAAGGTGAGTAATTTTTATAAATGGCTGGGGCCCGAGCAGCAGTTAATGTGTCTTTTGTATTTGCTCTTCGCGTATTCTGCGTCAAGCTGACAAACAGTTCCGGCTGCTGTAAGAACAGCTGCAATTGCTGCTGCATGTGCCACTTAATGTAACTTTGCTGTATTTTACCTGTGCCATGCTCTTCCACTTCATTGTCTGCGTTGCCACCATCTGCGCCCGAAATGGTTGTAAGCGAGCACCATAGAAAGTAGATAAAAATAAGTGAGATTAGCGCCAAGATGAGATATCTGCGTAAACTGCCGCTGCTGCGGCTATGGCGACCAGCTAAAGTTGAACATGGCGACGTCGCTAACGGTACATATGTGGCGGTGCCATTGGCAGCGTTCGAAGACATGGGTCCACGCGGATTATCACGATAATCGTCGTTATATTCCTTGAGACTCTGTTCGAGTGGACGGTAAAGTGCACTTGGCATTTTCGCTTAGGATATTTTTACAACTTTTATAATTTTTTTTTTCTTTGTATCTGATTGATTAGCTTATCTTTTTTTAGGAATTATTTTTTAGCACATTCCTATTTGCTTTATACACACATTACTTATTTGGCAAAGATCAAGGCTGTGCCGTTGCGTCTGCACGCCATTGCTGTTTAATTTGCGACTTATTTGTTATTGCTAATTTTTTGTGCCGTTTTTGTTTCGCTTGGTTTACCGTTTGAGATTTTGTCAATTAACACAAAAACACGCGCAGAATAGCCACAATAACTTCGTGAGACGGGCAATCGTGCACTCAAAATTTGTTTCTTTTTTCCTCGTTTTTGTGATTCCGTTTTTTCTTTTTTTTTTTGCACACCTATTGCTTTTGATTTGTTTCTTTTTTATGCGATTTGTGGTTTTGCTATAATATGCATATTTTAACTGACTCACGAGTGCTCGCGCGCATCATTTAATTGACAACAGAAATAACGAAGATTTCATAACAAAACAAATATTCTGCTAATATTTATGTATAAACTCAAATCAAATAAAATACAATAAAATGCGACCAACCGCACTGCACCGCGTTTATGTTGTTTTGTGTACTGAATGAAAAAAGTTTCACATAAAACGGCTGGCCGTATGTTTCACTCTCGAGAGAAAAGTCACTCTGACAACGATGAGAGAAATTATTGTCGAAATCTCTGAGTTGTCAGCTGTCGTTTTGTTGCGCAGCGTGCTATGACGTCACAATAATTTGACAGTTGACTGTATGAAACTGGACGCTAGGTGGCGCAAATGTTTTCTCGCATGTTTTCTAAGGTATTTGTAAACAACAAAAAACACATTGTCCGACAGAATTTTAATATATTTCGCAAATATCCCGCAGGGCGAAGTATTACCGTTTTAATTTATTCATTGCCAAACGCCGTCTAAACGGGAAATATGGTCAGCATTATGCAAATATTGCCAGACTGCTTTACTATTTTTTACCTAAATACAAACGCAGTTTATGCTTCTTTAATCAACGTGGGCGATTGCAGAGTAACTATTACAAAATTTGTAGTATTACAACTGCATCTTTTCACATTCACATTCACTCTCTCTGCCTCTGTCTAGTCTGGCAACTTTACGTTTTTGAGATTGCAAACCTTGCCGATAAATTATCGATATCAAACAATTTCAATTATTACTATTTACCGCACAATTTTGTCACGCACTGAGGACAGACAGAATAGCTTTCACCTGTAATATTCATGGTATATGAAAACAAGGTAGTTCCAAGGTTTTACAGTTATGAGGATTTTAATGCCTGATGAGAGAAAAAGGCCCAAATGGCGCCACCTTCAATTTATTACACCATAGCTACTGCTGCTATGAGTTTGTGAAGTATTAGCGAATCTGTACCGTAGTTATAAGCACTTATTTAAATGCCTTAAAACTAGCTTTTTTTGTTGCTATTGAAATTTTTTTTTTTTTTAACCAAAACCTTCTTATAAATTGAAGTGAGAACGAAATAAGTTCGTAAATATTCGTTATATACGATATTCGATGGCATTGCCTCGTATCGTCAAAATTGAATAAAATATCCGTTTTCTAGAAAATATACAATAGTTATAGGTTTTGAAGACCCACATTCGCGTACTAATTCAACAATTTCCCTTTGATCTTCAATTCCTATACGGCAAAATTGTCCGAATTCGATTGCCTAAAATAACTAAATTCGTTCCTTAGTTTTTTTAAAAACACAATTTACACGTTTATTTCTTCTTTTAGCTAATACAATTTAATTGTGCCTATTTTGGTTTTGTCTTCAAATTACCAATCGTTTTACATTTCTCAATGAAGTCACTTTGAAAAAGCTCTGCTTA
Source organism: Stegana nigrithorax (assembly GCA_037044495.1). Taxonomy (NCBI): domain Eukaryota; kingdom Metazoa; phylum Arthropoda; class Insecta; order Diptera; family Drosophilidae; genus Stegana; species Stegana nigrithorax. The sequence goes on along the minus strand of JBAMBQ010005352.1, from coordinate 754,846 downwards.
TGCTAACATTGTGTTGTACAAAAATGTAAATAAGAATGCTCATACATGGTTTGTAATAAAAAAAAATTTAAAAAAAAAAATAAAGCAACCAAAACACAATATCGTAATTTACGGTTGCAATGAACTTTCAACTTATGGAATTAGACATGTAAATAATAAACTAAACTATGGGCATTGTTTCATAATTTCGTATTATTTTGTGTTTTACTACTATTTGCTTCTTTGTTTCTGTTTGTTTTGTTTTTTGTTTCTGACTTCTTAACTTGACAAATGTGGACGCCCTCAAGGCGTGCGTTTTTGTTTTCATGCAAGTAGGCAACTTAAGGTTTTATGTTCGTTTGTCTGTTTGTAAGTATGTAGTATTGTAAATCTAAAGGAGCTTCTTGATGGTTGCGATCAAACGATCCGCATTTGCTCCAACGAAGTCGTCGACAATCTCGCGCTTCTTAATGAATTTGAAAGTGGGCATGCTGGAGATCTTGTATTCCATGGCGATATCTTCGCAGTTGTCAACATCGACCTGTGAAATTCAACGCAATATTTGTTTTAGTAAAGGCAACAGCAACAAATAATTTCATATGCTACTACAGCATACCTTAATGACAACAATTTTATCGGCATACTCCTTTGCGATTTCCTCCAGCTTTGGCGCAATCATTTTGCAAGGACCACACCATTCGGCAAAGAAGTCAACAATGACAAGTTTGTCGCCAGCGTTCAGCAGCTGTGCGTCGAAATCAGCCTGGAAAAAAAACAAAAGCAAATGTAAATCAGCACATACTCAACGACATATCACATTAAAGATTGGTAAAAGTTGATGAGCATGTAGGCATGTGTCTACACTTGATCGCAAGTCAGTTGGCTGGCCGGCTGCTGGTCTTACAAAGTGCATACTCTTATAGTGTACCTGTGCTAACTTGAGTCATCATCACGTAAGAATGGCAAGTGTTATTTTTCTTATTAATTTTAATTTAAATGCGTAATCCCGGCATGTTAAGCGACTAGAACTGCCTTCATTGTTGTTACATTATAAGTAATTAATAAGTTTTTTTAGAATTCCCCCAATCTCGATGAGATTTATCAATCACGTTGCGATAAGCAGTAATGACATTGAAATTAAAATAATTTTTCGCATTTTGCTTTTTAAGTATGCAAAGCTCAACCAACTGGCTTCAAATTGTGCAGTACAGCACAGTTCCTGAGCAAATGCTGACACACACCTCAAAGTTGTTGTTGTTGTGAAAATAATTTACCCCGGTAAGCGCTAATTGCGGCATCCCACTAATGCATATGGCAGCAAGTTTTTCAAAACGCAAACAGCCTTAGCAACAACAATAAAATATTGCAAATTATATATATTTAATGTATTTAAGCAAACAAAACGAATTTCCCGCAAAAATAAAAAACCTTTAATCTAAAGGTGAAAAAATAAACACAAATGGCAAATTGCATTTATCTGTTCAAATAAAAATGTGGTTTAGTAAATATGTACTTAATTTTGAGGTTGCACACTGAATTTTAATGATTTTTCGTTTCCAACATTTGGAGAGTGCGATTAGATTGTAGGTTGACTGATAAGGAACGCCTATGATAGCGACACGTCAAAACTAGCAAAATTGCGAACGGAGCAGCAATCGAAAAAAAAAAACAGCAGACCCTAAAACTGGAAGACGGGTCAAGACTTGAAAGCTTTCAGGTTAAAATAATAAGTCACTTTAGGGGATAAACAAAAACCCAAAGCGACTATAGGGCGGCACAGTGGAGACTAAGCAGGCACAGGTACATGATTTACGTTGGGAGAATGTAAGTGCAAAGTATGAAGCGCTGAAATTGAGCAAATTTAACATAGGAACTTTTTTGAGTGAAAATTATTTGTTTTGATGAAAAACACTGACAGTGGACACACCTTTTGCGTGTATTTCAGTAAATAAATATAAACTAATTGGGTCAATTCACAAACAACTCCCCAATTGATATGATATTGTGTAGAGAAATCGATAAAAATATAATTTACTAATGTTCACCGAAGCGAAGGCCAACGTGGCTTAGGGACTGACTAAATAAATCGCAATGAATGAAAGGGCGTGTAAAAAAAAAAGATAGCAATCGAGCTGCTACCAATAATTGCAGATTGCAAGTTACACTGTTAAAAAATAAATAAAAGTAAGCGCAGTGGAAAAATGGAAACGAGAAGAAAAAGAAACCAATGTGAATAGAACACACTGAAGACAGAACTGGATTTGAATTCTTGAATCTTGCACGCTTATGCAAGGTTCCAGTGTGCAAAATTGTGCGCTGTCTGCTAGTAGAGACTTCACTGCATAAATTGTTGCATACTGCAAGTATGGATTGCCGAGGCAAACACAAAGTCCCCTAGATAGACAAAAATCAATAATAGGTAATATCCAGCCACGCTGCCCACAGAATTGATTTTTTGACTGTTGCTGTCCAATGGAATTCTACATAACTGCCACGTATCTCGGAAGACATGTCTAGTCGGCTGTAATTGCACATTTTCTGACTTCACACAATTCCAGCTTCAAGCCAAGACCTGCAGTGTATTATTCGCGACTTCTTTCAGAAAGTCATTGCACCTATGCCAAGTGTTTGTTTATTGTTTCGATACAACTGTGTATATAAAGCAAAAAGAATGAATGTGAACAATAAAAGCTTAACAGAAAAGATACTCGTCATAATTTAATTTCAGCGCTTATAAAACTTCTCACTTAAGTTGAAGTCTAATCCATTGACTAATTTCTAAGTTGGACGCATGAATCATATGAAAAAAAATGTAAATAGCCACACGATTCGTGTTGCAAATTACCATAATTAATCAAGGTGAACACAAACAACTGAACAACAGCAATAAACATGAACAACAATGACGACAATCAAATTGCAGATCAACAACGGAACAAACCGAAACGGTTAAAAAATGTTCTACTCGAAGCGATGGCTAACCAAAAGACGCCCACAATTATTGATCGCTTCCGTCGGACGTTACTGAAAATTGTCATCAAGCGAGAGCTGCTCAGAAATTCAAATGTTTAACAATTCTGTACATTAATAAAGTTCATTTTATTATGACTAATATTCGCTTTGCATTACTCATTGGCTTTTGCTACAATGATTAAATAATTTTTGTGAATATTGATTTGTCTGTTTATGAGCATAGAATCAGAGTTGGCATGCCATGTTTGGCAGCCTTCAAAGATCTCCACATAATCGCCATGACTCACATCCAAGACATTAAATAGAAGTAATGAGTTGGCTCGAATGTACAAGTATGAGTGTAGAATTAAAAAAAAACTAAAAAATTCTTTATTCTTCTTAACAAACAAACTAAGGAACCAGTGTCGACATTGATAACATAAGCCAAACAATAGAACTTCCAAACCCTTCGCCTAACAGGGGACAGGAAACCCAGTTTATGTTGATATGCTGACATCGAATGAACAGTCATAAGCTTAAACTGTGCCACTGTACAAGAAAACTCAAAATGTAACTGCGACATAACATCTGAGATTAACGAACAAACATTAAAATATATATTATTAATATATATTTCAGAAAGCCACAGAAAGTCGGGAATGAGTAATCTAAAGCTGCTTAAACTCGACAATCAGCAAACCACATCCTAGCCAACAAATTCAAAGAACTGCTTTTGTTATTCACTTCACAGTTTTTATAATTATAAATAAATTCGTTTATGAATCAAAAACCAATCCGATAAAAAATTTCAATAATAATTTCGCACAACGTAATTAAAATTGAATTTCGTTTAAAATTAAATTCATTTAAAAATAAAATAGTCAAAAATTACGAAAATACACAAATAAATGAATAATTTAAAAACCTGAATTCAAATAATAAAAATATATTTAGATGCAATAATTAAATCTTTAAAAATTTATAATAATCTTTTATTGAACTAGTTGAAAGCAAACAAATTGAATATTAAATCATTGCTCATTAAATAAAAAAGTTATGCTTTGAACACGACAAAATCGAAGAAATCCCAAAGGTTAACATATTCCGATTCTTTTAATTCGTTGTGTAAATGTGTGACAACTTAAAATTCAATTTTTTTTATAAATTTTGGCGCGCATACAATTTTCCCCTACTGCATAGGCCCACGTGTTAACTTACACCTGATAATAATTTGTAATCCGATATAGACAAGTGAACAGTCTGGCTATCGCAGCTCTAGCACTTAAATTTTATTTCACCATTAAAATTGTTGTGTAGTCTTATCAGAAAGCAATTAACTCTTATATACTTTGTAGATGTATACATGATATACATACATACGTACATATCTATATAGTATTCAAAGCAACTTCATGTTGGTATTATTTTCGAAAATAGCCACATTTTGCTATTGTAGGTATAAAGAAAGATCCAAGGATAGGATAACGTTAGATTAATTATTTGCATGTAGCATTATTCTTTTTTACTAAGATTTGTTTAGTTATACATATTACTAATATTATTCACCGTTCTTGTGTAATATAAAATATGCATACGAATGGATCTGCAAAAGTCAACTTAATCAACCTTGCTGTGAGAACCGGTTTTACTTTCAGCACAATAATATTGAAAAACCGTGACTAAAAATCATGTAAGCATTCTAAAGCCGAGCAAAAAATTCGAACCCAGTCTCGAAGAAACACCCCGTGCCGTCCCTCACCAAAATACAGTCGAGACCGCTAGTCACCACACAGGTCGGGTTGAGACAACATGAGATTTATATTGTTGGCAGTTGGCTTTTCTGATCGAATCATTAAAAACTTGTAACGACTCGTCACGCAGCCTACATTTTAATTCTATATATTTAAATATATATAATCTTCTCATAACAATGTTCGCAGCATCAAATTGTATAGCAACATGTGAACTATTTTATGCCAATTAATAACCAAGTTGTTTTGAGTAAAATTTATGAAGATTAGGAAAAAAAAAATGCTACTATATCACTTCAGTCCCCTGCTCAAAACAACACAAAAGAGAAAACTTATAGAGTCGGAGACAGACGGAAAACAGCAACAAATTTAAAAAAAAAATAACCTTTACAGATAGTAAATCAGCGAAGTCATTGCGGCTAAACTAAACTATACGCAACGAATGTTGTAGAAGTTTGTGGCTGCGTTGGTAATTAGGTTATTTGGTAGTTTGAATACATGTTGACTTTATTTTTTGGTTTTATAATTCTTTAAGTGCTTTTCAATAAGCATTGCCAAAAAATATGTATCGCATTTATAAGTTTATACATACGAAATAACATTATTATTGGATGATATCATTGCTGGTTTCTGGTTTCCTTTTTTTATGGTCTTTCTATTTTGCTTTTGCCGATTTTTTTCTGTTTCTTTTGTTGTTGTTTTCTGTCAGTCTATGCGTGTTATAAAAAACGAACAATGATGAGACCGGAACGCCGCAAAAAGCACATAAAAAATAACGCGGCTAGAAGAAAATGAAACAAACTTGGTGTTCGACGGCGCTTTAGTTTTATTACTCAACAGCAACGGAATGTCAGACGACAGACAGACAGACTGACTGACGAGAAAACTATCACTTGAGTGGGAAATCACTGAAACTTTGGTAATTGGCACGAAATTCTGTGCATCCGTTTTATATTTGCCACTATTAACTCACCTTATCCGCAACAATGTGAACCATTTTTGATTAGAGCTTTTCGATTTTTTACTAAATGCAAAATGCGATAAATAATAATTTAATTTACGTTTTGCACGCGTACACAACCGTCACGAGTAACTTGAACTTTGAGAATGCCAAATTAGACACGACATGGAAAAAAACAGCAACAGCAGAAAAAACGGTGCTGTGCAATAACACTGAAGCTTCAGAAGCAGTGATGAACAACGTAAAACCGTCTTTGTTTTTGCTCACGTGATGCTAACACTTAGTGAGCACAAAAACACAGTTGTCTTTCGGTCTAAAGTCACTATGTATAACTTGCCTTTTCTGATTTGCGAAATAACGCATGATGCGGTTGCATGGAAAGAATGTTTTTGTTGAAACGGGATGGCGAGTGTTTACAAAAACACTGAAAAAAGTAGTTTACAAAAATTAATTTTGCAAAAATGGTTAAAATTGCAAATGGCTTCAATGCAAGCAATATTTTTATTATTCCCGGGTTCTGATTTCCACTTCAACTATTTTTATAGCGGAATTGATGTCAAAACGTAACGTTTGGTGTGCACATTTTCACTTCCACTAGAATTTACGTGAAACTGATTCCACTTACTTTTAAGCAAGTCATTTCCAATCGCATCTCAAATATCTAATTAAATTGCCACTACACTACATCAATTTTTGTATTTTTGATTCATGTTTCCGGTTTATTTTAGTGTTCTTACTTCATATGTTTTGAGAAGTTTCACATTTTTAATTATTTACTTTTGCACGTACTTCAAAAAGCAGACAATTCAAGTGGCAACATCCAACTTTTCAACAAAACAAGTGGAAATGCTCTTAATTCGATTATTATGGTTTGCAACTCTGGAAGCACTTTTTCATGTGCGCAAATTTAAAAAAAGTACGTTAAATTACATCTGATCTGAGTTCTCTTGATTGTAATGTGTAAGTATTTTTGCAGTTAAATTAGGTTTTTATTAGTTTAAATGATCAATCTATTTATAGATTAAAGAGGAAAACACTTCAGTAAGATATCATTTATGTTAGAAAGCAAAAGACTGCTGAGTCGGCTGCTGAGAGCAAGTGGTATTCTAAATATGCATGCATACTTAGCCACCTTCCAAACTAAAAACTAGAAAGGCAGGGCTATAGTCGGTCGTAACCGACTATAGAAAACCCTGTACCGAAGGCAAAACTTAATATATTTTTTTGTTGCTTTAATATTTTGTATTCATTATGTAAGGATATCTCAAGAAAAAAAATTTTTTTTTTTGTAAAAGCCATTTTTCGGCCGTTCGTTCCTATGGCATCTATATGTTATAGTGCACCGATATTTATCATATTTAGGAATATGATTAGAGTTTACTTAGAATCAATAAATCCATAATTTGGTAACGATATCTTAATAAACAAAAAAGTTTTTCTCAGTAAATGTTGTTTTTCGGCCGATCCTTCCTATGGCAGCTATATGTTATAGTAAACTGATATTTATAATATTCGGGAATATTATTGGATATTACTTGGAATTGGTAAATCCAAAATTTGATAACGATTGCTTAATATACAAAAAAGTTTTTCTCAGTAAATGTTGTTTTTTGGCCGATCATTCCTATGACAGCTATATGATATAGTAAACCGATATACATAGTTTTTAGATAAGTGATTGGACATTAGGTAAAACAATTAAATCCCAAATTTTGTAAACATATCATAAAAAATAAAGCGGTTTTTGTTACTAAATATGGCTTTTTGGCCGATCATTCCTATGGCAGCTATGTGTTATAGATCGAATATCGAAAAAAAAAAATAAACTCGTTATGCCTATGGATTGGCAGTCTTCGTGCCAAATTTGGTGGTTGTAGGTCTTACCGTTTCCGAGATCCGTGCGTTCATACGGACAGACGGACAGACGGACATGGCTATATCGACTCGCCTTTCGATGCTGATCAAGAATATATATACTTTGTGGGGTTTGCCACGCCTCCTTCTGCCTGTTACATACATTTGCACAACTTTAATATACCCTTTACCATTTTTTGGTACAGGGTATAATGAGCTATTGGGAATGTCATTTTGCTGATTTTACGCACTTTTTAATGTTTACAAACAAAAATCAAATCAGCCAATTGATAGCAAAGCGTATCAATAATTCATGCGGAATTCAGAACACCAAATGCGGAATCAATTCAATTTCGCCAGTTTCATTTCATATTGAAAACCAAACAGTACCAAGGAGTATAACTTTGTAACTCTACCATAAGACTACACTCATGTTCTTCGGTAGGTTGTCAACCCTATCATGGAGATTTTAGCTGACCGCTAAAAATTTCATATGAACTTCGTGATTCACATTTCAGCAAACACGTTGGGCTACGGCGTCTTTAGTTAATCTATCTTTTGTAGAGCGAAGCTGGTCAAATTTGAATTTTGCTTTTGTAAAATGGCATCAGAAAAGGAAATTCGTCGTGAAGGTAAATAACTTTCAATACAATACGTCAATTAAACTAATAAAAAAAGTGAATAAGCTAAATTCTCAAAGCACTAATGCAAATATGTATATTAAACTTAATTAAAAATAAATCGAATTCGCTTGTTCAGAACTATTTTGAAACAATTGAGTTATAAAATGTACAAATTGGTTATTCTACATCCTGTCATATTAAATATCCATTATGGGATTGCAGTTAACGTTAGAACGTTTCCAAGAATTACAAACACTATTGCCGGAATATCTATAAATGTTTGTGTGTGTCTAAACTGAATTGTTCATAGTCCATTTGAAAATACTTGCTAAAGGTAAATCAAAATAAAGTATTATGGTCTAAAAAAAAGCGTTTTGTTAATAAAATTATAAAATTTTATAGTAACTTCTAATGTGGTATTTTTTCAATAATATTCTTATGCCTATTCTTTTATTAGAGAATGTGCTTAAAAACATACAGTGAGTCACTTAAGTATTTTGCTAATTGGTTTTCATGCAAAAATTTGATTTTGTTGGCTTATAAAATAACAACAATGGAAAAAATAGAAAAAAAAATGTTGCTCTTCTGCTAGAGGCATATTTTCACAACAAGTTAACCCAACTACGGATCATATACGATGATCCATTAGCTAGCTATTGAGGCGCAATCATTTTCTGCCGAAAGTTTCGATCTCACAAAAGTATTTTGCCTCGCAACAAAGTACACGTGGTTTCCATATTTCCTATTAAATTTGCCTCAATTGCGTGGAAATTATGCATGCTGTACTTGCTGCTAAGGCAATAAGTTAGTGTTGTGTACAATTTCGATGTGATCGTGCTGCTTTAGTAACCCAAAATGGCTAAAGGAAAAGAAATCAATAATGCGCAGAGAAAAATCCTTTTATGGCCACCTTTAAATGCTGACAACACGAATTGATAGGGAAATCCTTAAGGAAAACCGGGAAAACCCACATTTGGCAGCACCAAAAATTAACGACAAATAGTTGACACTTATGCCTACACTTCTGTGCGATGAAACAGACCCAGGGCCAAAAATATCCATGGGTCGTGTGGCAAGAAAGAAATCGCTAGTTTCGTCAGTTAACAAAGAAAGCAGTTGTTGCTCGCAAGGAGCAACCAAACTACGACTTTGAAGTTTCGGATGGGCGAAATCTTCACTGATGGAATCAATTACAACCTTTTCGGATCAGTTGGGCGTCACATGGTCTGGCGCAAGCCAAATAAATCGTTAAATATTGAAAATAGTGATATCAGCGATTTTTGCCTTGCCACACGACCCATGGATATTTTTGGCCCTGGGATCCATCTAAGTGACTCACTGTAGTTAGATTTAGAAGCTACATTTTTTTTTTCAGCCGATGTCGCCAAAGTAACCGCAAAGTTGTGCTTAGAACCTGAGTATTCGGACATAACTTTTATTGTTGAGGGTCAGAAATTGCCAGCACATCGTAATATTTTAGCTGCGAGTTGTGATTACTTTCGAGGTTTACTCTTTGGCTACTTTTTGGAATCGAAACAGACTGAAATCCAGTTGGAAGAGCCTTTAGACGCTTTTAAACTTGTCTTGAAATATGTCTACACCGGATGCATCAATCTGAATGGTGTTGTGGACAATGTGGTCATAGACCTCTTGCATTTGACACATAAGTTTGGCTTAAATGATGTAATGCCAGATGTTTGCAATCATCTGCAAAATCGTTTGTCACTTTCCAATGTTTGTGACATACTGTCGGCGGCTTCAGACCATTCTTTAAAGGAACTAGAAAATGCAACTTTGGCATTTATCGATGAAAATGCTATGGACTTAATAACAGGCCACCATTTGAATAGTCTGTCAAAAGTAAGTAGTCCTTTTAGTTTGAGATTAAACTTAAATAATATCGTTTCAGGAGCTTCTCTCGGCGGTGATTAGTCGTGATGACTTCCCTGGGCCCGAGTTGGATATTTTCAAAGCTGTTATGGCATGGGGAAAGGACAAACCCGAAGACGAACTCAAGGTTTGTAATCAGTAAAATAGTATTATACCGTGCTTAGAAGATATCGTTATGCAATAGGCAGCGCTAATAAATGTGCGATTCGCACTGATGCAAATCTATGAGGTTCTCGAGGTCGTGGAACCTACAGGTGTTCTGGAAGCCTCTGAAATAAGTGATGCAGTAGTGCAGATTAAAACATTGAAAGATCTGCCATTTAGAACTGCAAAACTACATCGTGATCAATGGGAATATACCGGTATTATAGACCATCACAAGAAGTATTCCATTGGTTTCAATAATGATAAATTTGTTATGATCGAAATGAGCACGACCGCTTTTATAAATACGATATCAATGGAACTTTTAAATAATATGTTGACCTACAATATTGATGTATCAAGTGATAAAAAGGAGTGGCGTCGTGTTGTCACTTATGAAAATTTTGATTGTTTTATGGAGCAAAAATTATTCTTCGACATGCAGTCAGTTCGTTATGTTTGCATTCATTTTCCAAACGACGCTCTAGACGTAAGTTTAATTAATTTTTAATTACGAATATTTTGACAGAATAAATAATAATGCAGGGGATTGGATTTTTTCAAACTGAGCATTTAATCAAAGATGTACCAATTATGATTGATGGATTTGTGGCACCAAATTATAATTTCTATGCAATGACTAAATGCTACGTATGGAGAGAAAATTCCAGTGTGGCGGTTATACATCAGCCATTATTTGTTAATTGCATTTTCTTTGAGGATTCCCCTGAAGATCTTACTAAACTGGAATCGTCGTCAGATGGTAAAACTTTTAAGAATTGTTTAATTCAATCAGATTCGACTAACAATATGTATTTTTTCGAATCACATGTCGTGTGCTATTTACGTATCACGTTTAAGAGCAACAAATCGTTGACAGATCAGGATAACATTCACTGTTTTTTTAGTAATCTTAAACCAAACTTATTTATTAAATAAAAGTTGCCATCAACAAAAATAAGATTATTTACGAAATGTTCTCAAATCTGATCAGAATCAGAAAAACAAAGTACATGAATTTATCATTAAGTTTTTATATTATGTGGTCTTAAAAAGAATCCAGACAGTTTATCTATATCAATGTAAACCTGCTGACTAACAATAAAACGATTGAACGTAAAAAGGTCTGAACTGTTTTTTTTTTTTTAGATGTTTGGTTTGTATAACTTCCTATATTTTTTCAGAAATATTGAATAAATCGGTTCTCGCCTGATAACCGAAATTAAGCAACGGCGGGCGCGATTAGCACTTAGATTGGGGTCCCCGAGCGCTTGGGAAAAATCAAGTTTCAATTAAGGACAAGATACGAGAAAACCAGACTTCGATTATTTGTATATATTCCGTCATAAACTTGTTACAAAAAACTTCCATTAGTTGATTTACACACTTTATTAATATTTTTAAACAAACTTTTAATTCAGATATAAAAAATTATATGTTTCAGTAAAATTAAAGAAAGTTTATTCAAGCTCAGCAATGTAATTATAATGTAATGTATGTTCAAAATGGGGTTTTAATTTAGTTATCCATTATAATTTGGTCCAACTTCAATTTATTTGTATGTTTCTTCATTGAATATCTTTATGTGTAAATGCTTATATTGATGCTTCATCCAAGATAACATACCTTCGCCACATGGACCCATGAGTAATTCGAGATAACGCAAATGTTGCAAGAGTTCATGTGGTAAGAAATCGAAGGAATACACACGAATATCACGCATGATTAAAGATCTTAACGAGTTCATGTTGTCTAGTAAAGGTGTAAACATACTCTCTTCAAACAATTCGGCATCATAATCTTCACAAAATCTGGTACCACTAATATCCAGGTATACCAATTGTGGCGCAACAAGCTGCAAACACTCAACATATTCGTCATTCCACTTAATGTTATGTATAGATAGCGATGTCAGTCTGCCACTATCAGCGCCACCCACGCAAATCGGTCGTAATATGTTAAATACTTGATACTCTTCATCATCTTCATCCTCTTCATCCCCTTCCTCATATTCATCCTCATCGTCATAATCAAAGTCAATAGTTAGTGTGAAACTGGTCAAAAGGCTGCCTACGATTTTTAGTTGGTCAGCATTAACTAGCGGCAGTTTAGTCCCATTGATAGTGTACTTCTTACGGAGTTCAATTTGTCGCCTTATAAGCATTTGCAGACGCAAGCACAGATTATCCATTAGCAACACCAGTTGGTCTACTGTGATGTACTGCAGAATGTGTATCAGACAGTCGTCATTAAGATCGAGAAGTTGTACTTGCATTGCGTACAAATTACTTTGCTTAGCTGGAGATGAAGTCATACTTGATTGTGATTGAAGTGATTGTTGCGTTGGAGATGACATTTCGAAAACTGATTTCGATCATGTATTGGAACTCAATCGTAGATCTGCGGTTCAAATTTTGATGAATAGTTTAAATATTAATGTTTAATAAAACGAGTAAACCATTTTATAATATAATTTGTGTATCGCGATCCCTTACCGTAATTAAATTTGCTGTAATAACTTCACCAACTTCACTCTTTTAACCTCACTATATTCAAAATGGACGCTCCTTGATTCCTTTAAATTTCATCACAAAAATAGAGTTGTCAGAGTATATTTAGCAATTTTGTGTAATAACTTTTGAGTGTTGTATTCTACAATATTTTTAAATAGATATTCAACGTTTTCACCATTAGTTGCATTCGTACTTACTTCTAAATTTCCTCCTCTAATAATATATTCCAGTATCATTAGTGTCTCTTTGTTAGACCATTTCTTCATCACAAAAAAGCTAAGGCAAAAACTGTTGTTTATGTACAACAACAACAGCAGCAACACTAGCCGCCAACAACCATTGTGGCACTTATTGTGTGGGAGAGTGAGAAAGAATGGCTGCGTGCTCTGCAAGCCCTATTCCTCATCAACAACACTGTATCAGTGGTGAGCAACGTAAAATCCAGCTTATGTGGGTCCCGTCCAGCATAGTCCCCACTGTATTGTAGAGGTGTCAAACTATCGATGGTCACACCATCGATAGTTTTCGATATTTTTAAAAAAACTATCGATATTATCGCGATAGTATCGTTAAAGAAGAAATGAAAAAAAAAATCTTTAATGGAATCTGCAAAAATATTAATTATATGTAATATGGACTCATTATGCGTTTACACAACTGTGGTGTATCACCTATCAAATTTTCTTACCGTCAGCCATCTCGAAAACTGTACTAACAATACGCCTTCAGCACTACATGCACCACCCGCACAATTAGCACTACCTGCTTAATCAGCACCACCACCGAAAAAATGTAAAATTGAACAAAATTTAACTATTTTATCAAATAGAATTTTCGGAGGGGAAATTACCTGCGCATCGAATGTTCCATAGAAATTTTAGTGATGAAGTTCACAATGTTACATTACAAAGTGACTATCGATAGTATTTTAAAACCATCGATAGTGTTTGAAAATTAAAACTATCGATACTATCGATAGTACCATCGATAGTTTGACACCTCTACTGTATTGTACTAAATGATGAAAGTTATGTCGTCAGTGCATTATTTATCGACAGGGACTTGATATGCTCAACCTCCAAGGTGACATCCCTGTTGTCACTTTTGGTTATTTCGTGCAGTGCCAAAATTAAAGGACAAGACCCTGTGATGATTTATGTAGTAAAATGGCCGCCATTGGGAGAACACAGCATAACCATAAATTATTGGCACTATCTCTAATTTCTTGACCAACATGAAACGTTAATATAACGAATTATGTAGGGTGGTCATCGGGTTAGGATAGTTAGCTTTCTTAGAAAGCGAGAAATAGATGTTTTGGTAGTGCAGGCAGTGAGTTATGTTACGTTTTAAATTTAGAATGCAAACAGTGCAAAAAGTGATAATTTCTTTTCCGTGTATAGGAGTACAGCTCATAAACTTTTTTTAAGTTTGGTAAAATAATGCGTTTAATTTGTATACATGTAGATGACAAAGATGAACTATTGTTGAATCGTAACACCGGTGCCATCTAAGCTATGAGAGAGTTGATAATATAACGTAAGAAAAGCTTGCAGTGTTTTGTCACCTGTTCTCAGCACTAATAAAGATTGCTTTGTACGACAATTATTTGTGAATCTAACTGGGGTGCTGAGAAAGCTCATAAAATTAAGAATAACAATGATATTCGTTTGGATTTTGGCCGAATCATATTATAACGTAAGTTAAGATAACACATAAGACAGTACCCCCTTTTTCTAATTATCTAGATAACAGAACAGTTGTTTATTACGACTTCTGGGTCATTTTAAGCACGAGCGATAAATAATATGCCTTATCATTATAAGTTTCGAAATTATTTTATATATTTTTTTAAATCTAATTCTCCACGATATTTTTACGCATCATGTAAGCAGCCTTGACCGCTTGACGATTGACTTTGCCATTCGGCGTCTTCTGCAGTTCCTGTACAATCATTGCGCCGCCATTTAGTTCTTTAAACTTAACACCCACATGTGAAGCCACATAGTCGATAACAGCTTGGGCATTTAGTGCACTCCCGGCTTTTTTCACTACTGCTGCTGCCGCAGCATCGCCCACCAACTCATACCAAATTCCAAAAACACAAACATCGACGACGTCGGGCATCTCGGCAATTACTTCCTCGATATCATGTGGATAATACATCATGCCCAGATACTTCAGCATATCCTTCTTCCTGTCAACTAGATACAGATAGTTGTCCTCGTCAAAGTAGCCGATGTCGCCAGAGTGGAACCAACCACTTGCATCTTTCATAGCGTCCGTGGCTTCCTTGTTGCCATAGTAGCCTTCCCAATGTTGACCATTCTGACAGAGGAGCTCACCCACGCAGTTAGGGCCCAGTGGATTTCCCATGTCGTCTATGACCTTAAAGCTTATGCCAGACGTTAAAAGGCCCGTTGCATTGGCTTTTTCCTCTAAATTGCAATTAGAGGCAACCATAGTACCCACTTCTGTAAATCCATAGAAGTTCATGAGAACGCCTGGTGCAGGCATATATTTTTGAAGCAGCCGCTGAGTGGCAACTTTGCATTTGCCGCCACCGAAGAGTAGATGACGTAAGCTACTTAACTCTTTTGCATTGATTTCTGGGCAATTAGCCAAAATGGCTGCATGAGTTACGCCAATCATGCTCATTGTGATTTTGTACTTGGACGTGAGCTCCAGAAATTCTTCTGCTGAGAAGGGATTCTTTGAAATAACTCGCGTTGTGTCATAGACGCCGGCACAAACCATTATTAAAAGCCCCGTGACCCAATCCATCGTACTTGACGTGTACTGTATATCCGCCGACGTAAGGTAACTGCATAGAAGGAAAATATGTTACTTCATATGGTTGATTTCCCCATATCAACTCCCTCACTTCTGATATTCAAATATTTTTCGACTATTCGAGATAGTCACAGCCTTTGGTGTCCCTGTTGTGCCGGAGGAGCAAAGTATTGCCATCGTGCGATTCACACCGTTTGCCAGTTTCGTTGGTCGAAATTTTTTATCGATTCGCGAGCCGAGTATATCCAAAATGGAAGCTACACCCTCAATGTGGCTACTGAGTGTGTAAATCTTTGCGTTTAATTCACGCGTTGCATTTTTAATCTTTTCGTACTCCTGGCCATCACAGAAAATGACTTTGGGTTTCGTTATGCTGAACAGTTTTTGCATTGTAGCTATGGCGAGATAGAAGTAATGCACGAAGTCAAACATATTCTCAGTTTTGTAAATCCCACTCACTTTCTTCCAAGCTGGGATTCACGGCATGAAAAGGTGTGCCATTGAACATGCAGCCATAAACCACCGCAGCGAGGTGTGTTGTGTTTCTGGCGACCAACCCCACAATGTCGTCTTCACAGTAGCCGGTAGACCGCAGCATGGTCGCTACTCTGATGGCATTATCAAGCAATTGCTGCTTAGTCAGTGTCGTGTGTTCGGTGTGCGAAATCTGTTCAAGAAACAGGGTTCACTGTCAATAAATATCTTTATCGTGGATTTTTGACTAGCTTACTTGGCACACACGTTCTGGATCTTTTTGTTCAAAAATAATTTCTCCATTTGTCAATTCATCATCGTAATATTTCTTCTCGTCCTCACCACTCCAAATTTTGAGCACAGGATCATAAGTGACGCCACGCTTTTTGCTGGCATTTAACATTGTCTAGACAACTTTCTAGTACTTTACATGAGTGATTTCACTAAACGAATACTGGATGAGAATCTTTAATCTTTCTATTTATAAGCGTAGCGTAGCGAAGTATTATATGTTGATAATGAGAATGCAAAATTTCATTAGATAAGGGTAGATGCAATCAAGATTTATAATTTAATCTTATTTTTCTTTACATTTGTGCTGTTTGAGGTCTGATGAAATTAAATTAATAGCAAACTGGATATGGACTATCATTTTCATCTTGCTTAAAATTCTTTGAGATAGGCTTTAAGGACTGTCATCCAAATTGTGGGGTTGCAGTCAGTCAAAATTACACAGTATAGCACTCTGCAACATCAACAGCACCAGAGAATATATTACTTAGAAGGCGCATCTCATACAAACGGCATGCCACATTAAAATGACAAAATCAGGCTGCGGCGGGCAGCGTGTGTTGGAAGTCAAACTGCTATAATGCCCTCTGTCGGAAAATATTTTCTGCTTTTTATCTTTGTGTTTCTTTCCTTTGCTAAGCAAGTGCTGCTTGCACTCAACTGACAACTGCTTGTCTTTATTTTGATTTCGGTTTTAATCTTTTGATGTGATTTCAATTGATATTTTTTCCCTTTCTGCCTATTTATATGCTGCTCGCACTAATGCCTAGTGTGGAGTTTGTCTATTTTAGGATGGATTTTTAATGATTGATAAGTAATGAATGAATGGTTAAATATCCAATCCATTTTTGATGCAAATTTTTGCATTATTTAATTTGTAATTAATTTTTAATTTTTATTTTATAAATTATACATATATTATAATTAAACATATTCTCTGCTACTATTTTCAGGGAGCTTTTTTTTAAAGAACTCGTTAGATGGCGCCACTCTGTTAAAAAATAAAACTAATGACTTGATTATTCTAAACGAAGCGGCAAAGAAAGATTTGTTAATTAAAAATATTCAATTCAATGCGATAATAATGAAATTTGTACATTTATTTTTTTTCTTCAATTGGGATTCTTCATGGAATTCATCATTCGTCAGTTATGACGAAAATTATATAGTTTCAGAGGCAAGCCGAAAATTTGTTTCCTTTGTTAAGCCCCAGAGGCTGCAGTAGAGCGGTAAATAACCGATGCCATTATCTTTATCATTTCTGGCTACCTTTAGTTAGATAATGGACAGTTTTCCCAAAATGTAAATGTACTTAGCAAAACTATAAGCCAACAGCTTCCTTCCTAGCTCAGTATAAAACAAACACAAACATGTCATATTTCAATTCTTTTGAGAAGACCGATTGTGCACCTAGGGGCGAATGTAGTGAGGAATATTCCTGAAATGTTCCACCTGTGGGAAATTGCGTTTTCAGCATTGCCACCTTCCATGTGTTTTGTTTATTTCTTTATTTATTTCTTTAAGAATGGACATTATCATATTAACCATTAGAAAACTACATAAAGACTAAATAATAATTACAAATTTCGCTCTACCAACTAACTGAGTAATTGTTCATTAAGTATCAATGTGCCTGCGCCTGATATGCAGTCATCGTGGGTGTTGCTGTCGCTGCGAGTGCGTCGGTTAGACCGCGTGCACCGCTGCTGCCGCCGCCATAGTGGCCTCCAATGCCGCTAGCAGCGCCCGCTGCGCCGCCCACGGCCGCCTCATAGTCATAGTGTCCGTAGTAGTTCGCGATAACATTCACTGTTTTTTTAGTAATCTTAAACCAAACTTATTTAATAAATATTGATTGCCATCAACATAAACAAGATTATTTACGAAATGTTCTCAAATCTGATCAGAATCAGAAAAACAAAGTACATGAATTTATCATTAAGTTTTTATATTATGTGGTCTTAAAACGAATCCAGATAGTTTATCTATATAAATGTAAATCTGCTGATTAACAATAAATCGATTGAACGTAAAAAGGTCTGAACTGTTTTTTTTCAGAAATATTAAATACATCGGTTGTCGCCTGGTTTACTCATTTTGTAAAACATTAATATTTAAACTATTCACCAAAATTTGAACCGCAGATCTACGATTGAGTTCCAATACATGATCGAAATCAGTTTTCGAAATGTCATCCCCAACGCAACAATCACTTCAATCACAATCAAGTATGACTTCATCTCCAACTATTTTTATTGTGTGTGAGAGTGAGGAAGAATGGCTTCGTGCTCTGCAAGCCCTATTCCTCATCAACAACACTGAATCAGTGGTGAGCAACGTAAAATCCAGCTTATGTGGGTCCCGTCCAGCATAGTCCCCACTGTATTGTACTAAATGATGAAAGTCATGTCGTCAGTGCATTAATTATCGACAGGGACTTGATATGCTCAACCTCCAAGGTGACATCCCTGTTGTCACTTTTGGTTATTTCGTGCAGCGCAAAAATTAAAGGACAAGACCCAAAAGAAAATCTGTGATGATGTATGAAGTAAAATGGTCGCCATTGGGAGAACAAAGCATAACTGTAAATTATTGGCCCTGCCTCTAGTTTCTTGACCATGGATAGTCAGCTTTTATAGAAAGCCAGAAATAGATGGTTTTTTGTTTTAAATTTAGAATGCAAGCAGTGCAAAAAATCGTAATCATATTATAACGTAAGTTAAGATAACACATAAGACAGTACCCCCTTTTTCGAATTATCTAGATAACATAACAGTTGTTTATTATTTATCTACGTGTGATAAATGTAAACAATATAAGATAATTATATTGACCGCTTGACGAGCGACTTTGCTATTCAAATTTCATTAGATAAGGGAATATGACATGAAAAAAATCAAAATCCAATGTAATCTTTTTCAGTTTTTTTCCATTCTACTGCTGGTTGAGGTGTGATGGAATTAAATGAAAGAAAACTGAATTTGGTTTATCATACTTTCGCAATCCTGCTTTAATTACTTTGAGATGGGTTTCAGGATTCCTAGTAGCGGGGTTTTCGATTTTAGTTTTTATTGGTAACAAACAAAACAGTCAAATGCTTAATTAAAAATTTCTCTCAATTTTGAGTTCATTTTCACTAAATTCGTGTAATTATTACGCAATAAAAGTCCTCTAAGTAATGGTAACTAAAAATAAAAACTGCGGATTAGAATAGGTTTCGGAAAATAAGGATAGCCATCATTAGTGTATGCATCATGAAATAGAAAAGTTGAACGTGTAGTGTTATAGATAAAAGAAACTGTGTTTTACGCAAATTGAAATTGATTCTGGGGAGAAGTAAGAAAACTGAGCATGTCTGTTTATTAAGTTATGAATTATCTCTTAACAGGACACCAAACATTCATCTCTGATCAGCCAAAATATGGAATGGTAATGCTGATATCGCATACATAAATAAATGAAATTTCTTTCTTGATACCAAACCGTAATAAGATCTGGCATACTTTCAGGAGGAATTTTCTATGATTTAGCTAGACTGGGCCAGCTCAATTGAAGCAGCTTTGTGAATAATAATCTAATATTTTAATGTCATTTCTTGCTGCCATGAGTTACAAAACGGAAAATGTTTTCTTCATATGTCAAACTTAGAGGTTTTCAGACCAAAAAAGAATCCTGTAAACTTAAAATTTTTCTCCTTTAAATTTGCGTGACGATGACGATAACCTAACTGCTAACTGCTCTAGTACTTCCAGTGATAAAAGCAATGATCTTGATTTTGTTATCTGCTGCACGAAACTATGACGCTTTTAAACAAAGCATATCTAAGTATAAAACTGTACCTCCATTCTTCTTATCAAGATAACAGAACAGTTGTTTATTACGACTACTAGGCCATTTCGTGAAAACAATATGCCTTATCATTATAAGTTTTGAGATAATGATATTTACTTATTCGTTTTTAAATTTTATTCTCTATGATATTCTTCTTCATCATGTAAGCAGTCTTGACCGCTTGACGATTGACTTTGCCATTCGGCGTCTTCTGCAGTTCCTGTACAATCATTGCGCCGCCATTTAGTTCTTTAAACTTAACACCCACATGTGAAGCCACATAGTCGATAACAGCTTGGGCATTTAGTGCACTCCCGGCCTTTTTCACTACTGCTGCTGCCGCAGCATCGCCCACCAACTCATACCAAATGCCAAAAACACAAACATCGACGACGTCGGGCATCTCGGCAATTACTTCCTCGATATCATGTGGATAATACATCATGCCCAGATACTTCAGCATATCCTTCTTCCTGTCAACTAGATACAGATAGTTGTCCTCGTCAAAGTAGCCGATGTCGCCAGAGTGGAACCAACCACTTGCATCTTTCATAGCGTCCGTGGCTTCCTTGTTGCCATAGTAGCCTTCCCAATGTTGACCATTCTGACAGAGGAGCTCACCCACGCAGTTAGGGCCCAGTGGATTTCCCATGTCGTCTATGACCTTAAAGCTTATGCCAGACGTTAAAAGGCCCGTTGCATTGGCTTTTTCCTCTAAATTGCAATTAGAGGCAACCATAGTACCCACTTCTGTAAATCCATAGATGTTCATGAGAACGCCTGGTGCAGGCATATATTTTTGAAGCAGCCGCTGAGTGGCAACTTTGCATTTGCCGCCACCGAAGAGTAGATGACGTAAGCTACTCAACTTTTCTGCACTGATTTCTGGATGATTAGTTAAAATGGCGACAAAAGTTGCGTTGATGAAGCACATTGTGATTTTGTACTTAGACGTGAGCTCCAGAAATTCTTCTGCTGAGAAGGGATTACTTGAAATCACTAGTGTTGTGTCATAGATGCTGGCTGAAATCAGTGTAAAAAGTCCCGTGTTCCAATCCACTGTAGTTGACGTATACTGTATGTCCGCCGACGTAAGGTAACTGCATAGAAGGAAAATATGTTACTTCATATGGTTGATTTCCCCATATCAACGCCCTCACTTCTGATGTTCAAATATTTTTCGACTATTCGAGATAGTCACAGCCTTTGGTGTCCCTGTTGTGCCGGAGGAGCAAAGTATTGCCATCGTGCGATTCACACCGTTTGCCAGTTTCGTTGGTCGAAATTTTTTATCGATTCGCAAGCCGAGTATATCCAAAATGGAAGCTACACCCTCAATGTGGCTACTGAGTGTGTAAATCTTTGCGTTTAATTCACGCGTTGCATTTTTAATCTTTTCGTACTCCTGGCCATCACAGAAAATGACTTTGGGTTTCGTTATGCTGAACAGTTTTTGCATTGTAGCTATGGCGAGATAGAAGTAATGCACGAAGTCAAACATATTCTCAGTTTTGTAAATCCCACTCACTTTCTTCCAAGCTG
Source organism: Stegana nigrithorax (assembly GCA_037044495.1). Lineage (NCBI taxonomy): Eukaryota > Metazoa > Arthropoda > Insecta > Diptera > Drosophilidae > Stegana > Stegana nigrithorax. Next base: position 733,248 of record JBAMBQ010005352.1, on the reverse strand, counting down.
GGATTCACGGCATGAAAAGGTGTGCCATTGAACATGCAGCCATAAACCACCGCAGCGAGGTGTGTTGTGTTTCTGGCGACCAACCCCACAATGTCGTCTTCACAGTAGCCGGTAGACCGCAGCATGGTCGCTACTCTGATGGCATTATCAAGCAATTGCTGCTTAGTCAGTGTCGTGTGTTCGGTGTGCGAAATCTGTTCAAGAAACAGGGTTCACTGTCAAAAAATATCTTTATCGTGGATTTTTGACTAGCTTACTTGACACACACGCTCTGGATTTTTTTGCAAATGTTCAAAAATAATTTCTCCATTTGTCAATTCATCGTCGTAATATTTCTTTTCATCTTCAGCACTCCAAATTTTGAGCACAGGATCATAGGTGACGCCACACTTTTTGCTGGCATTTAACATTGTCTACACACCGTTTTAGTACTTTACACGTGCGATTTCACTGAACGAATACTAAATGAGAGTCTTTAACCTTCCTATTTATAAGCGTAGCGTAGCGATGTATTATATGTTGATAATGAGAATTCAAAATTTCATTAGATAAGGGTAGATGCAATAAAGAATTCTTATTTAATCTTTTGAGTTCTTTCCTTCCATTTCTGCGGTATGTGCAGAACAGCAACATCACTTTGTGCTGCGAGGCACTTAATTTTTGAATTTTATTGTATTTTAGGATATCGGACACTGGAGCTGAGGTGTGGTATCGTTGATATTGTAAATGAAACAAAAATAAATCAAATATATGCTTGCAGATCTAGCATACTTTTAGGGAACTTTTTTTAAAAAACTCGTTAGGTGGCGCCACTCTGTTAAAAAATAAAACTAATCACTAGATAAACAAAGCGGCAAAGAAAGTTTCGTGAATTAAAATTAATTAAGCTTAATTAAATGCGATAACAATGAAATTTTTAAATTTATTTTTTTTGGGATTCTTCTTAGAATTCTTCATTTGTCAGTTATGACCATAAATATATATTTTCAGAGGCAAGCCGAAGATGGCGCCAATCACATTGCTAATTTAATTTAGTTTCATTTTTATTTCCTTTCTGAAGCCACAGAGGCTGCTGTAGAGCGGTAAATAACTGATGTATAATTGCCTTTAGTTACGTAATGGAATGTGTTCCCATCACCATCGTTTTTATTTTTTGATGAATTTGCAAATGTACTTGCAAGTAAAAGCAAAACTATAAGCCAACAGCTTCCTTCCAAGAGACGAATTGTGCACCTAGGGGCGAATGTTTCACCAGTGGGAAATTGCGTTTTCAGCATTGCCACCTTTTATGTGTTTTGTTTATTTCTTTATTTATTTCTTTAAGAATGGACATTATTATATTAACCATTAGAAAACTACATAAAGACTAAATAATAATTACAAATTTCGCTCTACCAACTAACTGAGTAATTGTTCATTAAGTATCAATGTGCCTGCGCCTGATATGCAGTCATCGTGGGTGTTGCTGTCGCTGCGAGTGCGTCGGTTAGACCGCGTGCACCGCTGCTGCCGCCGCCATAGTGGCCTCCAATGCCGCTAGCAGCGCCCGCTGCGCCGCCCACGGCCGCCTCATAGTCATAGTGTCCGTAGTAGTTCGCGTGGTCCGTCAACATGGCGCCTTGGCTGTGGCCATTGGCTTCATAAGCCATTGTGGCCGCCGATGTGGACAGTTGTTGTTGCAGTTTTTGCGTTGCCTGTGCCTGGGCACCCGTATCGAAATAATTGACACTATTATAACTATTGGCGCTCTCATAGAAGCTGCCGACTGAGGAACCGAAGTTATTAATTTCATAATCATAATTCACATGTTCGGCGCTTTCTCGCTTCTGCGCTGAGGTTTTCGCTTCGCGATTGTAATAGCAATCGTAGGTCTCCGTTTCGGCATTGTACGGTTGTGTCTCCACGGTCGCATTGTACTTTATTGCGGCCGTTTCGACCTTAGGAAATTCGCCGGAAGTTGTTTGTCCGAGATGCTTTATCTGTGAATAGTTGATGAATTCCGGCTCCGGCGTGGCCAGTTGCGAGGAACTGTCATAGGAGCTGGCATGGTAGACATTGTTGTTGTTGTTGTAACTCGTGTTGTTATTGTAACAGATATTGCCAGCCATGGGCGTATACACCTCAGGCACGGCACACGTATAAGGAGTCTTGGGCAGACCGATATTGGCAGCTGCAGTTGTGCCATGGTAGATGGGATAGTTGTAGGTAATATGCTGGTGATTCACAGTAAAGACATTTGCCGGCGCATCACAGTTGGCATTCGCATGTTCCAGCGAGCCAGACCAGATGCCAGAGTTGCCATAGCTGCCGGTCTGCGCAAGATGCGCATGCGAGTTCTCAATGTAGCAGGTGCAGTGACTGTAGGTAGTGCATTTGCCACAAGCTGTGGATGTTGATCACAGGATAGGTTATATTACTTAATATGGCAAGGAGTAGCTGGCACTTACAGTTGAACTGATAGATCTCCAGCGCCGAGTGTGCTAGGGGATTGGCCGCCGTGCGCTTCAGCACCTTGCCCATGAGATTGTGTTGTTGCTGCAAGAGTAGAAACCTCTTCAGTATTAAGGAGTATAAGTAGCTACCAATCGCGCACCTTAACTTGTTTTACCAGACCCGCAATAACGGATTTCGTCTTAGTTGTGCTGCCATTTCCACGACCCAATGCGCCAGCTGATCGGCCGCTGGCATTGCCCGATGCCGTCGTTAAGGTAACACGCCCAAAAGCACGCTTCGTTATGGTTGAGTTCTTTGGATCGGGCTTCTGATGATCGTGCACTCCTTTGGCTTGAAAAAAGATTGCATTGCCCGAGTGTCGCCAAAAGTGTGTCACTGGGTAGCCGCAGTGGCCGCGACAGGGTTTGATCTCTAAACGTCCACCACGGCAATTTTTATTCGGACATGCTTTGCCCTCCTGCTTTCGCCGCGCTTTATCGCAGATTGCCGGACGCAGATTGATCTTGGTGCCGTTCGGTAGCGTGCAATTCTGCGAGCATACCAACACCCCCAGACAGCTCTTCTTCAGTATATTGACATTGTGATTGTTCGTGTTGCGCATGGCCCAGCCGGAGATGTGCTTTTTGGCTTCCTCATTGTGCAGCGAGTAGATCAAGCGTACATGTCCGTCTGTCCATTCGCTGAACTCATCGAAGTCAATGTCGCTCACTTGTGGTATTATCGCATCGTTAATATCCCAATCACGTTTGGACTTTTGGTTCATTGTTGGTTTGATGTTGTAATTGTAGGCATTTCTGAAAAGAGAATCATCTTATTAGATTCCATGTGCGATTAAAATAAGCAGAAATTTAATTAAGTTTCGATTGCATTTCTGTTAACAAAGTCATGCTAAGAAGGCCACCAATTATATTTCAATCTCTGTGGCGGCATTGGTATATAAGAAGTATATAAAAGTTTTTTTTAGAAAGGTCAATAGGAGGTTTTCGTAACCATCCTTTAACAAATATCAGTTAAGATTATATGAAGAGCACATATGGACATATTTAAATATAATAACTAACATTATGGAGAAACAATACAACTTTACTTCCTAACTTTATATAATACAGGACGAAGGATCAATATCGAATACCAATCCAAATAGTACATTCTGATGCTTTTATTAGTTGATTTTAGATGTAATATGGGCAGGTGGGTTTTGCGCCTACAAGTGTTTTGTTCCCCAATGTATAACAAAGCACCTTAGCTGGCCACTACAATAGAGTCTAATCTGCATGAAAGTGCCTTTGAAGAGTAAAAGTCACAACATCAAAGTTTTCTTTCTCTCTGACAGTTTTATGCCTTTGTGTAAGTGATGGACACTGCACTAGGCTCATGAAATTTTATCTTAATTGTGCCTGACTGTCTGCTTCTTAGTTGCACTACAAACCACGTAAACATGACAGTAACAATTTTGTGTGCGTAGGTCTGCGTACAACGTTTAATTTTACGAGTATGCCTATGTCTTATACGCTTAAGTTATACGCGCAGCTAATCTATGAATCTAGTTACCGTTAACCCAGATTTTAATAACCGAAATGCAATACCCACTAAAACTGAAGACAAATTCAATTCCGGTAATAGAAATGCCATCGGAAACAAAATCGAAACTCATCAAGACTGACACGCCAAGCAATATGCGTAAATTAGAATACTGACAGCGTTCACATTGTCTACATGCTGCGACTTTTGGCAGCACGTCGAACTCTTTCTTCTCTCGCCTCTCTCGCTCTTCTGCTTTATCAGTCGCTCTGTGTGGGAGCGATTAATCGTTAATAGTCGTATGCTTGTTGGAGATTTATAAATGGCGTTTAGTATCCGCATCGTGTGCACAATTAGCCATAAATATCTCTGACCGACGGCGCTACGTTGGGAGCTTAGTTCAAAACACCAAATACCAAGCACGCTGAGACAGACACTCAGGCGAATTGTTGTAGAGATTGTGTCTTAGTGTGGAGCCTCGATAAGTGGTATCGGCAATGGAAACACATTCGCCTGCATTAGCTTAGCCACTTTTTGTCGATAGTTTACTTTACAGTGTTTCATGGAGGATAATATTCTCAAAGAGGGATGTTTAGCTTTTGTGATATTTCTGTTTTAAGCGGTGACACCTGTTAGCCATTGGAAGGCTGATGAGATGCATGAAAATATAAAATTTAATGATAAAATTCAAATTCGTTTGGGATCTCATATTTGAAATGGTTGGAATAAATTGAAAGTTGTTTTCAAGTGGTGCAGAGGATTACTTAGAAAAGTTCTAAAAGAGTAAAGCGTCAAGGACTCTAGAAAATGAGTAACTACAAATATCATGAACAGTTCCTTTATCTTTCATGGGCAGCTGGGATAAGTGATATTTTATTAGTTGGTTTCCGTAAACAGTTAATAATTTATCAGAAGGAGTTTTCTCCGATTTGGCCTAACTCTCATTGGGTCTCATCTTCTATGTAAAGAACACAGTTAGCATCGCTATTTCAAATTAAAAATCGAACAATGCTCAACTCGACTAAGTGAGCGATGTGCGATGTGCGATGTGCGCTACACTGAAATGATTTGATTCTATTGTTTGCACTTGGCAGTCAGCAGGAACACTTATTGGCGCTCAAGTGTGTGCGCACTGTGGGTGTGCTGGGACGCAGTGCCGGTGTTTCGGTTCTCGTGCCGAGCCACTCCGCAGCTCATCTTGACTTGGCTTTGAACTCGTTAGTTGCTAATAGCTGCGCGCTTACCGGGTTGTAGTGAAATTTCTTGCCGCTTGGCTGTCTGCATTGATCATGGGGCCAACGGGCTTAGATCGGTCACTCGCGTGTCCGTCGGCCGGTCCGTGCGTCGGGCAGACGGTTGCTCGCTCGCACACTCACTCGCTTCTCGCTCGCTGTCGTTCATCAAGTGGCGTTATGGTGCTCAGTTTCTTCTCGTGCGGTCTTGGCGTTTCTTTTTGATTTCGTCTTTGTTTTGGGTCAGTAAATTGCTTGTTTAAATTGTTGTTTGACACTTTTCGTCCCCTTGTTCGCGTTGTCTGGCTTATCTGATATTGATAGTGTCAAAGTCATCGGCCGTTGTTGTTGTTATTATTTTAACAACATAATAACTTTGTCACCTACAAAATATTTTCGTATTTTATGTTTTTTTTTTTTTTTTCGTTGGTTTTTCGATTTTATATTTTTGTAGTCTGGTATTGAAATGTTTTGAACTTTAGTGCAGTTGTTATTGTTTTTGCTGTTGCTGTTGACCCTTTACGTTGTGGTTTTTTTCTTTTCGGTGCCTTAGGTCTTTGCCGCGACAACATATGCACGCGTCGATTAGCCCGTGTTGGCCGACTTGGCTTAGTTCGATTTGTTACGCGTGTGGTCCACGGTTGGTGTCTAAACCGTTCTTCGGCGTTAGCTGCATTGTTGGAATTGAAGTGAGTTTTGAATTGTTTTTGTTTTTGTTTTTGTTTTCCCATTTTTTGTGGTGTTTTTTCACTATTATTATGATTATTTCTGTTTTGGTTTCTTGATGCGCGCGTAGATGTATGGTGCGTAAAATGCCATTAACTAAGTTGTAGTCGAAATGGTTAAATTATGCCGCTGTGTGCACAGCATGTGACACCAGGTTGATCGCTTGCTTGGTTGTTGTTGCCGTTGTTCTTGTTAGTCTTGTTGAGAAAGTGATAAAGTGGTTTTCTGTGTGGCAGCGTTTTGTCTTTCTTCGCAATGGGCCGTATGCCGTATGCCGCCTGCCGCCGCTTCTTATGCGTCAGCTTTAATTTTAGTTATTAATAAAAATATTGAAGTGTAGCGGTTTTTTTATTATGTATCGTCAGCAACTAATGCTCAATGGTAGGTAAAGTGTTATTTCGTTAGAGTTAAATTGCATGAAACTCGATGCACTGCATTCCTAAGATTAAAGTGCCAATGAGTCTGACTACGCTTGAAAAAACATAAAAGTGTCTTTCGTTTTTACGTGTATAATGTGGACAAACACTTCATATATAGCAGGAGGATCTCTATGCACGATTTAAAAGAATAGATATTTTATCTTCAAAAAGGTTTTTAAACATTATAATTTTCTTTTTCTTTTTGCTATGCTCATCACCCTATCTATTTTAAATTTATCTCTACTGTTTACCGTGCAGCTCCTGTTTTTCACGTCATCTATATATGTATATAATGGCTTACGGTCTCTCTCTCTCTCTTAAAAGTGAATTAATTTGTTAAAAAAAATTGAGTATAAAGTTGTTTCTCTTCTTACTTAACCGAACTCTATCCATTATTCTTGACAAGGTAAATATTACTAAGATTATTATTTCCTAACTGCTAAAACATCTGAATACTTTTACCATTTTGAACAACTCACCATTTGATTAAATGTCTATGATTTAATATGCAATAGAAATTTTTGATGAATGTCCTTTTTAAGTCCTTAAAAATCTAATCATTCGGAGTCTTTGTAAAGCATCCACTCTAGTTCATTGCTAGTCATTTTCAAAGTCAAAGAAAGGTACGCATACTCTATAAGAATTAGTATTCTTAATAGTATGTGGAAACTAGACAAATTATAGTAATTCGGGTTTATGCAGATCCGCATTCAATATAATTTTATTTCCTTACTTTATATCTTACGATTTATTCTCTATAAAGCTAAACAATAAGACCTTTAAAATAAGCAATGCCAATTATGTAGACAAAAAAAAATTTGATTGATTTTGAAAACTGGTTGAGCCAGAAATCAATTAAATTTATTTATTTATGTGCTCATTTAACAAGTGACGGATCGCGATGCGCATGAGAAAAATTATTGAAACTATGCATATAAAATGAATGCATACTCACAGTATGACCATATTCCAAAATATCCACACGTTAGGTACTTAATCCACACTGCTGCTGCGTTGTATATCTTATGTGGAAGCATTCAATTAAAATAAATATGCAACTGCGACGCTTAACATTTTATGACGCGTGTGCACACGTATTCACTTCAAATTTGGTAAAGATACTTTGTAGCAAATGCACTTCATTGGCACACAGATGCACAGATGCACTTAATTTATTTTCGTTTTATTGTTTGTTAATTAAATGCCACTAAATATTGCCAAACAAAAACACTTCCGGTCGTTTTGTTATCGTTTTGTTACATCGACACAAGAAAGTTGAAGGAAATGTGAAACAGCATTTGTATAAAATATTTCACGGCACTATGCTTATATGCAATAATAGTGATAGTTACACCAACAACAACAACAACAGCAACAAAAACAACAATAAGAGCAGCAACAACAATACAGAGTAACACTTAGCTGACAAAACGGGAACTATAAGTAATTTACCGTTGGTAAAATCTCTTTTGTTTAGCGCGCACGCGACTCTACTCGGATTTTCACTGAACCTGTCTGAGTGTTAAGCATAAAATTTACAAATCTGCCAGATAAATTTCATTCCATATTGTTGTCGTCGTCGTCGTCGTCGCCGTCGTCGCTGTCGTTGTTGTTGTAGTCATCATCAACTGCTGTTGCTGCCGCTGCGGCTTCTTCTTCTGCTGCTATTGCTTCTTTTGCTTGTCATGTTGTTGTTGGCTTGCGTGTTTTGTCAACAATGAAATTATTTTTGTAGCATGGCTCCACCTACAAAACAAAAAGCGAAGAAACACAAAAACAATAGCCAAAGCCAAAAACAATAAAACAGAGAAAGGAAACAACAAGCAAAGCGCCGACGTTGTGCACAGACAAAAGAGCGACACCCGCATAAATTTGGCAAACTCCGAGCGATACGCTACGCTCCATAAACAAGCGACATCATCAACGGCAGCCAACTCCACCAACGGAGTAGGAGTTCGTCCAGCAGCTGCCTGCCGCACTCTGAGGTCATGCATGCGCATGCGTATCTCTGCACGGAGAGATACACTCCGCTGCATTGGTATGCGTGTCTATGCACACACGAAACATTCCAAGCGCCTTCCAGTGTTGGCATGCCTCTGCAATGTTCATTGGTCGGATAAATACCCATGCCTTCACACCAAGCCGCATGTGTGACTGTGTGTGTCTGTGTGTGCCGCTGTATGCGAGTTTGTGGTACGTTGTTTTTGGTATTACTTTTGCACTACAATTGTTTGTGTTGTTGTTGTTGGTGTTTGTAGTCTGGCTGCTTGCTTAATATATGTTAAATATATGCTTAAGAGTGGTTGCTATTGAGTTGGGCATTTTGTTTTTTTTTTTCTTTTCTTTTAATAGAATTTAATTGTATATTTTTTAGGGGGTTTTATCACAAAGCAATTCAACGCTTTTGTTTAAGGATAATCGGTAATTTGGTTAAGCGACAATTTGCTTCTGTGTCCCTTGAGTTAATGATTAAAGCAAATAAAAAAATATAAAAATGCTAACAGACGTTTAAATAATATGCGAGGGAGTTTCTCAGGCGAATGTATGTATTAGTTAACGAACAAGCAAAATTAATTTTATTAATTTAGAATTTTAAATTGCTAAATAATATATTTCATTAGAATATGCGGAAATGCCTTGATTAGCAGTCCAGGCACTCGGAGTACACTTCTTTCTGCTCATTTCGCACCGCTCTGTTCCAAGTTCCTCTGACAGTAAAATAGTAGCTAAACGCATTTAATCGAAGTGCAGTTTAAACCATGCTGACTTATTTCATTTTAGAGGTTTTTTTTATTTTTTTTTTTTTTAATGAAATTCAATAAAAAATTTGTGATGTTTGAAAGGTGATAAGATTTCCTTAAAATATATTTTTTAACTAAATAAAAAATTGTATTCAAATGAATAAATGAAATCATACGAGTATTAGCAAAATTATATAATTTTCGCTTTTATAAGATTTACTTAAAAATAAATAAAAATCGTTGTCTTATTTTGTTGTTTAATCATTAAATGTAACAATATAAAATATCTTAGATTTATTGTCAGCATATCAGTTCGACCTAGAAGTCATCATGACACTCACATAATAATGATGGTGGCACTAATCAGTTTGATGTTTCAACAAAGTCGAGAACAAATAAACAAAATGAAAGAGTAACTGGAAAAATTTGTTTAACAACAACAATAACATGACTGTACACAATAAATATGCGACAAATAGCAACAACAAACCGAAAAAGAATATGTCGACAATTTAGTTTTCACCTGATCAGCCCGCATTGCCATTTAGGCCAAAGTTACAACATTTAAAGAGACTCACCGAGACGTACTGAGACGCTTGCGGTTGGCCAAGTGTGGCAAACAAAGCAGGCAAATTAAATAAAATACAAAAAAAAAAATACAATGAAAATTTATTTTTAAATGACAACAACTACTGTGCTTAGGAACAACAACAAAAGACAAAGAAATTAACAGGCGGCAAATAGGCGTTAAAGAAACTTTTGTTTTAGTCGCTTTGTTAAATGCCGTTGACAGGAAGTGCAACCATTTTTACATTGCAGCAGTTGCGCAGCAAACTGTGACCCATAACGAAAAACGAGCATATACGGGAACATTACAAGAGCGAAATAAAAATGTGACACTGAAGAAGTATTTATAAATAGTAGAAGCGACTAGTCAACGAATTAACAGACATTAAGCCACGAATGCTTATGAAACGACTTCATCAGCGGACTGACTTTGACTCTTTGGCGTTGTCAGCAGTGGCGGCGGTGTTGATGCTCATCAATGCGAAAATTATACGGGTGACAAAAACCTATAGGGCGACAGACAGACAGACAGACAGAAAGACTGGGCTGGACAGACATGCAAACATATTTCGAAAGTCAGTGAGAAAATTTACTATTTTTAACGCATTTTCGTTGTGCCTACGATAAGCATCTGTGGTGGACTCCTCGTACGCAGAAATGGATGATACATGCTCGAACACACTTAGCGGACCCAGCTGGCCCAGGGTTTATTTTTATTGTTTTTTTTTTTTTTTTGTTTTTTTTTCTAAAATGTACAACTTTAAATGCGCATGCTTCATACCTTTGCTTGTACAGAGTTTCATGCTTTTGAAATGAAAGCTGCACACTTTTGCAATTAATTTCTGCTACATACTAGAAAAAAATATAACAATAATAATAAACAAATGTAAAAAATATGAAAAAAATACAAAACACCAAGTGTGGTCTCATCTAATGAAGTTTTGCGTACATTCGATTCGATTCGTGTCGATATCGTTAGCTGTACCCATGCTGTTCGAAAGGCCTGTCATTGAGTTCAAACGCCGTTTGAAATGCTTAGCAAATTAATCATCGCATTGTTAAATAAATAAATTGTAAAAATTGTTTTAGAAAAATTATTAATTATTTAAAATTATTTGAAAATTATTTAAGCTTATTTTGTCTGCACTTGAAGAAAATTTGTGCGCAAGTTTGCCTACAGTTTTAAAAGTTGCTTGGCGTCAGATTCTCTTGGCCTATATGATTACTGATGCGGGAAGCTAATGAAAGGAATTTGATAAGTGATTAAAATTTAATAATAATTTCTTATTTCATAATATACTAGATATTCAAATACAAAATTCAAAAATGATCAGCACTTACACTATGATTTGTTTTAAAAGTTTCTTAAATTTTTATTAGGTCAATTGATTTTTTTATGGTTTTTTTTTTTAACTTTAAGCACATACATTAACTTACTGACTAGCCAACACAATGCTTACAGCCAACATTTCTGATTTACTTTGCCAATTAGGCAAGCTTTTTTCGCTCTGTAAAATAAAATCCATGCTAAAGTAATATCAACAAATCTTTCAAAACAAAAAATAAAAAAATAGAAAAAACAAAAACTAAAACCCATCCAACACATAATCTCCACATAAACCAAAGTGTGACTTGTGGCACCAGACAATCCATTCCATTTACGCAATTAATTGGTCCGCACACTGGGCGGTCGCTTAATAGCAGAAATCTAACCGAGAAACTTTAACAAGCCACAGCAGAGCAACAACAAGCAAAAAGTATACATAAATATGCTCACATATATACAATATGTACATGTATATAAAAGCAAAGGCCATTTAAACATGGATTAACGTTTGTTTATAAATTATTACAATTTTTTTTCCTGGCTATTTCTACTATTAGTTTTTTTGTTGCTGTATTTCCAACAAATGCTCGAAGATTGATTTTGAAAAAAATTTTTGACAAATGCTTTCGAAGATAAAAAAAAAGTGTTAAGCGATGTTAATGGTTTTGGCTTTTGCTATTCGTATATTTGTATATAGATATATGTGCATATATATGTTTTTTTTTTTCAGAGATTATAAACACTACGCAGCTTTAAGTCGAGTTTAATAAATGAGTGTGATTAACCCTTAATTATGATTGGCATTAGATCTTGGAATTTTGTTTGTTTGCTGTTTGGATGAGTCATTTACTTTTGAGTTGAGGAAATTGTTAGACATTTAATATTGACTAAATGTTTTGTTTATTTTTTGGTATTTTGCATTTAAGCTTTGTGCATGCATTTTTAACATTTTTATTTCAAGTTTAAGCAATAAAACAATTTATTAAAATTAATAAACAGAAACAGCTTAAATTTGCAAACAATTTTGTATACATTTTTAGAATCAAAAGTTGATTCCACAAATTTATGTGATTGTAGTAATTTTCGTTGATGACAGTGATTAATCCATTGAGATTCTAGCTAAGAGATGTTCATGTAGCAAGAAATATGAAAACATGTCTCCTTTGATCGTTCAGAAATGAATTGAGTTAATATACACATACTTACCTGTAAGGAACAAGTCAATTTATTTGAACCTTGATATAATAGAAAACAAAAGAAAGTCCCTTGCAAGTTTTTCCTTTCCAACCTGGATACAGAATAATAAACATCATTTTGGTGTGTAAAACTATTTGTGAATCAACAGTTTATATAAAATCAAAACCATTTCCTCTGCTATACATATATTTATATAACATATTTTTGACAATTACAGTTTTAACTAAAAACATGTTACATAAATTTAATTTTATTCAAGCCCTTTCACATGCAACATCTTGTGCTGCTTAACCGGAGGCATACATTTTATAGCCTTTAATTTTCACACCTTGAGTCTTTTGACTGTATTAAAATTTTTGTTTTTTTCTGTTTTTTGTTGAGTATATTTTTTTATAAAAGAAAAAAATTGATTACAAATATTATGAGTCATAAAATTAATTTTATGTCTTCTTTTTTATACAAATTATGCTAAATTATAAACCAAAAGCCGTTGATTTTCGCACGAAAGGTGTCGCTGGACATTTCTTCATTAATATAATATATGCCAGGTAGAAAATTGCTAAAAAATAATAAAGAAAGAAACAAACGCCAAAAAGAACAGAACAAATTGCCAATATAAAATGATACGTGCTCAGTAATCAGTTAAATGGACTGTTGAAAATTTAATGTGAAATTGCTCTGGCACATGGCTGAGGAAGTCAGAACAGTGCTGTGGCCGCCACTGCCGCGACTGTCGCCTGTCCTGGGTGTAATGAGAGGGCAGCCCGTGGTGCTTGTTTAAACAACACCTCCAAAGGCCCCAAGCGAAAAGTATCGCATGCGCAGCCAAATTACATAACAGACGCGCGCACTTGCCCAATATCAAGTAAAGGAACACTTGGAGCATCTGATTGTGGCCACATTGCCCGGCTCACAAGTTGCCTTGCGGCGCTTTTAAGTGCGGTCCTGCGTCGTGCGCCACGTGAGGCGGTGTTGACAGCTAATTGCAAATGCGCCAATTTATTTTCTTCCTGTGTTTTTCATCCTTAAGTTGCCTGAAGCGTGCTTGTGTAGTTTGCTTTGGTTGCTGAAAACGCACAAAGGGTCAAGTTAAAAAAATTATGAAAATAATTTTTGAAGTTTTTATGTTTAAGTATTCAACAATAAAAATCTGCAGTTTTAATTGAAAACTTTCTTATGCTTAAAGAGTTTCAATGAAACGCCTTAATGACCTTGATCTTTATTTATGCGTTCCTTTTATGTCTTGAAAGCTTATCATTATCTGTATTAATTAAGTTGCAGTAAACGAAGCTTAGTCCATGCAAGCGATAAGATAGCGCGATAAAAATTGTTGTTGTTGTTGTTGTTGCTGTTGCTGTTGCTGTTGCTGTTGCGCTACCAGCTTACGGGTGGCGCATGAAATAAGTTTATAATTGATTTGGGCTCAACCTGATTCGAGTTGAAACGTGTTGTGAGGACTTGTTGACTTGTGACTTTTTTTCAACACAAAATGCACTGTAAAATTATTTGCTTGTTATATTATATTTTATTTTATTTAAATTTTTTATATAATTGTAGTAAATGGAAATGAAAAATTATCAATTATATTATTTATAATTACTTTCAGTTATTTATAAAAAGTGTTTTTATTAAAGATATGAATTTTCCTAAATTTTTTTAATATCCTTGCTACGGATTGATGAGCCAGTTTTGTATGTAATATCATTATAAAATAATTATAGACATTTGAAGAGAGTCGAAACAGTAGAGCTGATGAATATCATAACAGATGTATATAAATTGAGTTGCCTTGCCTTTGAAAAAATAAAAATAAAAGTCCCAATAAAACGGCTTCCTTTCTCATTCGTCTTGATTTGAAACACCGTCTGCGAGTATCTTAAGAATTTCACAAACTAAAAAAGATTGGAGTAATAATAAAAATATTATTTCCTGCACAGTGTAAAAGCAAATTACTGCATATTAAAAAAAAAAATTTAAATAAAAAGAAATAACAAAAAAAAAAAAACAAACAAACGTAGCAGATTGAGTATATGCGGCCCTTATGAAACCGTTTAGCTTAATTATGGTTATGTGCACATACAAAAGCTTAAACGTCGATTACAATTGAATGGCAGGGAATGAATTGGAATCAAGTTAAGTTAACTTATCTTAACTTATCATATCATAACGAAAGGGATTATAATAGACATTTAAAGGCTACCATTTAAAAATGATGAGCGCAGAAGGACTTTTCAATTAATTAAATATTCCATAAATGTGCGATTTGGATTATTGAAGTGGCACAAAAACCAAAGATCGCGACTTGCCTACAAAGTTGCTGACGGAGCTTGTCAACAGGTGGTACCGTGTGTGTGTGTGTGTGTGTAGTGCCTGAAGAACTATGCGCAGCGTGCCTAAACAGAAGCGAGGAAGAAGACCAGCCAGCACAAGCAATGAGCACATGAACTCATGAACACATGAACACTCATGGCAATAATTAACGGGCACGGGTTAAGTGCACAGACAGCCGACACAAGCCAAAATGAACGGTGTGGAGCAGCAGCAGCAGCAGCAGCAGCAGAGCGCAGGAGCGGCAGAGTTACAATGAACCAGCTGCAGCAGCAATTCTTGATTATGATGATGATGATGTTGTTGTTGATGTTGATGTTGTGGTTGGCGTTATTGTTGTTGTTGTTGTTGTTGCTTCTGATTTCGTTACAAGAAATGCAGGCGACGGCTGTTACTCTGGCCACATGTGTGTGTGCGCCAACTGAACTGTCTGAGGCGAACGTCTGTGGTACGTGGCTGCAATGCAGAAGGCCAGCAGCAGTCGGCAGTCGACAGACAGCAAACAGCAAACAGCAGACAGCAGTCAGCCAGGTAGAGTAGACTTGTCATGGACTTGTGGACTGGCTCAACAGATTTACATGCAGCGCGCATGTGGCTGACTGCAGCAACTGTCGGCTTGGCACGTGCGCAGCATTTAAGCAGCCAAGGCAGCCAGTGGCAGGACTACAAACACACGAACAAAATAAAAATAAAAAAAAAACAAAAACAAAAATAATAACAAAAAGGTGTTTCGCGCTTTTGGCGCATGCAGGACTTTCGCTGCTCAACTAAGAGCATTTGCATCTTTGCAGAAGCAACAAAGAAACTCCCACGGTCGAGGCGCATCAGATGCGTCCAAGTGATGATGGATCATGCATTAACTGTGCACAGGCAATTCAAATCAACGCCATTGTTCACTTGATCGATCACTTTACGCCTAAAAATTTCCAAAGTGCGACACTTTTGTATCTGCGCTGCATCTATGAATATCAACGGACTCACTGTGTATCCATAACATCTCAGCTCAGCAAAGTTCTACGCGGTTCAACTCAGTACAGTTCAGTTGAGCTCAGCTTGGTTCGTTTGTGTTTGCTGTCAGTTTGTTGTGCCAAAGGTTTGCATTGTCTCACAATGCCCAACGCCAATTGACTTTGACAGTTTACCGTTTATCAATTGTTTGTTGTTTTTACTGCTGACAGGCGTGCATTTAATTGATAGACTGTGTGCCAGCGCGCAAAAGGACTAACAAACACAAACACACACACACACACACGACTCACAGGCTCATTCAGACGCACTCGCCAAGTTAGGCACGACTCAAAGATCATTATCTCTTGCATATGCTGATTTCAATCATTTTTGCACCGATTTGACACTGAAGTGCTGCATTTGGGTATGCAATGTTCTGAAGTACAGTTGCTGTTTATTTGCAGCTGGTTTCTGGGCGTGTCCTTTACTGTAGATATAGGGATTTAATCGATAATAAATTGACAAAGCACATAAGACTTAAAATAATTTCGACAAGCTAAAGATTACTTGCAAACTAAATTATATTCAACGTCTTTAATCGAAAGCCAACTAAGAATGCATTCTCATCTGTCTCTTAGGAGCTATGAAGAACTTTTATGTTATTTTTTATTTATTAATTTTTGCCATTACTAATTTTACATGCATCGAAGCCAATAACGTGGCTTTGGCACGCGTGCTCCCCGCATGCCCCGCATGCCGTACACACTTCGCACCTATGCAAATACGACACAGCAATAAAAAGTCCCTAAATAAAACAAAAGCAAACAACAAACAAACCAATCAACTAATTCGCGGGCATATTATCAACAAAATTAGCATAAACAGTGCAAAAGCAAATAATATAATAAAATGCAATCCTGCCTCATTGCGGACCATTCGATGGCAATTCGATTTCACTCGGTGGCCATTTATGGCATTTTCGTGACCAAAATGAAATGAATTTGTGTTTCTTTTTTTGCTGCATTAGGCACACCAAAGCAGAGTAAGCCACAGAACTGTTGTTGCGCACTCATAAATAACTCAAAATAATTTGGCCCATAACGACCTTTGGCTGGCATGTGCTGGACAAATACAAAAGAGGGACAAGCGACAGGAGACACTCGGAGATTGTCAATATGCGCAAAGAGAGCGAATGGCGAATGGCGAAGTGCGCGACTTCGCTTTAGTACATCCATCCATCCATTCATCCATTCATCCAACCATCCACCCATCCTACCGTCCTTCAATCTATCTATATGTTACTTACATTCATTAGTCAAAGTGCAGTTAGTATGTTTGGCTTGTTGTTTTTGTTGTTGCTGTTGTTGTTTGGTGCAATGATGCAGCATTTTTGCATTGCACACCACTTTGGGGTGGCTGACGTTTAGCTTCCTGAGTTGCATTGTTTTCTATTTTTTTGTTATCTCGGCTGTGTATGCAATTTGTTTTGGGTTTGTTAGTTCGCCTGTTGTTCGGCACATAATAGTCAGCTAATTTGCGTTCTCCGCTCGGATCAGTATCACTTACTTCGGCGTGTTGTTGTATGCATACATTGTTGCAGCTAATGATGTTTCTAATAAATTAAACATTTTGACAGTTCTACTTTTTTGAGTTGGCTTTGTCGTCTATTTTGGCAAACTTTGTCTTTGATTTTTGATTTTTTAGTTGCCTGTTATAGCAACAATAAGCTGACCGAAGCACTGAAGTTGAGAAGCCATTGATTAATGATCAGCATAGTTTTTGGTTCAGTGAGTTAAGTTTAGTTTTGGTGTGGCTTCCGTTGCCTAAATATTTTTCACATGCACTCACTTTACACTGACAGCTTCTTCTATTTATCTTTTTGTTTTTTCATGGCTTGAAGTCTAAATGAAAAATACACCACTTCAATTTGAATACCAAGAACTGTGTCATCATTTTGCTTAACGATAAACATTTCTAATATACTTGACCACACACACCCGTGTGCCAAACTAAGCGCCAATATGTCAACATTTCACTAATTAAATACCATAAAAATTGATTTTAATAAGAAAAGAAGAAACCAAAGCCATAAAGTGCGCAGACAAAATCACCACAGGACATTTTTGCGTTAGTTTAGACACAAAGTAAAACAATAAAATAAGTAGAAAACGACACTTGAGCGTCTGGATGGTGGAAGAAAACCGAGAACCTACCACAACATTTTTGCAATTGGCATAAAAACAAAAACCAATATTAGCTGCGACTGAGTACAACAACTTTCGCACCTCACAGGCACTAACTGTGCAGACGCAGACGCAGACGTCCACGCTCACACACCAGCCCAGACACATCCTGTGGCGTATGCGCATGCGTACGCTGAGCAGCCCATGGCGTGCATAATTAGTGTCTACCTAACACAGGCTGAGGCCAAAGAGGTCGTCAGGGCGAGGACACACGTTCGACGATTGTGTCACCTGCCGTTCAAGGCGAAGGCGCACTCGTTACAATTGCCACGTAGTAAAGGGCACAGCTTGCGTTGGCCGTCGCCAACGGATGTGTCTTTCCAAGGCGTGAAGTCGAGTAAGTGAGAGGTGAGAGGTGAGAAGTACAAATGAGTCTGGATCTAAGCGTGTGTTTGGCTTCGAGGCTAACCACAAACAAAAGACGAAATAAATAAAAATATAAACAAATAAAGATGAAGACTCGCAGGAGTCTGAGTAACCATTTGGGCTACTACGGCATCGGTACCATCATAATTTGCCCAACTGAAGTCATCAATTATGCCAGCGCGCGACAATGTCGACTTGCGCCACAGTCAGCGTCAGGATTCAAGTTACTAGGCCCAGACGGCAATTGCTTGGTTTAGTCTCATGTCTAAGTGTGGCACGTACTAGTGAAGAGCATCTTTCGCTTGGTTCTTGGTAGGTTAAGGTTGCCGTGAAGCAGGCATTGAAGTTTAGTGGGCATGTGTGGTAATCATTTCATTATTGTCTTCGCAGGCACTTTTAGTTTGTTTTATGGGCTTGAATAAGTCATTAGTTTTTATTAAAAAATAGCGTATACCTGTAGTCACATATTAGACTGTCAAGTTTAGTAACAAGTATATGGTTTATATGAAGAACTTGGCGGAATTTTTTCAACTAAGGCTTTAAGTAATGAATTAATTTAGGCCCCACTATGTCAGTAGGTAGACAGATATGTAAACTGAAAAAATGACAGACTAAAATTCACAACTAAGGCGATGATGATGGACTGATTTCATTCACTTTAGCATTTATGGTATTTAGCAATAAATTTCTAAGATTAGGTTAAGAAATATTTGGTCCATGGCAAATGCTTAAAATTGATTAGTGAAGCATTACTTAAGGAGATGACTTGGAAAAATAGAAGATAAACACCCAAAAGCATAAGAGGACTGACCTTATAATAAAATCCAAAAGATAATAGAATAAGTGGAAACAGAAAGTATCAACAGAACATGCCTGCCTATCTAATAAGAAAATAAACGTTTCATTTATCCAACTGTATAAAAAAGAAGTATACCTTATAAAATAAAAGATATACCTTGAAGTATCTTCAAGATGTTAGCGAATAAGCTGAGTGCTTGGCCTTCACTCCTCCTTACTGCGCAGACAATTGATTTTGAAGTGACTTCCCCGTAGACTTGAAGCAATAACTCACGCAGGAACAAAAAGAGACAATTGCAGAGCAAATATAATGTAAGAATGCTTAAGGGTGTGTCAACAAAAACAAAACACATCCTTCCGCCTTGCGTGTCTTGTCTGTGTGCAATTACAAAGAAACAAAAAAAAGGGAAAAAACTGTTCCTTGCCTTTTTTTCGGCAGTCGCGTAATCAAGCCGTGAAAGGTTAAACGCTATTAGCGGCTTTTAGGGTATGGCATACGGCGGGGTTAGTCACTTTGGTGTTTAACGTGCGTCTAATCTAATAAGCCGCGAGCACGCAATCAAGTTCACGTGGGAAAATTAGCACCGTTCCATGAACCCAATTTGCAGCACATCCATGTTGGCTTTGTACGAATTTGTACGCCTGACACTAAATGCAGCCATAAAGAGTGTGTGTGTGTACAAAGAGGTGTAAAATGCAACAAATGCTTGGCATGGCCAGAAGAAGGTGTGTAGACTTGCTCAAAGTCTGCATGTATGTGCGTGTGTGTGTGTGTTGTGTGGGAAGTTCAGCGATCAATAGTGAAAGAAAACGAGAATTGTGCATTTAATTTATGGCAGACTGGCAGCAGAACTGACAATTGGACATGGGAATGTGCTGCGGCGAAGTAGCCTGCAGGCAGAGCATCGTTGGCTAACTAACTCGATCTGCGATCTGGTGCGGTTCTTAACGTGTCTGGACCGATTTGCATTGATCGTATCTTGCAGCCTGTATTGTGACAGTTCATTTATTTGCCAAGCGGATGGCATGACATCAATTTGCATGTTTATGTGCGCAGATGTGCTCTGCACAATCTGTGCTATAAAAGCGCCACGCCAGCCATTCTCGGCCAACAGTTGTGCCAACAATTCAGCACACTGAAGATGTGCACGCGCAAACCTGGATTACTGCTGCTGCTGCTCAGCTTGGTGCAACTGTCGAAAGCTGCGAGTGAAACGATTGGCAATGCGACAGACACCGAAGCCAAGCAGCTGGATGCTGACGAACCCGGCAGCGACAAAGAGCTTTCCGACCTGGTGATCACAACTGCGCTTGGCAAAATACGCGGCACCATCTTACCCTCGCAGTCGGGACGCAATTTCTATGCCTTTCGTGGCATACCGTATGCCAAGTCGCCGGTGAACAATTTACGCTTCAAGCCACCGGAGCCCGTCGAACAGTGGTTCGATATCTTCGATGCCACCTACGATGGACCGAAATGCCCGCAGCCAGGACTGTTCAGTGATGACGTGAACGAAGACTGCCTGCGTCTGAACATCTACACACGTGAACTGCCCACGGAGCAGCAGCCGAATGTCAAGAAACCCGTGCTCGTCTTCATACACCCCGGTGGCTTCTACTCGCTGTCCGGACAGAGTAAAAACTTTGCTGGCCCGCAGTACCTAATGGATCGTAATCTGGTTTTGGTCACCTTCAACTATCGGCTGGCTTCGTTGGGTTTCCTGGCCACGGGCACTGAGCAAGCGCCCGGCAATATGGGCTTAAAGGATCAGGTGCAGCTGCTGCGTTGGTTGAAACTGCACATCTCACGCTTTGGCGGTGATCCCAATGAGGTCACAGTGCTGGGCTATGGCGCCGGCGCTATGTCCATCACGCTGCACATGGTCTCGCCCATGAGTCGTGGACTGTTTCAGCGTGCGATTGTCATGAGTGGCGCGGCAACGGGTCAATGGGCTTTGCCTGAAGAGCAGCTGGAGTTGGCCAGACGTCAAGCCGCTTTGCTGCACTGCCCCATCGAGAATGTCACCGAGCTGATGGATTGCTTGCGTAATGTAAGTGGTTTGTGCTTGGGTGGACTCTTTAATGAACCTTCTTTCATACACAAAGAGACATTATCTGGAGTACGCAAATACGCTGCCGCGCATGTTTGACTTTGGACGCAATAATCCGCTGATACTCTGGAGGCCGGTGGTCGAACCCGACTTTGGGCAGGAGCGTTTCCTAGTCGAGGATCCGGTGCGTTCGTATCAGAATGGGGATTTCATGAAAATACCCATCATCACCGGCATGACCAAGGACGAGTTCGTTGGTCCTGCCATCAGTAAGTTGTGCACAAATGCCTTTGAGTCTCCGGTGAACTTATACAACTGTCCACAGCAATGTTGCAAAGTCCGAGTTTATTGGAAAAGCTGAACACCAACTTTGAGGACCTCGCACCCATTTGTTTTCTCTTCAATGCCAGCAGTCCACGCGCCCAGAATATCAGTCAAGAGCTGAAACAATACTACTTCGGTGCAGCTGCCATAGACGCTAACGATTCGCTGCAGCGTCTCTCGGAGCTCTATTCTGATGCCTTGACAGGCTTCGGCGTGCATCGCTTCGTGCACTTGGCTGCTCGTTCCACGCGTGTCTATTATTATCGGTTTTCGTATCAGGGGCAGCGCAGCCATATTCACTATCCGGAAGAGGCACCTTATGGGGTCGTACATCACGATGATCTCATGTACCTCTTCGTGGAGCCCTCGATTAGTCGCATGTTTACAGAGGATGATGAGGAATTTCGCATAGTCGACATACTGACGCGCATGTTCTCGGCCTTTGCCTACAAGGGGTAAGTGCTCTGGCCTGGCAATACTTTGGAAGTTCTTCTAACGTCTTTTCCTGCGCTACGCAGTGATCCCAACAAACCTAGTGATGAGCAGCTACGCAACATACGCTGGCGCCCATTCAGCTACAAGCGTCGCTACTACCTCGACATAGGCGATGAGCTGGTCATGAAAGAGGGCCTCAACACCGAACGCTATGAGCTCTGGAAGCGTCTGTTCCCATTGAACTGGCGACGCCAGACAAAGTTCAACTGGGAGTTGGATTATGCTTAACTCTTTATTTTCGAATTTGGTTGAAGAAATAATCGCCAGTAATGAAAATTATTCCTTGTGCCCTCAATGCGCTATAAATTAAATATGCTTAGATATGTTCATATATTTATCTTGTATGTCGCTACATTTTATTTGAAATTTTTAATTTTTTTTATTGCCAACAATGAATAAATTTGAATGCAATTTGGCGTCGCTCATTATATTGCCATGTCATCAGGCCGACCGACAAAGCACAAATAGAAGGCAGACCAAGTGACAGACAGACAGACACGCATGCAGCAGCGACAGCCAATTCGTATGTTATCATTTTCAATTTCGAGGCTCTTTGCAACATCTTCTTTGGTGTGGGTGCATATATTATGGCGAACGCGTTTCTGCCCATGCTCGGTGCGATATGGCTTTGCATGACGCGTGCTATTGTGTACACTGTGAAGAATTGGTTTGTTCATAAATACGGAAAAGCTGACAAGTGTAACATATTTGACGAAAGGTGATCTAAGTACTTTGTTTGAGCAAAGAAACGGTAATTTTATTGTAGATCGAGGTGAAGGCCTAGTGTATGTGGATATATGAATATATTTCAATATTCCTATCTCATTCCTCACAACTTCCAGAATGTGTTTCCCCATCTGTCAGTCTTTAATAATAATTTACTACTTCGGATATTAACCAGGTCTTCCATACTCTTGTTCAGAATTTTTCCTGATTCAAAAAGCATTTTACTGCCGAAATTAAACTTACGGGTCTGATGAGCTAAAGTGTGCTCTATGAATTATTTTGCTGAGTTGGCTGGCAATAAAGATATGAATTGGTAATGAATATTCAATATTCCACACTTACCCAAGAGTTATTTGATGTTTAATCGAATCTGAAAAGCTTTTTCATTGTATACGTGTACATTTTAGTATTTCTTTAAAATGAAGACCACCTTAAATGAAGACGCCTTAAATTTGCAAATATTTCTCACAGTGCAGTCAACGCTTGTCATTGCTTTCAGCACAGCGAGGCAAAGTCAAAGCCAGAGTGAGAGACGACACAGATGTTGCGCAAACGAATAAAATAACCATTAACTTTACTGTTGCTGGCAATATTCCAACTGCACAGCATTGATCGTTGTTTTTGTTGTTATTCTTGTGGTTATACTTGTTGTTGTTGCTAGTGTTTACTGGCAACCTATTTTTATTGTTCTTATCGGAGTTTTGTTACGCATGACGGGTTGCCAGAATGACTGACTAGTTGCCTGGCTAAATGGCTGACTGGATGGACGAATGAATGAATGGATGGATGGATGGATGACACTGACGCTGCTTATTAGAATGGCCATGGCCAAACTGCCGGTAGCTGCTGTGTCGTTTCGTGTCGTATGGTGTCGTGTCTGGTGGTGTCCTGTTACTGAGTTGTTGACTCATTAACATAACAGCAAAGCATATTGCGCACACGACGTACCAATTCCAATTGGCAATCGGCTGTTGTTGAATTCCATTACCGAAGACTGAGTCACGCGATAGGATTGCACTTTCATTTACATTTGCGCACACATATGTGTCTGCTCTAATACTCTGGGGTTGGTTTGCTGCTGCCCTTCTGGTATACTAATTTATGCAAATTGTAGTGCACTGCGGTGGCCAGCCACCTACTAAACCACCCGCGCAGGCGCGTGCTTTGTACGTTTTGATCGTTTCCACTTTAGTTTAATTGCTCCGATGTCAGCTACTGATCGCGTTTGCAGCAAAGGTAGACAACATATGTCGCCTGATAGTCATCGTTGCATCTTTTTTTATTTCGACTATATAATTTTCGCTAATTTATGCTGGACCAACCATGCCATGCTGTCTAACTGGCATTTGTTTATATGGTATTTTTTAAACTACTTTACCGTATTTTCTAAGGAAATATTTTGCACATAGAGGAGCAGTGCAATACCGAGACTCGTCGTAAAATCAATTTTTTTGATTTCCGCGAAAAGTCAACCTGATCCTGGGCTGACTGTGGCAAAGCGACGCATGCGCAGTGTGTCTGCTCTGAGTATGCTGACAGCTTTGCGTTGCTGCTGTTGCTGATTCTGCTGCTATTGTTGTTGTTGTTAGTGCTGCATGCTAACAAATAAAGTTGTTTTGTGCCAGCCGATCAAGACTTCCGATAGAGATGCAGCCGAGTCTGTGAAATTTATTTGTAAAACGTGTGCACTATGAATGTTTTCCTGCTGTTTTTTCCAAGAGGCCACAGCAGACCGCAACATCGAGCCAAAGTGTTTTTATTGACTGATGGAAATCGCTCAAGTGTTGCCAAGTCCGCTGTTAGAATGCCAGAATACCAACGCGACTGCGACTGCGGCTGCGACTGTTGCTATACGAGTATGCCTGCAAATGTAAGTGTAATTAGAAATGCGCGCACTGCTCTGGCACCGCAATGTCTGCTGCGAAACCGCATAAACTCATAGGCATAAAATGTGACCAAGTGTGCTACACACACACACACACACACACTCGCACACACCTACGCCAGGCACACACTGGCTATAACCGCAAGGCACTTTTGGCTGCTAAGCTGCGACGACGTCGCGTGCTTCGAACTCCTGCTGTCAACATCTTCATTTCGATCGCAACTTGGCTTCAGTTTTCTCTTTTCTTGTTTCTTTTTTGGATCTTTGTTTTTCTTTATGTTTCATTGCAATAAAGTCGTTTGGCTTGCTGTTATGGTGTTATAGTGTTATGGTGCAGCCTGGCCAGGCAAGTCAAGCAAAGGTCTGCCTAGTCGCGAAATTTGCACAAACATCACAAAGCTCATAAATAACCGCAGCGCAAAATAATCGCTGAGAGCTGCCTACGACGCGCCTTGCGATTGGATTGCTCCGCAAAGGTGAGCAAAGTGTTCCAAAAGTGTCGCTGACACTTGGACACACGAACCCGGCCGCTCAGCTCGGCTCGGCCTGGCACACTGTGGGCTAGCTGCATTTGCGCTTAGGATTGTGTGGCATCGATAGTGTTACCTTGCCGCATTCGCAATTTATGACTCACTTTGCCAATGGATTTTTGGTATTCGTTTGCCTATGATTGGTATTTGCGCAAAGCAATGCCAGCAATGCGCCAAGCAATCTCAAATATTTAGGCTATTGATTTCTGTGTCTGCTGCATTGCAATTGGGAAAAGGCTGCTGCATTTGCTTAGTTATGGAAAAGCGGAAAAACTGTGCAGTTGATTGTGCTAAAAACATAAATTGTTATGGCAGAAGTCATTAAAATTAATAGCTTACTTTGGAAGTTTTACTGCAGACACGTACCAATAAATGTTTAGCATCTTACACTTATTTATATAACTAATATTATTCTCTCTCTTTTGTGCAATCGACACATCAGAATAACTTCGAGCACTCTGCCTCTAGCAATTCAATATACTCATTTCAACAGTATAGACAATATTTTTAGATTTTTGATTTTGATTGATTTCTAAGAATTATATTAGGAACCTTGCCAGGCATTTGTTTAACTAATTGCCAATTTTTATCTCAGTTCTCCCGATACTCTTAGCAACTTTACGGTTATCATAAATAAGAGAGTCGTGAGTTCGAAGATTTCTTTTTCAATTTTTCCTTCTACCGAACTTCACTTTAAATAATAGAATAGAATGCGAAAGGAAAACAAAGTTTAATTGAAGCAACTAGGACATGTATTAGTAACTGAGCTGGGACTTTCTGAAAAGGGACTTTCTAATAAGCAATTCACGCCTATCACTTTACACCGCACGCACGCACAGGGCAAAGCATAGTCAACGCCGAAACACCTTATCGGCTTTTGGCGTGTGTGCCAGCGAAACGCAAGCAGCGAGAAGCCATCATGAATGCAGCGAGAGACAACACGCAAGCAGGCGAACGAATTATAATTAGAATATTATCAGCTAACTAACAGTTTTCTAAGGTTGCCTGCAGTACACCCTCAACAAAAGAGAACACCAGCGAAACAACAACAAACAACAACGATTAGCAATTAACAAGTTTTTGTTGCGCGGTTTGAATGTTTAGCGCGTGCGCACTTATCACTTATCAGCGGAGTTTATGATGCATGCCATGGCCTTTGCAGCGGAGCTGGCTGAGCACAAAAAGAAAAAAGTAAATAAATTCAACTGAAAGTCATTTCCATATGTAGGCAATTAGTCAGTTAATTATTTTACACACAATTGCGTGAGTTTTCCAACTGGAAACGGCTTTTCCCCCCGCATCCCGCACCGTTTGCAGGCATTGGTGTTGAGTGTGATTGGCTCTGATGAAAATTTATGCTTAAGCGAATTCAAAGCGCGCAGGAAAACGATTAATGAACAAATTTATGAATTTCATGAAATGCCAATAAGAATATTCCTGCTGCTGTTGCTGCTGTTGCCTGTGTGATATCCTGCTGACTCACTTGTGTTAGCAAAAAAAATAAATAAAAAAAAAAATGCATATTCGGGAAGTTATATGTTTTTGTGCTGCGCTATTGTAATTCAAGTAGCTGACTGACCTGGCACGCGTCTAAGTTGTCGTTTTTGTTGTTGTTGTTGTTTGCTTAATGTTGACGCATGTCAGTGGGTTGTATGCCCATCTATCTCCCGGCCTGCCTGTCTGCCTGCCTGCGTGTCGCTTTCTGCGCATCTTTTGTCTGATGCTGCGCAGGCGCAGCGGCAGTTTTTAATTTAGTTTCTCGTATTTTTATTTTTTTCTTTTTTCTCTTTTTTGTTTTTTTTTTTTTGTGCGTTCACCTTTGCGCAGTCGTATATGTCAAACAGATAAACAGGCAAGCAGTCAAACATTTCGTCAACGGCATCAAATTTCAAAAATTGTTTTCATCTTCTGTTTGCTTGCAGCTTTCAAACTTTTGTTAGCGAATGATGGATCATATCGTGTTGCATTGTTCGTCTGCTGACTGGTCTTTGTCTCCCTCTTGTCGAGGGTAAGTTTGACTTTCATTTTTATTTGATTATTTATTATTTCTACAAATTGTCAATTGGGTGAAGCACAACGAAGTTTGCTAAGAATTTTACTTTGTTTACTCACAGCAACGTTTATGGGAAAGTCGGTGACTAATTGAAATATTTATTTTTTTCAGTTTCAATTTCTTATGCTTAATTGGCTTCCATATTTTTTTGAATAGGCTACCAATAGTTTATCAAATATTAATATAAACTTGTAAATTAAATTTCTTTTATAAACTTCTCTTCTCTTAATGCGGCATTTATATTTAGAAAATAGAAAAAATTTCGCAGAGGTTCGAACCACAATCTTCCCTCATACCATTGCCGCCTCAAATTGATTAATCTTCCTACATTAGCTAGTCGGAGGTCCGTTTTGGGAATTCTTTTTCTTCATAACCTTATAAACGGTAACGTTTATTCTCCTCTTCTGCTTGCGAAAATTAATTTTAACGTGCCCTCGCGTACAACCAGATACTATTTACCTATTAGACTAAACATTGCACGATCATCTTTCTTACTGCATGATCCCTTTTATGTTGTGTGTTTGGCTTATAACTCTAACTATCATTTATTTTCTAACATAGCCTCTTCTTATACTTTGAAATCTCTTCTTACTCGTAGATTTAATGAAATTAGAAATTAGATAGAATTTTAATCTTATTTTAATGTTTACTTTAATGTATGTATTAATTTTAATTTAGTTCTTTAATTTTATTAATTAGTTTTTGTAATCTTTTAGTACTAATAAAATTTGCTAAGTAGATAAAGCAGCTGTTGACCATTATCGGTCGTAGCTGTGGAACAGACACTAGGTCTGGTTTCGTAAGTCCTCTTGCTTGGTAGTGCGCTACCACAACGTCTGCGAAAAAAAAAAGCAGCGAAATCTCCCCAAACGGAAGGTCTGTAAGGACTAAATAAATTTCGCAAACTCTTCATAATTTTTTCGACAAATAAAAAAACATTCTCCTAACCGGATAGCTTTCATAACCGTACAAAATGAAGGATTTTGCTATACAATAAAAATCATTCAGCTTATAAATTTTTAGCATATCATTTTGTGCCCATACTAGAAAAAAAGCCATACTATGTTGCATATCCTTAACCAAACTCGAGCATTTTGTGATATTATCGAAAACGTAGAGGACCTAATTAATGCACCGCACAGTGTCACTTAATTGCAGTAAACGCAGTCAATACTTAACCATGCAGCAGAGTCAACCACGAAATAATAGTTTTCCGCATTAATCACAGCTGCACACTTAACGCCTACAAATGCGATTGCGATAACTCCGTGCCAATATGCGCGCCCTTTCTCCAGCTTTCTCGCTCGAGCGACTGGCAAAAAGCGCAATTACCGACACCCAATCGAAACTCAAAGGACACGACACTCAATCGAATGGTTATAAAGCAAACAAGCAACGGCGATAAGCGGCTGAAGCGTATTTGCAAAATTAGACTGTGAACAGCATTTGTGCTGCCAGGACATCAAACCAGTCCTGGCATGTTTGTTTGCATAGTTTTCGATTACAGTTGTCGGTTGAGCAAAACAAAAACAAAAACAAAAACATAAACAAAAACAAAACAAAAAGAAGAAAGTCGGAAAAGTGGAAAACGAAATCAAAGTAACATTTTGTTGTCAAATAAGATTATTAATGTGCATCAAATACCAAATGAACCCCCAGTCACACGCGCACCCAAGCCTACACTCACCCCCTCGTTCAGCTGCACCCTCTGTAGAGTCCTTTTTTTTTGCCACCAGATCGTTAGAGAGCACAAGCGAGAGGAGAAGAAAAAAACACAAAAACGTATGCTAGTTGTCAAAGCGTTTGGCTGACTGGCTGGTAATTCCTAAACGGGGAGTGAGTGGGTTCCCAGCATAGATTGAACAGCACACACTTTCTCCCTACTCGCTCTCGCTCGCTCTTGCTGTTAGAGCATACTGCTGACTTGCTTGCGCAAATGCATAAACTGCCACAAATGCATGATTTGTCGCCCGATTGAATGGAAACTGAGACGGACAGACAGTCCGATAGACAGACAGACAGACAGACAGACGTGTGTATAGCGCATCAAACCACGGGCAGGATGTTATCGCTCACTAATGAAACCAAACATTAGCGTTTGCGGAGAGGGACGAATGTGAGTGTTGCAATTTTTTTTCTTTTCTTTTTTTTTTTTTGTTGTCCTTTAATTCGTACCGTGCAACCACTCAACTGAACTCAACTTCGTGTCGAGTGTCTATGTAACAACGTCAAAGGCATCCCTTTTTTCTAGACAGTCCTGTAGTGCTGTGCCTGTTTACTATTTTAGTTGCGACGACATTGCGACGTCGGCGTTGATGAGTATGAGGATGATGATGATGATAATGATGATGATCATGATGATGATGAGGATGTTGTTGAAAATGCAGAAGGAGTCAAGCCAATCCGTTGATTGCGTGGTTGCTGCAACGTCGTTGACACTGACTATGAGGGCTCACCGTGCAGCTGCCTGTTGTATATGGTAAGTAGTTCGAGAAGTTAGTACGATAGAAATTTATTGCTACTGCATAATGACCCAATGCTGCGTATTAGATAGATTAGAATACATGGAAGATGGGTCTTCAATTCACACACATTGCGTCATAGCGTAAAGGTTTTACCATAAGGATTCTGGTATTATTCTATGCAATTGGCATAGCTTTTTCGAGTGGCATATGAAGAATTTGCCATACAACAAAGACAATAAAATAAATTTCTCAAAATCTGAACCGGTTTAAGCATTATCTATTTACATCTTGTTCAATGTATGTTGTTTACTGGTATAAATTTTTCATGAAGCAAATGCATTACATACATTTGTTTTTATAAAGGGTAACTCATATTAATATTCCACTGAAATTTTGAATGCAAAGTAGAAAAGAACTATTAGAACTACCCACCATGCAAAGATTAGCCTCGTTGCCAACACCTTTTTTAAGAAAGCGAACTGCCATTAAATAAACAGAAATTAATTTAATTACGTGCACAAACTTGCTAATGTTTAAGTTGACTTAGTCGGCAGTGAGAGAGGAGCGAAACGAAACATTTGCCATATGCGCTAAGAGCGCGAAATGTATGCCAGCCTCTTGGCCATGGCAATGCCATGGAAAGTTATACAGCTGAGCTAAAGATCCCCCAAATTACGAAGCGAGCTTCCCAGCTGCAGCCAACGAACGAAGTACTGCCGCCGCCGTATGCTTCACGGTCTTCGCCTCAGTTTGGTCTGCTCGCATACGTGGGAAACTCACTAAAGTGGCATGCGGGTGTGGCTGTTAGGTTTATGTGTTTTTTCCTAGCCTCTCCTGCTGCCTCAGCCAAGCCAACATGCGCCACCAACCTACAAAAGGTTTGCTACAATTAATGAAGAAATGTGTTTATGTGTTTAACTGCTTTTTGTTGCCAAATGGGTTTTTAAAACCAAAAAAAACAAAAAACAAAAAAAAAAACAAACACTTATGCTGTTGATTAATTGTTCGCAACAATAAAATATCAAACTCTTACTCATATTTGTTTTGTTTGTAAATCACACAGAACGGTAGTTTTCTTTGCAGAGCATAGCTTGGCTTCGAGGCACCTCGGCTCCCATCTTGCTGCTCCGCTGCACTTGTCGAGAAATTTTCAGTCCGACTGTTGCATGTGTCCACACACAAATTAATGATATGAGAACGCAGTGCATTCGCTGTCGATGGGCTTGTCTGTTAACTTATGATCCAATGGCGCCAGTTCCCAGTTGCCAGTTCCCCAGTTGCCAGTTGGCAGTTGCCAGTTTGCTGTTTTCAGTTTTGTTTGCTGTCAATGGTTACTACATTTATTGAGTAATTATCTAGAAGAGATTCCAAATGTTGGCTTGCCGTCGGGTCTATGTGAAACATAATTAATTCATTTAGCTTAAAGGTGAAGTTCACATAGTAAATTGACAAAACTATCATGAAAACGAGTTTCCATGTGGATGCATTTCATTAAAGAACTTTCATTTTGATGATTCAAATGCCTCTTGAGCAAACTTTCAATTATTACGTAATCTGAGGCACTTTGACAACAGCATACTAACAAAAAGAAAGTAAAAGAAAGAAGAGGCATCTTTTGCATATGGTAAGTAGGAAAATACGCTATGGAAAAGCTGCATACAAATTTTGATTATTATAACAAAATATTGTGAATCGTCTAGAACTAAATGATTTGGTATTGACTTAGACTTGTCATTCCTAAATGAAATTTTCTCATATAATATAGTCTCACTTACTGACACTTTGTAAGCGAACTTGACTTAATATTGAGTCCAGACGATCTCTTTATTTAATGAACTTGGATTAGCTGAGTAAATGAAGCTGCAGATGTCAGTTTAATATACTTTCAACCAAATTTGAGGGCTTTCAATTGAAAATATTCAACCGTTCAATCGATACAAGAATTCTGCATCAATTACTTCCACGAAATGTGCAGCATCATCTGCATATAATAATTTAAATCTCGTCTATACACGTTGAGGAACAATCAATCGATGCGCTTCAAGGTGGCATAGTAAGTCTTTTGTATAAGCTACAGCGCAGCAATCAAATCAATGTCCAACCCCAAAAAAAAAAAAAGAAACAGGCCAGAAGAGCAAAAAGGATGCGAACAAAACTGATAAAATGCCTCAAATCCCATTAAATTAAATATAAAAAAAAAGAAATCGCTTAATTCAATTTCAGTTTTAAATACATTTCCCAGAAAATTTCAAAACGTAGCTTCTGTTTTTGTTGTTGTTGCTGTTGTTGTGGCTCTGCAAAATCAGCAACTGCCAAAAGCGCAATGATGGCGCAAGGATACCTCTCGCCTTGCCACATAGCCGTGTGCAAGAAGAAGAAGAACAAATACTCGAACAGAACTCAGCGTACACACATTAACAATTTGTATTGTCATTAGCGATTATGCCATGTTGTTGTGTTGTTGTTGTTGTTGTTTTTGTGTTGTGTTGTAATACGATATGTTGACATACCGAATAAACAGACAAGCAGCAGACTGCCTGCCTGCCTACCCGACTCGATGACTGGCCACGTCAGGGCACACACTACTGACAGGGGAGACAACGCACCGAGAGATGCGTATAAAACGCTTAAGAAGCTACGCCGGCGCTACCACAAATTTACTCCTTTCCAACAAATCAGCGGAGTATTGTATAAAAACTGCTCAATATGCGTTATTTTTATTTTTTTTTTAAATTTTATTATTGAAAAACGTAATCAAAACCAGAAATGTGCCACATGAGCATGGCGATGACAATGATGCTGATGATCGGGATTTCAATGAAAATCGCTCTGTGTTTCATTTGAAAAATACGCCAAAACAAGAAAAGACCACAAATCCACACTCACACACACACAAAGTTGAAGCGTAACGAAAGCAAAATCGAATACGAAATCGAGAAGCAGCAGCCAACCAGCCGATCATGTCGAGACGAGTTGAGATCGAGTGGAACAGCTGAAAAGACTGAAAAGAAAACAAATAAACATGAAGAGAGATGAGGAGAGATGAGGAGAGAAGCAGGCCTGACACATATGTACATATGTATGTAGTTTGCGGCAGCTCAACTTGCCACAAACTGTTAGAGACGCAGACAATGCACAAAAGGAATCGCAAATGCCAAGCGAAGTGCTGCCAGGCGCATTGAATTGGTAGACAAAAGTCAAAAGGCTCGTGCCCCTTGAACGCATACTGCGCAGGCTTAGACGCAGTCTGCCTTTGGCTGGCCTGGCCTGGCCTGGCTTGGCCTTGTGCGCCTGAGTCTAGCCATGCGACAGACAGTCGGTAACCACAGTGAGGCTTTTGCGGCAGACAGCGCGCAGACATGTTTAATAGACTCAGGCGCATTCGGATTCATGACTTGGCTGCTATTGAAATCTCAATGTGACTACGATTGAGTCACGAGTGTGTAACCCATTCCCGTTCAGCTGTTGCTCGAAAGGTGTTTCTAATCAAATAACAATAAGTGTAATCGTGGAAGCAAAGGCTTAAGCGCATCAATCGTCAGTCAATGCCTGCCACAAACCCTTCAACGAAAGTTAATTTTCACTTTCGCCTTTAACGCAATTTTATGCATACGTAGTGACTTGCAACTTGAAAATTTAATTAAGATATGCCACGCCATATCCTTTCACAAAATCAACATGTCCTTTTTTTTGCATAATTGTTTGTTGTTGTTGTTGTCGAGTTGTACTTGTCATGCTCAGTTGTGACTTTCAGGCTTCTGCACACATGTGTGCAAATGAGTTCACCTTTTGTTTTGCTGTCCCAAAAGGGAATCCCAGGCTGGCGCAGTGGCTTGTCCCTTTGCACTGTTTGCATATGCCTTTGGTGGCTTTGGTGCTTTTGGCAAAGTTAACAAGTTAAATTTCCATAAATTCTTTGACAAAACTTCGCATATATGGTTTTGGGATTTGGTCTGCGGTTGTTGATAAGATCAGCTTTTTGTGTTCAAGTTGGGTCACTTGACCTTACAGTGTGCTGTGTTAAACTTTATTTAAATTGTGGTTAGCGGGTGAATGAATACTTTTTTTTTCTTTAATTAGGAATAAGCTTAGACTTTGTACCTTTATAATTATAATTATAATTTTTACATGCACAAGTTTACACAATGAATAATCATTTCTTGCAGAGCTGGTTGGCCATAGTATTGGTAAGGAAGACATTCTGCTTAATGACAGTGGACATCATCAAAGTTTTAAAGTCCATAAAACCATTCCATCAATAGATTTCCCAAATATGTGCAACAACACTAAACGATTAATAATAGGAAATCGATCTGCCTTCAATCAATAAGATTTACATAAGTCCAGCTTATTTCGTATCCTTTAAAGCAAATGATTTAATTAAATATTTGTTTAAATGTACTTAACTTGATTAATGATACGCGCGCCCACTCAACTCATCTCAGCTGAGCTCGACTTATCTTGACATGTCTACGAGTATATTCAACCAAAACATGACAGCTCACAGTCGATGCAGAGGGGCATCGCTGTGCAGTCCCACAACAATTGTGAAATATCCCAAGCATATCAACAAAAAAATACAAAAAACAAAAACAAAAACAAAACAAAAAGGAAACTCAAAAACAAAAGCGAAAAATCAAACAGTGGCATACAAAGGACAATCAAAACAAACAAACGAACTGAGAAGAGGCAATGTAGATAAAAAAAAAAAAGACATGCTCACTCCCATGCAAGGATCAAACGTAATTTTCACATACAAATAAACAAGCAAACAAACAAATAAGCATAAAGAGAAATACAATAAGTAAACACTCAAAAAGTGAAAGCCAACAATGCGCGAGTACATGTTGTTGTTGTTGTTGTTGTTTTGGGTGAAAGTGTTCGCATACTTGTGCAGCGAACATCAAAGAAAATTAATTGTTTCTCTACTGCAGCTCGCCTTACACCTCTTCATCGCCAGTCACAGGCAACAATGCCAAAGCGAGATAATACAAATTTGATAACAACTTTTCTTTTTATTGTACAAAAGCAATGTTAAACAAAAATTAAATCATTATCCCCAAAATGTCATTGCATTGTGCTCGGGTGGTCCTGTGAAAATTTACCCATTACATTACATTTACAGAAGAAAACGATGCCTTTACTTGGAACTTATCGTATGTAAAAATACACTACGAAAGGATTGCTAGAAATATATACTTCTTACTTTTTGTGTATGTATGTTTTTGATATTAATATTATTGATATGAAATGATTTTATGATATTTATATGGATTATTTAAATTAATCCTGAGCAAGTTCTATATGCTTTTTGGCTTATATGTGTTTCAAAATGTATCAAACTTATGCATATATTTATTTAAGGCATTTTAAACATTTCACATTGCAGAGTTTAACGCATGTTATCAATAAACGATAGACAACTTCCCAGAGCAAGGCTTGACACCCAACAGAAACACACTGTAATCCTTTATTTTGTATACGTATTTATGTACGATTGAGTATCTTTTTGACGATTTTTACGCAAGACTAAACGCTTTAACCTTTGAAAATCACAAATGTCAATAGCAGCGCCATCAAGTCGTGGTGGGGTCGTCGAGTCGACGCTGTGCGTCTGCAAGGGTGCGCGGCATGCCCCGGCAGTGCGCAAATGCCATACGAGAACAATTAAGCACGCAAACAAACAACGGCAAAGGCAGAGGCAAAGGCAAAGGCAACGGGAAGAGTAAAGACAAAGGCAAACAAAAGCGTTTACATGCGCGTATCTCGACACACCACAAGCCGGTGCCAAGTGCCAGGCATGGCTTTATTAATAGCAAGTGTTTGTGTTGGGGATTTGTAACACGGAATTAATGTGTATTTAAGCTCTTAAGACTAATTACCGCAGTCACATGACCTTAAGCTCGGCCCATGGGCACATGCGAGTCTACATTCCATATAAGTTTATTCCAACGATTAATCTAATTAATCAAAGTAATTGACTATTAACACAATCTTAACAGCCTAAAATGAGCTAAAGATCTACCTTAGATAAAAGAGTGCTGTAACACAGTAAAACCCTGTGAAGATGTACTCAATTTTAATGCAAGCGAAGCAGACAAGTCAGATGGTACAGCGTCAATGCGATGCCAATAACTGAGCCTAATTGGCCGAAATGCCTGCCAGCCGCACTAGTTGGCACTGGAAACATTTGATCCCACAGATTATAGCGATCTGCGAAGGGTTGTGCGCCCATTTTAATATCAACATCGTTATACATTGCGCTTATCGTTGACGAGTTGCAAGACTGCCATGTATTGTTATTGTCAGGTTTACTGAAAGATGAATATGTTTTACTTATATTGGATGAAGGAGTATAATCGGGAACTTACCCAGTTTTGGCAAAGTTCACAAACCAATTTGTGATGCGATCAACCATGAAAACTTCGGTGCTGTTCAAGGGCATCGTGCCAAAATATAAAATGCCAGGTAGCACATATTGCATGTCATCTGCGTGCGTTACTCCTAAGAAGAAACAGCAACATTTGAGTGTGTCTATATCTTTTATCACAGTTTCCTTTACCTATCGGAAGGCCATTTTCATCTTTGGGTGCTTGAAATGAATTTTTGCCCAAATAATCCAAGCGATAATAGAAGACATTCGTGAACGCCCGCGCAACGTCCACCAGGCGATATACTCCATGACCAATGACATCCGAAAAAATTTCTCCAAAGGATTCTATATTTTTAGCATTGATTTGAATATCTTCTTTGCCAAAATAGAATTTTTTAATGCGACTCGAGGTTTCATTGTCATAATTATAAAAAAATAATTCCGGTGCATACTCATTAAAATTGTTGCTTATATCATCCAATAATAATGTATTATCCAATTGATCTTTAAAAAAAAATATTTATGATACATAGATAACAAATTCAACTCAAGGGGTTAGTACTTACGATTAGCTGAGTAGTCGAGTTCATTACGCGTAAAGCCGGTCAGGATCGGCACCTTATTAAAGTCACCACTTGCCAACTGTAACGTTGGATGTTTCTTTAGAAAGTAATTGTCAATTTCATAGTTCCACTTCATATTTGGCAAGCCATACGGTTCATATATTAGGTACAATTCGTTGAAACGCGTCCATGAGACATTACGCAAACAAGGCACTGGATTGAACATGGGGCAGGAGACATCACGTGCCACTTTACGTGTCCAGAAAACATTGTCGATGCTGTAATGATTTGTTGCCGAACCACTCATGGCAATGGCACGATGGAAGAGACCCTTTGACAAAGGCGAAGCCAAATGCAGCGTAACCGCCATGGCACCCGCACTCATGCCCAATATCGTTACCAAATTGGGATCGCCACCGAAACTAGGTATCTGCTTCTGTACCCACTCCAAGGCCAAAACCTGATCCAAAAAGCCATAGTTGCCAGCATACTCAGAGTTGCTGCCCGTGCTCAGAAAACCCAATATGCCGAGACGATAATTGAACGCCACAAAGACCACATCGTGATCGAGCAGATATTGAGGATTTGCTTCGTAGAGGCTGTTTCCGCTGCCCACCGCATTGCCACCTCCATGTATGTAGATGATCACCGGCAATTTGGCACTCACATTCGGCGTGTACACATTGATCGTCAAACAGTCTTCGCTCATAGTCGGTATAGGAATCCATTGTGGACACACCGGCGAGTCCTGTGTGGCATCCATGACGCCCTCCCAGCTACCGAACGGCTGAGGTTTCGCAAAACGCAGTTGACCAACGGGCGGCTTTGCATATGGCATACCTCGAAACGCGCTAAAGGTGCGACCATGTAGCGATTCCATTGTCGTGCCCTGCACTATGCCCATGCTGGTCTGCACTGTCGTCTCAACAGCGCTCGCCACGTGTTGGCAGCACAGCAATAAGCTGGCCAGCGTGAGCACACCTACTGCCATCTTGCTTACCATGATCTCCCTCTCCCTTCAGGTTGCTATTGTCTTTTGTTTTTTAACATTAAAAAAAATAAATAAAAACTTCACTACACAAATTTGTAACATTAGCGAATATCGAGTTTACCCAAAAATAAGTTGAAATATGTCGAAATATTTATTCCCAGACTGTTCGATATTTGCAATGCGTTTCACAATTTCATTTACTGTCCCGTACGTTGGCCCTCATACGACAGAAAAGGCGTCGACTTTACTATTTTAGCTGCTAATCGAATAATGTTGTCGATCCCAACGAAGTTTCACAATTTATGACGAAGATTTCGTACTTGCAATAAATTGTCATGCTGATAATTTGCCAAGTAGGAATCATTTTGATTAGATTTAAAAATTTTTTGTTTCACTTGCACGTGGCTGATTAGCACAACATAGTTTGGTTAGTAGTATACTTGAATTTTTTTATTTAATTTCTTAAAGTGTTTAAAATGTTGGCCATATATATAAAAGTGGTATCAATATGTTTCAAAGTCAGAGTACTTCCAGATTGTGGGTAAAGCACTTTGAATTCGTTGAATTGATTAAAATGGTCTATTAACAGACAAATCCACACTTTACTTTTGAATGTTATAATTTTTTTTTTCTTTTAAATACAAATCAGTCCAGTTACAATAAAACTAAGCAAAAGTTTTACATTTTTGATAACAGTGAAGTGGATAGTTAAACAGCATTTCGATGTTACATATATGAGAATTAGGTTAAGAAATATACATATGTGGAGTAATATTAAATTTTATAGTAAGATTATTATTATATTTAAATCGCGACAAATATAATGTATTCGTGGGATAGGTTTGAAAACATGACTTCAGCTGAATGTTTGAGAAATATTTGAGTTTTCTGAGTCTATATGAGACGTTATATATTACTTAAACAACAAATGTGTTCATAAAGTTATAAAAGAGTGTCTCATATAGTATAACATATGATTCTGAAAACAAAATTAAAATTATATTTTCGTTACATTGGGCAATCCTCTATTAATAAAACTTCTAATTTTCTTGGATTTTTGTTCCATATAAGTACATCAACACTGCACTTCGTCAGCATTTTTTGTTGAGTAATGTGACATTATAAAAAACTTAATTTTATGATAAGAATCAATTGTAAAATGTGTTGTAAAATTAACGTAATCTAAAAATTATATTGCAGACCAAGACAAAATTGAATTGCTGTAAATTGTCATTGAAAAGTTTTATGACAAAAAATATAAACTTCATTTGCTAGACCAGAGACAATTTCTATGGCTACATAAACATTTTTCACACTTCACTTGTACGTAATTTCAATACAATGAAATTCGTTACACACAATAAAAAGTAATTAGTGAATGAAAAAAAAATAGAATACCAAGTGGCAAAAAATATTTCAGGTACTTAAAAAAGAAAAACTAAAAAAATCTGCAATTATGCGCGGCAGCACTTGAGCACAACAAACAGACAATAAACAGACGACACACGCCGCTCAAAAATGAAAGGAGCAGCAACGCAAAAGGACAACACACGCCCAACACCCCTTCTGCACTCACAAGCTGCCTTTGTCCCTCGCATAGCTTCCTCTCTCTCATAAGGTATCTCTTGTGTGCTTATTCAGTCGTAAAAGCAAAAAGTTGCCAGTGCAGCAGATATGTCGCTTAAAAAATTATAAATTTTATAATATAGAAAAATCAAATGCCTATAAACGCATTTCCTTTAGTGCGCGCAACGTATGTCGAATCGCCGGCGAGCGTTGAACGATTCGCGCAATGCGCAAAAGTATCCTTGCGATTTCCGGTCTGCAGCGTGGCTAATGACAAACGCATGTTTACACGAGTGCGAACATTTCCGCAGTTAGACGCTGATTGCGAAGGCTGAGCTCTGCAGTCGTTTCATGGATTTCAATTTATTAAAAAAAAAAAAAAAACAAATCTTATGAAAAAAGAAAACCTTATATGTGAAATTGCCACTTTAAAATCGCATTCGCGAAATTCTTTGACAACGCAGCGAAGTTATGGCACAATTAAATGGATTTACTCATGCGTTGATGAGGCAATTTATAAATGATAGGCTTTAATTTTCTGGTATTAGGGTTACTTTTTGTTGGTGGTGGTGCGATTGGCTTAAAAAAGGATTTCTTTGCAGGCTTTGTTTTTTTATTTTATTTTTAATTTTTTGATTAATGAGTTTGTGGATGTTTTTTTCTTTTCGGTTGGTTGGCTGGTATTGTGTAGACTTGCGACACGCGTTTGTTTGTTTTGCTTATTATGCATACAACATTACTTTACTTCGACTGGTGTTCTGATATTTCAAGGTTATTAGCATTAAAAGAGTTGCCAAGCACGGTAAGCATGCTAAAGTCTATATACACATATATAGAAAGGGTGCTGTCTTAAAAAAAATGCAAAAGAGCATATGGGGAAAGTAGGAAGCTCACTTCAGTAACAAAATGAAGCCGAAATGATAGTCAGACAATAAATTAAAACGTAATTGTATTGTCTACTATAGAATCTTCAACTCGTATATAACCAAATCGCTTTAGAAAATGTTGTATTATATAATAATGCCTGGACCTCTTTAAACAACAAACAAGGAACAAGATGCATACGATCTGTAAATAGTAGGACACCTGCGGATGAACTCAGTTTAACAGTTTCATTGCTGTTGAAGCTATTTCTATAAAAAATCTGCCTTTAGTAAACAAGCGCACGAGTTTATTCAACTGTATTCAAATTTCAATTAACTTAAATTGCTAGTTTTGACTCATAATGCTACCAAAATTATTACCCCAGACAGACAGACTCGCACAGACACCAAATAGTGCAGCGCACTTTTCCATACATAAACGCACATAAAACACACGACTGCATATGGTAACCAATTAAGATCTACAAGTAAAAGTAACACTGAAAAAAAAAGAAAATAGTAAAATATAAAACAATTCTAGAGTGCAATAACCTTTGAGACGTTTTCAACAATTTACGAATTTTCAAACTATTTGATTTGCAACGCCATAAGCATGGACTGCGGCATTGTGTATCTTTGAGATACTCGTGCATAAGCATAATGCGAGCATTTCCATCTGTATTATGCATGAGTGTGTGTGTGTGTGTGTGTGTGTGTTAGTGTAAATTGCTGCACACGCTCAACTATGCGACTCAACTCAATTTAATTTAATCAAGTTCGGCTGCGATGCTATGCAACGTGACTCCGATCTCCGTTTTAGGGTGTCCAGGCGGTGCCTGGCCATGTAATTATTAATATATTTTTGGTATTATTGTTAAAGTGCATATAAAAATCAACCATAAATGCTTGTGTCTAGCCTAACTGTGCTGCTCATAGCTGTGTGTGAGTGGCTTCAATTAATCTCAATTAAGTAGCAAAATAAAGCGCACATATATTCTGTGCACGAATATATAAATGTTAAGTAAAGTCATATAGAAATAGGGTTCAACGCAGGCAGCCCTTTTTTGAAAATAATATTTTTGGTATACTTTATTTATGTTGAGTCGTTTGGTTCGTCCGTTTGTTTGTCATTTGAATAAAGCAATAAATTTGAGTTAAGCAAGTTTTGGTCGCACGATTTTAATAAAAAAGCTAAGCTAAGCATTAGAAAATAATAAAATGGAAACATGAGTCCTTAAATAAATTACAGGAAATATTTTTCTTGAAGTCCGAAAGAAATTGGGACCACGGGAAATGAATGATTCATCAAAAATATCTTTCATTGCTAGAGAATGTATTGAAAACCGGCCATTTGTAAAGTTTAAATAGTTTCCTTCTATTTTTTTTTCCAGAAGAAGCTTCAGGTTCTCTCAAAATCTGCTTTACTTCAACTAAATTTTAGTCATATACTATATAGCTTACGCTATATGATGTGTATGGATTGGGACACATCTTAGCATCAACATATTATGAAAGAAGCCTTAGAAGACTGGAACCACTTAAGCCAGCTGAGAAGAATGTAGGATAGGAAATTACCAATGGCATCTAAAACAGGCAGAGAAGCAATGATTTATTCAAATATGTTTTTCTCCTAAGCAATTTTGATCGCCGACTTTGAACTTGGCGTTCTTTTCTTTTATTAATTTCCCTTATGCCTCTAAGTCAAAGATTACATTATACCGCACATTATTGCGAAAACAGCAGCTGTCACTTCAGCGAAGATCGTTCTCGTATTCAAATGTGATCAGTGATCGCTGATCACTCATTCATACATTGATTTGTTGCATGCCCTTTAACAAATGCAAATCAGAAACATTTGAAACATAATGATTTTCTTATGATTATTTAAATGACATTTATATGTGTGTATTATGATTATTATTAGAAGTCTCAAGTGACCACCATGAATTCTTAAGTGCCAATGCTTGTCACAATGAAGCGAAAAGCGAACCAACTAAAATAAAAGAAAGAAAAGGAACGCACACAGCACACATCGCACAACAACATGAACAACGCCCAGAGGCACACATCCGAGTCGCACTTAAAGAAAGCATGTGGCATAAAAGAAATCTCGAACTCAACAGCAACAACAACCAAATACATATGTATGTACACACACAATAGGCACTCAAGTAATCAATCAAAACGATATGCAATCAGCCAATGCCAAATAGACGCCTAAGCACGCGTCCGTCCGCCACTCGATGAATATTTAAAAGGAAATTATCGCAAGGAAACTATTTTTGCGTATGCGATAGCCAAGAAGACAAAAGCCTGCGTTGCCTGTGCCGCCCTTGCCCCCGAGTCCTTTTGTGGGCAGCGCCGTGCGGGGCATTTGCATAGAGCTGCGGGGGCTTTATCGGTGTGGAACTTGTAATCAATACACATGCACTCGAGGGATTTACACTGTGCGCACAATAGAATTGTTACTTAAGTTATCAAAATTCGTCTTGGGTTCGGGTTTGGGATTTAGTTTGGGCATCGCCTTCCTGGCCTTGTGTGTATTGTAATCGTGCTCGTTGATTATTGCATTTGCATTATACTTATTATACAATACTTTAGATTTTCTTAAATCGCTTTTACGCTCCGTCTTTGCATAACAATCTTTTGTAATAAAGTCGCAGAGTACCCTAAGACGACACACACTTCAATACAAAATGGCAACAAGAGAGAGAGAAAAAAGATTGTGAACAGTTTGCGTATCAATTCAGTGAAGCAGGGTCTGCGCATGCGCAGTAGAGACTTTGAGCTGAGTTACTGTGCTGCCAGCCAACACTGGCAGACCGACTGTTTTTTTCATTCCCTTTTTTTTTTTTTCTTATTGTAAGTGTAATGAGTCTTTATTCTCGCGGAGACATGATGAGTACTAATCAAAGCTTAATAAAAGACGTGAAGTACAACTTCGTGTAAGGGGTTGTTCGGCTGTTGTTTCACGGTGTTTGAGTTCATAGTTCACAGACCACTTGGCTGCCCAGTTGCGGTTTTCTTTGCGTCTTTGCTTCTCACCTTCTTAAGGGGAAGTTCGTGTGTGTAGGGGGAATTCTGTTGCCAGGCAAAGTGTTACCGAAATTACTATTTTATATATGATTAGTTTCATAGTTAGGTCGTAAAAAAATTGGGATTCAATTTAGACAACCTTCTCCTTTTCAAATTTCTTGGGCTGATAGTTGTTTGAGGGAATAATGTTAGACTTATGTATCTGCAGTCTTTCTGGTATAAATCGCCACTTGAGATTAATTTATGTAAGACTGCTATTCTTGTTGAGTGATCAGTCAAAGTTCTTTACTAATCACAGAGCAACTTGTTCTGGTGCTTTGTACAGCATAGTCCAGAAGTAGTTGCCTAGTTCTTAAGCTTTGTGATTGGAAGAAAGTCGACAATGCAAAGATTTTAGACTTTTATATTAATTAAATTATATGGCATACACTAACCATCTCATTGTAATCACTATATGTACTCGCTTCAAGACTGAAAAGGTATCTGGTGTATCACATCAGTGTCTGTGATTTTACGTAATTTCTTTGTGACTAGAAATAAAATGGCAAATACATATAAACACAATGTAATTTAAAGTTTGCCTAAACTTTAAAATATTCAAACATAAGCTTTAATAAAAGGCGGTTGCATTTGTTGCTGCCTGGTAGACGACAGGCTACCAAACCAAAAAGCTAAGTATAGCGCTTCAGAATTCTTTAAGGCCGACTAAAAAACAAGCCAACTCTTCTGATTTTCCCCAACAATCCCTAATAAACTAACAACATATGCAACGATGCGTGAGAAACTTTTGCATGTCTG
Organism: Stegana nigrithorax; assembly: GCA_037044495.1. Lineage (NCBI taxonomy): Eukaryota > Metazoa > Arthropoda > Insecta > Diptera > Drosophilidae > Stegana > Stegana nigrithorax. The sequence continues at coordinate 689,662 of JBAMBQ010005352.1, read as the reverse complement.
CCGTGTTGAAAAGTTTGAAGTGCCATGCACAAAGCCGCAGGAAGCTTCATAAGCGGCCGTCCAACGCTCATCAGCGTCTTCTACTTGCCTCAGCGGCAACAACAATAAATGCTCAAGTGGCACAGTGTGAGTCGCTGCCGAACTATGATGACGACGATGATGATGTTGATGATGATGTTGATGACGATGTCTGTCAAGAGGCCACTCATACATTTGCAACACTCGAGTGTAGCAACAACATTTGCCAGGCCATGGCAGCCGGGGTGGTTCCTGCCAGGCAGTCCAACACGCAACAAGCTTCAAGCAAAGCAGCCGATGATGCCGAATGGTGAATGCCTAAGCTTCGAATGGTTTTCGTTTCGCTTCGCTTTGGTTCCAATTGTTCAGGCAGCAGATTGTCGCAATTTTGTCTACAATAATCTTTTCCCATTTTTGCTTGGGTTTCACTTTTTTGATGTGTATTGGTTTTTTTCCTTTTTCATTAAATGGTTCGTATTAATGCTCAACAATGTGTAAAAATATGTTTTCGTTTTGTGTTCTCATATGTAAACCGCGAATGTTTGGACTTCTGTGGTCGTTGTTTGTTACTTGTAAGCGCGGATGGATGAGAAAGAATGAACCGCAAACCTTGACTAGGATTAAGCTAGGAGCAGCTCATTATTTATAGGAGCAAGCTTAAAAGGGCTTGGAAAAAAGTTCTAGTGGCATGATTCTAGAAGAGAACATTTTTATTTCGTTAATTGTGAAAATAATAGAAAAACCGATTCTCTCCATATTTGTGCACATGCCTGAGACAATTGGAAATTCTTTCTTGCCACTGTTTGGCAACGGACCACAATTAAAGAAATTCAATTAATTGAATTATTTTTCTAAGGTCATTGTCAGCTTTCAACAGTCGACCGCTATAATTTTTACAAAATTCAAATTAAAGGAAAAAAAAAAAGAAAACAAAGAATGGAAAAATAATCACAGTACTTCATATAAACTGTGCTAGCCATCTTCCTCGCACTCGCACAGTAGATAATTAACACATGGCTTTGACAACTACCGACGATGCTGCGCCGTGCTGTGCTGCGCTGCGCTACTCTGCTCCGCTTAAATCAATCAATTGCGGCTTGAAAAAAATATAATAAAGTAGCTAAGCGTTTTTACATAAAAGTAAGTATGTATGTATGTATTAATAGACATACATAGAGTTATATACTTTTAATTTCAATGCACAAGAGGGAAGTCCATTAATAAGGAAATCAATTTAAATCACAACACAAAATAACGATGAGAAAATCTCGGAAACTCATGAAACAACACACTGCCAGGGCAAATCTGCGGGCGTAGGATCAAAATGCGAATTGCTGTGCAAGTGTTAATGAATTTAACGGAGATTTACGGAATGCTGCGTACGTTTCTCGTTTGTTTCTTTTACTGATTTAAAATATTTAGCCTTAGACCAGAGCGTTCAGCATTTATGCAATATTTTTTAATTTAGTTAAAAATTATAAAAGTCGTTTTTGATTGAAAATTACAAAGTTGAGTCTTCCTTCCTTTCTCTCCGTGGGCATGTGCTCGCTTGCCGTTGATCGTATGTCGCTCATGCGTTTGTTTTCCACTGCTAGGCATCTAATGTGCCGTTGAAGCGTTCTATGCGGGTCAGTCGGCTGCAAAAATCCAAAAAAAAAAAAGAACAAAAACAATTTCTGTATGTAAGCCCTTGAAAATTGTATTCGCATCGATTTGTTGGCTGGTGGGAGCGTAACGCTTTAATGATCGACGTAACCTAATACAACAATTTCTAATTTCAAAATGAAGAAAAAAAAAACACAACAACAATCAGATTGCACATGAATTTATTTGTTTCTATGCAAAAACCGTGAGAAACTTTCATTTATTGTTAATATAAGTAGATATGTTGCTCTCTAATCCTTTTTAACAATTATTCCGCTCCTGTTTTTTTAATAATACTGAAAAATACATTTAAATCTATAATCCTATTCACTTTTGTACTCTTTGGCCTGTCCAAAAAATTTTACCTGTTCTATAATAATTGGGTTTTTTCTGTTTATTTAAAATTATTTGCAAATTTGGACTATTGATGAATAATGTTTAATAAATGTAACAATGTATAGAATTTAACGCTTCTGTTTCTCACACTCATCGCGATCAACCAAAATAAACTTCGTTCATTAAATAATGAAATTCTTTGGTTAATCATTTTATAGAAATTATATAATATAGAAATTATATTTCATCCTAATATTATTTATATTATTAAATTATTATGGATTATTATATATATTTTATTTATTGCATTTGTTTTTTTGCTATTTTATTTTTTTTTTTTTTGCATCTGGAAATTCGAGATACGACTGCACACATCGATATAATAAAACTACTTAGGGTTCGACTTTGTCTTTGATTTGTTTTGCAGTTGTACTCATTAAAAGGAGAAAGGGTTTTCACTGTATTAAACATATTTTACGAAACATGATCATAAGGTATTTTTTTATTTTTTTTTTTGACATAATATTTAGGACTTACAATGGTTGAAATGGAATCAATGAGAATTAAAGTGTTATTATGTATGGAGCAGCAGTTCTGACCGTAAATATGTTTAATTTTGTAATCACGTGTTAATCCGTTTAGAGACTGGACATTGTCCACATAGAACACCGACACTTGTCGTAGCACATGGGCATTGTTTGCAAGTAATCCGTACAAAATCCTTGTCACATAAATGTCCAAACAAATATTTTCATATTTTTGTTTTCTTTTTCACGTTGAGTATTTTCATTTACACTAACGACAAATTTACTTTGGGTCAATTTTTCAATAGATTTGTGGTTGTTCGCATGAAGCGAAGTTGTTGGTTTTGTTATTACCAAGGCTTATCACTGGCAAAGCATCAGCAACAATCAAAGGAAAACAGGAAAAAAACACGAACAGAGACACCACAGGATACCAGAATTTGTACCTTTAAGCCAAAGTCTAAATGCGCTGCGCAGGCGCATGACTCACTCGCTCGCACTCAGTCCCTCTCACTCGCACTGACATTTAGGCTGAGCGACCTGACTCCATGCAGAGTGTGATGTCTGTTATCAGTTTGACTCAATCGCGTCTGTCCACAGGACTTGTGTGTGCTTGTGTGTTTTCTCGCTGTTTTGCCTGTTTTCGATTTTGTTTATCGGTTGAGTTCAGCATTCGCCGAACAATAAGAAATTATTAAATTGTTTTAAATCATTTTCGGAAAATTTCATTTTTCCACATACGAAGTTAAGAGCACAATTAACGAGGGTTGTTTATGTCATTTCCCAATTGTTGTATCTTATCAGTTTAACATATCTCAGATAGTCAATGTGTCACTGGAACTCGACTCTCGATGTTGGAGCTAATGAAACAGACTTTGCCAATTTAATGGTTCCTTTTCAATGTGGTTTTTAATTGTGTGTGTGCTTAGTTTGCGAGCTTGTAATTGGGTTGACTGGGAACTGAAAGGAAGCGAGAATTGCAGCAGAGAGAGTTTGTGAGGCAGTGAAAAGTGATCGTGTAGTTTAATGCTTTTGAAGTTAATTAAAAGAAATGGTCTTTGATTTGTTGATGTAGATAAAATATGCTCGAGTGACTGCTGTCGAAAGTTAGTGGCCATGGTTTGCCTTTATGTGTAAACGGCTTTATTAAAATTAAAAATAATTACAAATGAAGGGATGGAGAGTAATTCCTTCCACATTTTTGAGTTCCAGTTAACAAATTAACTTTTCATTTAATAAATAATAAAAGTAAACGAAAATTATAAAAATAATAATAATGTTTTGTGAGGAAAGCTGCAAATGAATAATCTCAAAAATACTCACAAATTTCTATTATCGAATTTTACTTCGCTTGGATGTGTCACATATACATATCTGCAAATGTGAGTCAATTTCATTTGAATATTTGTTTTGAAACGAAAGAAATCCGTTAGCTATATACATCCTTGCTGCGAGGCGTTACGATGAGAGAGTTTATTGCCAAAACTCTTCTCTATTCGCCTATTAAACTTAAATTTTCTCACAATTGAAAAAGCCTATCAAAATTTACGATGACATTTATGCGTAATTTTCGGTTAAATTTTTATGGCCCCATAAGCGTTTCCGCAACCTAACTAGAATACAGTCAAATAAATTTGAGTGACACAATGGCAGTGCAGGCAGTTGTGATGGCAACTAAGCGACGTAATTGCAATGAAACGGTTAATTGTTGGCATAATTAAGAAGACACACCCACTTTCAGTGCGAATCCCATTGAGTCGCGCGGACAGTCACTCACCCGGGGCAGTCATTCAAACAAATCGAATGAAAAGTGTTAAGTCATGCGGCGCTGGCTAAAGGCTAACAATACTTTTGACTTTTACTATAGCTGCCATTATCCTTTGAGGCGCACAGCCAGGAAAGCAGAACAACTTCATTACACTTCGTGTGCTCAGTTATGACGTCTTAGGCGCAGCGCATGCTAAGGCATAAATGAAAAAGGTAAATGCAGGCAACGCCCTGGGTGCCAGCCAAGCAAAAGGATACGTAATCCTTTTGGCTCAGCCTTGCCTTTATTCTGCATTGCTTCAGCTATCGCATGCGTCAATGGCAAATGATCTTGCCGAAAATGTTATATACAAACAGCTTCCTCATGTCCTTAGCCTGCCTGGACGTCAAGCCATTCTTTGCTTTGTTCTGTTTTTGTTGTGGCTGTTTGTGTCATAATTGCATGGTTTGCCGTTTGTCGAGTGTGCGCCTGAGTAAATTATAATCATTTCCCTTTCTGTTTTTCCTTTCAGTCTTTTTTTTTCTTTTCTTATATATGCGGCCGACACTTGGTCCTTATGCGTTTGTGTGTCGTCATTTTTGACTGCCTGCCAAAAACGTTTTGTAACTGTTAATAATTGTGTTCGTGTCGTTATCTGTTCGTTAAGATCGTCAAGAATATGTTTTTAAGTTTTGTTTTTCATATGCGTGAATTATGTTTTCACAAAAAAAAAAAAGAAGAAAAAAAAAACAATAACTCCTCGCTGACACCTTTTCTTCGCGCGTTTAGCATCTTGCTCGCAGACTGACTGACTTCATATCCCGTTAAGGGGTTGATTCCTGAGCTCTGTTTAGTTTGTTAGGTTTTACGTGCTAAATTATCGTGCTTTATGCGTCTTCGACACTTTGTCGTGCTTATCTGATCGTGTTTTCAAGAATTTTTTGCAATCGACCAAACTTCTTATCTGTCGTAAGATCGTGAGAAGACATTCTGGGCGCAGCATGTGTAGAGAAAATCATAGTAGGATAGAATAATTTTTTATATTGGGTGTTTCTGACCTTGGTTAAAATTATTTTTCTTTCTGCCAATCGTAAAATACCTTTTAAAGTATTTCTAAATTAATAATATGTAAGTACGAATACTTTTGATAATGAATGAAGACCCCTCTTATATCCTGTAATTTCTACCTTTATAATACAGAATACTCAACATGATTTTCTTGAACCAGGTGTTTTGGTTTAAGATAGATAAAGCTCAACTTTACAACAGAAGTACTGCTACGGTGAAGGTCACACTTTATTTATTAAGTCAGTTTTAACATCTGCAAGGTCTGTTTTTTTGCAAGAACCTGCAATGCTATAAATACATTAATAATGTGATCATTAGCCAGTTTAAGCCTCGTCAGTGCAATGTTGTTGTGTCACGTTCATTTTGCTTGAATCAATAAAACTGAAGAAGACACTTTCCTAATATAACGCCCCAGGCAAGAACCGCTGCTACAACTAAAGAGGCAATGCTGCTAAATTCTATGCTTAAGGCTGTATAGGAATTTAGACAGCAGTCAGAATTGATCGGTTGTGAAATGTTAGGAGAATAATGCTAAAATAATTATCACCGATTTCTTCTATTATGATTCACAGGATACTAGTTTTCAAAAATGTAGAAATAATACAAATAAAAAAATACTTCAAGGCACCCAACCCCGTGCACATACCATTTCTATTGGGCTTACTCTCACATGCCTCAAGGCATGGAACATTTACAGTATTAATCAAAAATCAAACAACTCAATTAGACGCCACTCGACAATTAAGTTGTGTCTCGCTTTCTCCGGCTGCAAGCAACTGCGAGTGTGTACACATACCCTTTGACTCGTGCAAGAACGGAGCAGCGTTGCAGCGCAGGTGTGCTAAGGCCAAAGAGTAAATACAGAAGTTCAAGTAGCAGGCAGCATGAGAGACAAGGAGCTAAGTACCAAAGATAGGCATGTGAGTAAGTAGTGGCAGCGCAGCAGAGTGGAGTGCCAAACCAAACCAAACCATCCAATCAAATAACATCCGCACATGAGCAAACAAACGGCCAACAACAACGATGCGATACAAACAGCAAACACAACAACAGCAGCGACAAGATAATGTACACATACAGAATACAAAACACAAAACACAAAAGTGAAGTTGTGGTCTAAGTGCGGCAACAACATAACTCATATTGGAAACTATGTCTGCATGTATACTATGTATGTATAGACGCTGCGGATAAACGGATAAACTGGAAAGCAGCGCACACGCAGCCAATCAGCGGCAAGCAAGCGACGCTGTTAGGTGTCGTACGCCGATCCACCACTACCCTGGCCTACGCTACGATTCGGTTGAAAGGTTGTAGCGGCGCATCATGCGTGCTGCTGTAGTCAGTCAGCATTGCGCAGTCGTTGCGAACGGACGTTGGTTGTTGTGTGCTCAGTTAGAACGCCAAGAAGAGCGCAGTGTAGAGACGTTTGAGCGTGCAAAGTGAAGCAAAGAAACAAGAAACTAAATATTGTGTGCGTTGCTTTGTCTACTACCTCGAGCAGACTTTATTATTTAAATTTCGTATTGAAAAGTGAAACAACGTGCAGAGAATAAACTAAGCTAACGATATGGTGATTAACAGTAGCACAACGTTAAGTGTGCCCTGCGGAGCATTGAGCCCGCCGGCAACGAAATCTCGCATACAAATCGATTGGGATATTAACGACACCGTTGTGCCGATAGTCAGTGAATACGATGACTTCAGCGACTGGGCCAATGGCCATTGTCGTCTGGTGTACGCGAACACAAATGAAGATGCCAAGAAGCATGCCTCCGGCTGGGCCATGCGCAACACGAACAATCACAATGTGAACATCTTGAAGAAGAGCTGCTTGGGCGTCTTGCTCTGCAGTGCCAAGTGCAAGCTGCCGAATGGCGGCAGTGTGCATTTGCGGCCGGCTATTTGCGACAAGGCCAGACGCAAGCAACAGGGCAAACAGTGTCCAAATAGGTAAGTGAACAATTAGCAATAAATAATAATTAAAAAAAGGATAAAAAAAAACTGCCGCCTAAATTCAAATAATAATTACAACTTACACTGCTTTTCTTACTAGAAACTGCACTGGCCGCTTGGAGATACAGCCCTGCCGTGGACACTGCGGCTATCCTGTGACACACTTTTGGCGTCGCGCCGGCAATGCCATCTTCTTTCAAGCCAAGGGCTCACACGATCATCCCAGGCCGGAAGCCAAGGGATCCACCGAAGCGCGTCGTCTGCTTGCCGGCGGCCGCCGTGTGCGCAGTCTGGCGGTTATGCTGGCACGTGATGCCGCCCTCAACAATAAGCTAAACACGCTGCGCGCTGCAAAACGGCATAGCAACAAAATGCTGCCGGCCACGACTCAGGTGTGCAAAAGGAAACGTCAGGTGCCGGATGCGCCATTAGCTGCCACAGTTGCTAATGCAACGCTGAACGCAAGCACGACAAATTATGCCACACCAGTGACGACAACAGCAACAACAACAAATGAATACATGCAAAATTACAACAATGCACAATGGACGCATGCGGATGCTTATGGCTTATACGGCGGTTACAGTAATCTGGAGCAGCAGCAGGCATATGCGCACAGCTATGGCAGTTTAGCGCCAGGCGCCAGTGCGAGTGCGAATGGCAGTCAGTATTATGATGCAACGCAACAGCAACAACAACAACAACAGCTGCAACAACAGCAATTGTCTCCAAATCAAAGCTTAGCCAGCGCATATAGTCTACAGTCAACACCCGTCTATGCGACACAGCAACTTTCGCCTACACAAGTCACAGCCAATGCGTCTTACCAACACAATATGGCACACAGCCAGGGCAACACTGTCAACAACAATAATAACAACAACAACAACACAATCGACAATCAAAAATGGCTGTATGAGAGCTGCGATGACACCTCCTCGCTAACCAGCAGCTCCGGCTATAACACGGACGATTATTACTTTGCCAACTACGCGCCTGCACTGGAGCACAACACGAATGCCACAACGGAACTGCACAGCCCTGGCTTCTACACGCAAACGTCGGAGATCTTCAATACCGTATTCGAGGCGGCTGTCAGTGGCACGAACAGCGCGGAGCTGGCCACACTCTACGGCAGCAATGAGTACCAGGCAGCGTTCGACATGCAGCAGCAGCAGCCGCAGCAGCAACTCAGCGCACCAACTCAGCAGCAGCAGCAGCAACACCAGCAGCAGACATATCAGACGACGAGTCCTGACTATTATTACAGCAATTCCGGCGGCGATAATGGCACACTCTGGAATATACAAATGGAAGCGCAAACGACGCCGCAGACCACGGCCACGAGTCAACTGTATCAGCACTTGGACTTGAATGTCAGTCACAGCGACGCGCAGCCGCTGCTCGCAGCGGGTGTTTTCTAATAAAAAAAAAAAAATATAAAAAAGAAAAAAAAAACACAAAGCCACACGAAGACACTCGGGCTGCCTGAGCGCCGGCGCACCCTGTTGCTGTTTTGATTTTGTTTTTCATTTTGTATGTTGCTGTAAATAGTCATTTCTTGTTTTTTTTTCTTAATTGTAATATTTAATTTTTATAACGTGGTCCAGTGACCTCCATTGCATTGCCACAAAACGCGTCTGCTTTTATGTAACTCGCTCGGTTGTCGATCTCGTCATCGTCATTGTACTACATCGTAAGCCTCCTAAGCCTTAATAACTTGCACACACTCCACAACATAATAATCGTCTTCATTGTCATTATCATTAACTAACTATACACATAATATAAACTCTCAAGCGTTGTTCTAGTCTAGTCACATTAAGTTTCATCTTTTAGCTACTCTCTCTCTCTCTCTCTCTTTGTCTCTGTCTCTGTCTCTCTTGATTTTGAAATGATTTCCCTGAAGTTTAAAATATTTTATTGATTTCTTGTTACTCTTGCGATTATAAAACAAAAACAATTTAACTGTTGGAATGTTAACAGTTTTTAGCTTAAGTTTCTTGTTGTATTGCTAACATATATCATATACATACGTATATCTCAGAAGTTTCCTAACTATTACATAGATCCAAAGTGTTTTTTATAAGAAAATTTAGAACTTAAGCATATTTCCCACCTAATTTATAAAATGAAAAATAAAATTTTTGATTTATAAAAAAAGAAATTCAATATATTACTGCTTCTATATGTAGATCCTGAGTTGGTTTTTGGACGAGATGGTGTCGAATGGAAACATATGATTCTGCGCCCTGCTTGAGTTTGTTTCAAAAGCTCCTGCATTGTAATGTTAACATTCATTCCAATGAATGCTTGTACAACTTATCCTATGTACGTCACAAATCAATCCTGCATGTCCTTTAAATTGCTCTATATTAGATGAATTGAAAAATATCTGCGAAATTTTGTCACTATATGGTGTTGACACCCATATTTCGCTGTAAAAAATTCATCTCGCTCTGGTGTTTTCTTTTTTTTTTTTTGATAATTCTTCAATGAATGCCTAAATATCGAAGACATTCTTGATGTATTTTGGCATAATTTAATAATACGTTTTTAGCAATTGCATTATTTATTTAAATTCAATTTTATATTAACATTTGCTGTACCAAATGGGAATCGCCACCGTCTACCCAATTTCTCATATTGTAGGTTCGCTTTAGCTCACGAAATTCTTGATTACAATTGAATATCAATACGAAGAAAAAACATTTTTTTTGACAAATTTAATATGTAGTATCGCATATAGTTTTCAATATCACCCAATAGATTTCCAAAGGACACAATAGAAAGATTTCGTTTTTGCATAGTACCAAACCTTATGAGAATGTTATGATCAAAGCCAAGCCAAGTGCTCTGACTTTTTTAAAACATTATTGGCAATTTTGCAACCTTTACCCCCTCTCTTGCTGGCCACCCTGTCAGCAGACTACAGTCACGCCCATTGAATTATTTCTTTATTATGCGAATAAATGCAAAAAGCGTAAATGCAGCCAATTAATTAATCATTGCTTTGTGTGCATATTTGCAAAAGTCCTGTCAACAGCGGCAATTCAATATCCAACTAAATGCATTTTAATTAGTTTGGCAAATTTTTGCAGAAATCGCACATTGATCCTGCCACCGGCAGTAGAAGAAATTCGCAAATGAACAACAGCACCCCAGAGATGCCGCGATCATTCACGCGCATATTGAATTACAAGCGCATTATCCTTTTTATGCGCAGCTCATTTGCATAATGCGAGTGGTAACCCAAATAGAAGGCAAAATGGCACAACAGAACAAAAGGAATAAAAACTGAAAATTAAAAAAATCCAACAAAGTCAGCAGCAAAGCCGTGAAGCAAAACGAAGTGGAATCTACGGCAAATGAAACCCACACGAGCTCATTAGCATAATATGTACACAAACAAATAAACAAACAAACAAATAATGTAATCCTGCGATGATTTGGCGAAGGTCCTTGAGCCGTGTTGTGGCAGTGCGTGGCCTAAGTGACAGGAAGCACACGCTTTGTCTGATTTATGGTCGAAAATTAACATAAATGAAATCAAAATATTTTAAATGTTTTCATTTGCATTGAGTGTGTAAAAAGGATATTACAGTCCTTAGGTCACAACACCATGCAGAACAGAGACAATGTGCGCATGCGTAAATTATGTATGCAAATATTTTTTATTTTACTGCACTCATTACGAAAACCAAATCATACCCAAACCTTTTCTATGCATTTATTTTGGCTGTCCTTGAAATATATTGGAAAAAAAAATAATTATAATGTAATTGCGCTTGCCACGCGCACATGAGTAATCGACGTGCATGTTGAAGCTCCTGAGAGGGCTCAGCTATTTTCCAACACCTTTTCTCACACTGCAGCCACTCAAGCGTTTATCCTTTAAATACTTTTGTAACCAAAAATAAACTGTACACAAAAAAAAAAAAAAAAACAAAAATGAATAAAAAAGCGCAACCCTTCAACGCCTCTTTTATAAGTCCTTTTTAATAATTTTTAATCAGCTTTAAAAAAAGTTGAACTATGCCGAAAAAAGGTCACACGTCATGTTATTCGTGGTTCCTGCTTATTGAGTGACATATTTTGTTGATGACTTGACAAGGACATTTATAATAAGCGGTTAATCTGAGTCTTTTAAATCTCTTTTTTTAAACTTTGTCCTTTTTTTTTTTTTAATTGCTTGATGTCATAATCAGAGAGAAAGGGCAGAGTGAGTAGAGAACATCACGTTACAAAATTTATATAACTAAAAATAAAAGTAGTTTTTGATTGAAAAATTTCAAAATATGTAAATTTTTAATGATGTTTTTTACTTATATTTCCTCAAAAATACTACAGTGAATATGAACATATTAATATATGCAGACAAAACGTTATTAAGTTCACTTCATCTCTATTCCTCTATAGGGGTGCTTCCATAAAATATTTGCTAGTGTTACGATTCTTTAATGATTTTTACCCTCTTCATGCGATTTCCGGACTTGAGTGTATAATAAGGTTAACTTATTGTCGTTATTTATATGATAGAGAGAAGAAAAATATAACACTGTTTTGGAGTCCTATTAAGGATTATTTATTTACATACCTATATAGTGGAGTTGGCGCTTGGATTACAGTTGGGCCTGAAGATGTAATAACTTTTTTAAGCCTTTCACTTTGAATACTTTTTTAATTCGAAAAATATGTCTCTTACCTAGCACCATCAAACATCCCTTGTAGGAATGGATTTAGTATCCAAATTAATTCTTAGCCAGTTGACACTAAAACGGAAGCGACGAACTGAAAACGATCCTGACTACCTTATAAACGACTCTTCTATTATCATTTGAAGATACTTTTTTGTCACGCTTGTGCCTACCAGACTCTGTTGAAACCAGCAGCTGCTCATTGGAAACGTAACGAGATAGAAAAACCGATTAACTATTTAATTTATATTCGAATGTCATCGGAGAATAGAATATTTAACGCCAAAAATCGGCAACGATTTGGTTAGTAAAAACCAAATTTTATACACAAGTAAACGCCTCTTTTGGAACAAATGAGCCGCACTTAATTGGGCATAGTTCGGAGATGAAAAGGCATTCATGAAGGCAGCAGACATCAGACATCACTTGGGGCAAAATGACAAACGAATGACAGCGACTGACATCAAGCGGCCGAAGTCGCATTGAAGTGGTTGACAAGCATGGCAAGCAACCTCAAAAAACAAAAAAATATATAAAATAAACACAGAGAGCGAGAATATTAACAATGTGGGTCAGCGTAGAAATCGCTCAAAAGCAAAACATTAGAGTGTCCTTTTCGAGTGTGCGGCCTTATTTGGGTAACCACTGCTAATCGATTTCTTTTACTGGCTGTGGCTGTTATAGACAAGAGTCGAACGGCAATAAAAACCGCTGGAGTGTTTGTGCCGACGGGTGTGCTTGGCAACAAAGCGCGCGGCGACACGAAGATCGCTGTTGGATTTCAGCTCAGGTACCAAAGGACACGCGCTCAATTCGAGTAAACATATTTGGGCTGGGAACTGTTAGGGGTCAATAATTTATATAATGCTCCTTGCTAAATAAAAATCACTCACACATTTGAAATTAAGCGAGTTGGAAAGATTTTCTTTCAAATAGATTATTCCGTTCTATATTGCAACATCAACCTATGCAGGCTCAAAAAATGGATGGCGGTTCTGAGAAGAAGCTGAAAAACTATTACATCAGAAAAATTATTAAAAAAAATAGAAAAATGTTTCATTAGATATATAGACTGGAGGACTCTTTTCACGTTTCTACTAAAATTTCATAAGGTCATTATTGACACAAACCGAACTTTCTTTTTTCGGTTGAACGGTTAACTTTTTATTTTCTGCAAGCTAATGCTCATGAATGACTACTGACCATTGACTCGTATGTGCGGCTAAAGTACTCATATCCTCAGTCACGATTACTTAAGCACTTGCATTTAGTGGTTAAATACAACACTAACGATATTTATTGTAGTCGTTTTTGTGCAACAAGTATTCCAGGCATCGTTGTCGCACTTAAGTTGATAAAACTTTTGTATCAGCTTTTATATTTAGTAAATTATAACTAATCATTAGCTAATCTTAAGTTCAAAGTGTAAGACCAACGAATCTAAACGAAAGATAAGCAAAATGTCGGCAAGCAGATTTCTCAGTGCAGTTGGACAAATTTCACGGCAAACTTTGCTACATAACAAGTCTACAATAAGAGGTAATGTAAATTAACTTAAAACAATTAAAAAATTATAAAATCAGCCAATATCGGCATATAGAGATGCTGCAAAGTGTTAGCTAATTTATGAAACCGCCTACACAGAAGAACAAGCCGCAGTAGTGTAAAAAAACTTTTATGGACTTTGCACTTTGTACCCGGTTGATCTATACGTCGACGCAACAATTCCTAATAGTGTTGTTGTAGAACTTTTTTTTTAAAATTATTAAAACCAATAACAACAACAACTGTGGCTGCTACATGGCAGCAGCATTGGTACAAAGCATAGTTCATTTGAGTATTAGCCAATAAAAAAAGTATACTATATAAATAAAAATTGGATAATTAAAAAAAAAAAACTATAACAGCAAATTAATAATGACGCATTGGCCACAAATTTTTGTTTATCTCTAACAGCATATCCCGCTATACGTCTACGCATGATGTCCACAAATCCCGCACCTGCAACCGCCGCAGCAGCTGCTGCCAACAAACATCTGCATACCAGAATCGTCAACGGCGTGCTGGTCATAAAGTTCGACTCACCCAACGCCAAGGTTAACTCCTTAGGCGAAGAAGTAACAGCCGAATTCGAGAAGGTCGTCAAGGAACTAGAAACAAATAGCGCGGTAAACTCCGCTGTGCTGATCTCGGGCAAACCGGGTTGTTTTGTGGCAGGCGCTGATATTGCCATGCTGGAGAGGTGTCAAACCGCGCAAGATGCTACGTTACTGTCACATGGTGGACAGATTATATTCGAACGAATGGAACGCAGTCGTAAGCCAATTGTGGCCGCCATTAACGGCGTATGCCTAGGTGGTGGCCTGGAGCTGGCGCTGGCGTGTCACTATCGCATTGCCATCAAGGATAATAAAACGAAACTGGGTTTGCCCGAGGTAATGCTTGGTCTATTACCTGGCGGTGGTGGCACCGTTCGCTTGCCAAAATTGACTTCTGTGCCAACGGCGCTAGACTTGGAACTAACCGGCAAGCAAATAAAGGCGGATCGTGCTAAACGTTTGGGCATTGTTGACTTACTCGTCGATCCTTTGGGTCCGGGTCTACAGCCTGCAGAGCAGAATACCATCGATTATTTGGAGAAGACTGCCATACAAGTCGCCAATGATTTGGCAAGCGGTAAACTGAGGGTAAGTGTAAATCGCATTTTATTATCTTGCTGCCTATTAAACGTATGTTAACGCACCTTTTAGGTGAACCGCGAGAAAGCTGGATTAGTCAACAAACTTACCGCTCTTGTTATGGATCTCGATTTTGTCAAGAATAAAATCTTTGATACCGCGCGCAAGCAGGTGTTAAAAGCTTCGGGTGGGCTCTACCCAGCACCACTTAAGGTAAGTCGGGCTGTCTAAAATTGTGCATAATGACTTGACTCAATCTTAAATTCATTTATAAAGATACTCGATGTGGTACGCACAGGTGTCGACAAGGGCGCGGAAGCAGGTTACGAGGCGGAACGCAAAGGCTTTGGCGAACTGGCGGCTACCAATGAGTCAAAGGGTTTAATTGGACTTTTCCGCGGACAAACGGAGTGCAAAAAGAATCGCTTTGGCAAGCCACAACGCACAGCGAAGACTGTGGGCGTGTTAGGCGCCGGTCTCATGGGCGCAGGTATTGTGCAAGTAACTGTCGACAAAGGCTACGATGTTGTCATGAAGGATGCTACTGATGCTGGTCTTGCGCGTGGTATTGGCCAAGTGCAAAAAGGACTGGAAACAGCAGTTAAACGTAAACGCATCTCGGCCATTGAACGTGATCAAATTTTGTCAAAACTGCGTCCAACACTCGACTACACTGATTTCAAGCAGGCCGACATAGTTATTGAGGCTGTCTTCGAGGATATTAACATTAAGCATCGTGTGATTAAGGAACTTGAAGCCGTCGTGCCACAACATTGCATCATAGCCACTAACACCAGCGCCATACCCATTACCAAAATTGCTGCAGGCAGCTCACGTCCGGATAAGGTGGTCGGCATGCATTACTTCTCGCCCGTGGACAAAATGCAGTTACTCGAAATTATTACACACCCGGGCACATCGAAAGACACCGCTGCGGCCGCTGTTGCTGTCGGTCTTAAACAAGGCAAGGTTGTGATCACAGTTGGAGATGGTCCAGGCTTCTACACTACGCGTATTTTGGCAACTATGTTATCGGAGGCCATACGGTGAGTGTTTGGCGTTGGCATATTCGAGTACTTATTTGTAATAATAATACTTTTCTGTATACTTGAAGTTTACTGCAAGAAGGCGTTGACCCAAAGGATCTGGATCAGTTTACAAAGAAATTCGGTTTCCCTGTGGGTGCCGCTACATTGGCTGATGAGGTCGGCATTGATGTTGGTTCACATATTGCCGTTGATTTGTCTAAGGTAGTGTACTTTTTTGTAACACTCTACTTTTTTAAATTAATCGTTTTAATTTCTGTGTAGGCCTTCGGCGACCGTATCAGCGGCGGCGATTTGCGTATAATGCAAGATTTTGTACTGGCTGGCTTTTTGGGTCGGAAATCAGGCAAAGGTATTTTCCTATACGACGGTCAGCGCAAAGGTACCCGTCCTGTGAACAACGATGCCCTCGAAATTCTAAAACAAAAATACGCGCTTGAGTCGAAGGGCGCCAATACCCCCGAAGATCAAACTTTGCGCATGGTTTCGCGCTTTGTCAACGAGGCTGTGCTCTGTCTTGAGGAGAAGATACTCGATAGTCCGATGGAGGGTGATGTCGGTGCTGTTTTCGGCTTGGGATTCCCTCCATTCACGGGTGGTCCATTCCGTTGGGTCGATCAATATGGTGCTGGCAAATTGGTTGGCAAAATGCAGTCCTACGCTGAGTTGTACGGTGCTCCATTCAAGCCAGCGCAAATATTACTCGATATGGCCAAAGATCCATCAAAGAAATTCTATCCCAAGACTGCCACATCCAAGTTGTAAATGCGTGTCGTCATAATTTTAAGTGTATTAAGTAGCGAAAAAACAAAACTTAAAACGGAAACTTCACTTAGTTTTAATGCATTTACAACTATTTCTGAGCAACATCGCGACAAGTAAAGTTAACAAATCAGCCTTAAACTTAAAGTAACTACATAATTATCGTACATAGTGAACTAGAACTGCCGTGAGTTTCGCTTAATTTTGCAATTGAAATTGTTTGTTGAAGTCGTAAATAAATCTATCTAATTTTTTAACCATTGCAGTTTTTGTTAGCACAGCACATCAATCGTGCAAGGAAAATATATTACGTCAGATTTTAAAGAAACATCAACCACATATTATATCATAACTTCATCAAGTGTAAATCACATAATTCACATAACAAACAACACAGGTATCTAAACACAATGTCCACTAATTATACATTCATACGATTTCTTGATTATACGTACATTAATTTATAATCTACAAACAAATATCAGAGGCATCACTAATAGCTTTTTGTGTGCTTGTATACACAAAAAAAAAATAAAAACTGAACCCTGCAACCTCATCTTGTGATAGTCATAAAAATAATTTTTTTTTTACATAGCAATGTTATTTTATTATGTGTTTACTTACCTCCATAGTATTCATCCCGGTAAAGCTTATATGTAAATTCTCATTATCTGAATTTTCGGTAGCAGTAACAATTATAAAAAGAATCAGTATCATCGTTCATCTTACGAAATTTAAAAAAGTTTTGATACTGAATTTCGAAAGATGGATAATCGGAAAAATCTAAGTTTTTGTAACTTAGAAGTACCAATTGAAATACTTTTTATTCAACTTCACAGAAGTATAGTCATCAGTTACACGGGGGTTTTGACTATTTAATTTATGCAAGATTGTGCCACATTTATAAAATGTCGCTAGAATTTTGAATATGAATCAAAACGTCGAGAAGTTGAAATATCGATAATGGGACAGTTTTAAAGATTATTCGTTCTGGAACTTTTCTTGTAGTTTTTCAAGTTTTTCTTTTATTGTCAGCTAAATTAATCAAATTCATTTATTAAAACCTAGACAGTGGTTTTACAATAATTTGTTTTATTCAGTATATGGTATATATCAGTTTAAAAATTATACTTGAGTTTAACTGAGGTTAATCAAAGTAAAAATTACACTTATAGTTTAGCCTAAATAGTTTATTAATTGGGATATTTCAACGGTTTATAATAAAATACAAAATTATTGAGAAATTATAGTGAACTCCTAAGTACTTGGCAACTATTTGGGGAATCATGCCATATTCGGTATCACTGAGTATGGCCATTCTTAAACGTATATAGTTAGATGAACATAAGAACACATAGCCTTATTCGAAAATATTAAAGTTTAAAAACTAAAACTTATAATAACAAATAAACACAATGAAAGTCTAGACAAGAAGTCTGTATATATAGTAATGCATCTAGTTCTTCATCTTCTTCTAAGAACCATTTGACTATTTGCGCCAAGAGTCGCGCGCTGAGCTCCTGCGTTGTTGCCGACCGATTCGGTCAACACTGTTGCTGCCACCCAGGCCATTGCTTGAGCCATTCACCAGCCCATTGTACATATCACCAGCCGTACTCGATCCACTGCGGTCCTGTCCACTTGTTGGATAACGATCCACCACGTCATCAATTAACTCCAAAATGCCAATTTTAAATTTGCGTTTTTGCTGCGGCGTCAAAGCAGCCAAATCTGGTAAAATGCTGCGAAAGAATTCCATGTCGGAGTTCTCAGCACCAGCCATCCCATAGTACTGACCACTTGTCGTGGCCTCACATTCGGTTTTGATGCGTTTGAGTGGCGTCGAGGTGCAGTCCTCAAACTCAAGCGAGTCGGAACGACGATGTGAATGGTGATGCGGATGCTGATGATGGTGGTGATGATGCGGGTGTGTGTGATGCATATGGTTTTGGTATATTAAATCCTGTCCACTTTCGGCCAGCTGCACGTCGGGTATGAAATTCTGTAGCGAATTAGCGCTGGCCGTATCGCTAGGCGCCGGTGAACCGGCAGCTTCGCCGCAGCTGACAACACCCGAGGATGCAGCGGGCACACGTTGCAGGCCTAAGCTAGCGGTTATGGCAGGATCGAATGCGTCCATGGTCTCCTCATCGTCATTCTCGGATAGCGAATGTTTCAGTTCAAGCTTTTGTTGTCCCAATTCGTTGTTGTGCTGCAAGTGATGTGCGGCGGCCACGTTCAGCATATGCATTGGATTGGAGGCGAGATGCAGATGTTGCTCCTGCTGCGAGAGCTGATAGAGCGTGGCCAAGGAGTTGTTGCCATCAAGCGTTGAGCGTGCGGACTTGAGGAAAGGCAGTAGAAACGCCATATGCTCAGTTAGGTAATAGGGTTTATGCTGCGGCTCTGAGCCGCTCTGCTGTTTGATGTAGCGCGAGAGGCAAGCGCGCAAATTGCGCCAGCGCTCCTTGCAGTGTATGACTGTAGGATGAGCATAGTCAGATATGAGGTTAGTCAGATTTGAGATTGCACAATTTGTCTCGATTTTTTAACTTACCATTTTCGCGTGTTTCTTGCGAAATAAGCACCCAAGCCTTCTCCTGATTATCTCTGCAATTTAAAAAATAAACAGTTACAATTGAACAATCTGGCAACATGCATGACGCTCAGCGCCAGCTACTCACCTGTTGCGATACTCGGGCACCTTCTTGTCGTATAGGCAGCGGTGCAGCCGCACCAGATTCACAAAGCGTATGTTGAAGTCCTCATCTGCTTGCATTACGCGATTTGTGCTTGAACTCGCTGTAACGGTATTCGCGAGTGGCGTTGCCACCTGCAGTTGTGCTGCTGCACTCACCGCACTGACTACTGGCGATGGTGACTGCTGTGGCATGCCCGCTGCAACGACGCCAGCTGCAGCAGCAGCAGCAGCAGGTGGTGTCAGCTCTGCTTTGATGCCGTTAATTGTTGCTGCTGCCGCTGCTGTTGTTGTTGCGGTTGCAGTCGACGTATCGCCGTTTTTGCTGCTGTTACTGCTGGCGGATTGCACGGACGTTGTCATATTGCCGGGTTCGCTGCCTTGTTGCTGTCTGCACGCGTTTTGTGTATGCTATGTTTTCTTGTTATTGCTGTAACAAAGACAAAGAGGAGTGTCAAAAAAGAAAATATGCTCAATTGTTCAATGAAATATGAAAATGCGCTCTTGTCGATAGTTGATTTGTTTAGGTATCAATGCAATTTGGCTGGATTTAAATATTCATTTGATTTATTGCAGAGCTTTTTTTTATGATCCAGTTTACTAAGTGTAAAGCATATAACAAGAGAAGCTGTATATAAACAAACAAATCTTTCTTCTTCTAACAAGTTTCCCTGTATTTATTTTGGCTTTTTAATGTTATAATGCCAAAGCGTTTGCCAGCTTTATATAATACATATGTCAAGATATGATGGATTTTGATCGCAATGCTTTAATGAAGATTTATTAATGTCGCTTGAAATTTTTTTCTAATATGTCTGACAGACAAAATCTTTACCTCAGAGTTTTGCCAAAAAACATTTGTTGGTTCATGGCGTAGCACAAAAAAGGCCAAACACAAACGAGCCAAATCGCGAACATCTTTTGTCCTATTTAGCCGCTTAGCAAAACATGCTCGCAGACATGATTTGACAGTTGGGGGTTTACTGACGCTACTTGACACTTACTTACTGACACATTGTTGAGTATTTAAGTTGGGAAGAACCCCTTCTTTTTTTGTGCGCAAAATTTCAGAGCGCGCCCTATAAGTGAATGTCACCGCAATCCGTCCGACGTAAAATAGTGTAATTTCTCGCCTTTTGTTGTTGCTGTTGCGTTTGCTGTCGCCATCTTCGTCGTTGATAACATAAAACAACACGAATTGTTGTGGTTGTTGTTTTAGTCGCGTTCTCTTTGTTGTTTCTTTATACTTTGCTACTTATTATTATTATTTATTTTCGTCTTTTATGTAGTTTTATTTTTATACTATTGCTCATGTCACTGCTGTGGCTGCTGCTACTGTTGTTGCTATTGTTGTCTTTCACACCTTGCCGCGCGCACACCCCACTTATACTTCCCTTTATTCAGCAGCGTTCCGCACAGACTATATGCGTCAAACATACAAAGTAAATTTTTACAATAAATAACAAAAATAACAACAACAACAACGAGCCGCCTCAACACCAAAAGTTGCCCAACGCTTACCGCCCCCCGCAAGCCTATAGTACATGTTGTTGTTATCACAACAATAATGCTCGCACCCGCCGTCAAGCCAATCGCCGGCACGTTGGAGCGGACGACCACTTGCTTTGTTGTTGTTACTGTCAGTTACGTGTTGGTTATCATACATTCACTTGCTGCCTCTCTTTTTTTTGACCACATGCGGCTGCTGCTGCTGTTGCCATTTTATTTGGCTCTCTCATTTCTTGAGATGGAATTTTGTATGGGAATCGACGCTCTCTCAGAAGTGCCAACTATGAGAGAGGAAATACATTAGCTTTTGAAAGAAGCTTTGCTTGTTGTGTCGCAAGCTCGTGTTTTTGCTGTTGCTGCTGTTTGAAGTTGTCGTCGCGCTGTTGTTAGTATTTCTATTTATGCTGTTGTTGTTATTCGTTTCAATGCTGTCGTCAATTTGTCGCTTTTTCTGCCGCGTTGTTCCACCATGCTGCTCTCATTATTGCTGCATTTATATTGTTTGTTTTATTTTTGTACGTTTGCTTTTTAGCTGCTTTTCATCATGATTTGTTTTTTTATTTTATTTTATGTGTTGTCTCGAAACTTAACAGTTGCTTATTTTTTTTTTCGCTGCTGCTTTTTTGTTATTATTGTACAATTGTCATATATACTTCATAGCCGACGTCGTCGCTGCTGTTGTTGTTCTTGTTGTGGTTATTGTTATTTCGTTTGCGCGCGCAAAGTCAAAGTCTGCTCAACTGTTAGGTGTGCGATTGGCCCAAGGGGCGGACGGCGGCTCAAGCAAAGCTAAGCAAGCAAAAGTTGTTTGCTGTTTTTATTATAATTTCTGTTGTTGCTGCCGTTGTTGTTTTTATATTTCGTTACGGCTTTAAGACAACATGTTAGCTTATGTTGTTGCTGTAGCCACATTTGTTATTGTACTTGTTAAGTATTTTTTTTTTATTTTTTTTCAAAATATACTTTGTGCGCATTTTTTCATTTCTTATAAATTTTTACGTACACACAGAAAAAGCTCAACAGCACAAATGAACAACTCACAGCGACAAATGACAACACTAAACTTTTGCTCATACAACACAACAGCAACAACAACAATAGCAACGCAATTCTTGAACGAATGCTCGACTCTCTGCTTATCTTCTTTCTCTGTTTATTTATTGTTTTTTTCTTTACTTTTTGCTTTTTTTGTTTTCCATCTTCCTTGCTGCTGCCGCCTTCCACTTGGACGAGCTCACCCACAACACATCCTCTCTTACATTCGGCATATACGGCAAACAAGCAACGTGCGCACCAACGGCAACAGCAAAAATAATCATCGTCATTATCGCCCTTAGCGTACATAATTATTGCGTTGTTATTGCTGCTTGTGCTGTTGCTGTTGTCGTTGTCGTTGCTGCTTTTGGCGCTGCTGCTGCTGCTGCTGTTATTGTTGTTTGTTTGCTGGCTGCGCGTGTGTTTGCTAAGCGGAGTAGCGAGGTGCGCTGAAGTAAGCATTGTTCTTTGTCGCATTGTTTCATATCGAATGCCGCTATTCGAGCGGGAGAGCGGAAGAGCGAACGAAAGTGTGAGAGTGACAACTAGGTAAGACGTTTGAACGTCAAGTTGAGAATATTTTATATATTTTATTGTTTTGCTTTGTCTCTATTAACGTTAAATATATATATATATATATATATATACGTATGTAATAAAAACAACAAGAAAACCAACAGCCAAACCTAGCAAGCAACAACATGGCACAATAAAAACAGCAACAACAACAACACTGAAATAAAAGTACAGCAGCAACAAAACAAGCAGAGTTAGCTAGCAGAGAGAGTGCGAATGACATAAAGCTACAGAGAGATAGAGAATTGACAAACGGACAGACAAGAATTGTATTGCTTTTTAGTCAACAAAACTACAAGAACAACAACAAAAACAACAATAATAAGTAAAATATAGAAAACGACAGCAGCAGCAGCAACAACAACAACAATATCGTAAGCATACACAATATGGAATATATAAACTTTTGTATATTGTTTTTGTAGTCGACGTTGCTGCTACTGCTGCTGCTGCTGCTGTTGTTCTTACTGTGGTTGTTGTTGTTGTTATTATTGTTTTGCTGTTTTTATTATTATTATTGTTGTTGTTATTTTGTATAAGTTATCTACACGTTTATATAGAGAGAACGAATAAAAAAAACCTCAACGCAAAAAAACAACAACAAAAACAGCAACAACAATAACACAAACAACAACAAGCAGCACAACAATGGCAGCAGAACAAACAAAGTGGTTTTTGTTGTGATTACTGTTGTAGTTTCATATACATACATACATACATACATATTTTTTTTTTATATAAATACATACATAAGTATGTACATACACACATATATACATATATGTAAATAAAATTTGTTTGTGCATTTTTTCCACATTTTTTTTTTATATTTTATGAAATTGTTTAATGTTACTCTTATGTAAGAAATTTCATTTCTGTAAATAATTTTTTTTTAATATTCTTTTGTTTCTGCAAATTATTTTTTAAGCTCTAATTATTTAGCTATAATTGGAATTTGTTGGTTTTTTTTATAATTTTATATACACCTACAGTCATAGAAACTGCAACATAGGCCAAGTTGTTGCCCTTTTTTTGTAAGCCCTTATATCCTGCAGGGGATCGCACATGTTTAACTTTAGCAAGGTAGAGCAAATGACTTCAATTCACTTCAAGCAACTTGTCAACAAGCCAAGTGAATGAGTTAACTGGCTTAGATAGTACACTGTATCTGAAAAGTTGGGCCGGAATGACCTTCCAAAGCATCCTGAGGTAAATAAAATAGATCTAGATTATGGCGTTGCCTTTTATCTTATTTTAATATTAAGGAAGAGACCTTGCAAGAATCTTAACAGAAGCACATTGTGAGTATTCGTTGTTTGGCAAAATGCAATATTCAATATCATGCTTCCTTGGCGAGACTTACCGATGCATTAATTGTATAAGGTCAATATGATTTCCAACGCCTATATAAAAGAATGTGCGGAGAGAATGTCCGTCATTGTGCAAATGACTTTCACAACACGCATCACGATTCTTTTGCTGAGCATATTTGAAAATCAATCCAAGATAAGGCAACAGTTTGTTTTTGCCTATTTTTTATTAAGGGAACAATGTCATCAAGACTTATTGTATTACACAAACTTTCTGTGGTCTTTAATTCTGCTGCTATGACATCATAGATAAACTCTTTAAATTTTGAATGACTACTTTGAAACAGTCATCGGTTGGGCATATCTTTCAGTTCTATCTTTTGTCAGCTTTGAGTCTTATTACATAGGTACATATGTATGTATATTCTCTTCTTTACCGTAATTTGATGGATTTTTGTTTTGAAATATGTAAATTTTTCTTTTACTTTATATCAGCTAACATTGTTTTAAATCTCTTTTAAATTAAATTTTAAATATTTTATTTATTTTTTAAATTATTGTATACATTTCATTTTGATTACATTGAGGTTTCCTTTTCTTTTGCAAAATTTTTTAGATAGGTGACTTTCTCGACTGCATTTCAAAAAATGTAGGTTATTTCTTGTGTAGAAAATTTCAATAGGAATAATGTTCATTTTTGAAAACTATTTACCAAATTTGCCTAGTTTGGCTAAATTGCACACAAATTGATAGTTCTCATTTAATATCATGGCTAAAACTTTGCTTTTCTAGAACAGTGTAAACGCCAAAAAAAAAAAAAAATAAATGACTAAATGAAAAAGTTCTTAAAACAGCCTTTTAGGGACTATTAATGCAGTCGGACGCGCTACTTATAAAACAGAAAGCCTTAAACTTCGCTATTGTAGACGCACACGTCGTGGGGATGGGATAATTGCTGTAATTAAAAGAACGACACGCTACTTTTTTTAAATCATTCTGTGTCGAAAGCCCTGATGCTAATATACAAGTTTGGGATGCATTGATAGCGAAAGCTTTCGCATATTTCATAAAACGAATATGACTTAAAAGACCATAATAACAAAGCAACCGTGGAAGGTAATTTTACTAAAGAATCTATTATCATGTAAATGTGTATTGTATATAAGGTATTGATGTAAGGGACAATGTTAAGGTATATGAAACCTTTTTTAAGGTAAGATTTAACGCACTCGATAATGAACTTGTAGTGTTGCTTTGCTTTAGCTGTGTGCAGATGAACCTCACTTCATTTTGTCTTATTATTATGGTTTATATATACATATATATTATAAGGATTTCCTTTCTGTAACTGACATTAAATTCCACATAGTGAAATTGCACTGTATTTACTTTATCATTACCTTAGCATATTTTCAAAACGAAATAAACATTCAATATTTGTTATTTATTTTTGAATTTTAATATCTATTACAAAATAATTCAATGTTGCTGCAGTCAATGTGTGCTTTCTTTATTAACATGCACTTAGCATTTAAGTTTTTATGTTCAAGTTTTATTTTATTTTATTTTTTTACTTTTATGAATTCATACGTTTGCAATTGCAATTATTTACTCACCGTTCGTAAGTTGTGTAATCCTCGCCTCCCTGCGCCACGTTCTTGCCTGCTGCCTTTCCAACGGTTTTCACACTTTCGTGACACGTTCTCCGTTGTCGCACTTAACAGCAACGCTTCAACGGCACATTCAAACAATCGAAGACATTGTCTCAATAATACAGAAAAAAAACCCCGACACAGACTTCTTTGAGTTTATTTGAAAAGTTTAGCATGTAATGCAACTTGTAGGCAGTCATCAAACTTCTCAGCTCATGTGCTGGATTTTGGGCAAGAGAAATATTCAAATTTTATTTCAAAGCATGCCACACTCGAACACGTTGCTTCGACGTTCAGAAACCGTTTTGCGAAACGTATCTATACAACATTGATATCTTTTCACTTATTTTTTGATGGTTTTAACTGTACCCAAACAATACACTACAACTACAACAAGAACAACAACAGATAATTTTGCTGCGCGCCAAAAAAAAATGTTAGATTTTTGTCTTATATATTTTTTTCTTTTTTTGTTTTTCTATGCTTCTCACTTATTTTTCGTTGCTTAAATGTTTCACGTTTCAAGCGACGAAAGCAACTAAAAACACACACAGCAGAGCAAAATATCTATCAGATTCAGAACACAAAACGAACGAACGAACGAACGAGCGAACGCACCAACACACAAAAACATAAACACACGAACATTTAACATTGTATCTGCACATACAAGCGTATGCCTGCGTACTGCTGCTGCTGCTGCTGCTGCCGCTGCTGCATGTGTATGTGTGTGTGTGTGTGTGTGTACGACAAATAATAACAAAAACAACAACAACGGCAATACTAAAAGCAGGCAACAACAATCAGAACACCAAAAACAACAACAACAATAATAAAACAACACAACTGAACTGAACTCAACAGCAGCAGCAGCAGCAGCAGCAGAATCAGCAGCAACGTCGTCAATAATACAAACAACAAGCGAACACGAGGCGTCGAACAAACGGCAAAGAGGCAGACGTCGCAAAGAGCGACAACAACGACAATGGCAACAACAAAAACATCGAGGAGCAGATACAGATACGAACGGTAACGAAAGGCTGGCAAGAAGACGTGCGCGGTCGGGGGTATGTGCAGCAGCGACGCGCGGACAGACGGCCGAGCAACTCTCAGTGAACATTGAACAATAGTTTTTTAGCCAGACTGTCGACGACTGAATGTTTGTATAGAGAGCGAGCGTATGGTAAGATGTGTGTTTTACTGTTGTTGTGCTGTGCTGTACTGTGCTGTGTTGTGTTGTATTGCCGTGCAGGGGAATGGTGCGCGCAGCAAAGAAACGTCAGGCGACAGGCAACAACAATAACAGCAGCGGCGGCGACAGCAGCAGCAGCAGCAAATACACGAAAATTTTAGCTTAGTTATTGTTTTTGTTGTTGCTGTGTTGATGTCGACTATGATAATAGGAACGGCAACGGCAACGGCTACGGTGGCAGGCGGCAGGCAGAAGCAACGTCAACATTATTGTTGTTGTTATCGTTGTTTTGTTCAACGCCGTCGTCGTCATCGACGCTGTCGTCGTTGCCGTCGTCGACTTTGTTGTTATTGTTATTGTGCTCAGAATAAACAATCAAAAAGCACATGAAACAAAAAAAGAAGTCATTCGAAATAATAAAAAAAAACATATTGAATTATTTGTTGATTTTTTGTTTCGCTTTTTTTCTATTTATTTTTTTTTTTTTTGCGCAAAGCTTTTTTATTTCGGCGCCAAGCTTTCGTATTCACCTAAATTTCGTTTTCATTTAAATTTTATTCGTTTCATTTGAGTTCAATGGAAAAGCTGTTATTTATATATGTAAATATTTTTAAAAATTTTCTATTAACATATTTGGATTCAAAATTAATGTGTTATGCATAATTGGCGCCAGGGGGTGCTTTTGCAGATAGAAGCAACTTTACGTTATGAAATTAAAACACTAATCCATGATAAAGGCTTTTTATGCATATTAAATAAATTAAGTTTAACCTTTTTAAAACTCTCATGAATGGGGTTTAAATAGACAATAATAAAAATTTGCTATTTACGTACATACGTTACATACGTACATACATATATAAAATCTCCTATAACTGGACACAGGCGGTTGCGGTTGCGATCATTTTGTCCGATTATGGGAATAGTCAGCTTTGGAAGGTATTGCTGTAAACACAATATTTTTTCTTTCCAAGGTTTCCTTGTATTTTTTAAGGTACTCTAAATAAGTTAAGAAAATGATCCTCATTACTCAGTTTAGCTTGAACATCGTGTAATCTTTTTGTTCAGTGACTATGAGCTGATTTGCGCCATTGGTATTGTTTTAGTTCTTTTTTTTTTTTTTTATGCCATAAGGAATCAATTTGTTTAACTGTGTCGCATAGGTATATAAGTAAATTCAGTTTGCGGTTTATGACGTCTAACCAAGAACCATGTAAAGTGTAGAGTCAAGTGAAGTTGCTTAGTTCTGACAGCGTCTTATAAGTGATTCCTGACTGAAAGATCTCTTTATGGTCGCAAGAATGTCAATCGCGAGAGTAATCGCGATCTGCTACTTTTCTCTGCCATTGCCTACTACACTTGTGGTCAAAATAGTAGCAAAAGCATTAAGCTTTGGCGCTGTGAAGCGTGTTGTTGTTTTTTTTGTTAATGATTTGTTTACAAATCGCATGCTTTGCTACTAAAAGCTTTCGCAAGCTTTGCTGAGTGCTCGTATTACCATGAGAAAAAAGAGAGAGCTAAAGCAAATTATGCATCACGACGCCCGAGCAAGAAAAAGGAATGAGACATTGTCCTACATATGGCCTTCAATATTAGCCTACTAGGATAAAGCGCATGTTAACTTACACAGAAAAGAAAAAACAAAAATACAAGGGAATAAGGAAAAAGTGGAAAAACGTACACAACAAAAAGAACTTGGTCAACAAGAAAGCTTTAACTGCATTTGGACGAGCAAAATCGAGACGTGCCTTCGACTTTCCGACTCGACACGGAGTTTAGTCAGTTGTCAGAACGCAGCAGAAAATGTCGTTGCTGTCTGGTGTGCAGTGTCGTGTCCTTAACGCGGGTTAATTGCCAGTTTGTGCGTTGTTCTTGTTACAGTAAATTCGTGCACGACAAGCGCGGCGCATAAGATTTTTATTGCATTATTGATGAGATTCTAACGAAAAATACATCTCAAATAACTTGTTTAATAAAGCACACACCGCTGTGTTTATGAAAATATTCAATGTAAGCTGCACAATATGTAAACATTTTGCAAATAGAAAATCATTTTACTATATAAAATGCGTAAAATTGTAAATCGCCCTTTTAAAGGCATCAATAATACATGGCATGTTTCTAAGAAAAAAAAAAGAAAAAATGCAATCCTTGCGCACGGATTAAAACGCATTCGGATTCGGATGCGCTCCGATGCCTGTGTGTGTGTTTTCCTTTTTTGGCTTTTGTTTTTCTTTTTTGTGTTTTGTTATTTTTTGCGTTTTCGTCTCTTACTCACACTCGCATGTGCACTTGCTCGCTTCTTTTCCCATCTTTCCGTTCGCTCTCTCTCGCCGTGTCACTCTGTCGACTTCTTCGTTACCTACAGTGTTGAGTACTGAGTACCTAGGAGGTACGTTAGGTTTATACGCGTTTGTATGTAGCCTTGTCGGTGTTCTCAAACAAAAAATCAATGGCAACACGGCAAGGAATGCTCTCTTTGTGCGCTTAAGTAAATAGGCAGCATATGTGGGAGCCGTGATTACTGCAGCTACCTGTAGATATACCGAGCGATAAACAAACACACACCGACCGTGACAGCGACAGGCAACCGAACCCAAATAGTCAAAGGCCGAGCGAAAATCCTTCTTGTGTTTTCATTAGCTAATCGTGTAGACGAATTCGCTGGCAATTTTCGGTTGTAAGTCAATAATATTCTGCCTCATACAAAGAAAAAAAAAAAAAAACAAAAAAATATTCGAAATTAGATCTTCAAAACCTTTTGAAAATAATGAAATTTACGTGCACTTGAATATTACACATTTGATGCGAAGCTTTAATCAACTTTAACACTGTTGTTGCCATATCACATGAGAAAACATGAATTTTTTTTTTGCATTTTCCCACAGGATAACTAAAAACTGTTATTAAAGCTAACACACCAGTTTTAATTGAAATTCGTACCCGAAACCTTGTCACTTAGTTGAAATGTATGCTGACCATCATCTTACTCAACTATTCTACCGAAGACACGCATCGAATTGAAATCCTACCAAAGCACTTGAAATAGTTTTCATCCCTTTTGTAGACCCCTTTGATCATGCATAGCACACAAAA
The DNA here is from genome assembly GCA_037044495.1 of Stegana nigrithorax. Taxonomy (NCBI): domain Eukaryota; kingdom Metazoa; phylum Arthropoda; class Insecta; order Diptera; family Drosophilidae; genus Stegana; species Stegana nigrithorax. The sequence continues at coordinate 660,118 of JBAMBQ010005352.1, read as the reverse complement.
AGTCCCTCAGTAAGTTATTTTTTGTAGAAACTCACATTGAGCACAGTAAGTTCTGTTGAATGTTACCCTTAACCCGTTCACAAACTTGTTTGGAAACATTTTCTTGGTTCAATTTACTTAGGGACGGTTTAGAAAGCCTGCCATCTATAAGAGAAATATTCGAATCCGCTTAATCATTTTCTTCTTTGTAACCCTTGGGATTCCCGACCGCATTCTTTCCTACGACTTCATAAGGAACATGTAAAAAATATTCATTCATAGGAATACAAAGGGACTGTGCAATTCCATAATGTTTTCCTTCTTCTTCGCAACCTTCTCTGACCGACCTGCATGTTTTTGCATGAGGCACTGCTTGTTAAAATATGTAATACGTCTGAGTATTTTTGCATTCTTAGAAATAAGAGTTTTTGCCTTTTACGCACTCATTCATTCGATTTGACCTTCAAAGCGAATATGATGTAATCCGTTTTTTTTTTCTTCTTGGTCTTTTTGAGCTTACTTCCGATTGTTTAATTTCCATTATTTCCAGAATTATTGGTAACATTCTAAGCTGTTTAAACAGAATATGATGTTGTTCGCATTTTCTTTTTAAAATATTATCCATAGAAAAAAAATATTTTAATTCAAATTAATTCTGATTTTCTGATTTTCTTACATATCACTAAGTGCCTTCAATGAAGAGTCGTGATATTTTTTTTTATGATAAGTTTCTCTCTGTTTTGCATACTGACTTAGATGAAACTTTATAAGATACTTGTGTAAAAGCCGTCCCTGCTCACTGGCTCCGTTTGGTCTGCTAATAGTTTTTATATACAATATTTCATGTTGAATAATGGTTATGCATTCCTTCATATAATTCCTTCTATTAGGCATAAATCGGTTTGACTGATATTACCTATTGCAGATCATCTGAAGGACATGTCTTCTGCCTATCCTATCGAATCTTACTCCATGTTGTAATGTGTTGTTTTAGGCTAAGCACTGCGTTGAATTATTACGCATACGTCTCGTTGCACGTTCGTTTTCATAAAGCAAAACATTTACAAACAATATGGCAACATCGAAAAGCTTTCTCAGCGCTGCGCTCAGCATTTTCACTGTTTTCAATTTGCTGCTGCTGCTGCTGCTGGCGTTGCTCTCAATTTCTCATACTCTCATTGTAGATGCCCGTTAGCGCATGAAATAATAAACATAACAAAAGCAGAAAAAACTCCGAGCAGAAAATTGTATTGAGTATTTTCGATATATTTCAGTGTGAAACGAACTGACAACTTAAACGAAACGAACGCGCGCGCAAAAGTCTTTAAACAAAAAACACATTAAATAATTATTAAATTTCATTAAGTAATAAATTAAGTAAAAATTAACTAACATAAATGCTTTGTAATTTGTTCGAACCTTTCTACAACGCATAAGTTTTGGTTACAAATATATTTTGAAGTAAGCCAACTAATAAAAAATAGAACGACTTGCAGCCGAAAGGTGCATGAAAGCCATTAGAAACGAAGCAAGTTGCATTTGTGCAAATAAACAAAACTAAAAAAAAAAAACAAACAGAAACTTAGTTCTTCAATAAAATTTAGTGCGCCAAAAATCAAAGTGAGTGATTTAAAATCTTATATTTAAATATTTTTTAATCGACATAAATATATATTATATATAAAAATATATATTGTTTTATTACTTATTTATTTCGTTTTTTTTTTCTTTTATTTTATAAAAATATTAAATTAATTTTCATTGTCAAAACTGCCACATAAACAATTTAAAATAATATAAATTTAAAAAAAAAACTTGTTATATTATATATTATACAGCAATGCACTTAAGCTGCTGCTTATTGTTGCTGTGCACACTCGAAATTGTTTTTAAAATGCTTGGTCAATATTTTGTAGTTTTTTTCGTAGAATTTTCTTTTACTTTGTTTTTTTTTTTTTTGGGTTTTTTATTTTGTAGTTAATATTTGAATTATTTTTCGTTTGGCGCACATGTCGTATGAGTATTATTTTTGTTTTTAGTTTGCACACTCAGTCGCAGCAATCAAGCAACATATATCTGTGTGCGTGCTGTAGTTGTTGTTATTGTGATTTCTATTGTTGTTGCTGCTGCTGCTGCTGGCTTTCACTTTCGCTCACACATAAACACATGCACACACACACACACACACACACACACACCCAAGCATAAAGCAGGAAAACATATACAACTGCGCTTCATTGCAATTTTGTGGCGCACTTGTTACAAACGGAAGCGGATATCCTGCGCTCACACCGCCACCCAGCATGGCGGCCATATTTGCGCTCCAACACGCAGTCAGGCCATTCCGATTTCGTTCGCTGCGCCTGCTGCAATTCTCACAGGAAATTCAAATTGAAAGTGCACATGTTGGGTTCATTTCGTCCGTTCGTTTGTTTGGTTTGCTTTCATTTCGTTTCATTTCGTTTCGTTTCGTTTGCTATCCCCTCCTGTCGCTGCCTTAGAGCGCATAGCCATTGCTTAATATGTAAAAACATGACAATGAAGGCTTTTGTTCGCATGCTGCTGCTTCTTACTAGCCATGTTTCTTATTTATTGTTGTCGTTGTTATTGTTGTTGTTCTTGTTGTTGTTTTTATACTTATATTTTCGAATAATTTAGCAATATTTGTTGTTGCGATTGGATTGTTGTTGCTTTCGGGTGCTAGGCAAGTGTGTGCTAGCTGGCAGCGTACATTGAGCTCAGTGACAGCCAAGTCAAGTCAACCCAGCGATTGTGTGAGTGATTCATCATGCATTTCCTTCAGCATAGCGCAAAAGCAAAGCAATAAAAATAAAAATCAAGTTTGTTGAAAATATTTGCATGCCTCATACACTTATTATTAAAATTTTTTGTTTTTATTTCTTTGTTTATATCTTTTTGCTTTCTGTCTTTTTCATATCCATATGTACATGATTTTGTCATAATTGCAATGTGTGCGCGTTCAATGCGCTTTTTCGGTTGTAAATTAATTTCTTTGCGTTGTTTGATTTCAAAATGGAAAACATTTCTTTTTGCGCACAAGTGGTGATGGCTGCATGGGCGGTTGTTAAACAAATGTCACCCACCTTTAAAAGTTTCTTTCTGTTTGACTTTTGCTACAAAGTTTTAAAAGTCTGATAAATATTTGTTGTTTTTTTAATTTTGCAACATCTTTTAAGTACTAAAACATTTTACTTGAAAAAATTCTGAGTTGACTTTTGGTTAAAAAAAAAACATACGATGTTTTTATAATATCTCTTTTAATTGTCAAGCATATCAAAGCATTTGAAGTAAAAGATATTGAGGTTTTGTTTCGTAAAGTAAAGTTAAATAAAACTAACTTCTAAATCAGATTACAAAAAAGTTTTTATTTATTGTATTGCTTGCCATTGGCTATGGCTTGTGGCATGAAACTTTTGTAAAAAGAATCACAAAGCTGTAGACAAAAGCAAACACAATTAATAGTTAAGGTTCACAAAAACAAGGACATATCAATAGTCTGGAGTATATTCTACGACGTAGTTTAATTTTAGCAATTTAAAAATATCTCAAATAGCATTAGGAGCAACAATTGGGCAGCTCTGCATATAACTTACATATGTAAATGCAGAGAATTGCATTGCATGAAGCATGCGGACTTAAACATCGGATTTTTTAGTATCGATCCCGCCAACCCGTGCGTGTCCCGTGTCCAGCTCTAGTAGAGTTTGCAGAGTACTTTCAGCTAATATAGTGAGTGCTCTGCAAAAGAACATCCCTACCCAGGATTCAAACCTCGAAGCTGATGCAGTAGAGTCCAATTCAGTAACACTGAGTCCAGGCGGCGATTACTCATATTCATACTCAAAAAGACAGAAGTAGATAAAATATTTCGTGCAAAACACATTTCTGCCAATAGACCAGCTTATACACATTATTAAATGACAACAAGAAACAATTCTATGTGATTGAATTCGTATTAATTATTAATTAACCACTTTATCAATCTTTATGATGTCTGTTATATATTTTCTTGTAACTGGGATCTCTGCTGTGACAAAATTATTATCATATTGTTATTCATCAATCAAAATATACATAGTAATATTTATTTTTTTATTTTTTTTTTGTTAACATCTTTCATAAATAACACGATTATTCTGCTGAAAAAGCAATAAGTTTCTCTATTCACTGTCTACAATAAAAGTCAGCAGCAAGCAGCAGGACATGTTGGAATTCGAGCTTTCTGCAGTTTGAGTGTTGCTTCTAAGATAATTCTTGGCATATTGCAGCCATTTGGCTCAAGTTAACCATTTCCTGTGGAATAAGATTTTGCTTTTATGTATTTGGTACGCAGGCTATGAAAGAAATGCGGCTATGCCAAATGTTTTTTTTTTTTTTTTATTTTTGTCTGCAAAAGTATGCCTAAAAGCATATTATTTAAGCCAAGATAACGTAATCTTGTTTTTTTGTGTGTTTCTTTCTTTTGTCGTTATTTTAAAAAATCATTTCCGTGCCTTTGACTTGCGCGCCATGGGGCAGGCAACGTTGACCTAAAAACATTTCATTTTTATTTATATGTGGTTATATATCATGTTTTTATTTTATTGTTTCAGTGAATCACTCTCTGTGAGTTCTTAGTTCAGAACTCTTCTTGTTGTGCACTTCTTGTGCGCGCGCCTCGCATGCCTATGCGGATTTTTGTAAACAATTTTAGGCATTTTTCTTTGCGCCTGCACCCAGGCCCATGCCCATGCACCTACCCATGCACCTACCCATGCTCATGCACAGGCAGACAGCACTTACATGGCCGCCATGAGCAGACATGGAGCATCCTCCGTGCATGCATTGCATAAGCATCGGCACAGCAGGCGCGCTGAGGTAACAGTTTTATTAACAATACAATGTCTACCACGTACGTGTAGTCTAGTGTAGTCTGTCTGTCTGTCTGTCTGTCGTTGTTGTTGTTGTTTCTGTACCGTATAGATGAAAGATACGCAAGCAAAGCAAAGCAAAGTATCCACAAGTACGCATATCTATGCCAACGCCATCTTCTTCTTCTTCATCTTTGTTGTTGCTGTTGCTGTCGCTGCTGCTTATGTTGTTGTCTACGTGTTGGTTATTATTTTTGCCGTGTTGTTGTTGTCGGCGTTAGTGCCACAACACTTTACGCTTAAATAGTTTAGTGTTATGGTTATTGTTTTTGTGATGCGCAGCCTTATATACCGTGCTGCCTTTGTTGTTGCCATGGCTATGGGCTGCTCTAAGTCATTATGACCCTATAAACACTTAACGTGTACTTTACTTGGCTTTGTTTGATTTTTTCTCCCTGTTGAGCGCCCGTTATCTTAGGCCCTGCCATGCTGCACGTAAGCATGTTTACATTGTTGTAGTCGTTGTTGCCAGCCAAAGCAGAGGAGAGCATGTCCCATCTATGCACAGCGGATGATTGCGGATATCTTGTGAAAGTTTCGGTTTCATATTCATAAACAAAGCATTCGAAGGTTGCATAAGTTATACTTTACATCAGATGTGTGCTGTAAGCATCGCATGCTTATGTAGCTATTGCATATGCAGGATAATATTTAAATCGTTGCCTCAACAGCTTTTTTATACCATAATGTGTTTTAACAGCTTTTGAGATGCGTGCAAAGTTATGAACAGCATAAATTGAGACATGCTTTAAATGCAAAACTGTTTCAGAGCACTGCTTTGATCATTCCTAGGTAAATTTATCATCACCAGGCAGATTGTTAAAATCTGCTGCGTCAACTAAAGTCAATTCCTCTGCTGTTCTGCTGCTTCTACTTAGTACTGACTTTGTTAGCAAAAGTGCATTTGAAGACTCAGCAAATCTCTCCTTAGTTAAAGCAATCGTTCGAAGTCGACGGCATGTAGAAGGTCCTTTCTCTTCATAGCCATACACATATTTATTTTTTTAAATAAAATTATTATTTAGGTACTTTGTCTGACCTCACATTTACTTTAGCTCTTTAAAAAAGAAATACTTAAGGGAGCTGGTAGAACAAGCATTTACTGTAAATAAAATAAATGCCAATTAATTTTTTTCTTTTGTTATTCGTATTTTTGAAAAAAACAAAATACAATATTCGCTCCCAACAACATTAAAATTCCAAGAATATATTTTCAAAAATACTTCAACTACTACAAGTTCAAAATACTTTGAAAGTATTTTACTACTCATTACAACTCATTTATACAACAAATAATATGCATTAATCAATTGATGCAGCCGAGCGGGCATGTGTGGATGGGGAAGCATAATTGTTTTGCTTTTAAAATTCCGCATAATTTTCAAATGTTTATTGCAAAATAATTGAAGCAATCGAAATGAGATGAAACCTAAATGAAATGAAATACAAATTTTTACGAGCGAGCAATAAAAATATACGCGTTGAACCACTTTTGAAACTAAGTAGCCGACGTGTGTGTGTATCTCTATTTAAATTGAAAGAATTCGGCGGTTTTCTTCTTTTTCTTTTGTTGTTGTTTCCTTTCTTTTATTTTTTGTATTTTTTATTTTTACATTTTATTTTGTTTTGTTGAAAAATTGAAGACGCACAAATTAAAATTGCATTTTTTGCTGGCCTGAACGCCTGAAGTGTAAAAATGTAAGAAGAACAATTTGGCTTACATAGTGTGTACAACACGCAGGTCATGACTAACATCGGCCAAGTAAATACTTAAATAAATAAATACGTGTATGTAGGTATTTAGCCTGCATGTATGTTGTTGCTTTTGTTGTGCTTAACACGCAGTCTGCGCCCGAACAACAATAGAGGGCGCCGCGAGCAGACACCCACCTAGTCGGCAGCCCGTCGGCCGAAAACAAGCGAACAGCGAAAAGTACCTCGAAATAACAGAATGAACTGAACGTACGTACGCAAGAACAGAGGATTTTTCTACAAAGACCGACAACCTCAAATGCCAAAAATATCGTATATAAAGCATACACAGTGAGAAATTGTTTTTGGTTTTTCTCTTAATGTTTTTTTTTTTTTCTCAATAAATCTTCATGTTATTAACTTTAACCATGTCGAGACACGAGTGTCATGTGATCATAAACATAATGATCTACGCTGGTCTCGACTGTGGCATTGTGTGAGCTTGAGAACTTACCCCTTGACATATTGATTTAAATATTTACAAATGAATTGTTGTCTGAGTTACATCAGTTCGCTGTGACACGGTGAACACTAAACACATGTCAGTTGCAGAATGGCGGCAAGAATTGATTTATGTATCTTTCATGGCATCTCGACTTCAATATGCCGCTTATGTGCAATCGATGAAGCAGTCTTAGTTCGTGGATGATCTATGTAAGACTCTTGATGTTTGTTATCCTGTGGGAACTGTGAATTTAAAGTTGATACAGAATTCTTTGAGAAAGATTGCCAGAAAAAAGATCATGCAGCTGTGCTACGAAGACGCTGTCCTGATAAGGCGAAGAACATGTTATGGTTTATTGTACGGTGCTTCATAGTTGAAGCTTAATTTGAAATAAAATATGTTGATACCACGTTTCCTCTCACCATCACGCTTCGTCCTTAGTTTCTGAATATCCTCTTCAAAACCCCTTGACAAATGTTTGACCTATGCAAATATAAAAACCTCTTGAAATTTCTCCCAGTGCGCCCGTGTACACAATGCGTTCTATACACAAGGCACAGTCAACGCAGTCAACAGCACTTCTGCGTTTAGCAATGCAGCACGATTATTGCCATTAGCCGGGCCCGCTTCAAGTGGCCCAAATACGCTGTCTGGCCGACAGTCGGCTCGCTAACGCAAAGTATGTCAGCCAGACAGCCGCTCGACGCGTTACTCTGTCCGTCAGCATGGCAGACTGTCAGACCGTCGTCCATCAGTCAAACGCAAGAGTCAGACACTGAGTCAATTATATGTCGAGGCGCGTCGAGGCAAGCGAATGAGCGAATGTGTGTTGGTCTCAGGCCTGCCTGGGCCTTTGGGGCAGTACTTGAGGGTGGCTCGCGTTCGACTGCGTTACGCGTTTATTTAAGTAAGTAAGTTAGGTCAGCAGCGTTGCGTGTCGTGCAATAAAATGAAAGAAAATTAAAAGTGAAATAATAAACGAAAAAAAGGAAAATCGAAACTAAACGAAGTGAAATAGAAAACACTCACAACGTTCATTTGTGCGTTTCTTTTCTTTTTTAATTTCGAAATTGTATAACCTGTTTACCCAAGAGACTCGTGTGCGCTATATTGCAACTATGAGGTCTGCATATGTACTCTAAGTATGTACATACCTTTGCCCCCAAGTAAGTATATACTCGTAGAAGTAATTCTGCCAGTTCATAGCTTATGCTGTGGCATGTGCCGGAGTGTCCTCGGAGCTGTGTTGTAAATAATTTTATGCCATTTGCTTAGTATGCTGGCCCTTGGCTGTGTATTCAGTAATTAGAACAGTGACGAAAGGATTAGTTCTACGTTAATGCGGCAACAAGCTTGGATATATGTACAAGTGTGTGGACATTTAATTGCATATGCTGCTAAGTGCAAAGTAAACGAAAAACTCTATATTTTTTTTTTTAGATTTATATCAAAATGGATAAAACATTAGACATAAATTAATTAGATATTCTGCATTGTTTGTTGTTAATTATTATTCCATTAGTATATTTGTCTACATGGCAGAAATTAATTCAAGACTAAACAAACTCATGAAGCACCTTGAATAATTGATGAACACAATTTTTGATTGTTGTTTAAATGTGACTAATTAATCCTAATACAACACACACGCAATAGACTCATCAAAACGTTTTCAGTCCTACATAAGCTATGGTCCAATCAATGATTCCCTTTAGAAGGTATACTGTGGGCCATCTGTAACAAAAAGTGCAGGTATTAAATTATTGTTTAATAGATTTGATTGGATAATAATGGAATCAACAAATACTTTGTCTATATGCTCCTGATAGGCGTAGAAATCTTATTGCCAGCTGAGTCATCTAAACTGCGAACATCAGAGCAAGCCAAGCTGGTTCACGGCCAACGAACTATAAACGCTTTCCGATGTCATTGCGGAGGCACACAACGCTGCTGTACGCTTAGTATACAAAGCAACTAAGTAATAAATATTAAACATTAAAAATATTAATTTAAGCAAAATGAAAAACAAAAGAAGAAATCCAAATTGGCTAAACTGCTGCTCAATTTGGGCCTTTTCGCATTAGACATTGAACATTGAATCGGACAGATCGCATGAGTATAGACGCTCATAATGTTTGCTATTTAATGACTTTCGACGAATTCAAATTAGCGTGAGTCACTCAAAACGTTCTGCACGCTTGTCAGCGAGCATTTGCCTTAATTACCTGTACAACAAACCCCCCGCGCATAACAACAAAATCCATACCCATACCATACCATTCCCATTTGCGCATTTTTGAGTGTATTACACATCTACACGATCAGTTTCTCCGATTGTCTGTCTGTCCGTATGTCTGGCCGAGCCAAGCCAACGGGAGCGAACAATTCATTCATTCATATTTATGTCTATATTATGTCTTGAGGAATTAATACAATATATGCGTACTTATGCAGCAAACTGTTAATACAAAAGAAAAAACCAAAAGAATAAAAAAAAAAGGAAAAATTCCAATCAAAAATAAAAAAAGTCGGACAAAAAAAAGAAAAACCAAAAAGTAAAACGAAATAATAAATAAAAGAAAATAGGAAAAGCAATGCTAGGCAATGTACAACGAAAACAGGCAACAGCTGTTTGCTTTAGAGAGCAAAGAAAACTCTCTCACCCGAATAACGCGGCTAGGTCTATGTATAAATCGATTGCTTCGGCAACTGCTGAACTGTAGTTTTGTCGCTTTCCACGTGTAGCACAACGGTTTATTTGGCTTTTCCCAAAACTGTGGCGTTCATCGTAAGCTAATTTTCCTGAAAAAAAAAAAAAAAACAAAATATAAAATCATTTTGCGAGAACTACCGAAAAATGAATTGTATACGTAGTAGCCCATGTACGTGTAGTTAATAGCCAGAGTTGATCATTTCGGCTTCTTTTGCTACTGTGAGCGTTCAACGAATGGACGTTGGCTTTTCTCGTCGTTTGTCGCAGAACATTAACAACAACAACAACAACAGCAGCAACAGCATAAGTAGCAGCAGCAACAACAAAAACGAACGATCGTACGAACGCGAAAATTACTTGAAGAATTTATTTAACTTTTAGTTGGACTGCATTTAAATTTATTTCGCATAGCACGTTTTAATTACATATACAATAGCTAACGTGCAAGTACATATGCGTACATATGTATATATTATGTATATGTATGTAGTCAATATGATATAATAGCGATTTTTTTCGTTTTGTTTTCTATTTGTCGCGCCCTAAGCTGCGCGAGCAGCATTGGAATTTCGGTCGCCTAGGCACAGAGTCTGCTTCAGAAGGCAGGCATCTGTCGCGCCAACCATTTGCTATTACTGCAGAGTGAGTGAACGCTGAACGCTGAATGCTGAACGTTGTTGTACACTGCACGCAACAGCAGCTTCCCACTGTGGCGCGGATCGACCGCACGAACAATTTGACTTTTTGCGACGACGACGACAACGAAGACGAAGACGAAGACGACGTCGACGGCGACGAACGACGAACGACGAACGACGACACTATAGCTTATTTGGCCAGTTCGATTCGATCGGTCGTTTGTTTCGCGCTCGCTTGCCTGTTGCTCGTACGTTACACATATGAGCGCAACGCTCGTTTATCGGTCTGTCGTTCTGTCGGTCGGTGGTATGCTCAATTCTATGCGCTGTTAGCTGACAGCTAGCCGAGTGCAAAAAGATACAAGAAAATCGTTACTCGTTACAAGGCATGGCATTTTTACTTGTTCTAACTGTTCCCATACATTACGTTATATTGTAAGAGTATAAAATATTACGCATACGCAAATTCAACATTTTTAACGAAGTTATACATTGTCACTTCGATATACTCCGAAAGTGTGCTGGCAAGCTATTACTGCAATTATGTTTTAATTAGTATCACAAAAAAAAAAAAAAAAGAAAAAAAGAAAAAAAAAAGGAAAAAAAGAGAAGAAGAATGTCTAATCTTATATCATAAAAATTTACAAAATTCATTGTTGATCATTGATTGTGAGGTTGCCGAGAGGTTGTGAAAGCCCAGTTAAAATCCTAGAATTGTATAGTTGCTGGTAATACTTAATTTATGTGAACCTATAAATAATTTCAATTTAGAAAATGTGTGTATATTATGTTCGTTCAAATGGCTAAAAATATAACTCGAACGCGCACAGTGTGTGTTTTGTGTGTGGATTGATTGAAATGCAGTGTTTTAACTAAATACAAAATCCAACAGCAGCAACAACAATAATAATAACAACAACAACACCAACAACAACAACAACTCAATAAAACAGTGAGAAAATTAACACAAAAAAAAAAAAAAAACAAAAAACCACACAAAATCGAAAAAAATTCTTTTCTTTCGTCAAACAAAAATGTTCTCGTGCTAGTTTGTGCGACATTCTTTTTTTTCTACTTTTTGGTTTCTGCTTGTTTGTGAAGAAAAAAAAAAACCCAAACACACACTGACACACATCATACGTTTAACATAGAAAAACGCGTATGCCACAAAGAAAAAAAAAAAAAATAGAAATAGAAATAAAGTTAAAAATTTGCCTTGCGAATTCTTTTTAATTTTATTTCAATTTTTTTTTTTTTTTCGCAGGCATTTTCAGAATAACAATTATACATGCGCGAGCAGCAAATATTAAAAGAAAAAAAATAAGAATAAAAAAATGAAACCAGAAAGCATAAAATAAATAAAAATATTAAGTAAAATAAAACACAAATTATCACAGTGATAAATAATGTGGCTCAAGTGGAAATCTACCGAGCGCACACGTTGAATAGGCATATTGAGAATCATGTCTATATAGCCATGCATGCATATATATGCGAGTATATATGCCTGTAGTTGCACATCAGCTGCAGTATTGAAATATTTATTTATTTAATCACACACACCGCAAGGTTTGCCAATGTTGTTTCTGCAACTCTGAAACTGCATCGCATAGCTGCGTCAATTTGAACATTTGCTTATTATTATTTACTTTGCACTGCTGCTATGCTGTGGAAATTCAAAGGACAATTCTGCCGCAGCCAATAATCAATAACACGTGTGCCCCTACTCCTACATTTGCTTCATTTAATGTATGCATGAATTCCCTGCATTTAATTTGCGAATATCGAAAAACAGTAACACAACTCTCTCAAATGCCGTGACGGACGTTTTAACTTCGAAAACAATTAGAGAAATGCAAATGAATGTTTTGGAAACTTTAGCCACATGTACCTACTCGTACACATGCATGCGTGCATACAACTGGAACTTTTGTTAATAGTCAGCTGTCAATCTCAGTGGCTTCTATGATAATTACTTTTTTACAAAGTTTGCACAACGCATGCGAATATGTTTCCAATTTATTTTAAATTTATCTCACTGAAAGACAATTCTTAGTAGAAGCCAATTTTGCAGAGCTTTAAGTTGGTTCAAATCGTATTTGTGCGAGTTCGCTAAATAAAATCACCTTAATGCTGCTTAACGCTGACTTTGTTGGCAAATGCCTTTTAAAGTCAACTTGAGTCGCTGCTTTACATATGTAAATCCTTCGTTCAGAGTCAACAGGTGTTAAGGATTTGTTCAAGACCACAATTCTCTCAGTTTCCTCCTAGCAGCAGACACTGCAAGAACTGAGCACAGTACTGCTGAGGCATAAAAAAAGTTTATAAAATTAAGCTCTCAAACTTGTCTACAATTAAGAAGCATACCCTGATTTTGGCTCTCTTTATCTACTGAAAGCTAGTTACTATATAATCTAAATAATCTCTGGCAGGATGGACCAATTAAATATATGTATAGAGATTGCTGCTTTGATAAATTTATTTTTATTTCTATGCACAAACTTATAAGATATATGATTTTAACTTACCAAACCACAATCGAGATGGTTCTTGGTGTATGGAACTCACAAACGAAATGAGCCTCATACGTACATGCTGCATCGTTGAGGCCCACCGCATTTTTGTGGTGCCATATGTGTAGACAATTTTCATTGTTTAAATAATTGTCTGGTTGACCCGGATACCAGTTTGTGTAGTTTAGCTCGAAGCCTGTATTAAGTGAAACATAGTTGCCCTCCTTACCCAGATCATTGCCGGATGTCCAGAAGTCAGCTGGCTGCAGTGTGAGAAGTGTATCGTATTCCGCAGCACTTTCAATGTTGACAAGGTCTGCGCCCAGCTGTCGACAGCGGTGCGCTGCATCGTACCAATTCAGCCTCTGTGTAGTCTCGATGTAGTAATATTTATCGTTGATTTTTATGTGAGACGAAGTATCAAGTTCCGTTGGTATGCCTATTTAAAGGAACTGCAAGTTTTCAAACCTCACCTCAACTTATTTAAGCGCGAATACCTGTTCTCATTGTAGTTTGAATTTCAGTCAATGTTGCTAATGTTTTGCTCAACACTGTGAGCAAAAGTAGCGAAATCAGCACTTTCCCTTGCATGTTGCACGTTGTGGCGTTGGCTAACTATTCTTCAGCTTCTGCCGAAGTCGTTCATATTTATAATTTAAATTCAGCTGATGTTGCTAGAAGATATGGCGGCGTTCTTTTGAAAGTTATGTGCAGGGATGTCAACCTAAACAAATATCGGTTGTTTACAGTAAAGATTTTTATTTTTTATTGCTAAAATTGATAACGATTTCAGTAACGGTGTTTTGCATTTGCATATTGGTTACAGTTAGGGTTTTGTTTTTCATTTCAATACTTAAGAACACAAATCTTATCAACAATATGGAATGTTCTTGTTAAAATATGTTAATTAGTTTTTTATCAACTGTGAAATGTGCAACTCAACTATAATCAAAAGCACAAACAATTTCGTCGATGGTTGAAATATTGTATAAATAAAGGTTATAATTGTCGAGACAGTAATAATAAAGGATGCATGCTTATAACGTATCTCTCAAGCATTTAGGAAGTATCAATGTGAGCATGTTGTCCCTGCATTTGCCTGGAATACCACAGGACACTGAAATTTTTATGTGGTTCACAAGCTATAATATATAAGCCGGCAATCAACCTAACATAGAAATATTTTGGCTTTGTGCTCCAATCCGCTTTACTCGCAATTCATGCGTTCGACAGTCACAGTAAAATTTAAATAGAGATCAAGCTGATCTAAACTGGCACTTGCATACATATATTGACTGTAAGAAAACGTCATTATGACACCGGGTAATATTATTTTTATGTTTTTTTTTGTTATTATTATTATTATTCTAAAGGGAAAAATGAATTTTCGTAAAGCTTTCGGTATTAATAGAAACATACAGACGCAGACATTCGCTTCAGTTCAGTTCAGTTTAGTTTCTCGAAGTGGAATATTTCAAAGAACAGTTTACGTAAATTTGATTTTTTTTTTTATTTATTTATTTTTTTTTTTGTAAATATGATTGCGATTGCGAAGAGCGAAGCAGCATTTGTTTTGAATAGTTTCTTGTGTTGTTTAAAACAAAATAATTTTGTTTGAAAAATTTTTGTAGTTGCAAAATATAAACAAGCAGAACGCGCACAGAGCAACAGGCAGCAGTCGTCGAGCAAGCATGAACCGACATATGTGCGCACAGTCAGCTCTGGCAGGCAGCAGACATGCGAACGGACAAACACGTACTACTTGTCTACGGGTGTATTGTTCAATAAACAACAAAGCTCAGGCAGAAAGACGGCAGCAACAACACCATAAACATTTAAGACAATAACACAAATAGCTAAAGAAAAACTAGTGCCAGCTTCAGGCAGTAAATTTAGCGTCCGTATGTACGTGCTAAATTTTGTGCTGAATATTTTATGTAATTTTTTATATTTGGTTGTTGCTTTTTTCTAGTTTTTTCCTCACCGTTTTATGCGCGAAACACTTTTGAAGATTAAAGGATTTCTAGTCTAGCTAACATTATAGGCAACAGGTGTGGGTGATGAATTTCGAGGGTCTTACGATTTCTTGTTTGTTCTTGTTCTTGTTTTTTGTTTTGTTCTTTTTTTTTTTATATTCAATTGTAACATTGTAATTTGTGCTATTTATGATATTTTACATATGCAATATACAATTGGGCTTACGATAAGTAATAAAAAATATGATTATTGCGAGTCATAAAACTAATTTCAATTTGGGCATTGCAAAAAAAATTCTGTTTTTATATTCAGCAATATAACAGTACTATAAACACAATGAATGCGCATTAATTAATTGATTATTATGGTTACCAAGGTAATAAGTGAATTTCCATCAGCTACTAATTCGCATTACCCAGCTGTGTGCTAAAATATTGGCGAAACTGTCTGCTTAGGAAAGATTTGGTTCTTGAACGATTCAACTGTGACTTGGTACTCTGCAGTTACTTATTTTAATGTAATCCATCTATAAGCTGCAATTGATAAAAGGTCATATTGAAGAATATATTATTATTATTTATTAAATTTTAAAAAAAAATTTTTTTTTTTTATCTGAATTATTTTATTAAATAGAGGCCTGCTGCCTTAATGTGCTTATAATGAACTGACTACCAGTGATATTAAGTATCCAATATAGTTTCCAAAGTATTCAAATTTGAAGCAGTAAGTTATGACATCGATTTGAGATTATGTTAAGTTTGAATAAATGAGTGATGATGAGTTTTTATAGATGAATCATAGCTGTCATATTGAAAACTGAAAACTGTATCTTGCAATCGCTAAAATGGTTCTTTTTCATTTAAAAATCACCAGAAATGTAAAAATCTAGGAATAAAATAGTTACAGATGATTCTCGTTTTGCTTGGTTTGTTTATAACTTTGACCCTTATCAGTTTAGTTATATGTGACAAAAATGAAGAAATTTACAATCATGAATTATTGTGTGGTTTTTTGAGTTTATAAAAAGTAAATTTAACAAAACAAAATAACATGAAAAATTTATTCAATCATGGAAAATATTCATATTTTATTTATGCTACTGAGAGTTGCCTACCTTTGCCTTGACCTACAACATTCCATTCATGTGAACGCATATTTCAATGTTAGCAAAGTTTTGCTATTCTTTTGCGAATAAGCACTTCCGATTTATTTAACAATTTTAAACAAACTGCAGCATTCTTCTATATTAAACAAATAAACAAGCAGACGTATACGCAATTTTATTTCGATTTCCGTTGGTCTTTGTAGCAGACACACAACATTCTGGCATATGTACATATGCATAATAAATGTACAAAAGCTTGGAAAAAATGCTTACTTAAGGCTTCAACATAAAGTAACATAAATTGCATATGAAAACATTGTTAAAAAAAACCTTTGTTAAAACAAAAATTAAATTGACACTTTTTAGAAAATAAATAAATAAATAAATAAGGCACTGCAAAGCTTCTATGTAAATAACATATGACAAAACCTTTTCAATTATTAATTATACGAGACGATGTGAGTGTAATGAAAATTTAGCCGCGTGTTAAATTACAGAAAAAAAAAATATTTTTTTTTTTTTAAGTGTCAGTAAAAGTCTTACAGCAACACCTGCAACAACAAATGTGCGAACAACACGAGCCAAAAATTTACAAAAATGAAATTTTTATCGTTTATCGTATTTTGTACTGCATTTTTAATATTTTATTTAATATTTATCATATTTTATTACTACTATCGTGAGTTTATGTGAAAATAAATAACTACAACAATAATAACAACAAAAAACGATAAAAGTGTAATTAAACAAATACAACAACAACAACTACAACAAGCAATAGAAAAACCAGATCACTCATACGTACGTACGCTCATTCATTGTCAAGCACTCGCCGTTCTCTCACACACGCCTGCTGCACATTAGTGCCTCCCCCCGCTCGGCTCGCTTGTCAGCATGCCTGCCAATCTGCGTGCGTTCGTTCGTTCATTCGTTCGCTGGTTCATTTGCACACTCGTCACGATAATCACTCGCCCGTTTTGCCTAACAGCAACTGCGACCATGGTAACAATAAAAACAACGTCAAAAAGAAAAACGTGAAGGCAGCAAAAAGAAAAGAAAAGCAAAGCAAAGAAAAGCATCAAAACAGAAAAAAGAAAACCTGCTCAAAATCTGCGGCGTCAGTGTCGACCACCCACTCAAAAGTTAGCAAAAATTGCCATTGAGAATTTGCTTTTCATTTCTTTTTCTTTTTCTACTTTTTTTTTTTTTTTTTTTTTGAATTTATTTAGTTTTCTTTTTTGTGTTTGCCTGTATTTGTTCGTTCATTGCTTACATTTTAATGCAGATTTCAATGTGTTCGCATGAACTCAGAATAGAACAATAACGTAGCTATAAACTTATCTGCTGCCAAGAAAGACCCGTGCAACAGAGAAAAGAAACCGCCACGAAATGTTTTTCATTTTTTTTTTTTTTTGTATTTGTTTTTCGTTGCATACGTAATTTTGCAATTACGAAAAAAAATATTTTTAAAAATCATTTTTTATGCATACTTTACGTATGCGTATCATCATCAATCGACGCACATAAAAATTAATGCGAAAACACAAAAAACAATAAAACTAACAATTTCGACAATGTTTCAGTTTAGTCTAGTTTTTTACTTGTTTTCAGGTTGTTTTCATTTTGTTCTGTTTTTTTTTTTTTTTGTGTTTTTAAATACTTTTGATCAACAATATTATTGAAAATTTGAAAAAAATATGTAGTGCCATTTTTGTATGTATTTTAATAAATTTTGTAAACAAAAATTTGTATGCAAAGATTTTTTCATAAGAAGAGAATCAAATTTAGAGCACTTGAGCACATAATACCCTATAAATGAATTGGTCTTTTATAAATATAATATTTCCAAATATAGTTTGAGTATTAAAATAATTGATGGATTTGGAATAAAATTTCTTAGAATTTTAAAAATAGAACCTATTGCTTTCACTTTGAACTCTAAAAACCACTGGAAAAATAAATTCCATTACGCTTTTAAAATTTAATTCAAATGAAAAATTCATTATAAGCTTCTTATCTACGTTAGCTTTTATGATATAACAAATGCATCAATAATAAATTGATTTCAGATGACAAATGCTTTAATTTTAAAAGAATTTCTTAATGTAATGTACTCTTCATTTGGCACATTGAGTTTGTTTTAATGTTAAAATATTTGAAAACACAGACTTCACTTTTGTGGCGAGACTTTTATATTTCCCTGTCTAAATTTTAAGGAACAACTTCTGCAAAAAAAAAAAATTATGCTGCGTATGAGACTTCGACTTAATCCGTCTTGAATATTATGTCAAAATGTTCTTCCTTTTTTTTAATATTTTTGGTCGGTATAAAGGTTCTTCGCATAAATGTTTTTAATAAAAATGGTTTCAAATAAACTTGAAATGACAATTTCAAAAACGAACGTTTTTTTTTATTAATAAATTATTATGAAGAGTATTAGACTTGACTTTCTGTTCGTCACTGACTGACGTTACTTTTCCCTTACATTATTCTTTCATTACTTAATACTCGTATATAGTTCAATGGAATCTCATGCCAAGTATACATTACATTCCCGGCACAATTTATTCCTTTTTTTATTTTGGGAAATTATATGAAATTAATTAATTAAATACAGCAAGACATACACTGCATCTTACACTGGGAAATAAGAATTGAACCTTTTTACAAAAGTTAAACGTCGTTGCTGCTTTTCCAAGAATTTCGGCTAATGGAAAGCGTTGCAAATATTTTTATGCGTAATTTCTGTAAATATTCCTGATCTTATTTATTGCACGAACAGTTTAAATAAGTATGTACATACCAAAATAAATTATACCGTTATAATAAATAGATGTGAGATATTTCGTTATTCAGAGATGATCTAATCCGATCGTAAAAGAATAAGCCTAATATTAAATTGTATGACGCATGCCTACATCAATTGAACATAGTATATTAACAAATAATGTCTCTCTTTTCTGCCTAACCTACAGTTAAACCACAATGATGGCCTACGACATTAGCATAAGGCAACACACTACATCCACGATAGAGGCATTATACAACAACGGCAGCAGCAACAACTAAAAAATCTAATTTTTTAAGGCACAACTTGGAAAGCAAAGAATTTTCAAAAAAGAGAAAGAGTTTAAAATTTTTCGCGTTTCAGTGAAAACATAAATCAATTTAAATAATATTATTTAATATATAATTTTATTTAAGTAATATTAATTTCTTATAACTTAACAAAAGATAGTAAAATTAACTAAAACAAAAGCCAAAAACAACCAATATCACAAAAAAAAAAATAAACAAAATAACGAAAATCGAAAATCGACGAAGCAGCAAAAAATCAAATAATAAGGCAACATTTAAAAAAAAAAATAAATAAAAATAAAAATAAAACAAAAAGAATTTTTTTTAAATTACGCAAATGCGTTTAAACAAAAACAAAAGCAACAACAACAATAGCAACAAATCAATGCGAAACCAACGAAAACACAAAAAACTAAAGACAACTCAAAGAAAAATAACAAAAAAAATATTTGGCAGTAGAACAGAAAGAAGTAAAACGTAGTACCAAAAAAAAAAAAATAAAATAAAAAAAAGTAAAAGAAAAGTAGTTTAAAACGACAGCAAATCCGACTAAGCAAAGCACAGCAAAATCAAAAAAAAAAAAAAAATAGGGAGTAAAGCATAAAGAATAATTAATTGAATACAAGAGCAGAAACCCAGTAGTATGCAACAGGCTGAGCAACAACAACAGCTACAACAACAACAATTCCAACAGCAACAACAACTACAGCAACCAAATGGCAATCTCAATCTACAAGATGGACCATCATCATCCACAGGCAAACGTCCAATAAGCGGCGGCCGCTTCGACTTCGAGGACGGCGGCACCTTCTGCGGCGGCTGGGAGGAGGGCAAGGCACACGGCCATGGCGTCTGCACGGGCCCAAAGCATCAAGGTGCCTATGCAGGTGCCTGGAATTATGGCTTTGAGCTATCCGGTTCCTACATATGGCCGAGGTAAGTGCTCCGCGAAATAATAATAGCTTTAGCCACTTTTGGCCCATGCACTGCGATTTATCATGCGTACATGTCATTTGCAGTGGTTCACACTACGAAGGACAATGGCAAAACGGACGACGTCATGGCTTAGGCGTCGAGCAAATCGGTCGCCAGATTTATCGCGGCGAATGGTCCAAGGATGGTCACAAGGGTCGCTATGGTGTGCGCGAGAGCACCGTGTCGACGGCGAAGTACGAGGGCACATGGAACGAAGGCTATCAGGATGGCACCGGCTGTGAGACGTATGCGGATGGCGGTAAGCGAAAATCAGAACAAAAAACAAAACGAAAAATCTGTAGCACCACGTGCGGAACGAACGCAGAAACGTACTCTCACTCGCGTGCAAACATAAAATGCAGCACAAATGCCTTTTCATAATTTTATTATGCAATTTTGTATTATAATGCGTTTATACGACAATAACAACAACAACAACTGCGACTGCCACGACGACGACGACGACCGCGACCACGATGTCGACTGACTTTGTCGTGTATGCCTGTGCACGCGTATGTGCGTGCGTGCGTGCCCGTTCGCTGTATAATAGCGTCCAACAAACTCGAATCCAGCGCCGACCCGACCTGCTCGCCCAGTTGTGTGTGTGCGCCGCACATTGTGTGTGTGCATGAGATCATTTTTTTGCTTTAGTTTTTGGCTCATTTTCAAAACATTAGCAAGGCAAAAAAAAAAAAATAAAAAACAAAAAAGAAATGCTTTTGCGCTTTTGTTTCTTATTTTATTTTTGCGTTCATTTTATTTTATTTCATTTTTATTTTCATTTTTTTTTCGTTTTTTCATTTGCTGGTGGCATTTCCACATTGCCTTCGTCGCAGGCGAGCGCCAAGAAGCGTGTGTATGACAGACAGACTTTTGTACCGGCATTCAATATGTTTTTTTTTTATTTTATTTTTCTTCCCCTTGGATTATGAGTAGATTTCGTAGAAAAGCCAAACCCTGACGTCATGTTCTTATATGCTCGGTTAATTTTATAGTTTATAACAATGCAGCATGTGGTTCTTATAAAGTTGCGCTGTGTGCACTATTTCCTGTCACCAAGACTGCCTTAACTTTTATTTGTTGCTTTTAGTTATCTGCCGAGTGCTTACATATTATGTAAGGCAGCACTCAATGTAGAGCATAGCGTTCTCTTACCGACTATTTATATATGGAATCCCTTGCCTAACGTGAACTCCGAAGGTTTTGATTGCAATAACATTTTCTAAAATATGAAAACATGCGAAATTTGTATTTAATCTAAAGTGCAATGTAAAGAAAAAATTAAGTCATACGTATGTGTGTGTATATGCCTTATTTTTTATTAACTTCTATAATATTTTATCAATGCCGATAAGATGATAATTTTTCAAGCTAATCTAGGCACTACATAATTTTCTGTTTATATCTCAAAACAAGGTAAAAATTAACAGCCTTTCAAATAAGCTTTAAAACGAGACTATGCTCTTATATATGTAGCATGCTTTTAGGGTGTATTTTTTACCATTGAAGTTAGGTTTGAAATAATTGCTATGAATGGAAAATTTACTCATTAAAACTTTTCTTGAGGACAAGTAAACCTACATTATCGTACTTTTACAACAATTTCAGACAGAATATTTATTACTTGTACTGGTAAATATTTTGGTTTGTCTTAATATAATAAGAGTCCAAATAAAAATTATTAGGTTTTGTTTTACAAAACAGCCTATAAAAATCATTTATTATACTCTTGTTGCATAATCGTTTGCCAAATACAATATTAAATTACAAATGATTTATACACTCGCATTATGATATATAGACTTCAAACAAACCGATTCAAGGCGTTTTTTAGCCCACTTTGCCAGCCGCACGCACGTGTTCACATGTCAATCTATTAAGCCGAAGCCAATCATTATCTAATTATCGTTACATGTACATGTCAGTGGCATTTCCTACGAGCAACTCAGACAAATTAGAACACGGCTAAACTGTCACTCTGTCATTGGCAGTAATTGCATGGCGGTTAGCAACAATTAAGCCCAAGTGTACACACATTGTGGTCAAGTTGGAAAAGTTTCATTTATGTAGAACATTTGGATTCCTCATGACTCATGCCAAGTGCCTGTTAACAAAATCAATTGGAATCCAGCAAACAGCAACAAAGCAACTCGCGCCTGGTCTGGCCTGTGGGAGGTGTGCAAGCGGCTCCAGGTGCCGACCAAGCGAGCAACGTACATACAACGCCCAGCAGAAGAGAAATGACCTGCAATTAGCAAGAGTAGCGTGGAAAACTGACAGGATACGCAGTAGGCGAAGCGGACCGCATTAATGACACTTTTTTATTTGTATTTTATTTATTTTTCTTTTCTGTTTTGTTTTTGCTTTTTAACCTGTCTCATGTTGTTAATCATTATATGCGACATGTCCATATGTATTATGTGAGTATACTATGCTAACTATAATATACACTTGCTTGGTACAGCAAGGACGCCAGGACGCAAGGACGCAAGGACGTGCACTGCGGTGCTATTTATCATTTTATATTTTAATTACCAACGCATTGTATTTTTCCACCAGTGTCCTTTCGCTAGGCACTTATTTTCTCTTTGCGCCATGCTAATATGCAAATTAGTTGACTGCTGCAATGAATGCGACGCGATAAATGCTATCCACACTTGCATAATGGCCATGTTTCTAACGCTGATACTCATTGTTGTTGTTGTTGTTGTTGTTGTGTCTCTTTATAATAGGTAAATACCAAGGTCAGTGGCAGGAGGGCAAACGTCATGGCTATGGCATACGCACCTCGGCTCCCTTCGGCCTGGCATCGCATCATCGGCGCAAGAATCTGCACGCCTCATTGAGCTCACTGCGTAGCGGGGAGAACGGCAAAGCGGAGAACATGAACGCCAAGGCGGAGGAGATACGTGGCGGCTTTGTGCTAACAGCCAAATCGGATAAATTGCCGGTGCGCCGAAATAGCCTCACGGAGAAGTCCAAGAAAGGTTTTCTGTCGGTGAGTACACGCAGCGTGACTGTCAACACACACTACATTGGATTTGATTTGAATTTTGCAGGGTCTGAAGATACGCAAACAGCGCAGCACGGGCGATTTGGAGAAACGCGGCACGGTCGCCTCGGGCAGCATACGCTCGACCATGTCGACGGCATCGTGGATTAGCACCGGCTCCGAGCAATCAAATCTGACAGCGAGGTGTGTATGACTGTACGATATGTTGAAATGTGTATTAAATACGAAACGATTTGCGCTCAGATCGGCGCATACCGAGTCCAATGCGAGCTTCACCATGGAGGATGAGCAGCTCGATCCGTCGGTGGTGGAGACCTACATGGGCGAGTGGAAGAAAGACAAGCGCTGTGGGCATGGTGTGGCCGAGCGCAGTGACGGCCTGAAGTGAGTCCTTAGCTGAAAGTTCCCAAGGTTCCATCACATTTGCATTGACATGTATTTGATTCATTGTAGATACGAAGGCGAATGGTACAACAATCGCAAACACGGCTACGGAGTGACCACATTTCGCGATGGCACCGTTGAGGAGGGCAAATACAAGAACAACATACTCATCACAAGTCAAAAGAAAAAGCATTTGTTCCTCGCGCGTTCGCGGAAATTTCGCGATCGCATTACGGCGGCGGTGAATGCCGCTCAGCGTGCACTCAAGATGGCCATGCAGCGCTCGGACATGGCCATCTCGCGCATGGCCACGGCAGCGGTGAAGGCACAAAACGCCGATGTGGCCGCCGAGCAGGCGCGCATCGACTGTGAGTTGGCCGTGCAGATGGCACGTGATTTCGCACCCGACTTCAAGCCAACCGTATTAGAGCGTTTCGAGAAACTGCGATTTCGAGAACGCTACAAGGGCGGCGCCACACCGACCGTCACCGCGAACCATCTGTCGCCGAGCAGCAGTCCAACGGATGCGTATGCCACAGCCGCACAGCGCCAGCAACAATATGCGGCCATGCAGCACAATCGCCAGGCTACGGCGCAAAAGGAGACGGACTGTCCGGTGCCAAGTTCCATGTACTCGCAGCAGTTGCCGGTGTCGCCGCAGACCGACTTGTCGGCGCTAGTTAGCCAAGCGCAGCCGAGCCATGCGCAGGTGATCAGTCAGATCAATCAGATGTATCATCAGCAGCAGCAGCAGCAACAGCAAATGCACAAGCAGCAGCAAAACAATCCACAAATGAATCCTGCATATCAATTCCAGCAGCAGCAACCGCCAGGCGGCCTGCAGCAGCAGCAACAATTGAATGCGGCTGCCAAAGCGAATGCAAACAATTTTAGCGGCATGAATGCGACGTCTATGGCCAACAACACCGGCAGCCCCATGGGCAATCAGCTGCAGCGCGATGGGAGTGTTTTCCGCAATGCTGAGGCGGCGCACAGCATGAACAACTTACAGCAGCAACAGCAGATGCAGCAACTGCAGCAGCTGCAGCAACAGCAGCAATTGCAGCAGCAACAATTACTGCAACAGCAAAGACTTTACCAGCAACAGCAGATGCAACAGCAGCAGCAGCAGCAACAGCAGCAGCATCAGCAGCAACAGCAGCAGCAGCAACAGTTCCAAAACCAGCAAACGCAATACACGCCACAGCATCAGCCCGCAACGTCACTCAATGCCACGCCCACGCACGCAGCCAGCCTACGTCGACCCTCGCAACAGGTTGCCGATGCAAATGCCGCCGCTGCCACGGCCGCCGCCTCCGCCTCCGCCGCCGCGGTGGCAGCTGCACGCGCTGGCCGGCCGCCAATGCTCGGCCAGATGAATCAGCAATCGTCAATTGATCACTTCGATCATTACAAGCGTCCGCCCAGTCGCGATTCTTCCATTGATCGTTATGCGCGCGCCGCCAGTCGCCTGAGTGGCGCCGGCTTCGGCGGCTCTCGGCAGGCCTCGATTGATCGCGCTGGTGCCGCCACCGATGGCACGACGGCAGCGACGGGTACGCCAGAGACGCGTACTCGTGCGGGTTCAGTATTTCGCGGCGCCACGCCAGTGCCGCAGAGTGGCTCCGCACAGTCTACGCCCACGGCCGGCAATGGGTCCTTGCCCAGCGGCGTCGGCGCTGGCCGTCTCTCGCGTGCCGGCACACCCAGCCTGGGCGGCGGTGGCGGCGTGCGTGCGCCCAGCACAGCCCGAGAGGGAATGTTCTCGCAGCCGAATCAACCGTTTGAGGATGTGCTTTTGCGTCAACGTACACTCGGACAGGACATCATTCCTTCGCCCTCGCAACCGAAACGTACTGAGAGTTTGTATTTGCCGCCGAAGCCAATAACGCCAATGGCCGCAGCGGGTGCTAAAGGTGGAGCTGGCGGCGGTGGTGGCAAGAAAATGAAGGTAAGTTACTAAATTATAAATCACATATTTCATCTCGAAAACCTTACATCCCACATCAATTCATACATCAATAACTGTAAAGTGTCTTTGATAAGTAGGAAAAAATAAGGATATCAACTAGAGATGATGAGCTGATATACGAAGATCAAGTTTATTGTTTTCGAAATGTAAACACGATTCCTTTGCTTCATTCAAATTTAATCGTATTCTTTCTAAGTGAGTATAGGGATGAAGACTTTTGTGTGGGGATTTTTCGGTATGGATGGTATTCCTAGATTTTGGAATTTTTGACAATAATTCTAGTTCGATGCTTCCAAATCGTCTTTTTGCAGTAGCGACTGCGGATTCGTCAGAACTGTGTCTATCTCTAATGTGAATATCTTTAGATGTTTTCTCAGCTGGCAAAAATAGGTAAATCAGCTCAGTAAAACAAAGGAATGTTTTCAAGTGATTCCGTGGCGTGTATCTTTGCGAAAATTTCCATAAAAAGCTCTGCTGGCTTGCCTTCGTTAAATAGCGGGAAAAGCATTATGCCGCTGTCGTCAATAAATTTCAGGTTTTCGTTATCTTATTTTGGCACAAGATTCTTTTTTTATTCTTACTTAACGTCAACAAATATTTTTGACATGTAATTATTAACCATACGACTTTTGACTTTGTAAATCTTTCGTGTTCGAGAGTTTCTGCTACTTCAGCCATTTTGTTTACATCTACAATTCGACAACCCGGGAATCACCCTTAGAGCAAGCTAAAAACAAAACCGACGAAATGTTCTATAACACAGTTAATCTGAACAATTAACTTAATTTGTATGCCATACATCTCGAGCATGCCTGTGCGTGCTTCGCTAGAAATATGCAAATATATACATACATACATGCATATATACAATATAATATGTTACACGATGAGCCGATATTTATTTGCTTTCATGATTATTGCTCGCGTCGTGCTTACTAAAAATAGTGACAAACGCGGGCCAAGTGAGCAGGCCAAGTGCCAGAGACAGGAGTGTGGCGAATGAGATCGCGACTATTCCAATGGATGAACGCGCAGCGAAAGCGCATGAGTGCGCCGATAGAAATGAATGCTTCACAAGTGTTTGTCGCCGTTAGAAAATAAATATTTTCAAAATGATTCAAAGCCATGGGAATTTGTCGCCGGCGAGCGAGTGAGTGAGCGACAGCACACGAGAGCTGCCAGCTGCCAAGCAGACTGGGGAGCGCAAAGGCATCCTGTGCGTGCGGCTCTTGCTCGCCAATGTCGCGACGCTGCTTAAGACTTGTCGCCAAGCAGCTTCTGTTGTTGTGATCTGCCGCAGGCGTTTCAGTGTGCAGAAACGCGTCGCCAGGCAATCATAACAAAGCTCTCAGCATCAGCGTTGCCGTCGTTGCCGTACGTGCAAGTTCATCGTCACCGTCGTCTTAGTCGCAGTCGTGCCCAAAGTCAAAAAAACGTTGTTCCATATTTTCAATTTCTTGCTAAGAATTGTTTTTATTTTTTCTACTCGCTTATTTTGTATATTCTTTTTTTTTTTGTTTTTTGTTTTTTCTTGCAAGAATTTTAATGTTGGCGTTTTGTATTTTGCGTGTCGACGTACCGACGCGACACCGAAACGAATTATTTATACGTTTTTAAAAAAACAAAAACGTTTTTTTTTTCTATTTTTCTTTTAAAAATAAAAACACAATAATAATAATAATAATTCTGAAGTGCTCTTGATAAGTTTAGCGTCGTTTCGATTCGAGTCAATAAGGAGCGTACCGTGCCAAATCGTGCCATACCGAGTCGCGTCTTTCAACGTTCAAGTTGACTATTTTTCAAAGAGAAATTGCACTTTCATTATATTCAATTAAATAAGCATATATAACACAAACAAAAACACAAAAACAAAAAAAAAAAACAATCATAATTTCGGAAACACTTATGAATCATAGCCAAAATATTTTTCTGCTGGGGTCGACACGAAACACCTGAACTGTACAATTCGAATCGCGCGCCCGCGTGTGCTCAGCGGAAACGTGCGACATAGGCAACGCTTAGTTAACGTTATGCAATTAGTTACAACAGTAACGAGTTAACTGCCGGTTTTTGCTCTAGAATCGAAAAATATTTTTAAGCTTTTTTAAGCTTAAGCGTTAAGCTATTCAAATAATTGTCACAATTTAACATGGATTGGTATCCTGAGGAGGATGAGGAGGAGTTGATGTTCTCACCTGCCCTGCTGGCGCGTCGTGCATCCGAAAGTTGGATTGTCGAACCGCCTGTTGAGGTCAGTCGGTAACGGCGCCAATAAGACAAATGTAAAAGCTTTGACTTTTGACTTTGTTGCCTCTTTTGTTATGTACACAACAACAGAAACATACAAAAACAACAAGAAAACACAAAAAAAAAAAAAAAAATAGATAAAAAAAGCATAAAATCCACTTGAGTTTTATTTTTAATTTATTTAAATTGCATTTTTGGTTTTTATGCCAATTCTATTAACATGATTTGTACTTTGCTTTTTGTCTACTTGCAGAACGTGCCGATAAATGTCACACTGCAACGTAAAAAATCGCTACCCGATTTTCAGGAGCTGCCACGCGCCACTGAGGCTATGAGCCGTGAGGAGGTCTCTGCGTTAGGCTCGGCCAGACGAGAAGCGGTCAGAAGGCAAATTGAGACCAACGAACGGCTCAAAGCGAACCCGCTGCTTTATCTCGTTAGTCCGCAAGTGAAGGTGTGTGCATGTGCTAACCAAGTTCCCTTAGTCTATTCCCAGGACTCTTTTGAAAATTCAAATTTGCCTGCTTATTGGAGTCTTAGCTGGCTGACTACTTCAACGCATACACGAAACTCCACTCTGTCCTTGTTTGATCTAGGCAGCGCCTCCACTGTAGGGTCTAGTAGAAGCCCATCTGTGCTGTCCATTTGACTGTTCTTTAGTCTATTACAAGTCAATTTCACTTTGAGTCGATATTTTTCTAAAGGATGACAGACATCGATTGATATATTCCACTTTTCTTCTCCAAGGACTCAAATATCGCTTCTTTGTAATCTCAATGACTCTTTTAGGTCTTCCTACTTGCAAAAACAAAGTCCTGGATCATAAGTGACTTTTTGTCAGAATATTTGAATTTCACATATTCTTATACATACTTGGTCTTTAATCGGAGTAAAAGTCTGCTTAACCGCATTTTAAGTTTTAAACTCAAAAATTAACTACGAATTCTTAAACGAAATCAAATTTTTATTTGCTCTTCATTTTATATTTCAAGCATTTATCCTTGTGAATTCCACTGAGGTTAAGATAAAACATTTAGGATAAATAGTGTTTCTAAGAGCGATCTGCCCAGTTGAATTATTATCTTTCACAAGGAGAAGACACAATACAAGAAAATAATCCAAAAACTCTTAATGAATTATAATCTGTAATAACTAAGTAATTTAATTGTTTTCGATTTATTTATTTCGAAACAGGATTGGTTCTCGCGACAACAGTTGGTGCTTTTGGTGCTTTTTGTGAATGTGTTACTGGCACTACTCTTTGTCAAGATGTTGACATAGCAAATGCGCGGCGTGTTTGAAACCACAGCAACAGCAGCGCCATTTGAGCAACAACAACAACAATAGCAGAAGCAGCAGCAGCAGCAGCGAAGAACCACAATCGCAGTGCAAACCATTTGTCATTTGGTCAATTCTTTTTTATGGCCAAAATAAATTATTACGTTATATGTAAGCTACATCAATTTTGTGCAGTGGCAAAGCGTACGCATAAATGGTCATGCGTTCGCGCAGTAATTGCTGCAAACGTAATGACCATGTTAAGAGAACTGTTACGGCGCACTGTTATGTGCCACTGTTAGGCGCTTCACTGTAACACAAGCTGCATATCGAAAGTTTGTCAAGATTTAAATAATTTTAGCATTTGCAGTAAAAATTAAACAAATATATAAATATTTATGTATGTAAAATCTTAATTAAAAGTTAAACAAAAACCATTTATAACAAACAAACACTAGACTGCAGCCTGAATATGACTTAACGCATATTTTTCTAACAAGCAGAATAACTTGTATAACTTTATCAAATTATAATTAAAATAAAAGAAAAAAATATTATGAAGTAAAGTACATTTGTCTAATTAAATAAAATAAATTATAAACTATTTGCTAAAATTAAATGTTTGTTAAAAACAAAATAAAACAAAAAATAAACTCATACAAAATGAGCGCAAAAATGTTGCGCTCGCAAATCCATATTTTATATACTCTCCTACACAAAAACAAAACAAAACAAAACCAAACGATGTTATATCATTCAAAAAATATATATACACATTTATATATTTAAAATTTATAAAATGCATATTAAAACAATTTAAAATTTAATTTGTGCAAAAATTTTAATTGAAACGCTATGCGAATCAAACGAAACAAAATTCAAAACAAAATTAAAATTTAAATTGAAATCATTGTAAAATGAAATGTTGTGGGACCTAAACAAAATTGTGCATAATTATTTTTTTTTTTTTCTATTTTAAATTAAAATTATCATTTATCTTGATATTGCAAAACATACTTAGTTGGTTTGGAAAGAATTATTTAAATTTTGTACACGAGAAATAGCAAAAGTTTTTTAATTAGTAGCGTCATTGTATATATATCCAAAAGCAAATCATACACTTAAAAAATTTTTGTTTTTTATTTGAAAGTTTTCTCATCTGAACATTACACTTACACACGCTGCATATATACTTTCATGTTTATTTATTATTGATTCGTTTATTTTTTATTATTATGTAATACTTGTTAGCCAAATTATTTTACTTTCAGTTTAATTAAAAGCAACTATTTTAATTTGTATGTTTTTTCTGGTTTTTCTTATGCATATAATTTCAATAAAAAAGTTTAACTGATTTTAAAGAAAAAGTTGGTTTCTTTTCGCTCGGTTTTTATTTGCCGCATCATGAAAAGTGCAATTATTAAAGAAAAAAAACATTAAGCAGCAAAAATGCAATTTTTTAATTTAAATTAAGAAACTTGCTATTGCTAAAAAAAAATAATACGAGATAGAAATTTTGGTGCAGCTGGCATGCTTCACTGTGAAGGATAACTGAACGAGAGTTCAAAAATTGAAGCAGTTCTGTTGATGCGTTTTTTAATAAAATTCCCTGACGTATGCTTTATGAATGGTGCAAAATATACAAATATTAACAATGTAAAAAATATATATTTAACTTAAAAACAAAATCTAATATTCGTAACATAATCAAGAAAACCAAGCATCAGATATGAAACAAAGCCTGTTAAAACTATTTAAATGTATCTGGTAATAATGGCCTAAACTGATAAGGAACACAAAACCAAAAGATTAAAACACGAATTTTTATAGCTTTGGATTAGCTTACAATAAAAGAATTATGAATTATTTAATAATAAAGTGACAGTTGTGGTGCACAAGCGAGTATCTGTTATTTATTTAAAATAGTTGGCGAATTCTAAATAGAAGAACACAGCAACGGATCCTGCGAATGCATCCGGATGAAGTTGCTTTGATGGCTAAGCATGAGAATGAGTCGATTAACAACACTTAATGGTTTTCCTGGCAACGGGTGGCAACTCGATTGTCCGCCATTTTGTTGGCCATTAAGCAATTTTACCAAGAAAACTTCCTTCTCGTTGGAAAGTTCGTGAAGTGCGCAGGTGAAACACGTGACAATTCTCAACTCGAAGCGTTTAAGTGGAATTGGTTACAATTCTAAGTATTCTGCATATCCCGCAAAAGTTCAAAGGTAAGGCTAAGTTATAAAATGAAAGAGGGGATCAGTTATCAATTCGTTATGCAGCATTTAGCTTGGTTCCACCGATATGGCTGTTGGCAAGAATAAGGGTTTGAACAAGGGCGGCAAGAAGGGTGGCCGAAAGAAGGTCGTCGATCCGTTCTCGCGCAAGGATTGGTACGATATAAAGGCACCGAACATGTTTCAGACGCGCCAAATTGGCAAAACTCTTGTCAACCGCACCGTTGGCCAGAAAATTGCTTCCGATTACCTGAAGGGCCGCGTTTTCGAAGTGTCATTAGCTGATTTGCAGCAGGATGTCGACCCGGAGCGTTCGTATCGCAAGTTTCAATTGATTGCCGAAGATGTGCAGGATCGAAATGTGCTGTGCAATTTCCATGGCATGGACTTGACCACGGACAAGTACCGTTCAATGGTCAAGAAGTGGCAGACCCTAATCGAAGCCGCCGTCGACGCCAAAACCATTGATGGCTATACACTGCGTGTCTTCTGCATTGGCTTCACGGCCAAGGATCAGCAGTCGCAGCGCAAGACTTGCTATGCACAGCAATCGCAGGCGCGCAAGATTCGCGCACGCATGACCGACATCATCACGAACGAGGTCACTAGTGGGGACCTAAGGCAGCTGGTCAGCAAGTTTGCCCTGGATTCGATTGCCAAGGACATTGAGAAGAGTTGCCAGCATATATATCCAATGCATGATGTCTTCATACGCAAGGTGAAGGTGCTGAAGAAACCTCGCTTTGATCTGTCCAAACTATTGGAGCTGCACGGTGATCTCAAGATGGATTCGGCCATTTCGCCCGAGGGCGCTGTTGTCGACAGACCCGAAGGCTACGAACCGCCAGTCTTGGACTCGGTTTAGCCGAAAGAATTATTTTCAAATCAATTATTTCAGAATTATTTGTCAAATGCTCACGCAGCACCATATTATAAAATAAAATAATCTTATAGTATTTTGGTATGATCTGCAGTTTTTCTATCAAACACTGTAGTCAATACCAAAATGCCGTAAGCTTATTTTCCTGCCCAGTGTTTAATGTGAAATGAAACTCCCCAACCTGTTCCCATGCATGCATATTAAGGCACATTTGAGTGGTTACGAAATTTTAATGCAATTGTTCTTATGTGTCTTATTATGATGTGTATATATGCAGTTGTTATACAGATTCTAATAGTGCCTCCTTTTCGAAAAAGTCATCTGTCTAAAGACGTTATTTATTGTACTTCTTACCAACAAAATTTACACTTAATAAGCTCGTGTACTAGTTTTTATTTTTAGTTATTCCAGATGGCTGGCATATCGCCGAAGAAACCATGTGTAATGATTATGCCGAAGATGGATGGATGGAATTTTATAATACAATTCATATATCTATACTGGCTTGTATTATGGCAGCGTAGACATCTTTATCTTCTCAACTATTTAAGTGCACAATGCAAATGTCAAAAAAGAATGGAAATCCAAGTTCCGAATTAAAAAGTCCGCGTCTGTTTTACAAACTAGGTTCTCTGCACACTTTGCAAAACAAAAACTGAGGCTCAGGATGATACATCGAAATGCCACGAACAGACTGGCTTAATACCATTTTCAGCTGATGATTGTCATTTTTCAATGTTCTTCGATAACAATCAAAATTAAATTTATATTTTAACAAAACGACAAGAAATGACTTTAAATCCATCTAACATTTATATTTTTATCATTCCATTTTCTTTTCGTAATTACCCCAACTTTTTTATTAGCTCATTTATTTAATAGATAATCTTAGACAAGTTCTTAATAAAGATTACTTTTCTTCTTGGCAGACACCTTTCATTAGACATTTTGTATAAAAAAGGCAAATATTCGCTTAGTTTTTAAACACAGTCGCGGCATGTGGGCAGCTAATAATTTGTTCGCAAAATATCTAAGATATTTCGGTTTGTGTAATCTTTATTATAATTTTGTGAAGGCCCGTTATGAAATACGTTATAGTTGGAGCTTTTACGGGCGTCATTTCTTAATTCAAGCTATATATCTTTGTGCCGCGATGTCAATTGTTATAAATTGGGATTATTTTTTGTTCACATGCCAACAAAGACCGGTAACATCTTTCAACATATTTTCATAATCCTTAGTATCCTGGTACAATCATTCCAAAATGTTTGGCTCTTGCTTCATCAGCGTGAACATCTTAACATACTCAACCGTTTAAGTGCAGCAATATCAAAGTCGGGTTATAATGACATCTTTGATTTGAAAACTCAACGCTTGATTGTATTGTGGCATTTAACAAGTTTGTACAACTTCGTTATCACCGTAAATTGTGTGCTGATAGTGTGGTCTGTGAAATGGAACATAACTTTTATCATGCCGGTTCTGACCGTTATGATTCGCAGCAATCTTGCCACATTTATTGTTGTCTACTACACCTCTTTGGTCTACAGAATTTGTAAGATCTTAAGTGGCAACCGAAAGAAACTGATTAAAGGTTTTTTAGAACAAAATAATTTAACACGATATGAAGTGTCAAAGTGTTTGGCTGTACAAAATGAAGTTTTAATACTTTGTGCAACATCCTTAAGTAAAATCTTCGGAGCCGCAATTCTTGTCTACTTTGGATTTGTAACGACGAAAATTGTCGCAATTCTCGACTACCTATCGGTGACGTCACAAACAAAAAAGTTAACACATATACTCCAAGTTTTGCTATGGTTGCCGCCGGAGGCTCTATACGCCAGTTTACCTTTGATTTGTAATACGATTGATGAGGAGGTAAGTCTATCGCATGGAACACTCTCTCTCACTCTTACAACAAACCTTATAATACAATTATGTATTTTAAACTTCTGCAATGCATTTTTAAACCCTGTATCAAGAAATGGTAAAGGGTATATTAATGTTGTGCAAATGTATGTAACGGGCAGCAGGAGGCGTGGCAGACTCCGTAAAGTATATATATTCTTGATCAGCATCGAAAAGTGAGTCGATCTAGCAATGGCCGTCTGTCTGTCTGTCCGCCTGTCCGTATGAACGCACGGATCACGGTAAGACAACCATCAAATTTTGTACGAAGACTCTCCCAATCCATAGGCATAACAAATTTATTTTTTTTTTCGATATTCTACCTATAAGATATAGCTGCCACAGGAACCATCGGATGAAAACTCACATTTAGTATCAAAAACTCTTTTGTTTTTCAAGATTTGTTCATCAAATTTTGGATTTAATAATCTCATTTCCTGAATATGATAACGGTTTACTATAACATATAGCTGCCATAGGAACGATCGGCCGAAAACCTATATTTAGTAACAAAAACCGCTTTGTTTTTCAAGATATCTTTACCAAATTTCGGATTTAATTGTTTTAACTAATACCCAATCACATATCTAAATATTATGTATATCGGTTTACTATATCATATAGCTGACATAGGAACGATCGGCCGAAAAACAACATTTACTCAGAAAAACTTTTTTGTTTATTAAGATATCGTTACCAAATTTTAGATTTGATGATTTTAAGTAATGTCCAATCATATTCCCGAATATTATAAATATCGGCTTAGTATACCATATAGCCATAGGAACAATTGGCCGAAAAATGGCTATTACTAAAAAAACATGTTTTTTTTCTTGAGATATCCTTACAAATACAAAACACTAAAGCAACAAAAAAATATATTCAGTTTTGGACCCAACATATATATATTCAGTTTAGATCGGGCGTAACCGACTATAGCCTTGCCTGACTAGTTATAACTAGGTTATTTCAATCAAAATAAAGTATAAATCGGTAGTCGCTATTCTTCAAAGAATTGCTGAAATCCTGCAGCTATAACTGTTAGGTGTAAGAATATGTCGTTAGCATTGATTTTGATTGTAGTAACTTACGTTCAGAAAGGCTCTCTATGATCTATACTTTTTACAGCTAAATTATATTTTAACCAAAAATATCAATGCACAAAGACTTACTAAAATAGTAAAATGTTAAATTTATTTACTTATGCTTAAAGATAATGTATTTTTTTTAGGCACAATTGTTGATAAAAATACAAAAAAAAAATCTATTTGTACAATTCCTTCGAAAATGTTCATTACAAATTTTCTTAGTACTCAATCCGTTGTGATTTACAAGCGATTAAAATAATAACAAAACTAAGCCACGTTCTTTTGCGAAAACTTTATCCAGTATGTAATATGAGACTGCCGCTGCAAAATCCTCCCAGATTGGTTTCTTTCTGTGTAGCAATATATTTAATAAATTCATATCACGCGCATGCCGAGCGCTGTCGCTGCTGTGGGCCCAACGAACGTTAAGTGGCATGCAAATTCGGATGCTGACCGTTCGTGTTGTGCAGCGCTTTGGCGACTTCTTCCTGCAGCAGCGAGGGCGGATCCGACAATATGTCCGTGCTCATGGACAAGTACTTTAATTTGTTTGAAACAGCTGAAAAGAACAACCGGAAAAAAACCAATGCATTTAAAGTAACAGTGAACAGTGATCCGCATACCAGGCCGCAGGTCAATGAGTGAGCAATGCTGGTCGACCCACAGAAAAGCTGTGCGTCGTAATTCCTCCAAACTGGCGCTTGAAACTGACGTTGTATACGATGCGAGCAGCGGTTCCAATATCAGACCAAGCTGCATTTGAAAAAGTTAAAGATTAGGCACATACTTAGTGGTTGGGTAGTTCTTCACTTACAATCCAGAACTTCCAGTTGTTCATGGTGCGATATCGCACATATTGATCGTACAACTGACGCACATGCTCCGTGCCTTGGCGCGTCACAGGTGCACCGTTAGCTGGCAGTATCGAATGCAGATGCCTGCACCACGAAGCGAAAGAAATGGATATTGGGATTAAGAATTTATTTGCATTTATAATCACGCCATGACTTACGTGAGAGAATTATTTATAGCATCACGTTCCATGCGCAAAGCCTCCATCTTCTCCTTGCGCACATTGCGCTCGGCGCGTAAATGTTTGATGTGTTCGGCGCCCTTCTGCAGCATGGCCGCTTTGCTGAGCTGCAGAGTTCAATGCGAATAAAAACAGAATTAATAAGGCACAAGCACAATGGAATGGAATAGCAGCGCACAGACGCACCTTTGCATTGGGATTCTGTTGTAGCTGCGGTATGAGCGAGTGCAGCATATCGAAGCCATTTTTGATATTGTAGCGTCGCTTCTGCTCCGCGTGTATGTGTCCCACGCGCCGACTGGTGTCGCGTGGAAACTTCAGGCTGTGCGTCGGTGAGAGTGGCGAGTCCTGATCGTGAAATGAGTCGGGTGAGAGACTTAGATTGCTGCTCGTCGAAGCCGATGTCGTGGCTGCGGCAGTCGTCGTGGCAACGATCGCATGCTGCTGCCCGGCGCTCAGCGGATAGCTCAGCATTTTCGCTGTCGGTGGACTGTGCAATGCCTGCGCCGTCAATATGGGTGCCGGCAATGAGCTGGACTTCTTTGGTGATGTCTGCTGCTGCTGATTTGCATGTTGTATCCGGAAATCCTGTGCTTTCGGCGAGTTCGCTGCAGTGCCGGCTGCCGTGGGCGAAAGATGGGGTACAACGGTTTGTACAAAATAGCTGCCCGCCAGCGCCATCTGCTGCTGGTGAGTTTTGTGAGCATTGCTGCTGTTGTTGCTGCTGTGGCTGCTGCTGCTGTTGCTGTTGTTGCTGCTGCTGCTGCTGTTGCCGCTGCTGCTGCTTGTGTTCTGCGCAATGACGCCGATACTGCTCAATGCAGGCAACTGCTGCAGCGCACTCGCTATGGCACTTGTGGAAGAACTCTGCTGTTTATTGGCCAGGCTCAAGATGTTGTTGCTTAAATTATTATGGCGTGTATCTGTGCGAGTAGAAATGGAAAATGTCTCAAGTTGTTTCAAAACATTGGAAAGCTTGCTGCAAGCCAGACTTACTTGTTGTGAGCAGCTGGGCCAGCGTGCTGTGCAGCATGGGATCACTTGAGGCCTGCAGCTGTTGCGAGACCAGCAGGTTGCTGATATTCAGCCCAGCCGCCGACGCACTGGCTCCATGATTATTGCTGCTCTGTGCGGTGACAGCGTTTGGCAACACATGCTGATGCATGGAGTTGCAGCGCACGCGTCCTTTGCTGCTCTTCGCCTGGTAACGTGGCACAGCAAAGTGCTCATTGGACACGCCGCGGCCCTCCAGTTTCTGCAGCGACACATTCAGCGGCAAGCTATTGGACCGATGCATCTCTTTGGGTAGCAATGGCTGTGGCTGCTGTTGATGCTGCTGCTGCTGCTGCTGCTGTGGCTGTTGTTGCTGGTGTGTTGTTACTGTCACTGTGGGCTGCTGCAGCTGTGTTTGTTGTTGTTGAGGCGGGATGTTGCTGTTGTTGTTGCCAAATGCCTGCCGTGACAACTGCAACAGCTGTTGGCCCGTCAAGCCAAGCGGCAATGATTGTGCCGCATGCTGCAGTTGACTAGCATTGTTCGCTTGCGTTTGCTGCTGTTGCTGCTGCTGTAGTTGTGTGTTTTGTTCCTGCCAGCTTGCGACTCGCTGTTGTTGCTGCTGCTGTTGTTGTTGAGTTGCAGCTTGCAGTTGTTGTTGTTGTTGTTGTTGCTGTTGTGTTGACGCCTGCAGCTGCTGCTGCTGCTGCTGCGACAGTCGCGGCACATTGAGAAAGGTACCAGTCGATGCGGATTTCTTGAATTGAGCAATATTTGGATATGGTTTGTAGCTATTCGCGTTGTAGCCATCATTCGAATTACTCGACATGCCGAACATGGACAGCATATCCGTTGAGTTTGGCTCCACCTTGACATTGAGCATCATTTGTGGTTGTGATTGATTCTGCTGCTGTTGGCCGGCGCTGTTCGTATGCAGGTTGATTAGGCTGCTGCTGTTGCCGCCGGACAGACCCGCAACACTTGACTCAGTTGTATAGAAACCATTGAATGCTTGTGTGTTGCTGGTGGTCTGTATGGGGAATTGCAAACGTTGTTGCTGCTGTTGTTGTTGTTGCTGTTGTTGCTGCTGCTGCTGCTGCTGTTGTTGCGTCGACTGCTGAAAGCTACTTGCCTGATGCTGCAAAAGACTATTGCCGCTCATTGTCGGCTGCAGCAGATTTTGCTGACTCTTCTGCTGCTGCTCGGCCAGCATTTGCTGATAGATGGTCGTCTGATGCAATGTGGGTTGTGCTTTATCATAATTGTGCGGTTCGCGTCGAAATAGACGCTGCGAGTTCTTGGAGATGCGTCCATTGATCACACTCTTGCTTGGATAGTCATTTTGACGTACGACGATCGTGTTGGTTTCGCTAATGCCGCCAAAATGTTTGGCCTGAGTGCGATTGAAGTTGTTGCTGTTGCTGTTGTTGATGTTGATGTTGTTATTGGCGCCCGCCATGCTTGTGTTAGTATTGGGTTCAGTTTGCATGCTAAGTACATTGCCGCCGCCGCCTCCACCACCAGCCGCACCGCCACTGGCCCCGTTGCTGTTGTTGCCAATGATGCCTGAGCGTTGTTGTTGCTGCTGCTGTTGCTGTTGCTCATTCATAAGATTAAGTCGTGCTGCTGCCTGCTGTAAGTTGTTTGCATTGCGCGCCGCGGTAAATTGCTGTTCGATCACATTATACGTCATATTGCCCAGGGGCGTGTTGAGCTCCAACATGTTCGCATCATCGTTGACTGCATTCGCGTTCTCCAGTTCGCTAACCAGGGGTGTCACGTCCATCATAATGTTCGAGTCCATTTGCCCGCCACCCAATATGTTAGAGTAACTATAATCGCTGACGCTTTTCAGCATCTCATCGGTGCCTTCCTCGGGCACGGGCGCTAGACGTGTATTGGGCAATAGATCTGTTACAATAAAGAAAATGTTTTTGATTCTTTAAACGACTTTTTGTTGTTAAAAGCAAACACATACCAGCAAATGACAGATCGATATCATCTAAATTCGGTTGTAGTGGTCCCAGACTTGGCTGTATAAAGTCGGCAATGCCAGCCCCACGCGCTGTTTGAAGTAATTTATAAAAAAAAACAACAATGGATTAGCTTGATTATTTGCTGTAGAGCAACTCTACTACGCACCGATCTCTCTTGAATCTGGAAACGGAAATGGCCCATTGATTGCTGAGAAAAGTGTATCAGTGGTCCAATCTTCAGTTAGCATTAAGCTTCTATCATTCAGCGGTGACCATTCTAGAAAATCGAATTCGCTCTTCTGAAATGAATGCAAAGAAAAATAAGAACTTTCTGCACAGCAAGTACAGGCAACAATAACAAAAATTCGTAAATATAAGCTCTGCTTGACAAATTGCACAGTTTGGCAATAAATCAACTTAGATAAAAAATTATCATTTTACATTACACAAAATTACATAAACAAATTTCTTAATATTTCTCTCTCAATCGATCGAAAAATGTACCTTGTCATTATTACATTTTCCATTCGTAATTAACGCAAGTTTCCTCTGTCTTAGCTCATTTATTTAACAGATAATCTAAGGCTAATTTCTAATGAAAATTGTTTTTCTCTTGGCAGACACCTTTCATTAGATGTTTTGTATAAACAAAGGTAAATATTGGCTTAGTTTTTAAACACAATCAGTCGCGGCATGTGGGCAGCTAATAATTTGTTCGCAAAATATCTAAGATATTTCGGTTTGTGTAATCTTTATTATAACTATGTGAAGGCCCGTTATGAAATACGTCATAGTTGGAGCTTTTACGGGCGTCATTTCTTAATTCAAGCTTTATATCTATGTGCCGCGATGTCAGTTGTTATAAAGTGGGATTATTTCTATGCTCACATTCCAACAAAGACCGGTAACATCTTTCAACATCTTTTCTTGATCCTTAGTATCCTGGTACAATTATTACAAAATGTTTGGCTCTTGCTTCATCAGCGTGAACATCTTAATATGCTCAACCGTTTAAGTGCAGCAATATCAAAGTCGGGGTACAATGACAGCTTTGATTTGAAAACTCAACGCTTAATTGTGTTGTGGCATTTAACAACTTTGTACAACTTCGTTATCACCGTATATTATGTGCTGATAGTGTGGCCTGTTAAATGGAACAAAGCTTTTATCATGCCGGTCCTGGCCACTATGATTCGCAGCAATATTGGCACATTTATTGTTGTCTACTACACCTCTTTGGTCTACAGAATTTGTAAGATCTTAAGTGGCAACCGACAGAAACTGATCAAATGTTTTTTAGAACAAAATAATCTAACACGATATGAAGTGTCAAAGTGTTTGGCTGTACAAAATGAATTTTTAATTCTTTGTGCAACATCCTTGAGTAAAATCTTCGGTGCCATACTTCTCATCTATTTTGGATTTTTAATAACGAACATTATCGCAATTCTCGACATCCTGTCGGTGACGTCACAAACAGACAAGTTTACACAGTTATTACCAACTTTGCTGTGGTTGGTGCCAGTGACTCCATATGCAAGTTTACCTTTAATTTGTAATACGATAAATGAGGAGGTGAGTATATCATTTAGAACAAGTTGAGCGCCAACTACTTATAACTGATATATAACATTCACAGATCATAATGCAGATCAATAAAAAAGTTAATAGAAGCATTTTAATAGCCTAATGCTTGAAAAGTATTCTTGGTCCAATAACTTATGATTTTTTTTTACTATAAACTCTTTAAAACATTACTAGTGAAACGTAAATCAGCTTGACACTTAAGTACTTTCATTTTCTACCCAACTAATGTAATTACCAAATTTACTTAAAATGATTGCAGAAATGGAAGCACTTATAAAAAAATCATATTTCTTTTTCCTATTTAATTGATCTGTCTTACAGTCATAATTACCATCACTTGAATTTTCTAGCAGACATTTGATAGATAACCTTATACATAAGGCTAGATGAAAGTTATTGTTCGTGGGCAGCAATTTTTCAGTAGAATTTAGTATAAATAGGAAAACACATTTATATTCGCATTGTTAACGGTAGTATGTGGGGTTCTGATCATTTATTTATTAAATATCTGAGATATTTCGGATTGCCTAATCTATATTAAAATAATATGAATAAAGGATATGAAATACAACACAGTTGAAGCGTATATTTGTATTTCGCATTATCAATATTTCTAAAATGGAAATCGTTCTTCCATAGACATCGATTTCATTTTCGGAATCATATTGCTAATCAACTTTGGATATATATTGATGTACGCGGTCTCAATTATTCATAATACAGGGTCCGGCACTCGAAGTGTAACCAACTTCAGACCGCTCGCACAGCTGACGCACGGGCATCAGCTGTCTAAAAATTTGCTGAATGACAGTTCGAAGTATTGTTTACAAGTGTACAAAAGCATTTTGCCAAAAGTGAACGCGAAAAAAAATAATACTGGTAGCATCGCAAAACGTCATGGAGGTGGTCGTCAAAAGACTGCGACGTCCCGTGAGATGGTTCAAAAAGTGAAGAAGCGACTTGAGCGAAATCCCCGACGAAGTGCCAATCAAATGGAAAAAGAACTGAAAGTATCCGACCGTAGCATCCGCCGCATACTGAAAAATGATCTCAAGGTCAAGCCTTACAAGATCCAAAAGGCACATGATCTCACACCGAAGCAGCAACAAGTTAGACTTGAGAGAGCAAAGGAGTTGCTTCGCTTGGCCGAAAGCGGTCAATTTCCGAATATTGTGTTTTCTGACGAGAAAATTTTTCCAATTGAGCAATTCGTAAACTCTCAAAACGATAGGGTTTACTTAAGCAACCGTTCATACGAGAATTTAAGTCATCGATTGGCCACTAGAAGGCAGCACCCACCACAGATAATGGTTTGGGCCGCTGTAACCGCAGATGGGCGCTCTCCAATCGTTTTCATCGAGCCTGGCGTCAAGGTAAATGCAAAATATTATCGAGAAAGTATTCTGGAGGTTGCTTTGAAGCCGTGGGCAGACAAACATTTCGGTGGCAGACCATGGACGTTTCAACAGGACTCGGCACCGTCTCACAAAGCTCGAGTGAACCAAGAATGGCTGAAAAACAACGTTTCGAACTTCATAACGTCCACACAATGGCTCTCAAATTCACCAGACGCGAATCCAATGGATTATTCTCTTTGGGCCATTTTGGAGAGCAAGGTTCGAACTAAAAGATACATCAGTCTCGAGGCGCTAAAGAAGACCATCGTCCGCGAGTGGGCCAAAATACCTGCAAGTCACATTCGGGCAGCTTGCGATTCGTTTTTGGACTGTCTCAAGGCCATAGTCAAGGAAAAAGGTGGTCATATCGAGCAAAAGTAAATTGATTCTGAATTTTGTATTATTTTTACACATTTTGTACTTTGAATTGAATAAAAGTAATTTTCCAAACTGAATTTATGGGCTTTCCAATTGGTTACACTTCGAGTGCCGGACCCTGTATATCAATTATTCCAAAAACAAACTTCATCTCGATAAAGTTTAATATTTTGCGATGGCTTGTGCCTTTGGGGATCTATGCAAGCATGCTGATTAATGGTTTGTAATGCAGTTAATCAAGGGGCAAGTTTTGTGATTATTTAGTACATGACAGGAATCCAGAACTTGCAATCCATCTGCCTGAAAACTTTTTTACAAGCAATACACTGAATGCTTCCTATCTGATTTGTTCATTCATTGGTTTTCTTTTCAATCAAAATAATCGAATCACTTAATAAGGCAAATATTTGTTGAACCTTGTCCCTGCGATTATGGCCAAAGGTGAAGCAAATATACACATTCAATTATGAATGTCTACGCTAATTTTGTTACGTTCATTTAGTTTTACTCCTGAAAAAGTCAGCGGAGAAGTGTTTAATGTTTAGTCGATGCGTGTGTTCTGATCGTAAAGGTGCGAATGCCCAAAAATGCAGATTGAGTTGCCCGTGTTTTACAGTGTCTATCGCTATATTGGCATATTTTTTATACGCTTCGATGGCGCCATAGAACGTTACTGCCTGCAGCACAGCGTGTACTGCTATGGTGTGCACTTCTGCCTGCAGGGATACCTCATATTCACACTCATTGTCGTGGTGCAGTTTTGGGATATGTGCTTCGAAACGTACATCACCCAAACGGGGAATCACTTGGAACGTTTTGTGCTCTTCACAGGCGTTTTGCTGCAAATCATTGAAAATGCATGGCTAGTCTGGATGCAGCGTCAGCATTTGCACATCGTACAGAAGCTGGAATGTCTGCGTCGACGCTATTTGAAGGAAATTAACTGCGAATACCCTAAACGCATGTTTTACCTGCTAATCGGTGTGAATCTGGTTTATACGATTAATTTCATTCTAAGCTTGATTTATTGGGATAACATACGACCTATGTACGTGCTCTCCGCATTGGGTTATCCCCTGCGCTGCTATTTAACCAGCTTCGTATTGGGCGCTTACATCTGTTTTATTGCTGTCCTAAACCG
Organism: Stegana nigrithorax; assembly: GCA_037044495.1. Taxonomy (NCBI): domain Eukaryota; kingdom Metazoa; phylum Arthropoda; class Insecta; order Diptera; family Drosophilidae; genus Stegana; species Stegana nigrithorax. Next base: position 616,498 of record JBAMBQ010005352.1, on the reverse strand, counting down.
CGTCAATCGCAGCAATTTGACGGTGTTGCGGAGTCTCAAAACAAAGACAGAGAAACTATACTACTGCGATAGAAAACGCCTGCGAACTTGTCTCGAGTTGCACGATCAATTATTTTTGCTCTGCAGTGGCGACATCAGCATAGTCTATGGATTTGTGTTATTGCTATGTGTGTTTTTCGCTTTACTGGACATTTGCGCCATAATATATCCATCGGTGATATCGAGATCCGACACACCATTGGGCATTTTCCTCACGGAGTCTTTCATTTATCTGTTACCCACATTGATGACGATAGCTGCGGCTCACATAAGTAATACGTTCAGTGAGGAGGTAAGTTTTTCAATAACTTTCGGTATAGGCTGCTTTTTTGTGTCAATAGTACATTATAAACGGTATATTGAATTGACCAACTGCCTTATTTATTTATAGGCAAGCTATAAGCGCATATCAATATGATTAGTTTATAAAGAAAATATTGTTATAGTTATGTAAGAGAAGAATAAGTTTGGTATAAGCGTGACGCGCTTTCGTAGCAGTTATGTCACTTTAAGGAAACAAAAACAAGTCAAAGTCAATTCAAATAGATTAGGTTCAATCCTCACACAGTATCTACATTGACTTTCAGTTCACGTATGTGCTTTAAATCGAACGGTTTGGGATTTATAAGACGCGCCGCAATGGAAAGTGAAATTGATATATTTTACAGAATTTATCGGTATCTGGGCATCGTTTCTTTTGAATTTAATTACGTGAACCAAAGTTACCGACTGCACCGCACACTGCTTTTCTACATAGCGCATTTCGGGCAGCAGGCCTATTTGCTGTTCGCTTTGACCATAATCATTTTATATTGGGATTTTTGTCATATTCAGTCAAAATCCGAAACGGGTAACAATTTCAATCGGCTGATTCTGTTCTCGGGCTTGTTAACGAAATTTGTAGAGAATGCCTGGCTCATCTGGTTACAACGTCAGCACTTACGCATCGTGCAAACTGTGGAGCTCTTTCGCCAGAAGCACCTCAGCGGTCTCAGATTCCTATCGCCGAAGCGCATGCTAACCTGGCTGATCGTACTGAACATCATATATATGATAAACTTCTTTTATGCGGGTTACATTAATTGGTGGAAAGATTTGCGCATAATGTTTGTGCTATCCTCGATGGGCTATCCGCTGCGCTGCCTCATGACCAGCTTCACAATGGGCACATTTTTCTGCCTGATCGCCACAATAAACCGCCTGTTCCGTTGGAATGCCTCAGAACTGCAGCGCCTTAGCGAGACGGCGGGAAAATTTAACAACTGCGACATAAGGCGCATACGCAAAGGTCTGGAACTGCACGATAAATTGGTTTTACTCTGCAATGACGACATCAGCTTAGTTTACGGATTCATACTGCTGCTTTGCGTTATGCTATCTTCATTGGACGCCACGGCCATTATATACATCGCGACGGTGTCTAAATTGAACAGACCATTCCTTTCACAACTCATTGAATGTTCGATATTCATTTTGCCTACAATAACGACAATGCTAACGGCAATTGTTAGCGATTGCCTTGCCGTTGAGGTGGGTACTCTATTTACTGTATATTGTTATAGATCTGCATTCATTATTTAACAAAAGTCTTACGTTCACACAAGACGAAAATTTCGATAGTTGTCAGTATATTCTGTAAGTACGTATATCAGATTATCCAGTATTGTCTAATTAACTTCGACCAAATTAGTACTTGAGGGATTCCTAATGCTTCGCTGTATTTTATCTATTATGTGCGTACAAAATATTAAAACCCAATTCATTGTGCAGCGTGCATGTTTTCGAAAACAAATACTTATTAAAATATAACCGGTTCATAATTAAAAGAACAAACATTAAGCCCCACAGCAGCAGCATTTAATCACTTGAAACGTGCTCAATTAATTACAGACTTGTAAACAACAAGCCAATGGTAATAAATAATCGATTGCGTATTTAGGCTTATTTTGCGTTAGCCAATGCGAACCCCGTTTGGGGACTATTTGAATAGACTGTGTGCAAGTCAGAATGCTTTGCTGTGGACAAGTCTGGCTCAGTTGCAGTCTGTGGTTACTATAGGGTGGCATTTTTGTATCATATATCTCAACCACAAAGCCATAATAAATATTTACCTATCACCGACCAAAGCTATTTTATTGATGCTTTTTCTATTAACAAAACACAAATACTGTACACAGTTTAAAAAAGTTTATATGTGCCCAAAGCGTGTTGGGACTTTTAAGTGATTTAAAAATACTCTTGTTAGACAAGTGTCTTTTGTTGCTATTTCAAAGGGTTCTTCTTTGCAATATTACCGAAATCGTCACTCGTGATATATCTTACCATTTCTGTTTACTGCTTTTTGAATAATGTGCTTCATTGTAAAAAGGCATTGTACAAAAATTTTCTCTTCAGTTCAAAATGGCTTTCCACTATTTCTTTTTGCAACCGAAACTTGCCATATACGACACTGAAGTACATACATATTTAGAAATATTTAATACATAACATACAAAACAGACGACATAACATTCGTTGTAAAATCCCTTTTGATTTGATATAAATGTTTATTTATTTTACTATCTGTGAGAGGAAAGAAAATGAATCCCAAATAATATTTTCAATTTCACTTATGTTACAAGACTGAACCTTCTATTGTAAGAGCCCCTGTATTTATTATTATTATTGGCATCTACTTCATTAATGAAAATATGATTTTAGTAAGTGCTGTGTACAGATTACCCTAATCAAAGGTCATCCAACAAAATTGGCATTGCAGAAGCGGAGAAACGGTAAGCAACAGCAATTAGTTAATTAATTCACCTTAACGAGCACATGACCACAAGTCAGCCAGGCGTGTTGGCTACTTACTTCAGTCCTGAAGAGACAGACTGACAGTAGCCAACATGACTTCGTGCGTCGATTTAGGATTGTATTTGCGTACGATGGACAGACTCGGCATGCTCTGCGTTAGCTACGACAGTCAAGAGAATCGACTTTTCACTGCTGAATCGGACGAGTGCCGCGGACGAAGTTATTTTTTTATAGTGCAAGTTTTTACGATTTTGGTGCTCATCTATGCGAGTTTTTTCCCGGAGCGTTTCTACATGATCGTCAACAGTCGAACTGGCAATATTTATTCGTCGCTTGGTATTCGATGCAGCTGTGTAACCTTAAACTTTCTTTATGTGTGTTTCTACCTTCGCCGCAAGCGGCATTTGCAACTCCTACAGCAAATTTTACACCTAAATCGCAAATGTGTGCATAATCGGTTGGCGTCGCGACTTCGACGGAATTATTTGCTCTATGTCGTGTTGTTCTGCCTATGTATGCTTAACTATTTTGACGGGTTTATGTTTGCGGGACTGCCGAAACTTTCGTTGCTATTGTACGTCTTATTATATGGCTCTTGTTATTTGCCCATGTGTTTCGTTATGGTTTTCTTTGTTTGCATGCAGCAAATAATTAACGAAAGTTTGCGTTATTATAATTCACAAATATTTGCAGTGCTGTTTAATAAAAAAACACCAAAATGTTATGTGAAATTACGCGATTACTTTCGTTGCCGCCAAGAACTTATCGCGCTCTGCCGGGACGAGTTGAATGACAGTTGCGGTTTGCTAATGCTGCCCATTATGGCTTTGATTTTGGTTATTTCGCTTGGCGGTCCTTTCTATCTGGTTTCTACTGTGTTTGAATACCAATTCCAGAATTATCTCTGGCTTGCGTTTCTTTGCATAACATCAATCTTCTGGGATGTTCCCTGGTTAGCTATTTTGATACTCATGTTGCGCACTAATGGCATTGAGGAAGAGGTGAGTAAGTGGGACCACACGGAAAAACAAAAATAGAAACCACAAACTATATCAATTCTTAATCAACATCGAAAGGCAAGTCGGTCTAGCCATGTCCATGAACCATAAAACAGTTAAACCTAAAACTACCAAATTCATTTATCGATAGACCGAAAAACAAAATTTGCTAAGAACAAGTTTTGTACTTATTAAGATATCATTATCAAATTTTTGATTTAATAATTTTATTATATATATATATATATATATATATATATATATATATATATATATAATACAATCGTACACCTGAAAACGATAAAGAATACCATAAAGAACTTGAAGCTATTGGTATGCAAAATTTATAAATAAGCACCAATCGTAATCGTTAACAATACTCGATTTAGCTATTCCCTTTTAATATGTTATAACATCTATATTAAGATAGTCAACAGTTTGGACTTATAAGCACAGTAGCTGCTCTTGTGTGTACGCAAGCACATTCTGCAGTTAACAAGTGGATTTCACAACGAAAACAAGCCCCTTTTTTGTGTCGATTGATTGCAATGACATGTTAATTATTTTAATAGCGTCTTATCAGGCACAGTTATATCAGTCCATTATAGGTTTAACACAAACACACCTGCAGAAGCAGGCATTACTTGGTGGGTCTGCTGTTCAGTTGCTGGCAAAATGCCATGGCGCGTGGAGTTGTGGCGGTTTTTGAAATTGCAACGTTACATGGGGCTGCTGTCGGCAAAGCGCTCAAATACTCAGGAACACAAGCTTGAAATAAATCGCAGCACGCGCTGGCTTAGCTTTGGCATTACATGCTTGGCATTGGGCTTCATGGAGACACTTTTCGTCTACATGATTTTGAAAATATTGTTCACACCCTTTGCAATAAATATGGACAGTGCTGTGGGCAATCATTTAATTATGTATGATCTGCTGATTGCCGCCATGGTGCAAATGGCCATAAGTGGAAATTTTCTATTTTATAGAGAAACACATGTGCAGCTGCTGGAAAAGATTTTGGCACTTGGCACAATTTTCAGTTTGAAGCCGTCGAACTGTGCGTCACTCAAGCGACGTTTAGTCTTACAGTATTGGCTAATGATAGTTCTTGGTGTGATTCACGTTTTGAATCTGCTGACTAACTTGGGACCAAATAACTTCTCCACTTCGGTTCTTCTCACGGTGATTTTAATACACTTGATACATTTCTTTTTTGGTGCATTGGTTATGTGCAGTTTTGTGTGCCTCATTCACATCTTTGAAACTCATTTGCATTGCTGCAATCAAGAACTTAGTTTGCTTATATCAGAGCAGCTATTTGAATGCAGTTCTTTGCAATTTTATCTTCACAAACGTATGGAATTAATATTCATGTTATGTACAAATCTGAGCGAAATCTATGGTCCGATCATTTTGTACGAATCCGCCGCCATGCTCATATCTATAACGTCTATACCGTTCATCTTGGTTACGTTTTTTCAATACTGGCAGCTGATAGATCTTCTCTGGATTGTGATCTATTTGATTAAAACGCTTCTGACAATTTTTATACCTTTTGTATTTTATGCACAAGTCATTTGTAGTGACAGCATACAGAAGGAGGTAGGCAAATCTATATGATACAATATTTTTTATATTTTCTCAAAACATAATGCTTTTCTCATTTAAATTTGCATTAACTTTGCTTTTAGGCAAACAAAACCGCTAAAATTTTATCGAAGATGCCACGCACGGGTTCGGGCTTGGATCGTATGGTAAGTATGGTGAGAGAAGCTTGCGACTCTCGCAGTTGTATGTATTGTAGATTTGAATATTATGTTTTAAAAACTTCGTAGAGTAATAGGAATTCATATTTTATATGTTTTTTTTTTATTATAACCGCACTTGATCTAATTTAAAGTTTTTTTCTAATCTAATTGGAAGAAGTATTCATTTTTGGTAATAACTTCTATAGAAAAAATTAGTATTGTAGTATTATAAAGATCTACAAAGACATTCACATTGCTGCACATTTATTTACTTTAAATACCAAAAAATGTAGAAGTAATCGAAGCTTCATTTTCCGTTAAAGTGTAATTTATACAAAAAAAAAAAAAAAAACAGATAGCTTAATTAAAATAAATACATACTATATATGTAAGTTTTATATTACTATTAATCGAAAAAATCCGTGATCACAAACTAAATCACTTTAATCTAATAATCTGATCGCAAATTGAAATAATGAAATAAAAACTGCATTGCAGGTTGAAAAATTTCTTCTCAAGAACATTCGTCAACAGCCGATACTGACCGCATATGGTTTCTTTACTTTGGACAAGAGCACGCTTTTCAAAGTATGTAAAGATAATTTACTTGACCATTAACGTCAAACGATTTACGATTATAAATTTTCTCAGTTATTTACAGCGATATTTACTTATATGGTTATACTGGTGCAATTCAAGGAAATGGAGAACTCGACTAAGCAATTGCAAGCAGCGCAACCCTAAATGTGCACAAAGAACATTTTATACTTAGTCCCTGTATCACATGTCTTTATCTTAATATTAATTAAATAAAATTCGCACCGACTCACCGTATCATAAGTCAAGCAACCAGTTGCCTTTGATTTATAATTTTTGCGCCATTTTCTGTATTCAGCTTTGATCACAGCTAACTGACGTTTCCAGTATTTACCCTCGAGTACAACCGTCTATAAAAAGTATAAAAACAAAACAAAAAATAAAATAATATAATTAACAATTATAAAAACAAATACAATTAGAAAATTTATATATAAAGATATACATATTATTATTTTTTTTTTACAAATAAGGACTAATTTTGAGAAATATGCGGGCCATCAACAAAGCCGACAAAGCACTTACCCGACACATTACAATGGGAGAATGCAAATATTTTTTTTATTATTTTGGCCCGCCTGTGTTGAACGTTAGTTGACAACTGACTAAACTTTATGGCCAACAAACATGAAAACAAACAAATACTTTTGAAAATATTCCGCAGGCATACTCAAATCGCACACGGCTCTAATCAATGTATTTAGCTCTAAAATATTTGCGAACACACTTCAAGTAGACGCTTGTAATGATAAGATAAATCTCTCAACTTGTACGATAAGAAGCCACCAAGTTGCTATTTGCGTTTAGAGGTTGTCAACAAAAGTCAAAACTTACGTATATAATGCACTAAAAAGTTGGGTGTGTATGCTTATGATATGACTTGAATAACCTTTTTTTTTTATTAAAGAAAATATTATAGCAAACAACTGAAATGCATCTGAGTTGTGATTGTCCAAATTTGTGAAATATTTTTTTATTTAATATGCAATAATGCAAAATAATTGATCTCTGAAAATATGACAATATCTTAAACAGCATAACCTAGTTTATTGTGACTATGAAAAAGCTCAAAATCAAATGCTACATCTTCGGGAACGAAACTACTCGCATCTAGAGAACCACAAATATCTTCAAGTTCAAATTAACTTAACATACGAAAACCCACAAACAAGAAGACTGAAGAATCTCAGAAAAACTAAACTCAGGATATTTAACCCATATGTGGAATTCATACTCTTATACAAAACCCAAACCTTACAATGACCATTAAAAATTTTAAACGATACTGGCAAACTTTTTAACAAAGCCTATAGACTCAGAAATACTATTGATACTTTTTCGATAGTGAGATTGGTTACGCAATACGATTGTCGATAATGAATAAGCACTATTCCAGCTCAACACTTCAAAATAAAAAAATAATCGCTAGAAAAACCAAAAATTAAGGGCAAATTTTAAATTTATCAGAAGGTCAGTAGCAAAAAAATTAAGCTCTTTGATAATGGCCAGACATTATAGATTGCTTATAATGAAACTTCGTATTACTGACAAACGCCATTCTCACTGAAATGCTCTGTGGAGTTTATTAGTAATAATAAGGAGTATAATACTTTCGTATTGATGATAATTAGGTTGGGTAGAATATAGCGCAAATAGTGAATTTCGAGACATATTCTTGAGTCAAAACGTGTCTGGGCATTATAAATTGTCTAATCTTGCGACCTTGGCACTCCCTCTTTTAGGTTCATTTCAGCATATGGTCTCGCCAAATTCTTATCAATATTGAGTGTTTTCGTTTTCGCGGTTTGGGTTTGTTGCTAATGCTATGTTAAACACAGCTATGACAATTTACGCACATGGTGCCACTTTTATAGATTAGCTGCTTGCCGCCAAAAACGTTTCATTATTCTGAGATAATACAGTAAAGAACATGCTCATGTACTATTTCACAATGTCGTAATTCATTCGGGCCCCTCGGCGTTACTACGCTCGCAAGTTTCTTGCAAAAATACTATAGCACAGACACTTTTCTAATCATAAATCTAAAAATATTATTTTTCTGATAACTCAATGCAAAGCCCAGGGAACAAATCAAAACCAAACCAAACCAAACTTTCTTATCACGTCTACGTTTAAGCAATTAACACAAATACACGCGTTCCATTTTTGGTAACACGTCTTAGGAAACTGATTTTGAAATCAGAATAGATTTTAGCTTCAGGAACAATCGAAGCTTTGCCCTTTAGCCTGACTGTGAACTCGGCTCGACTGTCTTTACTCGGCTTCCAGTCATCCTCTTAACAATTTGTAAGGCAGCTTCTGTCAAAACTGCTAGCATAAGTCTACTGTCGAATGGCGCAAACTGATGACTAATCGAAGCAAATCATATTCGTGTTTTAGACAGTTTGTTCATGATGTGAAACCCTCGATTATCATTTTAATTTTCTAAGTTCCAGTTCTAGAATGAGTCACCAATTTGTGACTATAGTAGCAATCAAAGAGGCAATAAAAATTGTACTTTCATTTGGCTTATCTATGGTTACGGAATTATACCTAAGTAATTCAACCACGCGACGCTCAGAAGTCATTGACATCAATAATTTTTCGCCGTCTTCTAAGCAAAAAAAATAATTAAAAACCAAAAAATCAAATATCAGACAAATTCGATGACGTAAAATAGTATAGTCCGAAATCTATAGCTATACTATCTTAGAAAAATACGGAGACAATGGCAAGGTAGTTATAACTGAATGTATGAATTATTTTTAATTACTGTTTGGAAGGTAAGTATAATCCACAATGGGGGCCCGTTTTTTTTGTTTTTTTTTTTTGTTTGTTTGATTACTAAAACACGACAGATGTTTTTGTATTAATCAAATAAAAAATAATATATAAAAAATTCTTAAATACACAAACGGAAAAAAACCTAAATAAATAAATAAAATCTACAATAACTGAACAACTATTTTAATAAACAATCAAAAGTAAATAGTGATATACTCAAAAAAAAGTATTATTTTTTTCTAAGTATTATATTTCAACTTTGGTAATGAATTTTCTCATAAAAAATAAAAGAAACAATTTTAAAAAATAGAAAAACAAATATTAACAAAATCTATTTAGGGGTCTCACATCATGTTTAAAATTTCGAAAATTCAAATGTTCAAAGTTGTTTAATTGTGAAATTTCTTAGAACATTTTTTTTAAAGGTGACTAAATATAGTTTATTATAAACTAAAAGTTAGAATATCGTAAAAAAATATATATTTTCGTAATTGAATGTATATCAAACCGAAAAAGTTTATGAAGGCCAGGTATAGAAGCTCTACGTAATATTGTAAGATCTCGTAAATAACTTAATTTAAACCATTATTCAATTAAGATAAAATGGCTAATTGCACTTTAAATAATTTATGCATCAATAACACTTTCATAATTAACTGTATCACACTTTTAATAGTTGCGCTTAGAGTTTTCATTTTCGAATATTACAAAAGCAAACTGATTTTACACATTTATTTCATAGCTTGCGGTTGAGCCTCTGAAAAAAGATTTCACCACTACGAAAATAAATGTATATTTATAGATTTCGAGAATAATATACAAACATTCTTCATATAACGATTTTAACAAATAATTGTAATATAAAATAAATAATTATGCATACAATCAAAAAGAAAAAAAAAATAAAGACGTTTCCGAAATAAATGTTTCGGGCGATAACTCTACGATTATTTTGCTAAAAATAGAAAACGTCGAAACTCAAAAGATGCGACTTACTTGGGGATTACTGTGTATGTCAACGTCCAGAGGTGATGCAAATTGACACACCGGAGTTCTGCGCTTTTGTATAACTGCAAAGAAAAATGACAAAAAATTATAGATGAAGAAGAAGAAGAAGATTTAAATATGCGTATAAACAGAAAATAGCATCATTTTGATAAGAAATTATGGAGTATAACACGAACGATTCGTACAAGCAACCAAACAAATAAACAAAACAAACCACGATGACAATCTTTGTCTCCTATCTCTCTCAGCGTCTAGCAAAAATTATTTATATAATAACAATTATCAAGTACAGTCCGACACGAATTCCTTTAGTTGCCAAGAGTCGGTGTAGCGAAATTTCACAATAGACAAACAAGATGAAAATAATCGCAGCACGAGATTACTCCTGGCTCTGTGCGCGTAAATGAATATACTCAGTATATTCGCCATAAAGCCATATAATACTCGTATTATAAAGTGTTAATAGGCGAATTATGGTTGGCCAATAAAGAAATGAAACAAAACCAAACGGAAAAAACAATAAACAATAAATAAGCAAGCAATAAAAAGAAAATAAAATCAAACGTCACTCGGACCTAAAATTTTCCATTTGCAAGCATGTAACGCGACTTTGGCGACGACAAATCAGTAATACGTAAATGGTCTTTGGCATGCTCGTTCATAAGCTCGCTCTCACTCGCGCACGTTTCGCAAAGCGTGTTAGTTAGATAGGAGCATGTAGAGCGCACTCTTTCATGCTGCACCTAGCTTTATCAGTTTTACAAGCCCATACATTGTTAGGGTGGCACTATTGGGATACATTTTATAAGCAAAATTTTATTGAAAGTGACTTCTTTCTTTTTTTTTCTTGCTAAAAATTTTATAATTATGTTTACTGTTTTTTTAAATTTTAGTCGTCACTAGTTTTTTTTTTTTTTTGAAGGTTATTTTTTGTTTTCATTTATTAAAAATTTTTAATTATATTATTTGTTTTTTTTTTTTTTTTTAATTTAACTCGACAATATTTAGTTTCTAATATATATATTTTTTATTTGAAACACTAAACTGAGCAACGCTACACTTAAGACTAAAGTATAGGCAAATTGTGAGCATTATTGAAATCTCTAATCATTAGCAAAGGGAGTGCAGTTGTAAGGCGTAAAAAAACTGAAAATAAAAAATTATTATCTCTGCAAAAACAAAAAGTAAAAATATTATATACTCGCAAATGTACATTTGTATGACAAGTAGACAAAACTACGCACATTTGTACTCTCAACACTCGAGAAAATTAGTTTTGCATTAAATATACGAATAATTGTTGCTATTCTATCGATTAAGTAGATTTAGCTTCTCCTACGCATTCTTAATCCAGCTGCTATGTGTAAATTTGTTTTTGGAAATAGACTATGATCGGGATCGGTCCTTGCCCATGTTGTCTCATTTCAGACACCGATTCCAGATTCTAAAAGCGATGTCGGCAAAAAAAAAGTTGTTGCAATGTTGAAAAAATCCTTATGTGGAGGATGCAACATCCTTATGTAAAGGATGAAACTTTCTAAAAATTCTTTATTATATAAACAATTGTTTATCGAAAAATAAGAGGTGGAAGCTACGTATTTCAAAATGAATATAGAATAGTTTCAAATGACATAATTTAATATTTGCCACCCATTTCTTCTGTTTGCTCGCCGTTGTACTTGAAATGTTTAACAAAAAACCAATGGCATTGGAAAAAATAAAACAATGATTTCTCAAAGGCTATTTGTTTTTTTCTTTTGTATATGTTTTAATAAAAAATACACGTTTTCAGCCATTATCCATTAGCAAGCATTAGGCAAACACTCTTTTTATTTATGCTCATGTTTTGCAAATGCGTCCAAAAATAGATGTCATGTGTAAATCTTTGGGATAAGATGGGTATTACACTTATCACGTAAGCATAACTTACTAACCAATGAAAATTGTGAAATTCGAATTATATAATTTAATATTTTAAATAACAATTGAATTTTAAAAAATCGTTATAACTACACACCTACCAAAATAACCCTCTTCAAGTCAGGACTGTTGAAAAATTTTAAAAAATTTTGCACTAATGATACCCATAAAAGTCGAAGCGTGTGCAATATTTCGATTGATTAGCACTTTTCTTTTAAATTTTGACTAAATAAATGCATATATAATGAACATTTGACTCGTGCCAGTTATTTCAATTAGTGCATCCCATTTTAGTTGTTTTTATTTTGTATAAAAAGAAAACTAATTAAATCAAAAAACAAAAATCTAATAAAATTAATAGCAACAACAAAAAGCGACCAAACAACTGTTTTTGTTTTTATCGGATTTTCTCTCTTTTTCTCTTGTTTTTGATAAGACCTTAGCACACAGCTGATAACCGCACAGCAATTTTATTTGCATCGAAGCCACGTCTCATCTCCTATACAACTACAATCGCTTCGATGCCTGCACGTTTGTTTTTTTTCGCATCCCACTCACTCGCTCACTCACTTGCGCGGCAATAAAAGCTGTTGACGCATGTCTCGTGTGCGAGTGTGAGCGTAGTCGTATGCGAGTGTGTAGCGCCGTGTATGTCGTAGTGTTCGTATTCTTTGGCAGTGCGCCAAAATAAACAACAAAAACTGTTATGCCACTAATATTATTAAGTTATGGTGACAAAATTGAGAAATACGCGGGGGGATCAAACGTATACACTCATCTATGATGATTCGGCAAAAAAAGTTTTTGAAAAATATTTGTTCGGTTTTTTGCTTTCATTATAACTTTTTGTAATAAACCTAATGAAGTGTGCACACTCTTTATTGCATATTATTGCGCTAAGTGGCAACGCACGTTATCTCTTCATTGTATTTTGGTGAGAATGTAAAAGAGAATTATGAATATCAGACAATGGGTGGGTGGGCGTTAGGCATTATAAGAGCGTATTGTGTTTACTTTTTAATCTCTTAAAAACGCAATGCACAATGGTTTGTTGTTATAATTTTTGTTTATTTATTCGCACTTGCACGTGTTTAGTTTAGAATAACAATCTCTATGTGCGCCACTTGCACTCGCTCTGTTAAATTTTTTACTTATTTTGAATTAAGTGTGTGCAAACGGGCAAACCACAACACCTGCTCTTAGTTGTTGTAACAATGCGACGATGAATGTGGGTTATATGAATTTATCGATAATTTGTTTGTTTTTATTTATCTATACTAGGCGGTACTCACATTGCATATGCCAACATCGCCAAATGACGTTGTTAAGACGTATTTTGTCTTTCCAACGTAGACGTATACCTTTAAAGTGATTCCATTTGGGCGAGGTTAGTTTTTGACTGAAAGAGAGATTAAAGTATAGAAAAGTGGTTTAGTTTCGATCAGCAAAGGAATAATCAATTTTAAGTGAACTCATCTGGAAATAAATACTTCAACTCATCCGGCGTATTAATAAACAACAAGTACTCAGCTCTTTGCATATAAATATGCATTTCAGGAAGATAACCTTCACTTAAACTGCAAATAAAACTAATCAAACAACAACAGCTTTTGCATATGTACATACTAGGTACATGCAAATAATCTTTGTGAGATTCAAAACTTCATATGCATCAATTATATATACTGCAATCAGGATAGAGTTCAAAAATTTCTATTATGTACCTTGTAATCCGGATCCACCACGATTTCCCTAATCAGGATCGCATGTTTTATAATGCAATGATTGAGAATCGAGTAAAATAAAACTCGTTTATTTGATATTCGCTCACATTCCCGAATGTGTACGAAATGTGATAAAAGAAGGTTTTCAGTAATTTTTTTGTTTTATATATGTATGTATATATACTTTAAAAGGATTGTTTTAATTTTCTTTGAAATCTGTACGTTATTTTTTATAATATTTAAATAAGCAATGAATATTCTTCCTTTTTAATATTTCTATGGTAATCCGGATTAATTGATGAGGATTAGCGTTTTCCTACTGTATATTGTATTTGATAAATAATATTAACTCAGTAATTTCAGAAAGTCTATTAATTTTGTGAATCTTACGGATAACTATTAATTTTAGTATTATTTATGTAAACATTTTTAAAGTTAGCAAGGAATATACATAGATGTTTTACTTGGTAGACTTATCCTGTTCTCATTAGTCCGTCAAACTTTGATTGGAACTCTGACAGACCGTTGTTTCCAGCTGCATACTTCTTTCTATGTGTACTTGACAATTTCTTTATAATATGAAATCATAAATTTGTTAAACATTGGAATTTGAAATTGTCGTGACTTCCTTCATAAAATCAATTACGAATTAACAACGAACTCTTAAAATTTAAAAACACCGAATAGACTTTTAGAATGAAATCCAGTTTAAACTGGATATTCCTATCAATTAGTAAAAATAATATAATTAGTAGACTGTTTATAACCGCATAACTAATTATTTGGGTCATATAAATCAATTTTTATTTGATTTACAATTCTGATATACAAACAAAAATATCCCATTTCAGCTATAAAGAGCATGCCACCCGCATAGTGGGTCTAAATCGAGCTAAACCTAAACAATGATTTAACTAAAGTATTATTTGTGGTTGTTAATTTGCTAACAGTTTACGGGCATTCCTCAAATATTTGAGGCACCTCCAACAACGCCTTTCACTTCACTATTATTGAGCTGTTCATTTCAACCAACAAAACTGCTGATTATATTCTTTGAATTCTTCAATGTCAATGAAAATAAAAATCCCCCTTTAGTAAGTCGCTACTTCAATAAGTCAATATTTTTATTAAATTATTCTTATTAATCTGTATTATACGTATTTAAACCGATAAGTTCGTTCAATAATTGTTAGCTCGCCTGAAACCTAAATAGTAACAAAAAACTTTTGATGTTATTAATGAGAGTAAAACGTAATAATGATTAAGTGATTCACTTTGGATTTTGTCAAAATCACTGTTAATTTCATGCAATTCGTATTTCCCAGTTAAATGTTTAATTTTAATCAAAAAGCCAACGTCAATGAAAAGTTCACAAAACGTTCGAGTGAAGCTTGATTTCAGCATAATCTCTTCAAAATTGTCTATTTTTGGAAACATTTCTTTTATATTTAATATAAATGTTCTACATTTTTAAAATAATATTCTTCCACGCTTTTTTTACCAACTGAATTCAAGGCAACTCAAAGTATAAAATTCAAACCGGACAACACGAAATTAATGGCTTATCTCAGACAGATGCTAATCAACTTTTTGACTAAAGGTGAAGAATATATAAACAATGGCAAACACATATATGTGAGCATGAAAACAGCGCAAAGAACTAAAGCTTCTAAAAAATATATAAAACATTTTCGACACTTGTATTTATTCATATCGTATTGTATATTTTCAAAACACTATCAACAGATTTGTATTGCTTGAGACAGATCGATAAACTTTATTATTTATACTTTTGTTTTTACTCCCACGCGGTTTCTTTATTACACTAAGATTGATCTGTCAATTGATTGATTGATTGATCTCTATTAAAAAATTGTACGTAGATGAGATATAACTGAAACGTAACATCCCAGGAAACTTCTGTTATTTTGTGTATATTTTACAGAAGTTTTTAACATTTAATGCTTCAGTCATTATTTTTCCCACTTTAATTTTAAGCAATGGCTATCGAAGATTCATTGGCATAACTAAAGGGAACAGCGTGAAAATTGACCTGTAAACAAGTTACTCACAGTTTATTAAGTTTTTTTGTTTACACTGCATATTTAAATTGTTTTTGTCAATAAATTTATGCATTTTTCATTACGACACATTTCTTATTTCTAAAACAACATGAACTCAGGTTTCAGCACACGATTCAAGTAAATAAATATTCAACTGTAATTGTTTTTGTAAGGCTTTGTCTTTTGTTATATTTTTGTTTTATTTTAAGTTAAAAGTATCGAATTAGCTGATATAAAGTGAATATGTTTTTACGCCACTATTTTTGTGCACACAACTGTAAATACTGATTGCTACTCCAGGGACATTTCATTTTTAACTATTATTCGTTAGGTTCGCATGGAATTTTTTTTTACTTGTTTTTATTTTTCAATTTATCTTTTTGTATGGATTTTTATAACTCTTATCGTTCAAATCACCTATGTCAAAATAGTAAAACTTAATTACGTAATTACGTAGTACACATATGGATTCTGATAACGAATTTCAATTCAACGTCATATCTGCGTGGTTTTCTAATCAAATGCACTTAGGCTCAAGGCTCATAGAATACATCGTCATTATAAGGCTCGCCTACGTTATCTTCACACTCTCGCTCACTCATTAGCGCTCAAATGGGGTTTCTTGTAACTAAATGTAAATAGAATAAAAAAGCAACAGCGACTATCGCGTGCTCTTTCTAGTGCAATCACCTGCTACAATTCCCGGGTTATTGTTTTCTATTTGGACTTTATGCGTTTTAATCAATTCCTTTGTACTTATGTGAAAATAAATTACAAAAACATTGGGGTGTGGTGAATCCACGTTAGGTACAACAACACTATTGCGTATCGACGACGACGCAACTAATATTTAATAACAATAATACTGGCAGCTCTTGTGTTTGTGTGTTCGTGTGTTTGTCCGTTTGTTGTTTTGTTTAATATTGATATTGATCATCATCAATAGATAAGCAAAACAAAAAACAAAAAAAACTGTAAAACAAAAACTATTAATATTTACTTATGTATAACATCGCGATGTTGTTGTCTTTCTTGGTATTTCCAGTAATGGCGCTGTGCCAGCGATACACGATGGCATTTGATAATTTTTGTTAAATGTTGATTTATTTGTTATTATTCGAGCCTCTTTGCCTCTAAGTAAATATTGATAATTACAAATTTACAAGTAAAACATGCCTATGTACATATAACACGTGTGAACTATAATAAACATATACTACATATGTTTTTAAATATATTTAAAATAACTAAAAAAAATCACTTCATTCTTTGATAAATGTAATACATAAAAAAGTATTAGAAACAAACTTTTTCTTTCCTTAAAAGAATCGTAGATTTGGAATTTAGATAATGATGTTGCCAACAGATAATTGAAATTATGATATTATATAGATATACGTATGCACTTCAATTACTTCAACCAATCCTATTTGTAAATATTTCGTTAAGTGTGGACGCACTGAATTATACTAATCTTCAGAATTGTTAGTGCTTAAAAACTCATATAAAGTGAGTTGAAATATAATAATTTTATTGCACTAACCCTTGCGTTTGACAAGTTTGTTTATGCAGTTGACTAATAGATCATAAGCTTAACGAACTTTTCTAGGAAATCTATTGTGCAAAACCGTACAGTAAAGTATTGGAAATAAATTATGGAAGAGAGGCCATTTCGCGTCATGCACAACTAGCCGCAAATAAAATTACATATGTACCTGTGTATTTATAAAGATTGCATCTAATAACAAACGTTACTTTATACATTTTACAACGAATTATTGACAGAAATTTACACTTGAAATGCATTATAAACTGAATGTCGCATGTGGCACAAAACTTTAGTGAAAATAAACAAAAAACCCTCTTTTCAATTTGCCAAACAGATAAGCCCACGGTTAAGCAATATAGGTGACTTACGTGTACTAAGAAGTCACATGCTCGTGAACGTTAGTAATCAAGACACTTTTAACTATTAAGTTTTTATGTCCACTCAAAGTAAATTTCTACGATAAGACCAACCACGGCGCAATTAAGTGATTAAGAATCATATTGCATTTTTTGTTCTAATTTAGATGAAAATAAAAGGAAGTTAACCAATTGCTGGCCGTAAAAGAAGTACTTAATTATACATAATAAGTATTTTTAAGTTGAGTCTGCATTCTCAATGCAGAAACAATTAAAGTAAATTTTGAACATACTAAGAATAAGGATACGTTATTATATTGTTATTTATATAGTTTTATACGCGTAAAATTTGATTCAAACACGGGTCGGGTAAATTAACTGTATACGAACTATACTATAACTATACACTATATCTGAAAATATACATACATACGTCACAGTAGATTATTGACGTCATAACTTCTGGCGGAAGTCTGGTTATCTGAAGCTTTTAATTGGTATACAGGCATGTACGCCAAATAATGTCAATTCCAAGAATTATTCAAATAGTTTCTTTTGAAATATTAACAATTATGAATTAAGGTACTTGCTTGACTATTATGCCCTAGCAAATTTATAAAAAGTATACGAAATAATTTTGATTGTTGCCTCTTATAAATAAACAATTTGCGTAGAAATAAAAAAAAAATAAAATAAAAAAAAAACAAACCCAACTGATAACAATAGCATAATGCTGCTCAACCCAAATGCGCGAGATAACAGATGGAAACAGAAAAAACTGTGCGCTCCTCATTTTATAAATAGATTCTATCGGATGGAAGAGAAACATTAACCGAAATCAGCGAAAACGGCGCTCGGATGTTGTCGATTCCAGGTCTAAATATAGACAAAATAATCGCAAATGGTGATGTCGACGATGGAGGTGCTCATCATGATGATGTTAAAGACGATGATGACTTAAGTTAACCGAGGAAATTGTGTCATGTACAAAACAAAAGAATAAAATAAAAACTTGCAAAATTATATGCAAGTAAACTGATAATGCAAACCTCAAACAAAAAACTGTCGCCACTTTTGTTTATGCATGCAAACTTTATGCACAAATAAAAAATGAAAAAAATCAAAAAAAAAAAAAATAATAACAATAAAAATTAAAATACACCCAAATATTATAAAAAAAAAACTCAATAATATTACTGATTACAGAGAAAAATATTAACTGTCATGGGGGTTCGACCAAATGAGCTATATGCACAGTGGCATGAAACGACTTATAATACTACCAAAAAAAAAAAATTATATTTAAAATACAAAGAAATTTTAATCAGGGTCGCATAACAATACTTTGAAGAACTAAAATAATCCACTCATTATTTTCTTTATACAACTTTCCTTCGAAATCAGTATATAGACTAATTTCATAAAAATAATAATTTATGAGCCCAACGGCCAAGCCCTGGACTCTCGCAGTTCAATACTTTGTGTGCGTTGATTTCAAACACAAATCTGAACAGTGACCTTCTGCTTATCTCCGCATTCGAGCGGCACTCTTTTTAAAAATTTCCATGGAAACTTTTATTGGAAACAACTGAGCTAGACATTATTGTTTGAAACCGAATATTCAAAGGTTTGACATGTTGCGAAAAAATTTAAATAAACACACTTCCGTAAACAAAATGGCGAATTGTTATATTTTTGTTTGTTTGTTCTTCTTGTCTGTACTTTGCAGAGTGAGTTTGGTGCTAGGACGGCTGGCTGAAGAAGACTAATACACCTTCTTATGCCAGAACCGGGTTATGTTCTTGATGAATATCTTGAATTTTTATTTTTTACTTGTTTTTTAATATATTTTTCTAATGATATTTGACTTGTTACTCGTTTACTCGTTGTTTATAACCTAGTCCTTATGTCACTGGAAATAATATTTATAAAATACTTTAGCTAGTCGTACACCACTGTGCAGCGTAAAATATCATAGTAACCTGATCGCAAATGTCGAGCGATTATGTTCGGCGACTGACCAAAGCAACAAAAAGAAATTTAAAAATAAAAAAAAAACTTATCGAGTCAATCGTAATCACGCAGCAAACATGTGAACAGTAAAGCACGTATTGTCCAAATAATTCTTGGCAATACAAATAACGGGTTCACGTGTTCCATATTTGCACACAACTTTTCTTTACTTCAGCCCACTCACCTATAAGCCAAGTTCATGCATTTGAAGAGCTTTGTAAGCGACGTCTCAATCTCGAGATGCGAGGTGACCATGCTGACATCTTCAGCTTCGTCATCAAATTGAAAGCCAGTGCCTCGCTGTTGTCGTTGCACGGTCTTCTGTGGCACATAGAGCTGCACCTCAAGGCATGTGTTTGTCTCCTCGCCGGGCTTGGAGAGACTCGGATCTTCGGGATCTAGCATTTTTATCTCTCCATCGTCTTCGAGATCGTCCTGTGCATCTTCAGCTTCAAAGTGTGACACCATAAACTGGCCCGAGTGTATGGATTCGCGCTCAGCACCTGTCGAGTTGGCTGGCGACGTTGATGAGGAGTTGATGGCTACAGCGGCCGCAGCGGCAGCACATGTTCTGTTATTGTTTATATTATTCGCGTACATAATGTTATCTGTTGTTGCTGTGTTTGGTATTATTGCGGTACGTTGATAGTTCTCGTATTTATTTAGCATCATTTTTTAAAAAAGATTTTGCAACTGTTTTTTTTTTGTTTTGTTTCACACACTCGCACGACTTTTGATGTTTCTTTTAATTTATTTTGATTTGATTTGGTTTCTTATGATATACTTATATTATAATATTAAACACACATATTTAGACAATTTTTTTTATTTTATTTAAAATTTTTACGTCGTATTTTAATTAATGCGCGCACTTCGATTACAAAAAACGAACTGAATTTAATAAATTCCGTGGGTTAGTAAGTCAGGGAAAATTAAATTCAAAATTGATAACTCACGGTAAGACCCATAGTAACATGTTCTCTGCTATCCTCTCCTATTGTAGGATTTTTAACGATCCGAGAATAGTGAGAGATAATTTTACAACAACCATATGAAATTATCTCGAAAAACAGAAATTTTTAAGTTAGGGGGCAATGACGAGAGAGTCATTTTCCATATTAAATGGCCCTCTCTCGATTTTGTACCACAGCTTTTTATAAAGTTTCTCTCTCTGCTCTTCTAACAAAAAAATCACTCTCTTAAGAAGTGCCGACGATGAGAGTTGTTGAAGCATTACTACGGTTGCCACTGTTGCTAAAAAAATACTCATGAAAGTATTTGGCAGGAATGGCTGTTAAGACGGTTTCTTTTCAAATTGAACTCAAATTATGCTTTAAGAGCATCAAAATCCGGATGACTTTAAAATCCAAGAATTCTTACTGTTTATCATAGAAATATATTTATTATTTGTGTCCGCTTTGTATATTTAAAACTAAGAAATAAAACAAAATCTCTACCGCTTGGAACGCTTCAATCTAATAACCATAGTATAGAAATTTTTAGTATAACTCAATAAATTGCAGTTTCATTTTTTTTCCTGTAAGGACTAACATTTCCAGCAACGGCAACCGTAACTCATACACTTTGCGAATTATTACTAAACTCTCTCTCTGAGGAATATTGTCATATATATATATAAAAACACAATATAAAAAACAAAAACAATGCACAGTGACTGCCAAATCTGAAGAGGCAGCAGGAGCACCACAACGACCACGGAATAATGTACAATATATTTTTAATAGAAAATTATGCACAATTAAAACAGATTAATTCAGCTATTTAAACGTTTTGACGCGCGCGCAATGACTGTGAGAAGGCCCGTTGGAGGCACGTCGCGCCCCAAGGGCAAACAAACAACAAACACACACATATTCGAATAGGAATTGTTACACTCGCTATTTTTAAATTGTTTCTTGAAACTTGCACTAGGCTTGTTGATATTACATACATTTTTGCATTTTATTATAAACATTTGATCTACTTTCGTGGGGGTTATTGCTAAATTAGCACTAATATCATATTATTATTGTTGTGGCCCATCTCTTCCGCATGTATTATGTTTGCACTTTTGACCTTTTGGCGCTGTTATTTTATAAAACTGGCGAGCTGTGAGCCGACTTTTAAATACGCACATATATTGTTACTTACAGTGACAGCGCACACATTACGACCATTCTCAAAAATTGTCGACAACTTTGCACTGCAACATTTTATCAATTCCAATTGAAAATTCTTTAATTTTTCTGCTCCAGCTGTGCGCTGCCAACTTGCGCGCAAACGGAACAATGACAAACTGAATGTTGCCATATGATTGCATGTGTGATTATTGCACTCATTCTATCTCGTATATGTCAGCAGAAATTTATAATATAAATGTAACCGTCATTCCAGAGCGCGCATTTAATAATCAAATAAGCCATTTTTGCATTATTTGAAAAACTACTTGCAAAATAACTATTTGCTAGCAGAAAGAGTTGTCGCTCTTTGTTGCTCATACGATATTGTAGGTGGGAGCGAAAAAAATATTCACCTGTGTAACAACAACCATTGCAGCCCTGGTAAACCTGAAGTGGATAATACAAAAAGTACGATGAATTTGGTGTATTTTATCAGATTTAAGAACATTTCGTATATGTTCCTATTTTTGGTAATGGCAATTGTTATTTAATGAATATATTTGGTTTTAGATTACTGAAAAAACCGTGAATTTCCAGACCTGCCACCGATCTTTTGCTCTTAAATGTAATACGCAAAAAGGCCACGACATGTAGTTCGAAAAAATACATTTTGTTAGTTGAATCCGATTGAATTAGTACATCATTGTAATCTTCACCATCTGTCGATGATTCCAGTCTTACAAGATCTTCAGAAGAACCATCAAGGAAGATGCAATTCACAAATAATGGTTGACATAAAGCCATTATATTGGAACTTCCTTTTAACAGGTAGCATTTAGTCAATGAACAAAAATTATAAGTTGGTGCCACAAATCCATCTATCATTATTGGTACTTCTTTAAGTGAGTATTCCGTTTTAAAATTTTTAATCTGTAAAATAATTCTGTCAAAATATTCGTAATTAAAATTTAAATTTTCTTGCATTTCCTCTTAGCCACAAAAACTGAACCTATGGTGTAGTAAATAGGCGATGCAAATAGTTTAAAGAAATCGTACTACTCTCAGTAGAACGCCGCACATGTTAATTTGTGACGTCATCAGAAATTAGTGTATTTTTTGAAAGTGAAATTAGTGCTGAACATAAAGAGAAAATGTAGTGCAAATGGCACAACTAGTGTCATGAATTGGATTGATTGCATCGTGGTCAGCTGTGTTATTTTCAGCAAAATTATAAATTAACACAAAACAGCAACTTTTCTTTATTTCATGCAATTTTCAGGCAGTTAAATATGAAAGTTATCGCTTATTTAAACAGTTAATAAGCTGTCAACATAATTTGGATCACATACATAACACCAGTTGAATTATTTTGATCGTGAGCTTTCTTTCACCCTGAGAACCCTTACACAATGTTTACAGGAATGAAGGTGTTTGTTTTGATTCTTCTTCTTCTTCCACGCTATAATAAATTAAAAAATTAATAACAATGAACAAAATCGTCATATTAAACTATATTATACTATATAATACCAATATATTAGATGTTAGGATAGCCAATCAGGTTTTGCATCAAAATGCGAGTGTCACTCTTGCGTCAATGTTACCACATGGTTCCAATTGAATAGTCGAATTCTACTTAAACTATTTTCATGACAGAATTCCATCAAAACGGCAATACTGACAAATTGCGTTTCTGGGTTGCTCTGCTCACTTTTTTTCCACTCTTTCATTCTCGTTTACCAATGGAACGGAAAAAGATTGAAATTTTATTCGACGATTTTCTTGCATTTATTTTGAGATGAAAATGGATCTATAACAGTGTTTTGCACAAGCAAACTAAACGCACCAAGGTGCCCAACAAACGTCAGAATAACGAAAATGTTTACTAAATTATCGTAAGTAGAATAAAAACAGTGAAAAATAGTGAAAATCATTTGCGCTAGACATGTGAGTTTGTGTATGTAAATTTGTTCGCGTGCAGTGTGGGGGCCGTCTATACTATTTTATTTTATGTGTATTTGTGAATAAGTGGGCAAGTGAATCACTTTTGCCAACGAACGCAACAACTGGAAATGCAGCAAAAACGTGGCAGTAGACTCCACTGCAAATACAACAAAATGTGTAGCATGCCACTGCTGCAAAAACAACAATTTTTCACGTTGCACAGCCTTTGGCTGACGCAATATAAACAGTCGATTGAGTAAATGACATGCTGCAGAACCAATAAAAAGTTGTCTACAAATTGCATGACTTGTGTTTGTATTGCTTACGTTTACAACGAAAGTCGACAATAACAACAACAGATATTTGCTAAATTCAATAAATACGAAAATTAAGGTTTAATCAGCGCGCAAAGCGAATTCCAGGGCTACACCAAAAGCAAATTTACCAAAAAAATGTGCTGGACATTGCACAGTCGCGTGTGTGAAAGTTGATAAAGCTAATAGATTTGCGCATTTTTTGTGTTTTCTGAGTATCGATAAGATAAAAATTACAAATTATTTATTTTCAAGTTGAAGTTCATGGTAACACAGAGAAGCAATGAATGAGATTAAGAATTAGACAATATTGTGGCTAACTGGCGCGGGATCAGCATTGCTTATCAGTTTTGGCACTTGATTGATTTAATTCGTCTTTTTTATTTTTGTTTTTATTCAGCTAAAGTAGATTTTATCAGTAGAAATTATGAATGCGATTTTTGTTATGACGGGACGTTTTAATTTTTTTGTTTTTTTAATTTGTTTTTGTTTTGATTTTGCATTACCAGACAGTTACTTCGAAAATATTATGTACGCTGTTTACGCAACAAGAGATAATATTAGTAGGCAGGCTGGCAGATTTTAAATTGTCAAAAGCACATCAAATTTTAGTCGAAGGGTTTCAATGCAAGATATCCACTAATTTTACTATCAACTTGTTTAAATTATATTTTTAAAATATCATTCTCTAAGAAGACGTTGCTGTGCTACAAAAAATAATCAATAATCTTTAATAAGCTACCATTAAAAGACAGTATCAGTAAGAGTTACCCCATTCGAGATAACACAATTTCGTACAATTGTGCCTTATCATTCCGTATGGCTTTAGGAGAATATCATTACTTTGCAAATTTTTAAATGATCTAAATTAGAGAAACTAATAATTTAGCCAACTGTTCGTAACAGTTCATATTGACAAAAACATCTCCTAAAGTCCTTCAATTCATGTATTATTTTGGTTAGTCTTTAAAAATACATTAGATTAGATGCCTAATTTATTTGCGAATATCTTATCTTGGTAGATAAATTTAAGTGTTAAGTATTTAATTTTTCTTTAAAATTTTAAAGAAATGTGTTAAGTGGTGCAAGGCGAAGCCTGAATGATATCCACAGTGGCAGGTTTTACTTGGAATATAATTTTAGCTTAGTCATTTTTTAAGAGAATTTGAGTTATTCGCTTTTTTTTGCATACTTCTGCTAACATAAAATTATTTATGGCCTATGATTCGGCTCCTGCTATTATTGGTCTAAAAAATACGCAAGTAATGATGACGGAAGCTTTTTAAAATTGCAAAGGCTTGAATAAAAAAATATGTATATACAGTGTTTAGCTTAATATTGTATGACAATTCTCTACAATTCTTACGTTTTACAAATATACATAATTAATTATTAAACATATATACAAATATACGTTGCTGTTTTTAGACTATCGAAAACTCCATATGACTGCTAAATGTGTAATTTGTAAAAATATTTTTTTTTTTTTTTTGAGAATAAAAATTATTTTATTATATTATTACTTCTATCTTGTCTAGTGTAAATCGTAAACAATGAAATATTTTGGAATTTTCTTTAAATACACATAATAACCCTTTATTTTCTTTTTACTCGTATAGTGCCACCATGGCGTCCTCACAATCAGATCAAGCATTCTCAGGACTCGACTCCTTATCATTTATATCAACATCTATATCACATTCTCCGCCTTTAATTGATTTTAACTATGAGTACTCTACCAATATCAATGGAATCACTGGCTTTACCGCAGGAGTTATACTGGGGCGGCAAAATGGAGCCAACATCGCCGTCCTCAGCGAGCAGCGAGCTATTCGCGCTTATTGAACCAACAACAACTTGGATCTATGAAGAAAACTTTGCAAATGGTATAAGTGTACATCAAATTTACGTATATTAAAAATTGAAATATAAATGCTTCTATAACTGCTACAGGATTAACAATAATTAATGATGAACCAGAAGAAGAGGAACAGCAGAACGACGCGCAATTCGACGCTGTCAGTGAAGATCTTGTTGTCGAATTAATGAACTTCAAAAAAGGCAAGTTGTGTTTTTCTAGGTGTATCTATAGAAACAAAAAGATATTGTGAAATATTTTAGTCCATAAAGTCGCTCAAAGCTACTTAAACTTAAGATTAAGTTAGTCTTTTTGTATCAGCATTCTCCACTGTCGGCCGACTTGTTTGAGATCCAAACAGCTACTAAACTGTTTTTTAAATCCGTAAACTACAAAGTCAAAATTCTTTATGATAGGAAACCGGTATAAATATTCAAATTTTTATTCGTCTACACTTGTATAATCAGTTCAGACGATATTAGCAATAAAAAAAAATGCATTTGGACTTTGCACGTCTGTATTTGGTCTGGGATTTATTTTTATTTTTACTCTTTGATTATTTCTGTTCCATTTATTGTTTCGCAAACTGGTTGTCTTTTTTTTAATTTGCATATTTAGTTACCTTTTCTATAAAATATAATTTTTATGTTGGATAAAATGTTTATGTTAATATCAAGCAAATTCTTCCGATAGTTTTTTTTTCGAATTGGTTGAAAATATGCATTTAATACAATATAATAAGATTGGTATAAATAACACTAGCCTTCAAAAGTATAATTAAGATCCGCGAGTTATTTACTAAGCGTGGCTATTCTTGGTCAGTGGCTGTTTGGATCCGATTCGGAACCCAACTGATTAAATTTCGATAACGATTAATATCCATACTCTTGAAAACTATCAATCTCAGTGAGTGATTGTTTTATAGTTCTTAATAATATACATATTTGCAAGTGTAACTAAAGAGATTTTAATATAGATTCCATGTCCGAAATATTATTATTAAATGTAAAATTGACATTTCTGATTTAGCAGTGTTATGACTTATCGGCAACCACTCGCAGCACATCTCAAAATAATGTCTTGCCAGAACGTATATTTTAAAAGCCGTCTAGTTTTGAATATTTACTTAATGAAAAGTAAAGATCAAGGAATTCTATCAGAATTTTCTTTTTACAACTATTAAAGTGATTTTTAGCGTTACGCAGCTTAGCCTTTTTGAATATGCAATTTAGGAAAGATTGGTTCGGAATACTTAGTCAGTTAACTTTAATATGTTACGCTGTGAGTAGAGAACTTTAATTTTTCATTGAAGAGACAAAACGCCGATTTTAGGTAATCATTGACCTCCACATTGATGCATTTGGTCAATGATAAAAATCCATACAGCATCAGCGGTCAAACAGATCAACAAAAACAGAAAAAAAAAAATTAACTTCGTCTAAAATTATGAATTGGTTTGTACTGATCAAAAAAATTGGACATCATGCTTATTTTAAATTGTTTATTTTTGTACTTTAACAAATTCACCACAGTAATTCATTGGTCAGCAGCAAAAAATCCCGTCAACAACTTAAATGTGGTATATTTACTGAAACCAATAAAAATCGCTCATTTACTGAAAGAGTTTCATTTAAATGAAAACCGGATCTTAAGAAATTTTATTTGATTGCCGCAAGCCATTGTAAAACTGCATTTGCTTTGTTTGCAATTTTTAGTTTTCTTTGTGACTTTCGTACATTGAGAAACAAAGCTTGTTAAGGTATACGCTTTTTTTTTTTTTTAAGACCTGTAAAAGTTGGCCAAGACATCTTTGTCGGGAAAGCAACAATAAGCTCTTTTTTTAAGCCGCATTGGTCGCTTTTTGTGTCTGAATTTAACGCGTTTTAGGTAACAGGCCGAGCACGTGAGTGTGTCGTGTTCACATTGTCTTCTTTTTGTCACTCAATTCATTTATTTATGCGCTTGTTTTCTGATTTCACATTTTTTGTTTTAGTTTTTCTATTCATTTGTGAAAAAGAAATGGCGAATATATGCGCTTCGAGGCGCCTATGGAAATTAATTCAAATCTTTCTAATACACTCACATATATGTGGTTAAAATTGATTTGTACGCATAATGTTAAGGGTGAATTCGTGATTAAATTTTGAAACCAGTTTTGTCTATTTAAATATGGAAATATTTTTATTTTATTTTTTGTATAAATTTTTCTAGCTGTATTTTAGTTTATTGCTGACGCATATTGACAAAAATAGTTTAGAAAAATGTGCTTACGAGCTTAAATAGTTCATCAACCACATTTGGAGTTACCATATTATTTTATAGTAATCCGCGTAAATCGAATTGTAAAAAATTGTATGTAATATACTAGTTAAAAATATATATACATGTGTATGTATATCAAGTGACAGTGTCAGAATCCCGAGACAAGAACTTTGGTCCGTTAATTACACAGTTTATATTTTCGCATAATTCAGGGAATCGCACAAGTTGGTGTCAATTTGGTCCCTTACGATCTCAGTGATCGGTGTGTTCAATCCATTGGAACTGGAGAAATTATCGTTGCTAATTTGATTAGAAATGTATATATTTATATGTATGTTTGGAAGTATTTGTTTTACGAGCGGAAAAACAATTTTTTCTTTTTGTATTCTAAAAAAGGCGTAAAATAGCATCGCGTAAATCGGGGGACAGGTGTATTTTAACTAGAAGTCAACAAATCTCAGTTCTTAAAGTCCTATCAATAAGTAGATTGAGTAAAGTTTTGTTTTCAAGTGACTAATCTGTGAAGTTGTTTACCACAATCTCACAATTTGAAAGCATTCTGCTTTGGTTTGCTTACACAGGAACGTGCCATTCTATCTATGGTTTCATGTTGTTTTTTAGCGTCTAATAATATTGCTTATTGTTGATATGATTATCGAAAAGCCTGGGACCTTTCTTTGTCGCAATATCTGCACTTTTGAGTGCACCACAGCTTTTGCAGCTAATTGATTTAATTCCCGCCTGTCTGTCTGACTGTCGACAAATATATTTTTAATTTTGCTTCTTGTGTTCTTTTTCATCAGCACATCAGCACCCTCACCAGTTTACGCTTTTGAGTCATCAGTTTTAATATTATATGGCAATACGAAAGTCACTTCCACCCAAAAGAATTGATTGTGATTTGTGAAAGGAATGTGGGCGTGTCAGATAATCCGTGGCTGGCATACATACGATATATGTACAAATAAATATATGTATATATAATAATAAATATGTATATTTTTCTTTTAATTATTTCAGTTACGCAACCATTAAGCATAATTTAAAAATCGCTCCCATGGAGCATTTAGCAATCAAGTCTAGCGATTATTTTTAATTGCGAAAATTGAGATCAACATTTAAACAGCAGCGCTTTAATTTTCTAATATCATAAGAATTGTTTTGAGCTCATTGTCGAAAATAACCACCATCCAGACAAGTTTGTTTTATTAATTACAAGCAATTGCGCTATAAACTCATTTACCTTTGAACTCTTTCCAAATGGCAAAAGCTGCCAAACAAGTTTCAAAAATAATTGCCTTTGACTTTATTTCTTTTGTTCTGCACAAAAAGCCAACTTCGTTTACTTTAAAAATTTGCTAATTGTATTCGCGTGCGCGTGCACACGCTTACGCTGGCTTTTTTTTTTTTCAAGGACTTTTCGATTTGAAGATCATTGAACCTGTCGCTGTTTTCCATACAATCGCTCTCGCTGATTTTTTGTACTCTTCGTGAATTTATTAAACTTGTGATTCAAACCCTTCTTGCGGCGTATTTCAGTTGAATGAAAAACTTTAAATTAAGCTCAAGTGAAGATGTGAAATTTTACAGAACAACAGGAAACAATAGAAGCCATGTTCCATGCACAGAGCCTGTTGTGCATACGTCTATACGTCTACCTATAAGGTATACATATGTGATCACTGGCGTCTTCCTTCGTCGAATTGTGTAATGCCGCGCTGACGTCGTATTTGTTTGTTAGGGTTTCGTTATAAAACTTGCCGTCCATTTGCTTGTTTGGAAATTTTTATTTTTTTTGTGATTGATTTTGACGCTTGGGGGCATATACTTCCATACGTATTTAGGTATTTACAAATTCCCGGTTTATAACGTTAGTTGAGTGTGTGCTGGGTTTAATATTTCGCATATTTATAGTATACATATTTGTGACGTTTTATTAAACTTCGTTTGAAATACGAGGCGACGTCAGCTCAAACAGAACCACTCAATGACGAGCCTATCAAATCAGGAAGTCGTTTTGTATGTGGTTTTATAGAATCTTGGCAGCATTATATTCTATTTTTATTAATATTAAAAAACATTTGAAATTTATTATGTTTAGTCAATCTAAACTGAACTGAGCACATCAGTTTCAATTGGTTTATTTGCCGTTTGAGTTCGTGCTACTGGCATATGAGCGCACCAGATTAGCATATGTTATGAGAATTGGAATAAATATTTAGCGGAATTAGTAGCATAGTTTACCAATATTCTTGTTTATTTGTTTTTTTTTTTTTTATTTTTCTTACACAGTGTAATGATGCACTACATTGGTACACTCTACCTTAATAAATTAGTTTATCATAGTATGTATGTCTTAAGAAAAATTTTGTTTTTTGTTTTTTATATATTTAATGAGTTTTGTTTGCATATAATAACAATAATGAATTTGCACACATGTTGCATCGATTAAATTATTTCTTTAACAACTTTTTTATTTTATAATCTCGTTAACCAGTCTATCATTTGAACTTTTAATATATGACATATGTATGGTGCAGGGTTAGCAACAGACACTCAATTAGACATACAATTGTTTACTTTATGATGATTATTTTTAATACTTCAGGGGATTAAAGCAATAATATTTTAATGCATTTAAAACAAGTTCAATGCACGGTTTCGTTGTTCGCGCTTAAATCAGTGAGGTGTTTAGGCTGTCATAAATACTCAAATGATTCGAAAAAAACGAACCATGTTTCTCAGAAACTCAAAAGTTGCTGCATATATAACAACAACAACAACACACACGCCTATCAAAATTATAATAATAACAACGACAGCAGCAAAGAAAACTGCATTGGCAACAGGGTGTTGTTTTCTTTTATTAATTTGTACTTGTTATTTTGTTGGCGCACATTAAAAAAAAAAACACATTTATAATTTATTGATAACTTCAACAAACACATGCATAAAATGTCAAACTGTCCACAATCACAATAACAACAATGCCGCGACCATGCCGAGCTGGACCAGTTTTTTGTTTTTCTTTCTTGTTGTTTTTGTATTAAGGCTTACAAAAGTTCGGAGATACGCGAACAAGTGAGAGTAGTCTAGTCGGTCATATAACCTGCTGTGCATATTCGTCTGTGCGCGCTTCGTGTCGTTTACACTCGTTGATAAGATCGAATTCGAATGCTGTTCGTATGTGGGTTCGGTTGCGTTCGCTTGTTTAGGTGCCAAGTGATAGCGTTATTGTTATGCATTATTTACTGTAGCGGTTCGTTAACGGTGATCAGTGGGCCTTTTTGCTTAACGAAATGTTATTTAAATTTATTTATTACTTATTGTTTATACAGAATAAATATCCAAATATAAAATATTTTTTAAGTGAGATTTGTGAAGACTTCATGAAGTGAAATCGTCTGCTCACATAATTGAGGTTAGTTCAAACGCTATTGTGTAAAAAAGTTTTTTCATTTAAGACAGGTTCTTACTTACTTAATTCAAAATTTATCGCAGTCTCGTTATCGCATACTAATAATAAGTGACTTATAAAGCCTCTCTGTATAGAAAATTTGTAAGCAAGGCTAAAAATATTTTATATATATAAATAATCTTGCTAACAACTTATTTAATTTCTAGCTGAAACTTAAGCAAGTAGCAAAATAATTTCAGACTTAATAAATGCTTAGGACAAAATTGTTGCAATTTCTTAAAATATTATTTATTTTCTAGTTTCTTTAAAAAACTTACTGTGTTGTGTTTTTAATGGATTTGCTTTGGATAGATTATTAAAAATAGCATAGTTAACAAAATAGATATTGCGAAAGATAATCCATATACTAGGGAGTAAAAACTGTGTAAGGAGTTCACTGCTGTTTTTATAATTTTTCTGCCCTGCTAATGGACGCGCCCAAATGTCAAGTTTAGCCCTCTGACCGCGCTTGTTAAATGCTTTGGTGCGTTCGTGTTTTTGAGCACGGATTTGTCTGATGACAAGTGTTCGCTCGCTCACTGACGTGACTTTTGATACAAAATCTTTGGAAATGCTCGGCTTTCGCTCAGTACATTTTGTTACTTGATCGTCTACAAAACGCTCGCGCTGGCAAACGTTCAATAAGCAAACAATAACAGCAAACGCAAACAAAGAAAATATAAAAAAAAAAATACAAAACAAAAGAAAACAAAAAATACCCAAAAACAAAAAACAAGACAAACGTGCGTTGGAATTTTTTCTTATAGAAACATTTAAAAAAAAAAAAAAAAAATTAAAACGCACTCTCGGAGTTGCACACAAAGTTTAAAGAAAACAAAAAAATATATATATAAAAATAACAAATTACAAAAAAGTAAATAAAATCAATTTGATTGAATTGATTTCAATTAAAAGTTATTAAACGCGAATTTATTTGATAAACAACTTTAATAGACAAGACAAAACAATAACAAAAATCGAAACAAAATCAGAATAAATTGAAAAAGTACACTTTGGCTGTCGTTTGATTATTTTGCGCAGTTCAATTTTTAAGTCGGATCTTACGGCTGCACAAAAAATACTCGCGACGGCGCGTCTCAAAATATTCCGCATTCGAGCAATTACTGCCCCAGGCACAAAACGACGGCGACATTTCAGCTTTGGGCGCACTTAGAGTAATGCAAGTGATGCGCGTTACACGTCATAGTTGAGGATTAATTGCCCCTGACAGAAGTGTAGAGCAAAAATTATCAAAGTGGCAAACTTTTGGTAAAGGCAACAACAAAACACTGTCAAAATTAACACTTACGTGTACAATTTGTTTATGCGAGCAAATTTATTCGTGAGCATGATACCACATTGTGGATACCGTTATATGTGGAACCGTGAAATTGTGTTCAATTCGCAAAAGTTGGTGAAACGGCGCTAGACGCATCAAGCGGCAGCAGCAGCAGCAGCAGCAACAGAAGACAAACAGACAGACTTAAACAAACAAACAAACGAACAAAAACAAATAACTTTAAACAGACAATAAATAATAATAAGCACACAGTAGCCACTCACAAAACGCAACTCGATTTAAAGGAGAAAAAAAGATAAAACGAAAACCCCCCACTCAGAAATAAAATTCGTAAAAAGACCGAAATCGATTTGGTGTCGGTTAGCGCGCTTTTTAAATATCATAGTAATTATAGATACTCAACATTCAGTAAATCTTAACCGAGCGCTTACTTTTGCTTAATTGTAAA
This sequence comes from Stegana nigrithorax, assembly GCA_037044495.1. Classification (NCBI taxonomy): domain Eukaryota; kingdom Metazoa; phylum Arthropoda; class Insecta; order Diptera; family Drosophilidae; genus Stegana; species Stegana nigrithorax. The sequence goes on along the minus strand of JBAMBQ010005352.1, from coordinate 583,203 downwards.
ATAAACAGAAAAAAAAAACAATTTTTTTAAGAGCTTAAACTACAACACAAAACAAACAAAAAAAAAGTAACAAAATAAATATAAACAAAACAAAAACTAAGCATATTCCAAATTTTCTGTGATTTTTTTTTATTTAACAATTTTTTTGTTTGCCCGTTTTTGCCAGTTTTTTTTTATTTTCGTTAAGTTTTTATTAATTAATATATATTATTTTATTGTTATATACAAATAAACGGCCCAATTTTAAGCATAACGTTTTGTTATTGCACACTTTACGTGAATTTTCAACTCTAACTTGCCATTGTTACGTCATTTACGTATTAGTTTACATAATATTATATACATAAATAGTTTTAATTTCAATCAATAACCCCTTTGCCCCTTAACGACGCGTACAAGACTTACTGCTGCCGCAAATATGAATATGTATATGATGCATCAGCCTTATGGTTAGTATACTCCCATCCATATATGTCTATTAAAAACCTCCACTCAAGTTTAACAAAAAGGTGGTCCCATCAGATTATTATTATTTATATGTATACTAATAATAATCATTTAAAACTTGCGCGATATTTTCTTTATTCCAGACAATTCGATGTTCTATTATCTGATAAATTTTTAAGTAATATTTTTTAGATATTTTAAATTATAAATTCAGATTGACCCTTACAGACAAGTCCAATTCAGATGATAATATTGATGTCGAATCGATCCAATAAATTCATTGTTTAGATAGGGAGTAGATGCAAGTTCTCCCCTACTGCATATACAAAGAAAGTAGTAGGTTTGCAACATGTCTGCTTCTTGATGTAATTGTTGACCTGACACATCGATCAGAAGAATTTTCAACCAATTCGATTTTGAGTATTTTGTTTATTATTCTACTTTACATTACCATTCTTGTTTGATATTCCTATGTTCGCTGGGGAGGAGCCATTACTTTTCAGATTTTGTTTCGACTTATTTATTCTTTGCAATTGGTTATGTGGAAATAGGGTCGCATTATCGCCTTCGCAGGACTCTATTATGCTAGCTTATCGGTTTCTCAGATGCAAGAGCACGCCAGCGTGAATTGGAAAGCAAACTATCAATACACTTCAACACTTCCTTCCGGGGGTGTTTATGTTATCTTTGAAGTAACTCTTCGAGTCGGCCACGTCACACACATTATGTGTTGACTCTATGCAAGTGCATTTTCGGCCCTTCTTTTGTGTCGGACTTTCTTTCATTTTGCCGAATCGGCCGTTATCTCGAAACTTCTATGCTGCCGCGTGCCTTTATTTGGTTTTACGAGTAATGTATGCCATTTTGTTGTCAGTCTGGTTTTCTTTTATCTGCATTGCACGTTGTTGCTATGGTTTGTTTATAAAGTGTATTACTTATTTTAATAAATTATCGCTAACTGTCATTTTAAATTGATTTTTTTAAATTTACATTATGCAGTTGTTATACTTGACTCTAGACTATGCATAATTAATTAACGCACCTGTACAATTTGCCAGCAATGCAATGGCAGAGAAGTTTAATAAAAAACAATATAAAATGCTTTATACAAGTAAATCGATAGGCGCACTTAGTATTGGCCTTTTACATATTAGACTGTTACTTCTATTTGCTTTTTTTTAGCCCGTACATTGACCTTGACCTAGTAAGTGTTTAAATAAATGAATTTTGTTACTAACTGTACAAATATAATGACACTTGAGCGAGGCTTCAGTTTTTATATTTACTTTCAAAAAAATTTTCCATTCTAAAAATATTCTAGAATTTAATAAACACAAATATGATATGATACGAATACCTTTGCATTTGACATTCAATTCATTTGTTTTTAATTGAAAGCAATTTGTTTGCGATTGTAGTTTTGTATTAATTCTGATTGCAACAGCTGAAACAGCGAAAAGTCGAAACCGAAACAATTTCACTATCGACTTCAGGCGCTTGAGCATTTTCCTTCGAGTTAAATTTATGTTATCAAATTCAGAAATATGCTGCCAACCTAAGTGCATGGAAATTAATACATACCTAGCAAATATTGTAATTCAGGGGGAATCACTTGATATTTATATGTATAATCGTTAGTGTGATAGATCAAACATATAGAACCAATTATTTTTCGGTAAAATGCGAATTCAGTAATTCAAAAATACAAAGAAACTTATGAAATAATTGAACCACGTGTTGATGAATGCCGCTTATATTAAATTTCCTAATAACAACTTATTGATTTAGCCTCGTACTTTATTTATAGAAGCTTCTATGGTAAATTGCGTAAGTAGTTTTTTTTTTTTTTTTATTATTGCATGGCCTTCTTATACTCTTAGATGCTAGCAAGTGTTAAAGTGCTACCAAATAATCTGATCTATTCAAGGTGAAATTAATAGCATTGAGCAAATATTCTGATGCCAAAATTTTGAATCTAGTCATCAGAAAGTTTTTGCAATGTTTAATGTTTGTACTGATAACACGAATTGGTTTCTTCTACTGCTGTTTTGAATGCTCAGAATTTTGTTGATTACACTGAGTATGGCAAATAAAATTTTCCAAAGCGCTGTTTTGGCTTTGCTTTGTTCTGCTCTATTTTGTTTTATTTCCTCTGATATGCTTGCCATATACATAATCCCAGCCATTAATTTTCACAAGGCCATTAATAATCATGTTCTCATTAATTATTTGAAAATATTATTTTTAAGCTGCGATAATGCAACGATTATAAAAACCTTGCATTCCCTTTGTTTAGCGGAGAAATATTAGCTATTGGGTATTATAGTTTGAGGAAGTTCAACTTTAATGGACTTTGGAACAAAAGAAAAAAATGTATTTATAAGCATGCACATTAAAAAAGACACTTGTTCTACAGTACTATCTCGAAAAAGTAGGTATCTCACATAATGCATGTTGAAGCTAGAATTGCTAAGGCGTAAAATCATAACATTAACTTTCTGTAATTTGCAATATGAATTTGTTCCCATATTAAAAATACCTATTACTACTTAAATGGCAAAAATTGTGCAGGTAATGATTGTTCATTGAAAGTTTTTTTGAGATGTTCGAAAGCTTATTTCTCCGAATTATACTTTTTAATTTTAAATTAATGTATTCTGGAACAATTTTCTACAGTAAAAGTAACTTTTGTAAGACGTATAAAACCGAGAAAATGTTTCGAAAATTGGTTTTCACATTAACAATATCACTCAGTGACAATATAAAGAATTAAGAATGGAAACTGTTTAAGAAAAAACAATGTACAACACAAAAAAAAAAAACATAAATCACAAACTTGAAATAAACAAATTAAAAATTGAAATATTTGAGGAATCAAAACAAATTATTTAAATAATAAAATATAAATAAATCCAATTAATTAAAATAAAAAAATAACTTAAAACAATAAATCACATAGCAAACATTAAAAATTGTATTTAAAAATATAAGTACAATGAACTATTTTTAAAAATCTTTAATTAAAAGGGTTCCAATTTTTCATATAAACATGTTGGAATGCCAGACGATCGTAAAATTACGACTTGTTGACAAAGCAATCTGATCAACATATTCCCGGTATTAATATCTTTAGTTTAAATATGCGTACAGAGATTACAGATTAAATTTTACTTAATTAAGATTGACTTAATACATGTTCCAAAAATATATTGTTATACTTATTGAAAGTTTAATTGAGAACTAAAAAATGCTTTATATAAACAGCAAATAATATCGAAAATTTTTAAGAGCGATTAAAAAGTATAGAGTTATATTCTACCAAAAACCTGCAAAAAAATCTTATTCCTATCACATAACGCGTGTCTTGTCTGTTGTGATTAGATTTCTACATGGAAATTTCATTAGTAATTAGTTTCTTTTTTTATTAGTTTGTTGGCGTAGCAACATTGTATCAACTGTTGCAATTCGAATGCATTTTCACTTGAATCTTAATGATTAAATTTTCATATTAGACGTCATTGAGACCCTACTGCTCTTTCCTTCCGAATGAAACAGTAACAAATTAGCAGCCAAGATTGCATCGACTATAAGTTGTGTGTGTGTGTGTGTGTGTGTGTGTGTGTGTGTGAGAGGCTGTTGAGTCAACTGGTATGTTAATTTTTTAGAATGTGTCTGAGTGCGGTGATGTTGATGTTGTTGTTGTTGCATTGGTCTCGTTATGGCCCAACCCAAGGTGGTTTGGCGTCTATTAATTGTTGTTTATTAATTTATTTGTTATGAACTAAAACCAGGTGGCGAACTGAAGGTCATTATTAAGTGCGTCTACTGTAAAGTAATGCTGCTGCTACACTTGCTTATTGACAACTGAAGCTGCCTTGCAATATCGCTGAACTATTTTCAGCATTTGATTAGACCCTAACAGTAAACAACACAAATTTTTTATAAACCTATATACATGGTATACTCTCTCACCTTTAGGAGTTATGATAATTTATATATAGATAAAATCTACGAATGCTTTCCTTTTTATGCAACATAAATTGTTAGTAAATGTGAACTGCTTATGTTGTGCTATTGTCGGTACTCATTGTGGATATCATTTCTTACCTTATGATAAACACTCTGAACTGATTTATTCTTTTAGATTATTGTGCAGAGTATTGTCGCTACTTTGCAATCGAAGGTACTTTGTTTCTAGGTTACTTCTAAAGTTTTCCATTTCTCAATCGTTTGACTGCAATGCGAACTTGTAACTGGCACAACTCAGATAACCTTTTGCATCTCGAGTTTTGTTTAATCTCATCTCACATGTGTTCGTCAGACTTCGCCTTCATTCTTTATTTCTATTTGCAGTATTGCTAAGCTGTATTTGTTTCTGCGATAATGCTCATGGAGCACTATACAAATGCCCCTAGTTTATTTCTTCGATTAAGTACAAAGTATGCGTTATTATTTATTGTGTCGTTGTTGTCACTATTGGCGATTGGCAGCGGCTTTTATTGTTGCATTGGGCTGGGTTTGCTGCTGAGCATTCAACTCGCTGACAGTGTGTTCAACTTATATTGCAATTGCTTTCTGCATTATATTAGAAACGACCTTCGTCAGTCTTTGTTTACAGAAATTTCCAAGTTGAGTTTGTTGGCTTGCGATGAACTCTTTTAAGCAAACGCTAGACTGTCCTAAATAAGGAAAACACTCTAGATCATTTATATTATGTTTATATGAAGACTCTTTATCTATGTTTCTGCAACCTTCAGTTAATATTTTGTGTCTAGTTAAGTTTTATGAAAGCTAGGTTTCTGTACACCTGAAATTCTTCGTAAAGCTTTATGCAATACAACGTGAAATGGCCTTTTTTCTAGTAGACTTTTTTTCAAATAGCGTGATATAGTGTCTAAATGTGTGGCTCTTAAATTGACAGCAATTAGCTGAAAGAGGCTACTTATCAATTAATATTACTGTAAACGCCTTCTAGAGGTCTTCAAAAATTATTAACCTATCCCTTGCACTTGTAATTGTATTTACAAACGATATTTATATAAATTTTCTTTGGTTTTGCAGAATATCTAATCGACGCCAAGTTTCATTCACTGCCCCCACTCATTGACTATGCCAACTGCGTCGAAGTTGCTCAACCGAATACGGTTACCAAAGTGCAGGCCAGCAATGAGCAATTGCATGGCTTGGATGCAGCGAACTATCGTAATGCGGTGCTTGCCCAGCTAACGCCGCCACAATCGCCACCGCAGTGCAGTAGTGGCCAAAGTAGCGTCGTTTCATACCAACAGCAGTCGCAGCCACAGCAGCAGCAGCAGCAGCATTTGCAATTGATAAATGTTGCAGCCAATGCGGAAACGAAGAATGTATGTTATAATTATGCTTTTTATAATGAAATATATGCACTTATTTTATAATTTTTTCTGCAGTTCAACAACAACCAATCAACGGCAGCAGTGGTATATATCAACAACAACAACAACAATAGCAACAACAACACCGTCAATGTAGCACCAACCGCAACCAATTTCAACTACAACAACGTTTGGCAAGAGAACGATCAAGTTAGCACCATCAACAATGAGATCGATGAGATTGTCAAAATACGTGCACAAGAACTGCATAACTGGCATGGCGATATGGATTGTGAGGTTGAGGACGACGATGATTGCATCTCGCAGACATCGTCATCCGCTTACTCGAGCACACCATCACAAGACGAATCACAGGCCAGCTGCACAGATGAGGATTGGATGGCCGGTAGCAGCGCGAATTCTTCGTATTGCTCGTCATTGTCGAATGGTTCATCATCACCCCTATATAATAACACTAACCTTAGTAACGGCGAAGAGCAGTTGTCGTTTGGTCATCAATTGGCCACCAGCGCATCATCGTCCATTTCATCTGCAGACTCATCAGACTCATTGAATGCCTTAAAGAAGCGCACGCGTGCCTATGGGCGCGGCATAGAAGATCGCAAAATACGCAAAAAGGAGCAAAACAAAAATGCAGCCACCCGTTATCGCCAAAAGAAGAAACTCGAAATGGAAGGCGTACTTGGCGAGGAGAATGTGCTGGCACAGCGCAACGAAGAGCTTAAACGTACGCTGGCCGAACGCAAGCATGAAGCGAAATATTTGCGAAAACTTTTGCGGGAGTTCTATCAAGGACGAAAGATCTAAGCGAGCGAGAGTGAGAGTAAGAGAAAGTAGATGGTGCTGATATGTGACGCGTTGGTGGCGCAACAATGAGTAAAACAAAAGAAAACAAAACAAAAATTCAACAATTACAAATCCACGATTAACTGCTAATCGGTTTTTTTATTTAGGAAAATTTTTCATAAATAATTAAGACGTATTTTTAATTATTGTTAATTTTAATTTCTTTTTTATTTGCAAAGTTATTTTTCATATGTATATATTACTGCGTTCGATATCAGTGATTTCTTATATATTATGCAATAGATGTTTTCCGTTTAAATTATATTCTCTAATTCCATTTGATTTTAAAAAAAATGTTTTTAGTAGACATACAAACAATGAAAATGTTAAACAGGTGCAGCATCTGTCGCTAGCACAGCTTGGCACGCATGACAAGTCGCTTTTTTCACAGGCGACTTCGAATTCTCATTTTGCCAGTTGTGCTAGCGCCACAAAACGAAATCGTAGCAGCATAGGCCACTTTTATATATGACATGATATGTCATATATAAATAATACAATAAAACACAGAACCCTTTTTGTAATGCTAACAACAACCGTTAACCCTATGCTGGATGCTGCCGAGTATAAAGTACATGTTTGCTCTTAAGCATTTGTTAAATGCAAATGTTTAACTATGAATAATTTACAAAATAATAAACAATAATAAAAACAAAAGGGTTAAAAAAACTTTTTAAGTGGTCATCATTTGGTAAACGCATGTGAATTGGAATATTATTGAATATATATGATTATATAGCTATGAATGGTTGGTTTCTTTTCATTAAGTTGTAGCGCTTTACAAATTCGAGTTTTATGCGATATATTTTGGAAACTAGAATTTGTTAAATTAATCTTGCAGCTTGGTAAGACTCGTTAGCCGAGATGTACATTTAAATTATCGTTACTGCGAAGCAAATATACCTGATCTTTTCAACAGTCTGCAACATAGGGCCTTAAAGTATATTAAGTTCAGAGAAAGTCAAGGTCTCATAATACGTGATTTAATGGATCTTTTAGCACATTCACATTCCTTTGACACTGTCTCGGAGATTGGAATTAATTAGTCCTTAGTTTATCTAACAATCAGAGCTTCAGTAGTCTCACTTAGAGGTCTTATTATTAGTTATCAATATTTTTGTTCATTTGTATACAGTCTGGGATTAAGTTATAGAACTTTGATGTGTGCTTTTCCTATACACTATAGAACTTGAGCTGAGTGTTTTGTTTTTCTCCAAGTACTAAATGGTTGCTAGTGCAACGAACTTGATTTTTAATCCAATGCTTTGCTGCATAAGGCTTTGTTTGCCACAATTCAGGCTTTAAGCCAAAAATAGATTGGGTTTCAGTTAAGCCTTTATAGGAGTATCCGAAACTCAAATATAATAGATTTAGTTTGAGTTCCGATTTACGCACACAACTTGCTATATGCTTGCAAAAACTTTCTCAAAGGCTGCATTGTGTGCCTTTGAAAAAGCTGCTTTTCTACATTAGCTTTTGCTGCTTAGAAAGTTGCTAGGCACACACTACACGCTTGAACACCTACACATCGGCTCCCATGGCATTAATTAGGAGCGCACAAACCTTAAATGCCACTCGATATTTGAATTGCACTGTGAGCGTCAGTTGCTTGTGATATGTGAGCACAAGTGCAAGTGACGTGAATGGGCAGCAACGCTTTTGCAGTTTTCTCTATTGTTTTCTGTCAGCCATCGAACATTAATAGGATTATGGCTGACTACTAAGTTGAGGTATTAGCTCAGAATGTTCATTATTTTGCAAAACAATGCGCAGAACATTGCTGGCACGATGATGGCAAGATGATGCCAGACTGCAAGCAACGCACCAAGTGAAAATTATTTTAAATCTGCCCAAATCAGTTGAAGAGACCGGAAGTCGTGTGCCTGCGTTGAGGCATTGATTTTCTATGCACACCGTGTCGCTGACAAATTTCGTTTCGGTTGCTAAATTAATAAATCCTTGAATAATTTTTCAACTAAGCTATGTGATATGTTGTTGTGCTTTTTTTCTGCTGTATTTGTATTTTTGTTTTTCCCTTTTTTATATACTCTTATACATATTTGTTGTCGTTTTGCTGTTCTGTTTTGTTTTGTTTGTTGTTTTTGGGGTGTCGTCGTGATTTGACTGATGTGCTTGCGGCGTGCGCGACTTGCTTGGTTTTTGCCTTTTGCCATTTTCACACTACTAAACTAAATTTTCCACATCGTTAATTTATATTAATATGATTTCTGTGTCAGCCTCACGACGTCACTGCATTTATTTGTATTCATGCCTGTCTCGCTTGCGCTTTCTCTCGCGCGCTCTCTCCCTCTATCTCTCTCTCTTGCACACTCTCTCTTTCCATACTTCATCACTATCGCAGGCGTCATCAGTAATATGCGCTGAAAATAGCAACAACAATAATAACATTGGCGACGCACAGTGCGTGGAAGGCGCAGATTTGTCGAGTGGAAAGATTTACTATGTGGGAATATTTTTTTTTTATTTTAAGTCTTTTGAATACCATTTCGTCTTAAATATTTATAAGCAGCAACACATTTAAAACTTGTTTCTTTAAATACGTCAACCAATATATTGCAAATAAAACAATTTCATTTTTTTCCACAAGATTTTAAGAATAATGCCATTAGGTGGGCATTGAAGGAAAGAGGAAATGAATAAACATGTAAACAAACTTTTGCAGCTATAATCCCATTGGTACCAGAATTAAATTTAACTTAAATAATTTTTTCTTTTGCCTAAAATCCTTTATACCCTTAAACCTAAACTAAGAAATTTTATTCTGTTAACATATTTGGAGTTGGTTTTATTTCGAAAGTGTTATGCTATACTATATGAGAATACTAATGAGCATCTTTCTCTCAGTACGGTACAAGGAATAGTCTCGCCGTCTGCCAGTAATCTAAATATGGCTAACTTATGGCTAATTGTTTTCAAAAGTATTTATACTCGCAGTGTTTACTTATTAATGTTTGTCACATGAGATTTTCAGTTTTTTTTATTTTTTTTTTCTTTTTGTCAAGTCCCAGAACACTGTGCAAGCAGAATAACGACAACACCGCCTGCCGCGCAGCGCAACATGCGACATATAGCAGGCGCTGAGAGTCGTTCCGTCGCACACTTATCATCCCACAAGCGCCTGGGACAGTCAGAGCCGCCAGAGTCTCTTAACACACATTGGCTTTTTCTGCTCTGGACTACACAGTGAAGACCGGCGACAGGCGACAGGCGACCTCTGAACGCCAAACCAATGAACTTTGCCTGCCTGGATGCCTGCGTGCTTCGCTGCTTGGCTGCTTGGCTGACTGTGTTGCCTGTGCATTGTTGGCGTCGCAGCAATATTTATCTAAATTGTTATTTTTCACACTCACGCAGTTCAATGAATTCGTGAAAATTACGTTTGGGACTTTGTGCGCGTGTGTGTCGCCATTGTCGGCATTGTCGCCCAAGTGTGTCGTCGGCTCAAGCCGGGTCGACCAGACCGGAACGCTTAAAGCCGTATCTGTGTAGGTATATGTCTCGCATGCTCTCTCTTCTCTCTTTCTCTCTGCTGCTCCACTGCTCTTCCGCTGTGCGTGCGTCTCGTTAAAATCGGTAAATTTAAGCGTATTGGCATAAAATTCAATTTAATTCTATTGTGTTAATCCACTTATTAGCGAAAATCCTTTGCTTGGCTCTTTATTGAATGTCACCGCCTATTGGCTGATTGGTTTTGTTTGGGTTTGTGTCGACATGGGCAGACTTTTACGCACTTAAAGTTGCCGAGTTAAATGCAAACAACAGAATTTTCGCGCTTCGATTTTGTGGTTGATTTAAAAATAAACAAAGTCATGTGGTTTATAACATAAGTTGACTCTGAGTTCTCTCACACACACACACACACACACACACACACACACACACACATATATATTAACTTGTCACGGCATGTTCATAACGGCGATCGGAATTTCGTATCCGATTAACAGAATATCTTTTGAAACCTTAGAGAAAAATTATATTCTTTGCCTTGTTCATAGATGGGGCAGTAGGAATCACTCCTTAATACAGCTGATAGCAGAATACGATTTTAACGTCCACTTACATTGCCTCCTACGCCTGTGAAGATGACGATAGCCTCACTCACACACACATCGCATTGCGAGTTCAGAATTCACAAACTTACAACAGCATAATGGTACTTGCTCGTATTTAAATCCGGTAAACTGTTCAATAATTCAGTTATATTTAAAAGGTCTTCAATAAAAGAGGATGTTTTTCCATATAGAGCTCAATATGTGATTAATATGCCAGTCGGTTTGCTGCTCACTGCCGAGGTCAAATTCAAATTTAAATTAAATTCAATTTATTCGAAAGTAGCTGCGAAGAATTTCATAAAACACTGTAATTTATTTTGAGTTTTCGCATCTCAATGATACTCTGTGCACCGTGCACAGTTCAGATAAGGTTCCCATCGATTCGTAAAAACAGACAAGTCCATTACTGAGAATTGTTATCAGTGCTATAGGAACCACAAATACTGAGCTCAGGGATCGCCAGCAGTTCGAAATAAGACGCTTTAGCGGTCAGTTGGCAGAATGCAGTGCCTAAAGTTGATTTCTCTCGTAACTCTCTTATCGTTGGTCAAGGCCCATACACAGGCCTATGAAGAAGGTAAATAATCTGACCTGCATATCGCATATCTTTTGCACTTGCTTTGAAATCCGAACGATTGCAGCTCCGGTATGTCCGCCGCGTTTTAAGAGAATTGGCGGCAGTTGCTACTTCATAGAAGGCACCAAAAAGGTTGGTACCCCATTCAAATATGATTTGACATGTATTGTTCTCAATTATAATACACAATGCATGTCAGTACAATTGGTATAAGGCTGCGCATTTATGTCGACGTCTCAACTCGCAATTGGTGAGTATTGAGGATGAGAGTGAGTTGAACTCACTCAATGAGCATCTTGTGGACAATGGCTTCTTGGACAAGGACAGTTTTTGGACATCTGGCAACGATTTAGCTGAAGAATCCGAATTTTATTGGCTTGGCACTGGACGCCAAATGAACTATACAAAATGGCAGCCTGGGGAGCCGAATAACACACACGACCGACACGATGACGAGGATTGTGTACATTTATATATGGCATACGATAAACTTTTTATGAATGATTGGTTCTGTGGCAAACGTTACACTTATTATATTTGTGAAACGGAACTTTATTAAAAAATATTATATATATGTATATTATAACTAATAAATAGAACGGCATTTCATATCGCATTTATATATATGTGTGCCTATGGTCTAGAAAATCGTAAAAAAAATGTAAAATTTGCCAAAGCTTACATATAAAATAAAAAAAAAATCAAATCCCATCTGCAAAGGAAACAAATCACTTTAACTTAAAAAGCCAACTTGTACTACATCTATAAACATCTAATCAGCACAATTGAGAACCCAATTTTGTTGATTTTTCTCACCTCAGCTATTCGCCAGCCTGAAATTGAACCTGCGTAAACTTTTAATTTAATTGAAATTGGTTTCATTCGTACACAAGCCAAATGCCAACAAATCGCATTTTCCCGCATTTTTCGCTGCATGTGTGTTTACATATTTTTTTTTTTTTTTATTTTATTGTAAGAGTGGAAGAAAAAGTTAAAAGGGTTAAATAAAATAGGTAAATCGTATGTACACGGTTCTGCGGGTATTGTGTTGATAAGCTTTTTACTCGAAGCGATAAGATAAAATAAAAACACGCAAAAAAAGAAAAACATGAAACTCGAAGAAAAATTTTAGAAAACAATGACCATAACGGTTAAATGAAATTGGAAAAATTGGTAAAACATTTTTATTCTTATAGGTTTTATAGGTAAAGATTACTTTGAGATTCAGTACTTGGGTAACGTTAAAAGGGTGTTGAGTATTGTTTATGCATTTTAAAGAGCAGCATACATCACTTTTGATGCTTTAGGACGAAAGCTAAGGTCCCATCAGTCACCCTCCTGAGCATCCTTGCATTTCTATAAACCATTCAGCTCATAGCACTAAGAAGTACAAAAGTTTGACAGAGACAACCCTTTTTGTCTTCACTTATTCTGTATTTACACTGTGAGTTTCAGTAACAAAATTTCAGTTAATTAAAAGTAATGAAAAATAACCTACAACAGTACCTCGGTGCCATCAATCCATTTTGAATTTAAGAACAAGGAAAAAATCAAAATATTAGTTTGCTTTTGAGCAATATGACGCTTCATCATAAATTTTGTAGCATAGTTTCGTGCGAAAATGCCTGTATGTCCAAATTTAATTCCGCAAATAAAACATTGCAAATGTGGGCAGTGTTATTCCTTATCCTTATTCAATAACACGCTTGCAACGCATTTCCACGCATGGCTGATGTGTGTGTGACGACACACATAACTAGCCTAAATGTAATTTTCAGTACACACGAGTATGAAAGTACAGTTATGTGTCGAGCTAACGTAATAATTATATCCTTAGCTGCATTTCATGCAGAGCGAAATCTAATTTGTTGTAATTACGTAGATGTATTCTTTTCATCTTTATTTTTACTCACTTCTTGTTTTTTTCCCTTACTAATACAATTTTGGCTAATGGCGCTCTAAGTGAATTGCAGTTGTCAACAGTGAAGACAACATTGACCGGAAGACAAGACGCAAACAATGGAGAAGCAAATTGAATGTTATAAAAAGACCAGCAAGTAAGAAAATGCATCACTAAAATCTGACTTTACGATGGGATAAGATCAGACCGGAGTATATAAGTAGCCATTGTTGTAGGTTAGAGATCTGCTGTTATGTCTATTCTGTGCTTAAATGATTAGATTAAATTGTCACTGAGCTCTTATTGACCCACATATGCTTTAGGAGGTTTGGGTAGAATTTTCAAGCCGCCTTGTGATTTCTTGATTTCTCCAGACTTGAATTCACTCTCTGTAGTATAAGCTCAGACGCACTACACTCTTTTGATCACCAAACTTAATTTCGATTTAAACTTGTGACTTCGCGTTAAAAATTATGTGTAAGCAGGAAAACTGAAAGCATTAGGACGCAGCTTGATCTTCTGTGGAGCACTGAATGGATCTAAAAGTAGGCTACGATAGCCAAGTTGCCTAGTTGAAAAATTTACATTAACTGATTTTAATGCACATAAAAATTACTAAATTAAATAAAAAAAAAAAACAGAAACATTTGGTTGTTTATCGTAACACAATAACGATGTCGTATATGCATAACTTAAGTAAGCATTATTAAATGAGGACATCTGAGTCTATTTTAAATATGCACACGTGCTATATGTACACATGCACGTACATAAGAATGCTCCCCAATGTCTCATGGCTTCAACGGCTTAGTGCTTATGGACACACACAGAACTCATTAACATTTTACCTCGTCAGCGCCGATGAGCCCAGTTCACAGCTAAGGCCAAGGGTTAAGTTTTAGAATACTCTGGGCCCACGCAATAAGCGAACTTCTCACTTCATCAGCGTTAATTTCTGTTAAATGTTATGTAAAAGCATCGAATATATAATTTACAATGGTTTTTTTTCATTTTTTTATTTTCCATATTTATTTTTCGACGCCAAAGCGGCGTCATTTGATTTTTGCTTGCAAATTAAGTCCTTTGGGGGTTGGCCTGTGTCCCTTAGCATCACACTAAAGTTGCTTCATTGCGTTGTAGACGCATACTTTTGCCTGCCACTGTGCGGTGACTGGCGCTTGCGTTCAGGCGTGGCGGTTGGGCGATGGCTTAGGGGGTTAACGGGGGCAGTCGCGTTAGCTTTGTCGTTTTTAATTGTATTTTAAAGTGTTAACAACGACTTCAGTGAGTTCAGTGTTTGCCATTATTGGGCACGGGCCATTTGGGTCATGATTTAGTTTGGTCTTTGGTTGTCGTTGTCGGGACATTTGATGCCTAATTAAATTTAACGATGCTCATGTTTTTGTTGTTCTTTTTTATATTTCTGCTTCGTTCTTGTTCTTTCTGTATTTAAGTTCAGCGTTTTGCACTTGACAATTTATTTGGAAAATTGAGCATGATTTATTGGTTTATCTGAACATGAGTGAATTATTTTTTTGATTTTCGACTTGGGAAAAAATTATACGAATATGCTGTGATTCAATTGAACGTACAATTGTTTCTGTAACTGATATAGCGCATTTACAAATCAATGAAAAGGCTAAGTAATCTTCATTTGACCCGAAAGCCTAAACCTTAGCAGAAGGAATTAGACTTATCATGATTGCATAATAATTTTTTTTCACTTTTTTAGATATTATATTTTTAAACTGTCATTTCTGAACCTGAAAATCGGACTCTTTCACCAAATTGCTTTCCTTGTCTTTAATATATTAGTTTAATCGGAGTCTTCATCGTATTCTTTAAAAGTTAAGATCTTAAGATTATTTTTCCTTTTTTTTCTATATTTGTTGTATGTATGATTTTTTGTTTGTCTACCAATTTGACAATAAATTGCTGATTAAATTAAATTAAATAAAATTCGATGAAAATATATCATCTTTATATTTATTTATGTGCATCATAAAGTATTTAACAACAAAAGTAATAATATTTTATAACTTATTTTATTTTGTAAAAACTCTCTTTAAGCTTGAAAAGCTTTGAGGCATATTTTTAAAATTTAAATATATCTGCAGTCATTTGCAGTTTAGTTTTAAAAGCGAAAATACAATTTCATGCTTGCATTGCTTTGAAAATAATGAGTTTTCGATTTAAAACAGATGAGCACAATGACAATTGCAAAAGCAACCACAAGCTGACAATAAAATATAAGAAATAAAACAAAAAAAATACAAACACATAAAAAAGAAGAACACAACGAAATGTGTAACAATGAATGCAAATCCTGCACTGAGTTGCCCTGCTGAAGTGCGCACAAGTTGAAAAATGTGCAACAATTTAAAACCCATTCGAAGGCCTTCAACTTTCCATGCAACGTTCGGAGCCTTCGGAAGCCGCCGCACACTGCATGTGAAATGCGTGCACGCAGCCCCGTGGCCAAATCTGCATCAATTAGTGGTTATGCGTTGTTTAATCATCTCAACTCCACTCGGCGAGGCAACCTGCATAAAGTGGCGCACTTTTGCGATTGTTTTGCCCGTTTGCGCATTTACAAGAGCAGTACGTGACATTTTCGCCAATTGATTGCAGCCACTTAGGGCCATGAAAGCAGCCAGCAACGATAGCCTAACCGGTGAGCAAACAAAGCCCAAACAAGCTGCACACTCAGAAATGCACTGCAATGGCAACGGCTCCTCTGGCACATACCATTCGAACGTATCCTGTGCTCTGCTGGCTAATGTGCAATTTGTACTTTTAATTGAGGTAGGCTGTGTGCAGTTGGGAAATCCTCGGAAAGCATGTGAAACACAATTTTTTGAGTGCATGCAAACGAAACTAATTTTTTCTGCCATTCTTTCGGAGTAAATATAAAAAATAAAGTAGAAAAGGGTTTTTCTTTTACTTCAGCTTGTCCCTATCAGGGTCCATCCTATGTTTTGATTCAGCATATAAGCCATCACTATGTCAAGTTTTATAATTGCATAGACTTACAGAAAAATCCTACATGTTTCATAAAATTACTTGAATTTTCCACCGTCTGTTCTGTTACTATGCGATCTACTTGCGAATTTATTTTGAAGGCAAAGTCAGCGATGATTTTACCAAACATTTTAGGAAATTACTGAAATTGTGTATATTTTACTTTAATTGTATTTAAATTTTATTTTATTTATTTTATATTATAAGAAGTTGAAACTCTTCTAGGAATAGTTGATCCATATAAATATTATTTACAAATGTAGTACTCAGTCTTTTTCAGACATAAAGGCGAACCCTTTTTTTTTATAGGGAGATCTTCTGACCGAACCGTAAGATCCAGTATTTTTTTGATTGGTTTATTCGCAAATAAAACTCGAATCTACTTCACAAACAAAGGCATTTATAGCCATTTATCATCATAGTTTTCTGCTAAGTCTCATTTCTTATCAAAGTAACAGGACAAAAGTTTTCGTTTGTTTCCGTTCTATAATTTGGTAAATCTATTTTAATTTTTTGGCTTTTCAGGTCGTTGCCAGATAGCCAATAAAATGATGATTGTTTCCAATTAAATAAGAAGATATATTTTTAAAGAACTCTAAATAATCAATTTGATGGTATTGCTTTTCAAATTGTGAAGCTTTTTCTTTGTTTATGAAAATTTTGTAAAAGTTGAGTTTCCGGCTGCGCCTTGAATTTTTTAGTAAGCACATTCTACTTAAATCCTGCATTTAAGCCAACAGTTCAGAGATGTCAACTCAACCAGAAAGCAATTAATGTTTTCTATTTATGTAAGATTCAAAGGCTTCAACATATCAAATTTACTACCAAGAATCCCTAAAACAGCAAAACAATTAAAGTTCAACAAGTGAAAAAGAAAAGTGAAGACAAAAGCAGAAACAGGAAAAAGAAAGTATCACTCAACTTTTACGCTTCGTTATCAAATGGCTGCCACGCTTGTGTTTTGCATATGTGCCACATGCTTCACTGTGCGCGACTACGAGTATCTCTCGCTAAGATGTGCTGCTCTTCTTGCGAGACTCGCATAGAGTGGAGTGGAGGCTCGGTTAAGAAACAGAAGAGCATACTAAATTTGTAGATTTGGTGTAAATGTGATTAGATTGTTTGTGATTAAAGGGTGTTTGCCGTTGTTTAGCGGCTTTGATGACTGTGGCCATGGGGTGGGTCTAACTGGCGCCAGTTATGCTCTTGTGGGTAGTAAATTGCGTAAATGAAGCAAATAATATGAAAAATCAAATAAATTAAATTTTCAGGATTTAAGCATTTTCACAAAAAGTTTCTGTTGAGGAGTATAAAAATAAATATAAAATATATATAAAATTAAAGACGAAAATTTTGTCACGCTTTCAAATAAAATATACTGAACCGATTTTAATAAATTTTTTTTTAAAAAATCACATTTATTATTTCCAACTGAGTGGCATACTTACTTTTTCAATGTTTTTTAATTACATATGTTTTTTTTAGTATTAAGTTATTACAAATACAATAAATCAATCAACATAAAAACGTTCGTACGTTTACTGCTTATATTTTGTTGTACGACGACTTTGTTGTCTTGCCGAACGAAAAGCTGAAAGAATAGTCACTGCTTATAAATATTGTGTTTTTTTTTTAGTATAATATAAATTGTTTTATCAGATTCTAATTAGGATATTTGAAGGAATTACTAATTGGACAAAGAAAAAGCATGTGCTCTCTTTTTTTCTCATGCTTTTAACGCGCGCGCCAACGCATATAAAGTGAGCGAAGCGAACTTACTCTCAGGACCATCGGACGTGTTGGACCATCGGACCACTATTAACCACAATTAATTTAATTTGACAAACGAAGATGATTGCACAAACTGGACAGAAAAAAAAGCGAAGCGATCCGCGCCGGGATTGCTAGTTAAAATATAAAATTATTTCTAGACGAGCATATGAATATTTTCAGTTTATATTTAAACTTTTTGTTTACATAAAATCACAATTCCTCTCCAGCAAACAACTTTTCTACGTAGTAATCAAGTTTAAAAAAATGCTTGAGAATGGAAAATATTTTTTACACGCCACAGTTGTGCTAAACTAAACTGAAAGTGCTGGAAATAATTATTGTTTACACAACTTCAATCAGCAGGGAAATGTGGAACTCTACCCAAATGAGACCGTCAATGTCAATAAGCTTTGCTTTAAAAAAAAGCATGTGCACACACGCGAGGGTTGCTTGATAAATATTAAAATATTAGAAGAAGAAGTTAGTTAGTTAGTTTCATTAACATATTCATTTCTTTATATATGCCAATGGATAAATTACACCTTCTGAGAAGGTCGCTTCACTATGTCTGCACTTCAGTTGTCAACTGACCCAAATGATGTATTGTTTTTTGTTAATCCGTAACATGTATTTTAAATTAAAAGATTAATCTTGAAATCGGATCTTATAATTATACCCTGTACCAAAAAATGGTAAAGGGTACATTAAAGTTCTGCAAATGTATGTAACGGGCAGAAGGAGGCGTGGCAGACCCCACAAAGTATATATATTCTTGATCAGCATCGAAAGGCGAGCCGTATGAACGCACGGATCTCGGAAACGGTAAGACCTACAACCATCAAATTTTGCGCGAAGACTCTGCCAATCCATAGGCATAACAAGTTTATTTTCTTTTCGATATTCGAAACATAACATATAGTAACAAAAACCCTTTTGTTTTTCAAGATATCTTCACCAAATTTTGGATTTATTAATTTTAGCTAATGTCCAATTATATATCTCAATGTTATATATATCGGTTTACTATATCATATAGCTGTCATAGGAACGATCGGCCGAAAAACAACATTTACTGAGTAAAACTTTTTTGTTTATTAAGATATCGTTACGAAATTTCAGATTTGATGATCATTGATATTCAGTGATATTCCTGAATATTATTAATATCGGTTTACTGTAACATATAGCTGCCATAGGAACTTTAGATATCCTTACATAATGAATACAAAATATTGAAGCAACAAAAAAGTATATTCAGTTTTTTCAATTGCAAATTGTGAGAGAAACCGGTAATTTTTTTTTATCTTTAGCCAACCAAAAAGAAGTGGAGCTTACTGTCTTTGGAAACACTTGGCATTAAAAGTTTTTATTGGTTTGTCGGAAATGCTTTTTAGGGTTTTAAGTGACTTGATCTTACGGAATGAAAATGGATTTAGTCAAAGGACTCATTAGAATGAGGCATATGTACCTATGTAACCAGTGACTTTTGGCATGTGTTACACCTTTCTAAATAAGTTTTTTTGATGAATAACTTACAGATTGCCCCGGCTTTTTCGCAAAATGGCTGACTGCAACCTGACACTAACGTCATGTGATAAAAAAGAGCATTAATCTGTTAAGAAAAATAATTTCCACGAACTTTACGCACCACTCGTGTCGCGTCTCCGTCGCGCTGGCTGCTGATAATGACACACACACACACACACACGGACACTGCTTACTTGTAAGCAAGCATGCATGCATGCACGACTGGCTCTCATTGCTAATTGGTGTCATTAAAAAGTTTAACCATGACTTTCGCGTATGCGTACAAATATTTACATATATACAAGAAACACGACGTAAAAACATAAATCAGAAATGAGCAGCAGGCACTGTGCCTTAATGCAACAGCAACAGCTACAACAACAACAACAACAACCATAAACACAGTGACTGCCTGTATACAATATATATGCAATACTTGCACACAGGAGTTCATCGCTGCGACTGGCTAAGTGCGACGCTAATTGATTTGACATTAATCATACGCCATGTCGTGCGCTTCGATTACAACTCAATAACCAATTTGATTTGCATTGTTAATGTAATCTAAGTTTTCTCTCAAGCAGATGAGTTTTCCGCTCTTGGCAATTTTTGCATGAATTCACATCAAAAAGTTGTGCTTTTCCGTCAACATAATTCATTGCATATCGATAGGCGTGCAGCACCTGTGCTTAGTTTTTTTTTTTCGTTTTTTTTTCGCTTTGAAATTTTTTCGTTAAATAAAATTTGCATTTAAATTATTTCCAGTAAAAGCAGCAGCAGCAACAGCAAGAACAGCAGCAGCTCAATCAGGCATATACTTTTTCTTGGCTACTTTGGTTCGTAGGGTGTGCGACTGCGTCACTGCAGTGACACGAAGTTTTCTAATCTGTCGGTTATTTTCTGTTTACCTGTTGTTGATGCTTTGCATGCAGCGCAGATAATTGTTATTGATGGGCATTACGTATCGTCCTGTTGGCCGTAGTTTGTTTGTTTGCCATGCATACGCAGTTGCTGCGAAGTTCGGCTTGTTCTTGTCATTAATCGTTGTTACGCAAAGTCGCCTGCATCGAAAGGTCCTGTGCTAATGAGAGGTATAAAAATAAACCAAGGCAATTACGCAGCAACGCAGGTGCTTAGCTGCCTACAGAGGCAGCTTCAGCTGACTTAAAATTCCTATAGCATAACTGTTTATTTAGGGTTCTATGCCTTAGTGTTGAAGTTATAAATTGTCGGGGACTATATAATATCAGCGTGCCTGCCTTAACATTAGTCACTTTATAGATGAGCTTTCTTATTTAAATACTTCTTCACTGTAAGCTATGAGATCTTAAAGAATTTTCCACTTTTAACCAAAATTTATTGACAATTTGAAGATGTTTTTATACCCTGTACCAAAAAATGGTAAAGGGTATTTTAAAGTTCTGCAAATGAACGTAACAAGCAGAAGGAGGCGTGGCAGCCCCCACAAAGTATATATGTTCTTGATCTGCATCGAAAGGCGAGCAGATCTAACCATGTCCGTCTGTCTGTCTGTCCATCTGTCCGTATGAACGCACGGATCTCGGAAACGGTTAGAACTACAAACATCAAATTGTTTACGAAGACTCTTCTAATCTAAGGCATAACGAGTTTATTTTTTTTTTCGATCTTCAACCTGTAACATATAGCTGCCATAGGAACGATCAGCCGAAAAATGGCTATTAAAAAAAAATAATTTCTCCAGAAATATTAAAGAAACAAAAAAAAATATTCAGTTTTGGGTTGGGTAGAGGGTTTTCTATAGTCGGTTATGCCCGACTGTAGCCCTGCCTTTCTAGTTTACATTATTTTTGTTTTTCTTCCTTTCTTTATCTAACGATTATAAAATGAAAGCTTCCGAGAATGAGCATCCAAGGTTCCCGTCTTACTGTACCTTACAGTAAGATCCCCGCTGGGAAACTGTGTGCAAGCCGAGCGTACACACACGATTTCCGTCATTATGTCTGTTCATGGCAGATATGAAGATGTCTGAGAGCTATGTTCGCGCGAAGCTCTTCCCGTATATATTTATTTAAAAATACAATGTTTTTTGTTTTTCATTTTTTTAGTTTCCCATAATGTTGCCTCATGTAATTTGGAACTGTGTTAGAATTAAAAAACCTTTTAAATATTTCCCGGTTTCAGTCGTAAGTCTAAAAAATAGGAAAGGATATCTGTGATTGCATATGTGTGCTACAAATAATTGACAAAGCTTAACTTATTGACATGCTGCTGTTAAATATGCAGCTGCGCTGCCATATCGAGTGTCCAAGTTCTTGACCTATGCATGAACAATTGAAAACAACATCCTAATCGCTTGCTTTATTGACCTCGATAAATCTCCATTTAAATATGAAGGGCGCCAGTCGAGAGTCAACTATGAAAATGCTAAAAGGAAATAAAATCAAGTGAACAAAAAAATCAACACTTCTTCTGCAAAGATTATAAATAATGTAAACACGGCTAGCGGGCAAATAACAACAACAACAACAACAGCAGCAGCAACAACATTAGACTCACGTGTAGGCAGGCAGGCAGGCCAGGCAGGCAGGCAAGTGCCGAAACACTGCGTTGAATTGTAAGTGTACACTCCGATTTTATGTGAGTCAACATTGTGCGACCCGACCCCCGACCCCCAACCCCCGATATACGACTCCCGACCACAGCAACAGGCCAAGAGAATGCTGGCGACTCTGGCGTCAATGTTGGCACAATTTGCGGTGCTTTTCCCTCGTCTTTTTTACACGTTTTCCTAGCATTGCGTCGCTGCGTTAAGCTGCGCTGAGTTGTGCTGCGTCGTTAGTTGATCAGAATGCAGAGTGAAGCTTTTTGCTATTGACATTTGACAGGCAGGCAGCCAGCAGTCGGGCAGCCAGGCAGTCAGGCAGTCAGGCAGTCGGGTGTCAAGTCAACCCCAAATTGCCAAGAGCGATAAAAAAATATATATATACACACACATATTAAAAAAAAAAAGAAGAAGTAAATAAATAAAAAATCCACGCACCCGCACACTCATCTATCGTTAATAGCAGCAAATCTGTTTTGTTTTACGTAATTTTCTATACGCTTTTGTTATTTTTTGCATAATATTCTTCGGTTTTGTTCTTATTTCTTTTGTTTTTTTTTTTAAGAATGTCAAAAACCCGAGGCATGATTTTTTCCTACTGCCTTAACGTTTTATTTAATTTCGTTTTTTAATGTTTTTGTAAGTCGTGTATGATTAAATTTTTCATTTAAGCATATTAAAGCTGCCACGTATTAGAATTGCCTGTCATCATTTGATTGAAGCAAACGCGACGCGCTTGGTTTAACAAAAGTCAGGTTTGTGTGTAGGAGGCAAGTTCAAGTATTCGAAAATAATATTTTCACACTTGCATTTTTATAAACAAAAACTAAAAAGGCAGGGCTATAGTCGGGCGTGACCGACTATAGAAACCTTGTACCCAATCCAAAATTGAATATATTTTTTTGTTGCTTTAATATTTTGTATTCATTATGTAAGGATATCTCAAGAAAAAACATTTTTTTTAGTGAAAGCCATTTTTCGACTGATCGTTCCTATGGCAGCTATATGCTATAGTAAACCGATATTTACCATATTCAAAAATATGATTGGATATTATATCAAATCATTAAATCCGCAATTTGGTATAGATATCTTAATAAACAAAAAGTTTTTTTCAGTAAATGTTGTTTTTCGGCCGATCCTTCCTATGGCAGCTATATGTTATAGTAAACCGATATTTATAATATTCGGGAATATGATTGGATATTACTTAGAATTGTTAAATGGCAGCTATATCATATAGTGAACCGATATACATAATTTTTAGATATGTGATTGGACATTAGGTAAAACAATTAAATCCCAAAATTGGTAAACATATCATAAAAAATAAAGCGGTTTTTGTTACTAAATATGGCTTTTCGGCCGATCATTCCTATGGCAGCTATATGTTATAGGTTGAATATCGAAAAAAAAAATAAACTCGTTATGCCTATGGATTAGGAGAGTCTTCGTCCCAAATTTGGTGGTTGTAGGTCTGACCGTTTCCGAGATCCGTGCGTTCATACAGACAGACAGACATACAGACGGACATGGCTAGATCGACTCGTCTTTCGATGCTGATGAAGAATATATATACTTGTGGGGTCTGCCACGCCTCCTTCTGCCTGTTACATACATTTGCACAACTTTAATATACCCTTTACCATTTTTTGGTACAGGGTATAAACGTGGTCCTACTTACATAACAAGCCCATAGCAATCTGCATATTGCTGTTTACAAATGGCTACAGTTATTTATTATAATACATAGCTAATATGGTTGAGTTTAGTTGAGTAATCGGAGCTTCTATATTTGTCTACATGGAATGGTTCTTCGCCTATTCAGAGGCCCTTTTCTGAAACAAGTGATAAACATATAATCTCTGGATGCAAGAATGTTTGAGATTCTTGAAGCAAGAATGATCGTGTATGAGTTGGGATATAAATGCAATTATATTGTGCAGCCAATTTGCTGAAGCACTTTGCTCTTCTGAATACTTAAAAGGTTTTCTGAAAAATTCTGCTACGAAACAAAAGTCTGAGGTCTCATAGTCATACTTTAGTATGCCTAAACATATTTTTAAACTTTGTGCACGCATTTTGTCTGCAGCAATGCAAAATGTATATTTTTTAAATCCAACAAGGATTTAAGTTAAATGCCGCTTAGCATGTCAAGTTGCCATGTTATTGGCATTGACTGCAAGTTTTTAATTTTTCCCAACTTTCGCAACCGCAGACGAAAAGGGCATTTTGTTGTCAACAGGCATCACGATGAAATAATGCATAATTTCAATGAGTAAATGTGGGTAGCAGAATACAACAACAAATACACATAAAAAAAGTACAAGAAAAAAAAAAAACGACGAAGATTATACATATATATATGTTTATGCATAAATATATCTAGAATATATAAGTATATTTATTTGTTTACCAAGTCGAAGCCGAGCGTAAACTTGTCGAGAACAATGATCGGTTTAATATGTTAGGCCAAGACCAACAAGGGCAACCACTTGAAGCTGCTGTTGCTTCGAACTTGCGCTATGTACAGAAGTTGTCAGACGGTTTATTGCAGCAGCGTAAGCAGCAAGCAGCAGCGGGAACAGCGGCAGCAGCAGCAGCAGCAAATGCCAGCCGCCCACGCAGTCATCTGCACGCGAAAGCGCACGCTTAGCTGCTTTTGCATTACTTTTTTTTCTTATCCTCTATTTTTTTATTTATCTTAGTATTTTGTTTTTGTTTTTTTTTTTTTGTTCTTTTGCAATTTTATTTCTGCACTGCACTTAACTGATTTACATAATGTCCTTGTCGAAGAGTGGCGCATTTGAGCATTTGAGTCTATTTTTAAAATATCTTAAATGTCAATTTCTATTTGGCAACACTTGGCGTAGGTGCACACTTGGCATCCCAGGCACCCCAGGCAACCCAGGCACGCCAGGCACAGGCTCTCAGTCTGCGACGGCTTGACGTTGGTCAATGCGCTGCACAAACATGTTTACGCAATCGCCGACTGACGCAATCTCACAATGGTTCCAAGTCATGGGTCACAAGGCAATGCAATTCAAATGTTTGCTGAAGCACTTCGCTATGCAATAATTTCGACATATGCCGAAAAGCGCGGCTAAATTTGCAACGAAAAATAACACAATGAAATCTACGAAACTCTTCTTCTGCCTTTGTTTATCACGCAACTAAGTTGGCTTATCAGTCACTGATAAATTTGATAAGCGTGCGTGATAGGCAACTTGCCACAGAAATAGTAACAGAAAATATTTTCTTTTTCTATTTTTTTTTTTCGGGCGCTTTGCTGTCATATTATCAAAAGTGATATATGTATGTAAAATAGTATACAGCACTATCGTCATTAGTGTAAACATCATCATCAGCAGCATTGTCATCATCATCATCAGCGCAGTCATTGCCAGGCAGAAGCTTGGCCTGTGCCATCATTTGATGCTGTGCTGCGGTTTTATTTGTTACTTGGCGACCGGCTACACACGAGAGCATGTACAAAAGCGCGTCAGCGCCTTTAATCAGTCTGCCCCTTTATTTTTCCGGCGTATTTGTACTTCATAAATTTGCCGTTTCTGTAAATAGCACGTGGTGTGCACAATTCAATAACATGACAGCGACACACACTCGCACACTCACACGCAAGGACACACATCTACACCCCCATGGTGCACTCATGTGCGTTTTACCAGGGGGTGAGTTTTATTTTTTTTTTTTTTTGGTTTTTTTTGGTTTTTATGTTTACTGCTGCCTTCATACTCCCGTCAGCGACATCGACGTCGTCATCGTCACCATCAACGGCAACAGTGTGTTCTTTGTAGACTGCATTCGTCGTGGCTTATGCTGGCCACAGACATTTCAACGAAAAAAAAAAAAACAAAACAAAAACAAAAAACCAACAAAAAAACAAGACAGGAGGCCGTGTAAGACAGACACTGATAAAAGTAGCTTATTATCGTCTGCATTGAGCAGCGCACTTTGGTTAGCAAATTGTGGGTCTTTGCGAAAGCATTACAAGGCAAGGCTGTGGTATTAAAATGATTACCCTTTTTGTATATATGTATATATGAATGTTTTTTATTTACTTATTTTTTATTTTTTCAAACACACATTAAGCAATCTATGAAATTTTTAAGTTATTATATTCAGCTATAGCCAGCGAAGTTGTTAAATTTTCCGCTTGCGTATAAAGTTTTGTTTTATATAATATACATAATACAGACCTCACTACTTAAAGAACCAAAAGGGCCATAATGTACTTTAAATAGTAACTAAAATATCTATTAGCTGCTGCTTGGCATATATTTATTTGAATGCCTGTACATTTTTATTGCTTACATTACACCAATACCTCGCTTTGCATCGTAGATACGGATACTGTATAAAAATAAAAGATAAGTACTCGAACCGAATTTTTCATTAAACGCTAAAGAAAGAAAAAAATTAATATAATATTTAAGTTTCTCTTTGCTTACCTAAATATTTTTATTTATGTAATTCAATGAGTCTTCTCTTCTTTTGCAGTAAACAGCTGATTTTGCTAACAAAACTATCATTTTAAGGCTATCAGCATTGATTCCGCAGCAGTTTTCGAACATTTAAAAGCAAGTGATTCTCCTAGTAAAGAATATAAAAAAAACTAGAAAGGCAGGGCTATAGTCGGGCGTAACCGACTATAGAAAACCCTGTACCCAATCCCAAACTGAATATATTCTTTTGTTGCTTTAATATTTTGTATTCATAACGTAAGGATATCTCAAGAAAAAAAAAATATTTTTTTTTAGTAAAAGGCATTTTTTGGCCGATCGTTCCTATGGCAGCTATATGTTATAGTAAACCGATGTTTGAAATATTCGGAAATATGATTGGATATTACTTAAAATCATTAAATCTAAAATTTGGTAACGACATCTTAATAAACAAAAAATTTTTTCTCAGTAAATGTTGTTTTTTGGCCGATCGTTCCTATGACAGCTATATGATATAGTAAACCGATATATATAATATTGAGATATGTAATTGGACATTAGCTAAAATTATTAAATCCAAAATTTGGTGAAGATATCTTGAAAAACAAAAGGGTTTTCGTTACTAAATGTGCGTTTTCACTCGATCGTTCCTATGGCAGCTATATGTTATAGGTCAAATATCGAAAAAAAAATAAACTTTATATGCCTATGGATTAGAAGAGTCTTCGTGCCAAATTTGGTGGTTGTAGGTCTTACCGTTTCCGAGATCCGTGCGTTCATACAGACAGACAGACATACAGACGGACATGGCTAGATCGACTCGTCTTTCGATGCTGATGAAGAATATATATACTTGTGGGGTCTGCCACGCCTCCTTCTACCCGTTACATTCATTTGCACAACTTTAATATACCCTTTTCCATTTTTTGGTACAGGGTATAAAAACGAAACAAAGCGAAAGTTAGTAGCAAGTTCGAAACAACGCAAAGTAAAACAACACAAAGCGAGGTCTTGGTGTATATGATTTTTTTTTCTAATTTTGGTTAAAAAACCATAATGATAATTCCTAGCACATTCCTCGAAGTATGTTTTGAGTGGATAATCACTTAAGTATGGCCAGGTTTCCAAGAAACTTTCCATGTTGATTCCGAGCAAAGCGGAGGCTTTGAAATTCGTAGCATACCTTTTAGCGCAAGCACCTAATCGTCATAATCGAACATGCTTTGCTTTTGATAATGTAAACTGCAGAGGCAAAGAAAACTGCCTATGTTTTCCTGAAAATGCAGTCGGAATATTTATAGTTCAGCTGGTGACGTAGCAATGAAAGTTATGAAAAAGTAAAATTAATTAATTAAATAGTGATAAATTAAACAATATCACTTTTGATGTGATAAATATAAAATATTTACAGAAAAGTGTCCTTCTGCCAGCATGAGTAGGATTGTATCAGCTAAATTATAAGTAAAAAACTTAACTTGCCTTATATTTTCTTTGATTGTTATTAATTTGATTTTTTAATAATAAATTAATATTCTGCTGAGTCAACTTAATTTATTATTTTTAGTTTGAAGTTACTAAGCAAAGCCAAATATGCAATGCACTCAGTTCAGTTGTACTTTTGAGCTCATCTTCTTCGTCGTCGGAGTCGGTAATGTGGCGGCTTTCATTAGCTGCCTGTTGGCGTTCAGTTACCATCACTCAAAGCACTTTCTGTCGCACTCAGTTTCGCGCTCAGAACACGAAAAGCACTCAAAGTTAACTTCTTTGCGGCATGCGCAGTTGGTGCCCAGGTCCGTGTTGGGCATGAACGAGTGAACGTGTGGGTGGCTCGCTATCTACCCGCCTACATGGGCCGCTGCGTGTGGTCGTGGCAATGTGTGCGTGTCAAGCTGCGTGCGTTAATGTAAAGCAACAGTTTTCCATGACTTGTTGCTCGTTCGTCTGTTCGCTCGGCTTCTACTTCGGCGCGTCCATCCACAAGTGGCCGACGTTGCTTCCGCGTTTCCGGTTTATTTTGGCTCGCTTAGTTTAAGTTGCGTATCAAAGGAATTCGGTTCGGCTTTCTAACAAATTTTGTGTGATCGCTTGTTTGCAGTCGCTTAAACAAAAATTCAAAGCAGAAGTGAAGAAAAAGGCAAAAATAAAAATTCTAAAATATTTTCAAAAATCATATTGAACTTCAAAGAAGTTTGGTAAAGCGAAATATTGAATCATTAAAAAAGTGTTGAAGTGCAGAATATTTAAAAATTGTGCTAAAAACAAAACAAATAAAAAAATTTATGAATATAAATAAAAAATAATAAAATACATAAGAAAATCATGTGTACTTAATAAGTTCTGCTCTGTGTTAAAAAAGGCAAATTATAGAAATTCAAGCCAGTAAGTCAACAAAATTTGTTGCTTTTAATTTTTAAAAACTTTTAAAACGTTAAGCTTACAAATCATAAATTCGATCATAGCCAAACAGCCAAAATATTCGACAGTTACAATGCTCATACACAAACCAGCAAGTTTTAAAGTAGATACTCCAAATAAAGTGCTCTCTTGGCAACACATAAAGTATATCAGCATTTCTATTAGTCCTATTTTTTATTTATATATCTTCTTGTTTTTTTACAATTACAAAGAGAATAATGTTTTTTTTTTTTGTTAAATGATCTGAAATACAATTTGTCAAACAAGGATTTTTGTTGAATGTTAACAAGAATACAATTAAGGGAATATACCTCAGTTCAGTTCAGTTTTCGATATTTATTAATCAATTTTAGTTCATTTTAAAACAAGAAGAAACACGATACAAAAAACTCAATTAACATTTTGTTAATTTTATATTGATATACAAACTTAAAAATTGATTAGTTGAATTTTTAAAAACTTTGTTTAATATTCAATGCGAACATTTATTCAATGAAACGAATATTCAAATTCTAAACAATCTTTCCTATAAAAACATATAAAGTTTCATTTTGCAGCAGATATTGTCAGCTCATAAATTAGCGAGTAACTATAAAGTAAGAAGTTCTATGCCAAGGCAACCATTTAGTGAACTCATTGCTTATCGACTTAAAGGCTTACAGGAAGGACTCCACGCCAGCAAGCCATGTCTCCTTTAAGTTCCTTTAAATACTTGCAAACGCCATATTGGCAAAGTGCATTTCCTAGAAGCTGCAGAAGTGCTTGGCATTCTCGGAGCATTTTTGCAAAGAAAAAACTGCAAATGAAACCCACTTAGGCAAAACACAACAGCTGAGGCTTTTCTCTACTTAACTCTGTGGGTTTCAAAGTATGAAAATATAAACAGTTTCTCGAAACTCTTTAGTTTGAGTTAAATATTCGAAAAACACTAGGAACATGACTGCAAAAATTATTGCATCCTTGTGAAATTAGACAATTTACTTCTGGATATACTAGCTTAAATGGCTTACAAATACATAATCTCTATTTAAATTTTTGTTGCAGCTATTGAAATGTTTATTTGCCATTTATTCCAAGGTAAATTTCGGTTATGTTACATGTCTCCAACACATAAGCAAAGGTGACAGAATCCTCTAACTAAAAAGAAAACTTAAAGAAGCTTTTATCAATTAAGTGTCAGCTTCTCAAGAAGCGAGACTACATCTGGCTATGAAAACATCTTAATAAACCTCTCTGCATTTAAATTTACCAAATGAATTGATGTGGAGTTTTTTCTTTTTTTTATAAATCAAATCAGTCAAAAACAGCAATGTGCTCAACGAGGTTCTTCATCTAAGTAACTTACTAAGGCAGTTCCTTTTGTAGATCCAACTGTAACGAATGCTTGAGTGAGTCCCATAGACTATGTGGCAGATATTTAACAACAAATATTCCGCCGAAATTTTCAAAGGCATTGTGGCCATTTCAAAATTGAAAATAATTTATATTAACATTTTAAGGAATTTGAGCGCAAAGTCTCTGAAAACTTTCTCGATTCCCTAGTTCCGTTTTGTATGGCGCATGTTAGGCTGCAGCAGCAAGATGAAGTAATTTGTCACTTTTCATGGCGGCTGTCTCCTGACAATGTTTCTTTATTATTGTGTATGACCTTAGATTTCACGTTTTGAATTCACTTTCATACAATTCTGATGTACTTCAAATATGCTCAGCAGTCGCAATGGCAAGAAGCAATCAACGTCTTGGAGCTGGCATTCACGGCAAGAGTCACTCGTGCAGTGCCACTTTTGTTTACGCCTGTGCACTGCAGCTGGTCACTTACAATGCACATTGCACATTGGCTCACGGCACACTCGCCGTATTACGGAGTACACGACGATGCCAAAGCGTAATGTGCCACTCAACAAGTTCCTATGCGAATTGCGGTTATGGTTATACCCTTTGGCTTACAGCGTTTGACCGATCCAAGAAGTCAGTCGTGTTATATGAAATGCGTACTTTGCCTTTTCCTATTTTTTATTTTTTATTCTTTTCTTTTTTTTATTTTTATTTGTTTTTTTTTTTTTTGCGCGATTTTTCAATGCTGTTTTTATTAAACAATGTCGCTATTATTTAACTGCTGCCTTTGCTGCTTTGTTTTGTTTGCATTTTTTTTTTTTTTTTTTTTTTCACTTTTACATTGCATTGCGTTTGGCTTTGGGAAACGCTTTAACAGCCTTACTAAGCGCAGAAATAAAGACGATGAAGAAGAAGAAGAAGCAGCAGCAGCAGCAGAAGATGAAGAAGAAAACAAAAATAGGTGGCAAAAGTAGAAAACTGCAACACTCCGTTGCTTGTGCGTCTGCTGGCGGCGAGTGCGTGGACCAAGTCGATAATAGGAATAAGGTTATAGGGTTACATTACAAGTTGCTTGACAGGTCGTTTTGAGTTCTATTGTGTTTTGCTCTTATGTGCGTTTTATTGTTATTGTTTTGTTTTGGTTTCTTTTCTTGTTTCTTCATAGCTGACATGACTGCAGTGTACTAAGCTTTTAAATACTCATTTAACGCTTTCAACACCACAATTTATACAGAAATTATTTTAAAAGGAGTCAGTCGTTGTCGCTTATATAATAAACGTACTTATACCTTTATAAGCACGACTTAGGACACACACACAAACACACACACACATAGATTATCCATAAGAACGTCTGCTTTGTGCCTGAGTACATGTGCAGCTCGGATACTGGGGCCACAAGCCGTGTCTCGACGAGCGGCGGCGCCACAGTTGCTTTAAAGGCGCTTTGGTTACATTTACTGTTGTTGACACTCAAAATGCATCTTTTTGTTTCGCGTTTTGATAAACTGTGCAACTGAGCAACTGAGCAACGCCGACAAAGGCGACAACGACGACGATGACGACGACGATGACGACGACGATGACGACGAAGGCGACGGCACCTGCGGTTATCTAATATTTATTATGCTCTCAGCAAAATAAGTTAAAGTCGTTTGGCTCGCCACTGGATTCTCTGCTTACATTTCAGCTCCAAGCCGGCTGCAGTTCATAAAAGCATTGTTGTATAAACTAATAATCGATTGGCAGATTATCAACACAAATGCACCGTAAAAGAATCAGATGCTTTATTAGAGAGAAAAAAGTAAAGATGGATTGCTAATAAATATTTTTAATAGAACTCATTTTTTGCTAGATTTATATGCCGTTGTGGCCAGTTTTCAGAAAAGATATTATTTCCATAATTTATACAAAAAATTTATTCTAGAATCGGTTTTGAAATGGACAATGCCCAAATAAAGCAGATTTTCAATGATTTCTTTCTATTGCTCAAGTGAGCCATTCACATGAATTCACGTGGAATAACAAAATCATATTCTTGTGAATTATCTAACAATCTGACTTGACCTCGTGATGCATTTAAGCTACAATTACTTTCATTTTATGTTATAGAAAGGAAACAAAGAACTGTGAAAATAAAACAAACCTTTTTTTTATTATACAAATTTCGTTATTCAGAGTAAGTTAAGCTAACTAATCAGACAAACAAATGTAATGATAGGCAATTTTATCAGTAGATAAATGTAAAGGCAGACAATTTTATAGACAGAATAATCAATATACAGATAAGCATACTCACAGTGTAGGAGTATAAAAAACTAACGAACTCTCAAAATACAAGAGGATTTATTTACTAAACTTAAACAAAACTGAATAAATATTTCAAGTGCCTGCATTCTTCTCTTTCGAAATGAGAATGAAAATCTGTGACATTTATACGAACTTATTCCCCAGCATAATAGATCGCAGCTCCCAGGTAAAGTCGTTGGCTTATCTTAATTGTCATGCTAATGGTTCATGGTATAAAACTTAAGAATGAAATGCCTAAGAAGTAGAAATTTTTTTATAATAAAGGCATTTGTGAACTTAGATTCCATGTAATTCGTACCGAATTTGAGGAAGCTATACAAACAAATCTTCTTGCTTTTCCTGCAGGCAGACACTGTAGAGTGTAAAAAATTACACAAATCGAGAACCAGATGAAAATGGATGCGACTCAGCTGACTGAGCTTATAGGCAGTCATGACTTTATGCAATTGCAACAACATCTCCAACAGCACCAACAGCAGCAGCAACAACAGCAACAGCAACAACTCAACAATAACAACAACAATTACAATAACAACAACACTGCGGATCACAATGGACTGCACTCACCAATCGGACAGCAGGAGCCCAACTCGCGGCCAGTGCGACGCGCATCAAGTCGACGCACCTCACAGGTAAGCAAACCAAACGAACTTAGTCATTCATCATTTAGCAAGCAAACAGCTGGAGTGCAGGAGTAGGGTAAGAGCATAATAGATCCAGCTTGATCTTGAGCAAACGTAGAAAGGTTTTGTAGCGTGCTTTCTTCATATCCCAACAGACTTAAGTGATATAGATGATATATATATGACAGAAGATGATATATATACGTAATGTGATATGTGAGTGCCTGATGTTCTGTGCTATGTAATTTCTTAAAACATATTGAGCACATTGGATCTGTAATGAGCCACACCATATTAACACACTCATATGATTTTGTATCCAGTAACTGAGATTAATTCAAAGATTATGAAACATTTGATTTAGATCTTTCTTATTATTGCCTAGTTAAAGTTTGCTATAACTTTTGTCAATGCATTCCTCCCTAGACGAAAAGCCCGAATGATAAAAGGCCTATCAATTATATCACAGAACCGTAAATATATTTCAATCATCGTTCATCAAGTTTAATGCAATATTTATCCGGGAATTTCTTTATTCGAACTTTTTTTTTTTCAAAACTCATAGATATTTTAGAGACTCTCGAAATCGAAACTTTAGCTTTAGAGGAATGTATGCTTTCTGAGATTAGTTGATTAGATGGTTGAAAAACAGCCCAACTTTAGTCTGATATATTGTATGTAGAGGCCTCCCACTTCCAGGTGTTGAAGACTGAGGTGAGGTTCGGTGAATGTTACGTTTGACTGCGTTGAATCCGTTGCATGTTTCTGACAATAAGCAATCTTGAGCATACTCACGTACTTGCATAACAGACGCTCTAACCTTTGTACCACGTTCTTGCCCACAGCTAAGCAATAACGCATACGACCTGGAAATGACAGATTCAAGTTCGCAAAGCGACGACACAAGCGGCGGCGGCGCCAGCAGCAATGGCGGCAGCAGCACGAATGCACGACCCTCGAGCCGTGGCCGTTTCAGCAGCAGCAATGGCAACGGAAACGGCAGCGCAACGGGCGCAACGAGTGCCGCGGCTGCAGCAGCTGCTGGCGCCGCTGGCGCGAATCGCCGACGCAAAGGTGCGCTCAATGCGAAGGAGCGCAATCTGCGCCGCCTCGAGTCGAACGAGCGGGAGCGTATGCGCATGCACAGCCTCAACGATGCGTTCCAATCGCTGCGCGAGGTCATACCGCATGTCGAGATGGAACGGCGGCTGTCCAAAATTGAAACGCTGACGCTGGCCAAGAACTACATCATCAATTTGACGCATATTATACTCTCGAAGCGCAACGAGGAGGCGGCCGCCTTGGAACTAAGCGGCGTGGCTGGTGTGGCAGGTGTGGCCAGTGGCGGGGGTGGCGCCGGAGGCGGCGAAACAACTGGCGGCGGCGGCGGCGGCAACAGCAGCAGCAACAATGGGTCAAATGGCATTTGCTTCGACGACGCGCTCACAAATGGCGTCAGCATTGGCGTGAATGGTGGCCCAGGTGGTGTTGCTGCTGGCGTACTTGGCGTCGTTGGCGTCGGCGTCGGTGTCGGTGTCGGAGTTGGTAGTGCAGCGTCTGTTTATGATTGTGCGTTGCATGCAGCTGCTGCTGCTGACGTCAGCACATTGACAACGGCAACTACGACGATACAGATACAACATGAATCGTTGTTGCATATATCACAGCAGCAGCAGCAGCAACAACAACAACAACAGCAACAGCAGCAACAACAATCACAACAGCAGCAGCAGCAGCAGCAACAGCATCATCATCAGCAGCAGCCGCAGCAACAACAACATGCACATGCCCTACAACAACAACAACAACAACAGCAACAACTTCCTTCGCTCTCACAGCATCCGCATCAACTCATGCCGCACCCGCAGCTCAATCCAATGCTCTTGCAACAACAACAACAACAACAACAGCCTCAGCAAACACAAACTTCACTTATACTCAACGGCGTCGGCGTTGGCGTTGGCAGCGGCGCTAACATCGGCGCCAGCATCGGCGTTGGCGTTGGCGTTGGCGTCGGCGTCGGCGGTGCTTATGCTGATATAAATGACAATTTCGATGAACCATTCAGAGAGTTCTTATAAGTTCTGGATGAGTTTATATAAAAAGGTATGATCGATGGCTCGTTTGTCTAAGTGTTAGTCTAGTGCGCGAAGTTAGTTTAAGTGTATTAGTTGAGTTGTGAATAATCTAGATCTAGATTCTATACTAACCTATCTATGTATGCTGCTTAACCGAAAACTGTGAAAAAATCTATATTGTTAAATTATATAGTTTTCTTGTAGTTCATTAATTACATGATTTCTTGTTAAAAGCAAAGCATGTCAAGAAGAGAGAGAGAGAGAGAGAGAGAGTGGGGGAGAGAGAGAGAGTGGGGGAGAGAGAGAGAGAGAGAGTGGGGGAGAGAGAGATAGGGAGTCAAATCAAAATATGCTTTTAATATTGGCAATATTCGATCTATATTCGTAGATTATTTTTAAACTGTATTTCAAATCTAGATTGTTCCGCAAACGTAGGCAACTTCTTCAGATCAATGTCTTAAAATAGGTTTTAGCTTATACACATGTTAAACAAGAACGAAACAATTCAAAAGAACTCCCAAATTACATATGCAAATAATATTATTGAAAGCTTAAGAATTAAATTATGACGCTTTAAAAAAAAAAAAAACTGCAATTTCCAAATTAGCGCCAAAAAAAAAATAAAAAAAAAATATATATATATAAGCAAGAAAAAAGTACTTGCTGTAAAATGTAGTAAAGCCCATTAAATTATGTCATAAGAATTAAGAAACTAAGTAGACTTCATTGTTGTAGAATGCAATTAGGCAAAGAAAAAGTTGTTAATAGATTTATAAAGAGTGCGAGTTAGTGCATATGTGGTTAGCAGTAGTGAGTAAATATATACAATAACAAAAAAAGAAAATAGAAATAGAAAAGAAATGAAAATAAATAATAATTGTTAGTGAAACGCTTGAGAATGAAACGGACGAATGAAACACCGCAATGCAAAATAGCAAAGAGTTGTAGCAAATTAATGAAAAATTACGAAAAATACGTTAGCCAGCAGCCAGCAGCTACTTAACGCGCTTTAATTGAAACAATAACAACAACAACAACAGAATAACAACGACGACGCCAACGACAGCCAGCAAGTAAAGGCACTAAAAACAACAAAATGCGACGTAAATAGGTTTAATTACCGTTACATATATATAAGCGTGTAAAGTAACACAATTTGAGTCAAAATGGCGTACGCTGTTGTTGGGGCGTTATTTAATTTACCACCCATGATCTTTTTAATGCACTTGAAATTTATAAGTCCCATACACAGGCTGCAACTTGCTTCGCAGTGTAGGGCTGGCTTACCCCCGTTGTATTGGCTAAGCACTATGTACGGGAACAGTGTGAGAAACGCTGGGAAATCAATTAACGTCATGTTTGTACAAGATCCCATTGATGAAATTGGCACACAGACACTTCCGTTACAGTTTTACACGAAAAATTTAATGCCGCCGCTTGTCGGGTGGGTAGTGAGTACGTAAAATAGTAATAAAATAACGGCATGTCTAACGGTAAACTAAACAACGCATCAACGCCAGCAGCGGCGTCGGCGACGACGGCGTCAGTGAGCAGAGCAAATGGAACGAGTGAGCCTGCCTGCCTTCTGGCCGCTGCGTAGCATAGTTAAGCCGCATAAACGAATAATTAAGCGCGAAGTGGGCGGGGCCTGCCTGGTTGACAATGTAGCTGATTGTGTACAGAAATAATATGTAAAAATAAAAAAAATATGCACATATGCACACATGTTGTGTGTATCGTAATACAACGAAACCCGTCGAAACGGAATGACAGCGGTTGAAACGTATTGGCAAACGCAACGAAATGAGATGAAACAAATTGAAACAGAATAAGCTGTGAGAGAGCAGCGTCCTGAGGAGGATGACATGAAACCATTGTCTAGTCAAATTTAATTGAAACGCAATATTTGTTAGCAAGTATCTTAGTTGATAACTTTTAGTTGAAGAATGTGAAAACAAAAATTAAGAGAG
Organism: Stegana nigrithorax; assembly: GCA_037044495.1. Taxonomy (NCBI): domain Eukaryota; kingdom Metazoa; phylum Arthropoda; class Insecta; order Diptera; family Drosophilidae; genus Stegana; species Stegana nigrithorax. The sequence goes on along the minus strand of JBAMBQ010005352.1, from coordinate 545,886 downwards.
ATCAAATATATTTGAAACTAAAAATAACACTTAATATTAAATTAATTATGCATATATAAATAAAAAGCAGAAAATGTACGGAAAGTCTATTAATTAAATACTTACTAAATTATGTGTAAACAATAATTATTACCACAAAGAATATATTTAAAAAATAATACACATATATAAAAATATATTATTGATTTAATATTGAAACCATGTTATCTTATTCACCACAAACTGATCCATGTCAACCTTTTTGGTAAAGTCAAATCTTCTTCCCAATCTGGGAAATAAACACAAGGCTCGACCCTGTCCAGGTGGATGATATTTACTCTAGTTCTAGATGCTGTATAAAATTCTAAACTGAGGTCTCCCCAAAACTTCTCGTGCACTACATTGACATATTATAGAAGACCATCTCGAGAAATCGTTAATTAGTTTCACTATCATTCTAAAACAAGGGCGAAACTGCATATGTGGCATGGCAGTTTAATAGATGCAAGCTAAAAATGCATCGAGAGTTCTTTAATTCTAATTGTTTTTGTAGTATGTCTGAGTAAACTGTCTTCTCATCCAGATTTGTTTTTGTTTTTTTTTTAATTTTTAACGAACTACACATACGTAAATGAAAAATCAGCGAACTGATGACATAATAATCATGTGCTTGATATTAAAAGTTGTAATAATCGATTGCGATAACGATGACAAAAGCCGATTTTAATGGAGGTTTAGGGAGAAACTAAGTCTACGATAACAACCACAAGGACGGGCGCAAAACATAGCCGGATAAAAAAGTAATAATAAATACAGCACAGAAAAAAAAAATAAAAAAGCACTTTAACCGCCACCAATTTTGCATATTTTGATCAACCATCGCGGCGAATAAACAAAACTATTAATAGAATTATCATCTCATATAAAAAATATTCTTATTTGTATCCACATAACCGAACAATCAAATTTTTTCTTTCGTTTACTTTTGACTTTGTGCATATTATTATACACAGTTCCGCCTTCAATACCTGTCCCCACGATGCTATTTAGTACGTTAGGTTTGCATTCAGTTCGCAAATATTCCTGACGTAAGTTTAATTAAATTTGAATTATGAATATTTTCACAACGGTTGGAAGTATTAGGGCTGCCACGTCGCAAAACTGAGTCCGACCGCCGGTGATGAGTCCAGACAAGACAAGGCGAAGCGATATTCTACGTTGTGCACCTCTGATTAACTAGAATAGAGTTTGCAGAGCGCGAATAACACAAATCTATTCAGAATTATTGTTAAACGTGTGCCCAACAAACAGTATGATACTGCTTTTCGGTGCGCTCGCATGTACTTTTCGTTACGCTCTCCTTTCGCGGGCAATACTTGCGCTAAATAAATAAAAAAAACAATAAAACAGTTGTAAGTTTCGCTATTATTAGAATGTATAATTACACTTTCTAATACTAAAACTTCTAATATGAGTACCTTGTAGTTGCAAACCAATAATATTTTACAACGGCAAATAAACCGAATAAGAGAAAAAAAAACAAATTCCAGTGCAGTAGCCGAATTTTTTTTTCTTTTTCTCTGCTTCTGTGTACGTTAATACATGTTGAGTTGTTGTGATTTTTTATTGCACGCTGAATGTAAACTGTATATTTTTTGGCGCACTTACTGTATCTGTATAATGTTTGCGGAAAACAACGCACTAAGAGGGCAAACAAACTGATTATATTGAAACACATCACAATGCATTTATATACTTTATTGTGAAATTCTTATCATCTTCATATAAACAAAGTTAACTCTCCCGAGAAATCAGTGCGTTTCAAGGTGTAGTTGTTGTTATTTGTTTTGCATGTCGTGCTCTTTGTTTTCAACGTTGTTATGCTCGCGAGCTGCTGTTGTTTTTATGTGTGCTCTCGTTTTGTTGCATTTTTACGTCTGTGATTGCGAGATTATGTGTATGTGTGTGTTGTCATGCAGAACTCTTTTTTTGATGTTGAGTTTGTTAACCCCGAAAAAAGAATTGAATTATGTTGCAATTGTTTTTCTAGTTTTGCATTGTGCCATTTCGCACCACTGTGCGTTCTTAACAGCCGGCATATGGCAATGAATTTATTACTAGTTGTCCTATTCACCTGTACACGATAACATTTTTAACTTAACTTAATATTATTAAGCAAACGCAGCCTGTCAATTTCGCTGCACAAATTCGTCGTCAAGAGGTTGTTTATTAAACATTAATACCGCACAGTGTTGCCACTTCACCGCTTTATATCTACAACTATACCTCACACATACTACAGCAAACTTTTGAAGGTAAAAAAACAAAAATGTATAAAGAAAAATGCCAAAACAAAACGATAATAAAAAAATTAACACTAAGTAAACATTCCACACATGCAAACACGTCCCGTTAGCTCCTTGCACAAATACATGTATGCTTAATTTTACTGTTATTTTATCGATTGTTGTGTCCACTCAAAACTTCCGGAACAAGAAATCGGCACGCAAAACAGTAACAACAATAAAAACAAAGTGTGATGAGTGGCAGCGTGTGTGGCTGATACACAAACACCCTAATTATCACTCCCACTTTCATCTCTTGACGCAGTTGCTCGCTTTCCGAGAGCAGGTCACATTACAAACAATAAATATTCAACCACCTGTCATAAACATAAAGATAATTCTTTTTTTTCGCTTGACATTATTTTAATGCATATGTATGTAAGTAGTGTCTCGATGAAAACTGCGTAAGGAAATCGATACCAATGCAAAAAAAAACACTCGTTCATGTCAATCACAAATAATTTAATAGTCTTCGAAGATGTGTTGATATCCATTCCAAATTTTATTTATTTAAATTATTTTGGATTGAAAACAAATGAATAAATGTTTGTCAATGCCTGTATTTTTTATCTTTGATAGTTTAGTTGAATCATACTCATCTGCTGCGAGTTGTCTACAAAGTTCCCTTGCTTGTGTGGTTAGCCAAATTTGAGAAAAAAATGAAAACCGCAAACCAGATTGAGTTCATTCAGCTTAAAAATATTTGATATGAGTTTTTTATTCTTCACGTATGCTTTAATTTGATTATATATTGTGTTCCAACGCTGAAGGGGCGACGATTTATATGAGGAATTCAAAATGAAACAGTAAATATTCAACGAAACAACCAATATGATTTCATAATAGTAATAAGCCAAGAATGAAGTTAAAACTTTTCTAAAATAAAAGCGCAAGTGTTCACCCACGAGAACTTCTCTTTTACTTTCTTACTTCCCTTGGTGTCTAGTGCGGACACAGAGCACTTTCTCTCTTTGCTTTATAATATTAAATTTTGTCATAACTTCATTAATCGAACATTTGGCATATTGAAATGACAATGCAATTTTCGCAGGCACTGTATGTGCCAACAATCGTAGCGCAACAGCTCGTCCGACACTTACACAGGCATACAATGGGAGTAAGTCGAGCATGAGTCGCGGCTATTGGCATATTCCATCATTTCCAACACTTTGTGTTTATTTTCGTATAGAAATGTGGATGTGGATGTGGATGGTTAAGTGGTTGCGTATATTTATGGGCGTGCAACGGCGGCAATCATCCTGAAAAGAGCGACAGGTGAAAAGCTTCACAAAGAATATTATTTTTATATAAAATATTCAATTAGGACTTGCGTGTTGTTTTGAGTTGCCAAGTGAACATCTTTCACTTTTCATGTTCCTTTCTATTGACACAATTTCAAATAAAATCGATTTTTAGCTGCACGAGTATTTGATTGTGCATTTAGTTAGTTAGCTTTTCAACATTTTCTGTATAGAAGTTCGACTTTGTTGTGGCCACAATCGAGTTCAGAGAAACCAAAACCAAAAAAAGATACAGAAAGCCACCAAAACGTTTCGTAATTGGTACAGTGACCTTTTCTAATTGAAAAGTTCAAATAAAAGAAATTAGCGAATGTCCGCCTGGAGTCATTGTTGTTTGCCAGTTAGGCTCACAAAGTCTCCATGTCTGTTAGAACGTTTGAAAAATTTTGATTTTAATTGAATTAGTTTCATTGTGCAAAGTTAACAGTTCAACAATTGCCGACGCTTAAACACTTGAGCGATGTCGTCATAAAAATTGTTTTAATCTAGATGCATCAATCCACTTAACATATTAACAAATTAAACTATGAATGCAAAATGGCACATATATTTCGCTACGCAAGATTACACAACTTAATACGGCAGAATGTCATTCCTGCTTCAATATTGACATATTGACTCTATTATTATCGAGCTCCTAGATTTAATTGCTTATGCTAGATTCTATCTGTGTGTGTTCTAACAACGCATTCGAAGCTTGCCTTCTTTATTAGCGTCACGATTGCCACACTTTGCTGCTGTGTGTCCAGGCTTGATTCACGAAAACTGAGCTGCATCCGAAGGTGGGCTTGCGCTTGTATCTATATCAACAGTTAGGCTCGCACGCACCAAGGGTAGCCAAATTTTATGAGTGCATAACAATAGCATAAATAAAATGTGCCCATTTCTTTCATGCCAAAATCGAATTCAGGAATCGACATCGATGCCACATGCATATAATAATGATAATCTCAAGAAACTAATAAAAACGTTTTATTATAAATTAATTAACTTTATGCCAACCCCATTTCTGCCAAATTTTAGCTATAAAAGTTCACACCCTACGCACGCACATACGGCCAAATACCTACCTACTTCTACACAGACACACTCACATACATATGTACATGGAGAGCGCAAGCCATTACAGCATATGGGAATTGTGCGCTTGGAGTCGCCTGTACAGAAGAAAATCAGCTCAATGTAGTCGCAGCACACACAATAATATTAGCTTAATTATTTCGAGTACGTTTGCTTATTTATCGATTATTGAGTGATCTAAATATGCAAATGCACATTTGTAGGTGTCCTTGTGCTCATAAAAAGTTGAAAGAAACAGCATAAGCAGAAAAAGCTAAAGAAAGAACGGCTGATATGCAACGCAGAAATAATAACAATAATAATAATAAAGCTAAAAACTAGGCCAACATAAATGCATAGAGAGAGAAAGCGCATAAGTATTTGAATAAGAGCGCAATTGAGTGACGACTAACTGTGCGCTAGAGCTAAGTGGGACGGGAGGGTTGTTGTGCTTATCAGAGGCGCATTGAATTTTTGCAGGCGCAACTTTCACTCTTACTCCCATAATACTGCGTTTGGCTTGCGGCAGCTGCTTGCGTATAGGCGCGGATGGGTGGCAATTTGTCATCGAGTGCAGCGCATGTGTGGGTTAACGCTGCATCTTGGTAAACAAGCGCGGCGCGAGAGTAGGAGTTAAGCACCGCAGACAGCAGCAAATTGTCACTCAAGTTTGAGTGCATGTTTTGGTTTATGTTTTTTTTTCGCCTGAACCAGGTATTTTGAGTATGTGAGTGGACAATGCGTGAGAGAGTGAGTGAGTGTGTGATGTGGTGGTCAGTCTAGCTAGAAGCGGTCTGGCTGGTTGTGGTTTAAATTTATTGATTTATTGTTCTTACGGTTGTTGTTGTGTCTGTTGTTTGTCTTTGGCTGCATTGCTTTGCTTTTGCCTGTCGTTGCCAGAGTACCGCAGGCATGTTCATTCATTCGTGTGCATGCAACAAAACCGTTATAAGCTCAATATCCTGTCTGACATTTATATTTACTTTTACAGTTATTCAGTAGCTGAAGTTGCAAAGTAAACAAAGAATACCACAAAATGGCGTCCGGTGGATTAACGTGTGTTAAGTTCATAACATTCTTTTGCAATTTGCTTTTTGCGGTAAGTAAGGCAAACGCCCTTCTGCTCCTCCTGCTCTTATCTAAATCGACAAAACTCAATTCATATAATTTATGGGTTTAATAATTGCACACTCTTTCGCTCTTTATCGTTGTCTAGCTCACTGGCGTGCTTATATTAATTGTAGGCGCCATGGTTCAGTTGAACTATACGCATTACTCAAATTTCGTTAGCGAAGATATCTGGACCGTGCCGATCATATTAATGATCATTGGCGCAGTGGTCGCCTTCATTTGTTTCCTTGGCTGCTGCGGTGCACTCAAGGAGAATAGCTGCATGATTCTCAGCTTTGCTATATTGGCTGTAATCATCTTTCTCTTCGAGATCGGCTTGGGCATTGCTGGCTATGTCAAGCATGCGGGTCTGGCGCAACTAATGGAATCGCAGTTCAATGCCACCATAAAGCATTACAACGAACGAGAGGATTATCGTGACGCTTGGGGTCTGCTGCAAACTGAAGTAAGTAGTTCAACAAAGTGCAGATAAAGTGTACAGCTCTTTGCAACTGTGTATTAGCTAAGGGTCTAACGTAATATTCAGATAGTTTGAGAAAATTTCTACTAGAACACTACGTGGGAAATATGTGAATCATCTGCTGATTAACAAATTATGGTCAAAGGAACATGTTAGCTACAATTAGTCATAGAAATTTGTTTTTCTTTGTAATTACTAAAAGTAGAATATCCACCGCTAGAGGTTGTGATTTATATGTCATCCGTTATCAGTGCAGATAATTACTAATCGTTATAGTTTTCTTATTAGCTGATTTTTAAACTCTTTATTAAAACATGTAACTTGATGATTCTGTAATCTGACAAATTTCTCAAAGCATCCGTATTAATTATACTAATTTAATTATGCACACTCGATTCAAAAATTCTCCAATCACTGAAATATCTAGCTCGACTGCTGCGGCACTTACAGCGCCAACGACTGGGAACCAATTTTTCCTAACAAGACCCTGCCCGCCTCTTGCTGCGCTGTCATTAACCTCAGTGTCGCTAAGGAGTGTACTGTCGTGCATGCAAATACGAATGGCTGCCTCAACAAATTACTTGGCATACTCGACTCTAAGACGCTAATCCTGGCTGGGGTAGTGCTCGCCGTTGCAGGCATACAGGTGCGTACAATTACGTGAAGGTCAAGTCGTGTAGTATGTAATTTGTTCTTTTTGTTTTGTTTTTTTTTTCAGTTGCTCACTATACTCTTCGCCTGCTGCCTGTATCGTTCGTTTCGTCGCAGCTACCAGACTGTTTAATGCACGCAGTGAAGATCCAATTTGCCGCATTTGAAAAACAAAAGTAAAAAGAAACAATTTTAAGCAAAAAGCATAAAGAAGAGGGATATTTGTAAGCAACAGGAGGCTGAGTCCCCACAGCAGATCAATGTGATCGTCGTCGTGTAGTTTGTAGTTTTTAAACTAAAAGATATTCATATCGACATAATACATACATATGGATATTTATATAATACCTACATACATACAAATGCAACAATTGTTGTTTTCTACAATTGTAAACAAGAATATTACTAACGTGTGCCGTCTCTTGCTCTCATCACGCTCTTACTCGATCACATGCACACACCTGTACCACTTCACATAGACACATTCTGTGCACGAAATTATGCATAGTAGACATTTTCCCCATGAAACCATTGTAACCATTAGTTATGTATCCAATTTGTGATAGCGTTTAGTTTTGTTGTTATACATGTACTTTGCATTGCTATTCCTTTAGGGTCTGTTTACACTAGTTAAGCTAAATCTGGGTTGGTTTGTGCTAAGAAAAACTGTAGGAGATCTTTTGCTCAATATGCCAATTTTTTTGTAGTTCCGTGTTTAATTGTGGTATGTGAGGGTTATACGTATAAGCCACAACCTGAGCACTAATATCTTCGCATATGCATTAAGTTTTATCAAATAATTCAATATAGGATTTTTTTGAAATTTCACTAAATACCGAACGTTTTGTTTTCAAGAATATAATTGCTGCTTATTTCAGGTACCCTACTTAGTGACAGGTGTATTTCATTCGCATATAAAAATGACATTAACAAACTTTGAATATCTAAAAAGTGTTCTTGTTTTTCATTTTCTTAATATTTAAATATTTTTGCACACTCTGCTGCAGTTTATAATTTATTTTAATGTTTATAGTTTTTACTGTTGTCGTGCTCTTAATAAGTTAAACATTTGTTTTTAAACAACTTATTTGTAGGCAATTTTATTTCAAATTTCTTATAAAACCCATATGCGAAGACTAGTTTGGATTATATGATACATACCCAATAGTAACAGTCGTCGCCGGTAAATAACTTAGCTAGTGTAAACATTCCCTGATATTCATTTTTTCTATATATATTTATTTATTTTTATACTCTTAGTAATTTGTGAAACATGACCAATCGATTTTTAATAAATAATGCCAAAAAGTTCTTTTTTGTAAACATTTTTTCGAAAATTTGCATTTACTATAAAAGAAAGCGTCAAAAACCCGCCTAATTCATATTGTAACATTTTAATAATTATTTGTATACAAAATTATTACGCAAATGCATTATATACATATTTATAAACAGTTGTTTATCCTCTACACCCAAAGAAAAAGAAAAATAAAAAGGCATATAGAAAAAACTTCACCCTTCAGTTGTTGTTTTTAGCAAAAATCGAATCTAAAGTGAATATCGAATTTAAGCAAATTGTGAAATGATCTGATATATACTTATACACATATACAATACATGCGTATTTATTTGTCTATTTTTAACTGTAATGTTTAAACGAAAAGCATTTAACTGTAATAATAATAATGCAGCAAAAAATAACTGTGGAAAGAGTTCAATTTTTAATAACTACAATATTGAATACAAAAATTTATGTGTAAAAAATAAGCAACTGTGCAGCACTGAAAAATAAAGTTTCAAACGAAAACATTTTATTTGTTTATTTTTATTCGTTCTACATACTAAGTAACCCATTGATTTATGTTGACATGGGTGGCATGATGTTGGTAATTGGTTTTGAAATTCTTCCAAAAATTAAAGGTACGCTGACACATACATACATGTTAGAGCGAAATTGTTTAATGAATCTATCTCATTAATACGTGTTCCTGCATGAACTGGCTTTTGCGGGCAAACAAAATGTTGATATAAGAAATTATTTGTTTCAGTGTAATTAAAGAAAGTTTATTGAAAATCAGTAATTAGAACTTCGAATGTAATGAACGTTAAAAATGTGATTTAAGTTCAGTTACCACTGTCATTATTTGGTCCAACTTCAACGTATTTGTATGTTTCTTCATTGAATATCTTTATGTGTAAATGCTTATATTGACGCTTCATCCAAGATAACATATCTTCGCCACATGGACCCATGACCAATTCGATATGACGCAAATGTTTCAAGAGTTTATGCGGTAAGAAATCGAATGAATACACACGAATATGACGCATAATTAAAGATCTTAACGAGTTCATATTGCGTAGTAAAGATGTAAATTTACTGTTTTCAAACAAACCGAAATCTTCACTAGATCTGGTACAACTAACATCCAGGTATACCAATTGTGGCGCAACAAGCTGCAAACACTCAACATATTCCTTTTTCCAGCTGATGCAATGTATAGACAGCGATGTCAATGTGCCGCTTTTAGCGCCACCCTCGCAAATCGGCTGTAATATGTTCAACGCGTCAACATCTTCCAATAAAAATCCAACATTTAGTGTGAAACTGCTCAACAGACTGCCTACGATTTTTAGTTGGGCAGCATTAATTGGCGGTGGATGTCGCACATTGATAGTGAACTCCTTGTGAAGTTTGATTTGTTTCCTTATAAGCATTTGCAGTCGTAAGCACAGATAATCCATTAGCAACACCAGTTGGTCTACTGTGATGTACTGCAGAATGTGTATCAGACAGTCGTCATTAAGATCGAGAAGTTGTACTTGCATTGCGTTTGGAGGCAAATTACTTTGCTTAGCTGGAGATGAAGTCAGCAGTGATAGTTGCGTTGGAGATGACATTTTCCCCTTCGAGGAGATTTCCAGCACGTATTGGAACAAAATAGTAGATCTGAGGTTTAAATTGATTAAGACTAATCATTAAAATTATATAAAATAGTATGAGTAAGCCATCAAAATAATCGCTTAAGATTTATGCATCATGATTCCTTACCGTTTCTTAAACCTCCTGTAACTTGCAAAATATTTCGTCAACTTTACTTCAGAAGAGCTTCACTACAAAATGAACATGACCGTTCAAATCCCAAATTGAAATTGTCAACGAGCACTTGTAACACAGATAGTGCGTCAGAGTGAGAAAGAATACTTTCGTGCTCTGAAAGCCGTATTCTTAGGAAGCAGTACTGAACAACGTAAAAACCTGCCCAGCGGCACAAATGTTTGCGAATGTTCCTAGCCGGTTTCAAGGTGCCTCCGCTGGATGTTTTTTCTCTCTCAAATCGGACCACTCTCACCACATGACGTCAACGGGAAATCAATGTAATAAAACGCTGAAATTACGCATTTTAGTGTTGAATATAACGTGAAAATGCACTGAAAATGGCGAAATTAGAGTTGTACCATATTATAAAGTCAATAGGAGCTCTGCTGGGTGAATTGAAAAATCAAACAGAAATTTGTTTAAAGCAAAAACCAATGCTAAACTTATCACTTGTACCTGTAAGAATCGATTTGAGTTTTCTTGAATAAATAAGTAAAAAAATTTATGTGTTTTATCGCATGTAGTGTCTAAACTGAATTGTTCATAGAATAATCATTCTAGCTGCGAGTTGCGATTATTTTCGAGGTTTACTCTTTGGATCCTTTTCGGAATCGAAACAAAATGAAATCCAGTTGAACGAGCCTTTAGACGCTTTTAATCTTGTCTTGAAATATATCTACACGGGATGCATCGATCTCAATGGTGTTGAGGACGATGTGATCATAGACCTCTTGCATTTGACACATAAGTTTGGTTTAAATAATGTAACGCCAGAAGTTTGCGATCAACTGCAAAATCGTTCGTCATTTTCGAATACTTGTGACAGAAAACGCTGTACCCAATCCAAAACTGAATATATTTTTTTGTTGCTTTAATATTTTGTATTCATTAAGTAAGGATATCTCAAGAAAAACAAAAATTTTCTTTTTAGTAAAAACCATTTTTCGACTGATCGTTCCTATGGCAGCTATATGTTATAGGTTGAATATCGCAAAAAAAAAAAAAAAATAAATAAAGTCATTGTTTGTTACAGGGTATAAAAATCAAATATATCACTTCAGTCTTGTCTAAGGCTGTCACGCTTAGAAATTAAAATTTGACATTTCCAAACGATTCGACAGTTCGGGCGATTTTTTGTCGCTTGGTTATTAAACGGACCACTGCAATTATGGTAATCCGAAAAAGACAAAACAGTATTTCCTCAAGTGCGTATCGCATGTAAATGGTCATTATTTGATTATAAGTAATAATAGATAATATAGCACCGTGGCCATCATGTAAAATGGGCAATGAATAAATGTGCCAATCGTTAAATACCAAAAAGTCTGCTCAGCCATGATGGCTTTTGGCTTTCAGTTGTCAAAAAAGGCATGAGACCAGTTTGAAAATTGCGCATGGTTGCTGTATATCAAAAACGAAAACCCTGACAGTGGGATATGCACTTGATTCCGCTCTCCACTAAACACTTAGCAACTTGGGCGTTTTAAGGCAATTAATGGCCAAAAATATTTTAATATGTTTATTTATATTTGCGTTGAATTAATTCTAATTTTTTGACATATTCATTTCAAGATGATCTAAGTGTGCTAAGAGGTCTGCGGGTAAGAAATGTTCACGACGCATATGCACACCATTTACGATTAAAGTCCTCAAAGATCTCATGTTGCTTAGTAATGGTATCAGTTGTCGCTCATCTTTTAACTCGGTATAACTGATATCCAGGCGAATCAATTGTGGCGCAACAAGCTGCAAACACTCGATATATGACTCATCCCAGTAGATGTATTGTAAGGTTAGAGACGTCAGGAACCGGCTCTGAGCACCGCCTAAGCAAATTGGTCGTAATATGTTCAGGGCATCGGCTTTTGGTATTGAATACCCAACACTGAGTGTGAAACTGTTCAACAGGTTGCCAATGAATTCTAGTTGTTCAGCATTTAAGGTCGGCGGATGTCGCATACTGACGATATATTTCTTATATCGCCTACAGTTCTGTCTTATGATCGCATCCAATCGTTGACAAAGTTGACCCAATAGCGTTACCAGTTGATCGAGACTAATGAATTGCAGTAAATGATACAAACAGTCATCATTGAGATCGAGAAGATTGAATGTACAATTTGCATTGGATGATTGCACAGTTGGCAGTGAAGCCGTGCTTCGAAATGATTGTTGTGTTGGCGACATCATCTGAAAAATAGATTCGTGTATGCATAAGTTACGTTAGGTTAAGGCAGTTGTGTTAATGTTTCTTGTATGGTTTCAAATAAAAATAAAATGCTTGTCAAACTGCTAACTGAACACTACAACCAGAAAAACCGTTTTTTTTTAATTTCATTACAAAAACAGAGTTGCCAGTGCAACAAACATATATTCTTAATTAAAAAAAGGTTTATTTTAGTGCTTACTTTCTGAAAACAATAATTTGCGCCGTCTAGCGGGAAATTTATATACTCTTCCCCGGCACCTGACCCACAGTGTTGCTTGAAAATTTCTTAGGCTGCTGCTCATTTCTCGCGCATGCTAGCTCGCCTCTCTTCTGACTTGCACTCCCAACAACAAAACGAAAATAAACATTGCGCCATGGTTGTCAGGGCGCCCGAATGCAGTTGCTGGAAAAAGATTCGGGGTCTTTTTGTTCGACAGCATGCGGACGTCCGCAAAGTCGAGGACTGTTTTACGTTGTGCAGAACTGCTCACGGAGTGCAGTGTTTTCTGCTCTTGCTTCTCACTCGCACACTAAGGCAGCTGCCTGAGTACATTTTACCTAGGTGCTAAAACTCGCTGCTCAGGCTGAGAGTGCAATTTTACTTTGTGACAAAAATGCCAGCCGAAAAAAGAATAGAGGCCAGTCAAATGCAGTTATAGCAACATCAGTTTTTCACCCTGACAATCCTGACGGCAAGCCGAAGCCAACTTCGCAACTTAAACAGCTGTGCTCTGGTGTGATTAGTTGTGTGTGTGTTTTTATTGTTTATTTTTTGAAAAAAAAAATGCGATGCCGGTTTCTACGTGGACGGTTAGTGGGGCATTGTAATTTCAATTCCGTTTCGAGCTCTCGGAGCTGTGTTGCGACGACAAATTTTACTTTGCTCCAACACGACTGTTACTACGACGACAAAACTTCGCGACTCGCGCATTCGAGTTTTAAGCTTTGACTGAGTTGTTGATACTTGTAGTGTTGGCGTGGTACGCGACGCGGCTGACAAAGCAAAAGAAAAGAAAAAAGGTAGCGAAAATTTTATGTTTATTTTCAAAGCCACAGCGTTAAACAAAATTTAAATAGTTAATATAACTATTGTGAATTGTGATTGAAATTGTGCAGTGCTTGTTGTTTGTGTGTCAAAGGTGTTATCGATTTTTTTTTATAGTTTTTCTCCTCAAACGGATTACACATCACACCAAAGGAATTTTCTATACAATACAAATATACGACAACAATTACAATATGGATGATTTAGGTAAGTGTAAATCATATTAATAATGAAGGTAAAAAAAAAAACACAATATATCATAATCACCCTGTGGGTGCGGTCATAGTCAACAGCAATAAAAAAGTTTATAATTTAAAAAACAAAATGCCGCGGCCACTGGCCAAGTTTCACCCGCACGTACACCCGGTCGAGAGTCTGACCGTACTCAGTGAGGCCTGCTTGGAGTCTCGTTGGCGAATCCAAGGTCGCGTTCACTCGCTCACATGCTCTTCTAATTGGCATGCATGCATAGTTTTTTTACTGTCGAAATGACGATCATTTAGCCATTGACAAGTTTCCGGAGGCGCACAAATTGTGCGAAATACGTTTGATTGCTGCGAAATTCTGACTTCACCAAAAGAAGTTATAGCAAGGGCAGCTGAGCAGGCAAAAGCCAAACTAAAAAGTACAAATTTACAAAAAAGCTGTACATCAGCGCAAAAGTTAAACTTTTCGTGTTTTATGAGTTTTTTGTTGAAGTAATCTTCTTTGTCTTTTATTGCTTTGTTTGCTTTTCGTTTTCTTAACAGTTCGTCGTTGTACTTAACCCGTTTTCGTGGCATGGGGTTGACTTTGGCCGCTTAATGAAATCTGTTTACCATTTTAATTGGCCTTAAGCTGTTTTTAATTAAGTGGACTGTTTGACAATCAATTGATTAATTGCCGCACAAAGCTGATTTAGTAGGCGGCAAAACATGCACACAAGGGCCACTCACATTAAAGAAGCCCCCACTTGTCCCTTAAGCTGGGCTACGCAACCCATTAGCAATCACTTGGTTTCTTGTTTGCCTAAGTTATCATATTTTACATTATTATGATATTGTTTACTTCTATATACTATTAGAAGTATGCTCTCACAATTAGGCTACCAGTTCTTAAAACAATCGAATGTTTGCTGAATTTATCATGAAGCACAAATATTCGACTTCCTGAGCTTTTCGATGACTAATGGCATTAAAATGTTATCGGCATTAAAAGAGTTTCCACAAGTTTTGAGTTAATGCATTCGTTACTGTGTCGAAGTTGCCTTCTGGAATTGCACGATGGATATTAGAGATTGTTAACATACCGTTATACAGCCATAATAACCATGGGTTAAGTTGCCAACTCACAAATGACACCGAAACTGTGCTGGCCGCGGCTCTCGCCTGAGCATTTCTCACTTAAGAATTACTCATCGGCACAGCTTCTGGTGACGAAAAGCACAGCACCGCCGCCTTTTTTACATGCTGCCTGCCATCGACCCGAAGGCAAAGATGACTAACGAAAACTGCGACATTTTACTCCGTCGCAACGCAGCGCGGAAATTTCTTATCATTAGTTTATTTGTCATTTGATTCAAGTAGTTGGCGGGGCACGTAGCTCCGCATTGCATTCCTGGAAGCGAAATCGACAAAAGCAACAACACGTAGAGAAATGAAAAAAATTTAAGAGTGAACAAGTATTTCAGCCGCTTTAGTCATCCACAACAATAACAAAAACAGCAACAACAACAATGGCAACAACATTAAATTGAATTGGATTTGGCGTGGCCAGTTTTCAGATTTAACTTTGTCGCATGTTGACTTGACTTGCTGCTGCTGTACTCAGAGCTTCCTCAGAAGAGCAGAACTCTTCAAAGTTTTCTGATTTGTCTTTTTTTTTTTACTTGTCTTCTCTGTTGGCACAATTTTTTCTGCCTACTACTCGATCTTCTTGGTGAGAGGCTACTACTACGCGGAGTGTGTGTGTGTACAAATTCTGTTGAAATGAGTCAAGAAGCAGAAAATGCTTTATTAGCTTTTTCTTTATCGCTGCATAAAGCGATTTGTATGTTTGCGAAAACAACCGTTCAAGTTTCATAAACAAACCAAATCCACATCAGTGGCAAATGCAGCCAACGAAGCCGCGTACATGCGTGCATGCAACGGCGTAGCATAGAAATTAACGGCGGCGCATAAATTAGTCATTTACAAAAGGGATATTCCTCAGTCATTTTTCTGGGTCGGCACATCTTATTCCCTGGAATAGGTGAATAAGTGACATGATGGCAACTTGGACTGCTTATATTGAGCATGTGTAACATCTGATTTCGGTCGCTTTGTATGTATCAGTAAATAAGTGAATAGATTAAGCCAAACAATTGGCCAGCTGCTTAAGTGTCCGGAAGCCGGGAGATGAAAGCTCGGAGCTGAACAAAAATAGCAACGCACAATTTAAATGCATTTCAATTTATTTCTATGCTGCCATGCCATTTGCTGATAAATATGCGTGCCATAAACGCTTTTCATTTATGAATGAAGAAAATATAGAAAAAAAAGCAACAATGAATTTGTTTTCCAATCATTAAATTAGCTTGGCGGCATAAAGCAACCCATTATGTAAGATGTACGACACACAACCCACACAAACAAGGCAGGCAGACACTCGATCTGATAGCTGCAGACCACTTTTCCGTTTTTCCCCCTGATTCCACTCCATTCCTCTTTTTTCCCGTCTGTTTATATATAATATATCGGCGGCACTTTGCAGCAAAGCCGGCTGGCTCCACAATGACTGCCCGCCCGATTGTTAACGAGTGAACGAGTGCGAGTCACCGCGGAAAATACGTCTAACAACAATCGACAATGTACAACCGCAGCAGCGATCTAACCACACATTGACGGGCAGGCAGTCACGCTGGCAGCTAGACAGGCTACATGCTCAGATGAGAGACAACTCGCATAGTTCGCGTCCGACGCTAATGGTACTTCTGCTCCCCTAACAGCAGTTTGAGGAAGAGTCTTTATTTATTTTCATTACTGTCTAAGGTTGCATATTTTGTATGCCCCCGTGCAACTTCCTCCTAGGGAGGAGGCATGGCCGCCAACAGGCAACCAACTTTGCTAAACTTAACTCGACGCTAGTTGTGTGCCTTCGTATGTTGACGTTGGGGTCGTCGTCGTCGTCGTCGTCTGCTTCGTCGAAAATCGCTTGGCAGCCAAATAACAAGCCACACAAGATCATCCACACACGGCAACTTCGTAATGATGCAGATCGCTATAATGTCTAGCGCCAGCGTTTGGCGTTTCTTGTGTAGGATACAACTTATGCGGTTACAGTGTGTTCAACTTTCAATGGGAATTAATAAAAAAAAAAAAATAGTGGGCGATTGATATTGTTAAATCCTTTCTGATTGCTTTCTCCAAAGCACTGACTTAATACACATAATCTGGCCATTGAAGGGATTATGTACGTGATAAAAGCTAATTTGAGTATTAGATGTTGTCGATAATTGTTTTAGGAAGACTAGGCCATCATATCTTGTGCTCATTAGCTGTCGCATAAGTGTTCTCAATGGCTTTTTTAACTAAAACGTTCACTTAATTTGGCTTGAAGTTAAGAAGTCCTAAGGCGTCGTTAACATAATATGAAGCATGGATAGAGTCAATAAAACTTTTGTAATATTTATAATACCTTCAACCTACGCACCCTGTCACCCTACATAACCTTAACTTTTTTTTAACCCATTTAAGTTAATATTAATTATTATTGCTTATTGTTATCGTAAAAGCGAAACTTGTTGAAAAAATGTGAGTTAATAAGCTTTCATTATTGTGTTAGCTCATGGGCACACCCAAAAAACATACTTGCCTTCTTTAACGTCTCTTGCTCCACTGTAAGTTAAGAAAACGTGTGTGCGCCTTTAGCTTTTGCGGCTTTTGCCAATTGCTGTTGCTGTTGTCTTCGTTGCGTCGAATGTTGTAAGCGCCAATGGCCTAAAGGCCTCCGCACATTGTGCTTAAAATTTATTAAAAACTTTATTTGTACTTTAGTTTATGTGCAAAATAAAAATATGTTAAGCAAGTCAAAGTGGATGTTTTAAATATTACTTTGAATGTTTAAGGCTTTTGCACACTGCTTAAAACTGAAACTGGAAAAACTTTATTCATTTGCTGTATATTGCAAATTCGAATGCAAAAAGAGTAAACTTTAAGAACAGCCAAGTTATATCGAACGTCTACCTGACTTGCAATATTCGGCTACAGTATTAAAAATGAACACATCAAAGCAAAGCAGCAAAGACAGCTTTGTTGTCAAAACACTCGGATGCAATATGCGGAAAAAGAAGACTTGCTCAAGTTTAAGCAAAATGTGCGGAGGCCCAAACAAACACACGATATCTACACTGTACACGATGCGCGGTCGAATGCCACTCCAAGCAATGTTTGCGTGCAAGCTCCAAGAGGTTGCGGTCTCGGCTGCTACGCTCTTCTATGTTATTGAATCACACGACGTCAACAATGATGATAATGCCTGCTCACGCTCGCAACGCTTGTTATCGCTGTTGTTGTTGCTAGTATAATTATTATTCAGCCTGCTACTGAAACAGCAAACCCAACCCGCACACTCACACGCCGCAACTGACTTGCGATTTTCTTGCTGCTAGTCGAAAGTGACTATTCTAACTGTTGCTGCTTATGTTATTTTTTATTTATTAACTTTTTAATCTGTGGGGCACACGAAATGGAGAGAGTATTAGTTAATATGCTAAACCGATTCGAGAGAAAGAAAACCACTCAGCACAACGAAGGCGACGTCATCTTCGGCGTCTCTGTCGACGGCGCAGTCGTCGTCGTTGTTTTCGTTTCGTTGCCTGTTGTCTATTCCAATTTCAGTCGTTTCTCACACGTCTTAACAATCGTTACTCATCGCGTCTGATCGCATGCTTTGCTCTCGTGGTGGATAAGTAATTTCGTGGGTCAAATCTTTATCTGCCGTACAAATTTTTATTGCCGCTCGCGTGTGATAATAAGTGAGCCGCGAAGAGAAGTCGTTAATAATAATAATAAATAAATCGAACCCACTACGATTGCAGTGCATGGCTACAATAACAAATAAAGCGATAAGAAAATGTAACAAACAAAAAAAAAAAAAAAAATTACAAAATTTTGGTTGAATTACTGTTGAAAAAAAGGCATAAAGCAAAAAGTGTCATGCATCAATCAAACAAGTGCACGCAAGAAATCGAAAATAATAAAAACGAAAAGTAAATAAATAAAATAAAAACGTGGGAAACTTTTAGTGTGGAAAACTGTGCAACTTGAGAAAAAAGAATGATTTCTTCGGTTAAATTTAAGCAACAAAAATAACCTGAAATACTAAACACTTGTTTGGCTTTCAAAGAATAATAAAAATACAACTATTTATGTTAATTAAATAAGTAGCTAGCTTATTTTATTTAAAGTTACTTTTTTGACTTGTTAATGAACTCTTCTTTTTGCGCATTTTTTTAGTTACTTTTGGATTTGTTATGACCAATGTGTCCTGGAGTATTTTATACTTTCTAAATTTCACTTAAAGGTTTTGATTTATATTTTTTTATTTTATTATATTTACTTCCGTTATGTGATCCCTGATTGGTTTTTTAACATACCATTTTTTATAGCTTCTTAAGTGTTTCGTTTTTAAATACACGTTGTACAGATGTATCGTAAAATTTGACAGTGTTAAACATAAAAATAGAAAAAAAAAACTAAAAATCTAAAAATAATACAACAAATTTATAAGGAATACACAATGTGAAGCTCTTTGGTAGAGGCTTTACATTTGGTTTGTAATATGTGGCTGCAGTTTCAGTCTTTTTGACCCATTGTCTATTTTAAATAAATACGACATTTCGTAGGTTGAGCCATGCATTTATAAAATGTACCTACGCTACTTTGCATAAACTTAACCTAGCGGAGAAAGTAAAAGCAATATAAACAAACTCGCCATTATCTACTTTTTATAAAAATGTTCACGAAACTGCACTTCTGAGGTCAATTCGTTTCAGCAAAATAATAATTGATCGGCCCACTTGACACTTTAAGCTTTAAGCATATAATATACTTTTTTTTGTTTACAAATATAAATTATCAGTATGTTCATGAGTTGGTATGTGATCAATGAAAGTGTTTTGCTAAGCCGAAGCAGCTGTGACAATCAATACGAAACTATAAAGCCGTATCACTGAAATCGATTAGGTTTGTTCCTATTTTCGAAATCGCAAAAATCGTAAGTACGATGTTCCAATTTCCGAAACAACAAAAATGTTTGTAAAACGAACGAAAAGAAGGAAATGGAACATGTCATCTATTGGGCTGGGGAATAAGTTCGTAGTGTTTTTAAATTAATAAATTATGCATTCGCTGTTGCTGTTTACGACCTTCTCCTACCTTGTGAGGCGCCTAGGTTTCCAATTTTTCGGGAAATCTTATTGAATGAAAGTGATTGAGAATCGTTTTAGGATAGTAGTTAATTTTTTCGGTCAATTCACGACCTGTTTGGTGATCGTCCTCCTTCAAAAATGCTTTGAGAAGCTCTTTGTAGAATCCAGATCCTTCCGCTGCGGGACAATTTGTCAAAAAGCAAAAAAATCGTTGTAAAAATAAGAAGTTATAAAGACGCTACGAACTTATCCCAATAAATATGATATATCAGAAAGAATTGTTTTCTATTCTCTATTGCTTAAATTACATAATTGAATTTTGAATTCTTCTTCTTAGAGATTGCAAAATATAGGGATTCGAAAAATGTTTTGAGTGAGTGTATACAAACGAAAGAATTTATTTGCAACTTTTTTTGACACGTCTGCTGTGGCAATATTTTCAATACATCTGTTGTTGACTTAAGAGGTGAACTTTAATATGCACAATTATACTGATTGGATTCGTTCTAGCAATTCGTTCGTATTATTAAGTACCATTCATTTTTTGAAAAAAATAAAAAGATCAGATCATAAAAAAAAGTACATTTGTTAATATGATGAAGCTTTAAATTTCTTAATGGTGCCAAGTGAGAGTTTGTGACTCTTTGGTTTTGTACCAATAAAAATAATAAAAATTCTTTGAGCAGTTGTTTTATTGAAAGAATCCCAAATCCCACAAACTCCTAAGTGATTACCTTCTTAGGCAAATGCATGCGTTTTGCGCAGTTCGTCTAAACCTTGTTCACATATTAGCTTTAAATGCTTTGCAGCAAACAATGCACAGTTGTACAAACATTATCGTTAAACGTCTGACGTCCATTTAAGACTTTGTTGCAGTTGGCTAATTGCCTGCCAGTCAATTATCACACATTGCACTCTAACTGGCTAACAAAATAACTAACCTCACTAAATAAAGTTTGCCTTTACTGTTAGTCACATGTAAATTACATAGACTTTGATTTCATGCAAAAATATTCAATATTTGTCTTGCTTGTCTTTCTATGGGCAACTGTTACCAATGAATTACGTGTGTTGAACTTACGGAAGACCTTTGTTGTCATGATGGGGCTAAGGTTCATAATGTTTGGTGTTATTAACAATAGCCACATGCGTTGTAGCCGTCTGAAAGAGATTAATCTGTGCAACCTAATGAAAATTCTACTAATTATTCATTTTACGCTTAAGGAAAACTGAAAAATCTATGCAAATAATTTACATTTGGAAGCGTAAGGTAAATGGGTCAAAAAATGCATTAAAAATTGACAATGTGATTTTTTCAAGTCGAGCGACAGTGTAGCTATCAGAATAGCAGCAGTTGAAAATAAATCACATATGTTTAGACTTTCACACTCAAATGTTCCGCGTTGATTGTTGATGTTGATTTACTACACTTTTCATAGTGTACATGAGAAAATGAATTAGTTTTTCAAAAACATTTAATACTTTTGCTAGTTTCATATAGTTAATGATACATTTTTAATAAATAAAATAAATAATCTTTTTTCTTTGTGATCTTGGCAAGCTCAAACACTGATGTTTGCTAATATGACATTGTTTTTCATTGGTTTTTCAATTGGACGAGGGAGATTCTTCTTTTTTTTTTTGTTTTTTAGAGTTACTGTACCTTCATATAGTTGGTTAAAGAATAGTACCCAGTCAGTGTGGCTCATTAGACTAATTATAATAATTGCTTTGTTGATGGCAATGATTAGATAACTGTTGCTTACTTTATGTTACCCAACGAGTCTAGTTGGCATAACGATGGGTAGTCCCAGATATGCATATTGTTTGTTGGTTCGTTTTGTAAAGTTTTGATATCAGTAGATATTTTTTTAATTATTTCAATTGAACACAATTACAGCTGCAGCTAGATTTGATGTAACAATCAAACCCATTTTGAGATACATTCTGAAATGCTATTACAATAGAATTCTTTTGAATGAGCACAATATGCCACATAAATAGCCATTTTTAATTATTTAATTGGCTTAAGAATTTATGAACACAGCATACATATATTAAATGTAAATAATATTGTTGCTTAAAAATGTATATATAGACAAATTAGAAAAAAAAAAATAAAAATTATAACAAAAAAATAAAAATAATGCAAACAACTCTTGGTAGCTGAATATGCATGTCTCAAAGTGAAGAGTTTTACTTCTGTTTAAATGCGCTGAATGTCAGTTAGATTATTTTTATTAGCTTTGTTTTTTTTTTTTTTTATTATAAAAGTCATAATAATAACAATCAAAAGTAGATAAAATTCTGTAGCAATTATTTTGCTGCTGGCTGGCGTATTTAAATTTTTCCGTTCTAGCTCAAATTACTAAACAAGCCAAGTGTCGTTCGCAACACAGTTCAGCTGACAGCGGCGCAGCGTGTATGAATGAGTAAAATGCAAAGTGCATACAAATTGTTTGAATAGACAAATAAAAAATAAAAAGACAAACAAATTTATTGATACGTCGATTGGCGGCAGGAAATAAAGCATTTCAATTTATTTACAATTTGTGCAATTAAGCATGTCACTTACAACAACAACAACAATCACAATAACAACAACAACTATATCTAATGAAAATTGTTTATGGCAAACAGCTGTCAACTCTTTATTTTCGGTGGGGTGGCCCACGACAAAAACAACAAACGAGAGAAACAAGAATAAAAAACAAAAACAAAAAACTGCAACAACAATGACTTGTGTCATCTTTGTTCGCAGCGTGTGCACATTGTACTATTGTATGAGCATCTCATAGCTGTCCGTCTCTGTTTCGCTGCCGAACCTATATCTTGTGTTTGAGAGTGCCGTATTCAAATATAGTCCCTATAGCGTCCCGCTTTTGTCGCAGTAGAACTCAGCTAGCCAAGTTTAGTTTGCTTTAGTTCAGCGCTGCTGCTGCTGATGCTGCTGCTGCTGTGATCAGCAACTACGTCAGATAATGCGCGAAACTGGTTCCAGTTCTTGGCTTATTTTTGTTTTTTCTCCATGTATTTTTTGTTTGTCAAATATTTATGCGGCAAATACACAAAAATAAAATTAAGGAAAACTTGTATATGATACTTATTTTAGCACCTAAATTGTTGAAATTTTTTTTGGAATACATAAATAAATATTCTCTTCTGTGGCTTAATTGTTAAAAATATTTTTGTGGAAATATTTTTTCTGTGCTACTCGATTGCTGTCATATGTCTATGAGATCATTTAATAAGTTCACTGTAACTGCATTTAAAAAGAAATTAAAAATTTTATTATTTTTTATTTGACATTTCATTCGGGGAATTTACATATGAACATACATATTTGCCAAACAATTTTGGTTACAATTATCAACAATGTGCCTAACATTGTAATAACGTTCACACTTTGAAATAACCATATTTTTACTATGTATGTATATTTAGATTCCGCATCTTTGAGTTATTTATGAATTCAATAAAAATGTTTGCACATTAATCAATAGCAATTCTCAGTATTCTGCGATAAGAAGTTTAAACAATAAGCAGAGGTTGAGGTTAAGCTTCTGATTCGTTATTAAAATTGTTGAGCACAAAAATTACTTTCACAGAATATTTTCGCCGCTAAGAAAGATCAACATATATAGCTGCTGTAGACAGTAGAATTTCTGAGCTGCAACTTCACAGTACACAATTTTATACATCATTTTTTTTTGCTAGCAGCCGCACTTGACTTGTTGTCTATACAGCAGCAGACTTTTCCAATGAATAATCAACAACAATTAATGGTAAAGTGAAATGGTTAAGGATTTTCAATTTCGTGTTTCTGTATAAACACCTCAAATATACCATTACAGGCGCACCTTATTCTTGTGTCCTTAAAACCAATTTGCAAAAAATTTTACTATTTTGAGAATATAAAATAAAGACTTGGTTTAAAGCTGCACACAAATGTCGTCAATATCACGGACATTTGGCTTTTATTGAGAATGCCGTAGAAATGGACGCTCTGTCGGCATATTTAGTGAGTAAGGGATATGGGCAGAATCACTGGTTCTGGATCTCTGGCAACGATTTGGCACAAGAGGGTAAATTTTTCTCAATAGCCACCGGTTTCCCCTTAACCTTTACGCGTTGGTCGGGTGGTCAACCGGACAATGCCGGTGGTTAGAGAAATTTTAATAATAAATATTCCAAAAAATAATCATTTTTATTTCAACACTCAATAAATGCAAGCCATATTTACGATCGCAAATTTTAATTAACAATTGCTATAGAGAAATGCAATTCAATGAAGCACATATATTTATAAAGACGATTTGTATTAACTTGCACTTTGAATTCTTTATATTCAATAATAATATTCTTCACATGAAAATAACGAAAACACTTTTTTCGAAAACAACTTTCGTTTTTTAGTTGTGTCTGCTGTCCCGCAGTGGGTAATTGTGATTTGTTGGCAACATTTGCCGGAAATGTTTGCTGCAGACGTTTTTTGTTTCGTATTTATTTAATTTTCATTTATTTATTTTTGCAATTGGTTTTTACCAATTTGGCCTGCTTGACGTAATCCTTTTAACCTTGATTTCCATTCAATTTTATATCATATGTTTAGTTTCTTTTTAGTTTTGGTTTACGTTAAAAATCATGTTTACTAATTTGTAAACAAATTTATGGCGTTTGGGCGAAGCTTTTTGCATATTTCTGTCTTTTTTTAAGAAATTCATTTTTGGCATAATTAATTGCGCATAAATTATATTTCTATGATTTTTGGTAATCGTTGCTTTTTGTTTTATTTTTGTAATTGGAAAAACTTCATCGTTTGATTATTGACGTTCATCGTTGAATTTGAATGTGATTTAGTAAGGTATATGGACTGTGGAAGAGTTAAATTCTCCTGTCTTTATTTCATCGACTGTTCATTGCCACATGCTTTTTTGTTAATGTAAAGGAAATGAAGGTTATCGACTTATGTCGACTTTCTCTCATGTGTGCAGATTCTATTATAGCAGCTTAATGAGTCTTGCACTTGGCGTCGATTGACACTGCCATGGATCAGCTGTATCAGCATATTTAGTGAGTAAAGTTCCTCAGGAGCACGTTGGATATTGGATTGCTGGCAATGATTTAAACAAAGAGGGAAGTTTTCGTCAATAGCTACTGGCGATCCTTTAATATTTTCCCGTTGGGCACCTGCATGCCTAATGCTGAGTACTGCCATGCATTTATCATGATTAGGGGACAAGTACGAAATATATGATGGAACATGCTCGGATAAGAAATTGTTTATATGTCAACCACGTACAATATTTTTTACCATGTGGTAAAAAATAGTATGCATTTCACATCTACGAAAATCTTACATCCGATTTCAAAGTTATTTACACAGAAAGCATGTATAACTGACCCACTGTAGTTTTGCTAACAAAAGTAAACTTTTAAACAATTGCTAAAAAGTTTGTTCGATTTTTATTGTGCGCAAGTTGGGAATCTGATGTTTTCAATTGACAAAAACAAAGTCAACCTAATCCAGTTTCTGTGAATATTTTTAAGTTAGTTGTTTATTTGTGCCGTAACCTTGATTTCTATAAAAAACATAATATTCTTGTTTCTTTTTTTCTAAATTGTGTTAAATTTTAAAGCATTTATTGCATTTGACCAAAATTAATCGCAAAAACAATGTTTATCTTTTTGGGCATGATTTCATTTGGCATAATTAATTGACCACAAATTGTTTTTATACTGTCAAAAATTTTAGATGTGCTATTTGGGTAAATATATTTAACTTAAGCAAGTTGGTTTTGTAGTTGTTTTTTTTTTTTAAATACGAATGCGAAAATGATGGATTTTTTATATCACTTTCTCCGCACAGTAAATGCAACAGTTTGTTGGGTGTCTGTAAGTGACAAACGTAATATAATTCTTGGCTATATGGGCGATCATCCAATGCATTCCTTAGCTCCAAAAACTCTCATGTGCGCAATTGTCATCGATTTTTTTCATTGGTCATGAAATAATTTTATAAACCATTAAAAAAAACTTTTCTTACAATAGAATTTATCCGGTATTCAATTGACATATGCACAAAAAGATGAAACATTATTGATGAGTAATTCAGTAAGTCGCATAGAGAAACACATCTTGTCCAATCTTGTGCCATTTTCACAAACCAGCAGATGGATTTTCTTGACATAGAATTTTGTTCCATTTAAATTCGCCCACATGTTGTTGATTTTATATCTCAATTTCTACCTTAGTCAAGGTCAGAATATATTCAATTTTATTTACTAATTTCAAATTTATTTACATATCGTTAAAAAACACAACGAGAGAGAGAGAAAGAGACCAGATTTCGACATACGAATATGTATGCAACGCACGACGGTCAATAATCTCGCAAGTTCAGACGAGGAATTTCCTTTGGCATTGGTCCGTTCGCTTTATGGTTTTATAAATAGCGCAACAGAAAGTTCTGTTGATTTTTTTATGTTTTATTTTCACAGCGACGTCACTTTGTGAATAATTTGTGTGCATAACATATCGATGCCAAAGCAAAAAACAACTGTGCATGTGAACTCGCGAAAAATATGCTAATTTGTTTACAAATGAAAGACACGTGGAATACAATACAAATGAGAGCATTTATATATAGTCGATCTAAACGAAGCTGTAGCTTTATGTTAGCAGTTAATCAAAATAAATAGATCATGAAAAATGAGGTGGAAAATGAATAAAACGGAAATGAAAATATTTATGATTTCAGTTGAAATGAGAAATATTTCAACTAATAAAGTTCATTTATTCAATTATTTTAGAAGTAATCGGTAAATTTAGAAAAATTATTGGAATGGATAATATACTTACATATAAACTAAAAAAAATTCTATACAAGACAAAGATTAAGCCGGATTAAGTAACAATTTCATATTGAACAAAATGATTGGCGCATACTTTGAGTAATTTTTGAGGATGATTTTTTTTTTATTTGTGGATATAAAAATCTAAATAAGTTATTAGGCAGAAAATATTTGTGAGCATTTGCAAACGATTTTAGACTTATAACAACTTTCTTGACACGGTAATTTTTACTAGCTTTAAAATATTTGAACTTTTTTGGAATGGAGATTTCAGAAATTATTTATTTGAAGTCGTACGTTCACCATACAGTGAATGCGATGGTTTTGGGCTCATTTATTTCGCAAATGTAATAGAATTCTTGAGTGCAGGGACGATCGTCCAAGGCGTTGTTTAGATTATCATCCCAATAGCCAATATGTGCGCAATTCTCGTTGCCCTTATAATTATCAGGCTGATCTGGTGCCCATTTCGATGAAATGTTCACTGGTGTGCCAGTCCCGAACCAATAGAAATTGCCCTCATGGTTCAAGTCACTGCCTGATGTCCAGTACCAACGATAATCTTGTTGACTCTGTAAATATGTGATAATGGCTTCCCATTCCTGTAGTGTTTCAAATGAGATGAGTTGTGCCTGCAGCTGGCGGCATTTGAGATGTGCGACAAACCAATTGAGTTTTTCATTAGATTGAACGAAGTAGTAACCATCTCCAATGCGCTTAAAAGGCGCAATGTCCTTTTCGATATCGTTTAGTAGACCTTTAAATTGAATACTTCAAGTGAACCATTTTCTTTTGTTATATAAATTCTATTACCATCGTATATGGAAGAAAATACGTGAAGATGCGCTTCAGTCGCTTTCACGACGACCAACAGCAAAACTGCGAACAAACCGACCGAAAACATGGAAATGCGTGTGCCTTTGCACATTAAATGTAACTTAATGAATTCAAAATACAGTTCCTCAGCTTATATATTGTGCGTCACAGTTCCAGAGAAATCTGATAACCCTAAGTAAGCGTTGCTTTTTTTTTTGCAAAACAAACACTTGAATAGGGATTTATAATTCTCTTGAGAGAGCACAATTATGACTGTAATTTATATATTTAAACATAAGCCATTTGTGGGGAATCTCACTCGATTAGCCATTTAGTGGGAATGGACTATTTACTAATTAATCAATGGCTTAAACATCAATCAATTCATAATTTACAAATCTTCACAGATCAAACGGTAAAAAAGCTATGATTTAAGACTTCTGCTGCTGCTTCACTGGCACCTTCAAAGTGTGACTATGGATTCTATTTACATTCTGTTCTTACTTACTAGTAAGAAACTACTCCAAGATGAGTCGAAGAGGGAAGCATAATTTATTTTCAACTGTTTATCTGTAAATGATCGTAAGCTTGCTGTGGGCGCCACATTTGTACAGTTTTAATCATATTTATTTAGATTTTGTTTCTTTTTACTACTTTTGTTTACCAAATAATAATTGAATGCACTTTGGGCACATGGGACTCACATATAAAGTGCGCCTCTAGCGCACATCTTTCATCGTTCATGGTCAAAGTGTTATTATATTTAAACCATAAATGCACACAATGTTCATTTTTTCCTAAATTGTTGGGATTTCCCGGTGACCACCGTGAAAACGTTATATGTAAGCCAGTCGCAAGCGAAACGAATTTTTCACTCTTGCCCAATTTGTTTATAGATGTCCAGTAGCGTGCAGCTTTGTTCAAATGATGCTTCAGCTCTTCCAATTCCCTTGCATTTTCGATGTTCACGAGATGTCCACCAATTTGACGACACTTGTGTGCCGCATCGAACCAGTTATGGCGATCTTTGTCTTCAATATAATAATACTTTTTACCATATTTCGTATATGGTTTTATTCTTACGGGCCAACCAGATGGAATGCCTGCATATATATATTTTTTATATATAAATCGATCATTTGGAAATCGATTTTTGTTAACACACTTACTCTCTAGTTCTGTGGTCTGTACTTTCGTATATATTGCTAATATTGGCACAATTGCTACGAAGAGTATTAAGACTTTAAGGAACTCACACATTGCTGTTATACCGTTATACTTAAAATTTTTTCGAATTTTTAAAAAATATACAGGCTTTTTTTATTATTTTTTTTTTATGACAACATACTTTGGTTTTAATATTTTATTTTGAAAACGAGTATTGATAGCTTTTCCAAACTGGACGAAATTTCAGGCTGGTTTTAGTATTATTGCTAATCATAGGTAGATGATAATTATTTATTTATATATATACACATAATTATAGTTAATATACTTTTTTAATGTACATAGCTGTCAGGCAAATCGTACTTCTAATGGCACGAAACTTAAGAAAGCTATATACATGAGTGACAACCTTCAGTAGCAATATATACACATTAACTTAAAAACAGTTTATTTTAGTTATAAATGTATTTTTGTTAATATGTTGATGAAATTTTAATTTTATAATTTAATAACGAAAAAGTTCTTATTTATTTTACTTTATTTTACAATTACATAAGCCTGTGCAATTGCTTTATAATATACATATATTGTATACGATATTTGATAAATTATTACAGAAGACGTAACGTTTTTATAAAATGTATTAATTGTCGTTAGATAACGTAGAGTGTAAATAAAAAGCACAACCCAGCATTTGCTCGATCTCGATGTTTGTTTACTTGTACGTCGACCCTCCTTAGGCTTTATGATGGCGCAGATGCTTTTCTTTATAGACGTTATCAACCTTAAGTAGAGCATGAGCAGAGTAGATGTCGCATCGTCTTCGCTTACTTTAATCACAATAGCTTCTGCAATAAAAAAATAGAATTTTCAACTTGTGACTAAGAGTTTTTAATTAAATTTTGAATAAGCGACGTAACAATTTTGTAAATGTTTGCTTAAAGTAAATGTAGGTAAACTGTTAATTCGTACTCAAGGTAATAAAGATGACGTATTTATTTAAAAAAGCTGCCTCAATGTAGAATTGTAATTTTTTTGTTTTCGTAAACTTTAAATGCCTGCACGCTTAGTCAGTTTTTATTTATTTTTGCAGCGAGTTTGCCGTATAGTTAAACATTGCTTTGTAAAGTAGACTTTTATTTTCCACAAGATTTGACCGCCTAGAGAATCTTGCTGAAAACGCTAAAATTACTGCGACGGGGCAATTAATACCAATTAATGCAATAAACGAAGCATATCGAAAGTGGCGAATGCATGGCGCATTCATCCAAAGGCATTTCATTGGCTAACTTCGATGCTGTGCATTAAAATTGAAATAAGTATATAGAATAGAAAAAGAAAAAAGACGGATTCTAAAAGGAAATCAAGTAAAATAAAGTCTTTCACGGTCTGCTTTTTTAGTGAAAAGGTGTCTATTCATTTTCCAAAAATAACAATCTTGACAAAAAATAAAACAAAAAAAAAAAAAAAAATAAATTGACAAAAAACAAAAATCGAGAAAAAGATAAAATGCGCATATAAATAATAAAATTCAAATGAAAATACAACAAACCGAATTAAAAATAAATCAATGTGGTTATTTTGTCCTCTTCTTCTTGCTGTTGTTGGCAGTTTTCGCCTGATGCGTTGTTAGCAGCTTATGCTGTTTGTTGTTGTTATTGTTGTCGCCAGTGAGATTTTTATAGACTCATCAACTGCCAAATCGTACATAAGATTAAAATGTCTCAATTCAACTGAGTTCAACATTTTGTCATTTTTCATTTTTATTTTTTTTTGTTTTTGTTTTTTGGTTTTTTTTGTTGCCTCCATTTGTGCTTTTTTCATTTAGTTTTTTTCTTGCATGCAAACGAATTTCCACGACAAAACCGAAAGCAAATGTAGCGCGTACAATTTTTCGCCAATGTGTTTGACAAATATTTCAGTGCGGTATGATTTGGTTTGAGTTTTGCATTTTTCCGTTTGACGACAAACAAGTTTACGTGTAAAAAAACAAATATTTACAAAGTGCGTGTATTCTTATTTTAACAAAAGAAAAGCTAAGAAATCCCAAACTAATTTACTATATAGAAATAAGTAATTTATTCAAAATAACCACACAAAATGGATCGAACAATGTACGGAAAAATTGATCCGGGCGCACGGCAGCCCTATCGTACAGTGCGCGCTAAAGGCATACAGCCGGGCTGTAAGTATTAAATATAAATTAAATAAAACCTTAAATTATTATTATTAAATTCCATTATTCAAGAATTCTTTTTATGCAATGGGATATTTTGATGCCGTAAGCAGCAAACGTTGTTTAACGTTGTTCATTGCTGCTATTTAGTGTTATTGCAAACAAGTAGATTTACGCAGAGAATATAGAGATAGAGACAGACAGAGGACTGGGTCGTGATTTCTCGACCCATGTACAAATTGTTTTGCGACCCAGATGCGTCTTCTTATGGTTTTCATATCCTCTGATATAAGTTAAAAATAATAATTCTTTTGCATAAAATTGTGCACGGTTTATATTGAAATCTTATTGTTTTCTGCGTAAAGCCTAAAAATATGCACTGAAAATTGTTGTAAAAGTCTTTGTATTTCCCTACAAGACGCTAGATGGCGCCTGTGATTTTTTGAAGCCATGACATTTTTAAAAATGTCTTCTAGGCCGCTACAATAATTTACACGGGAGTTTCGCACAGCCGGGTTTTGGAGAAACAGAAGCCCATCGCCATGACAGTCTGTTACTTAGTTTTTTTCAAGTCCTTCTTTGTATATATTGCTAATATTAGAGATCTCAATTTGAGCTCTGTTTTAGCTCCTTATAGTTAAAATGTTTGTATTTTCAATTTTATATTTAAGTTGAAATCAACAAATAAATTGTATAGTTTTTTTTTCAAAATCAGTAGGTTTTTGGGTTTGTTTTAGATACTGTTTAATTTTCGCACGTCTAAAAATTGTCTGCTGACTATTATTAAACTTAGCATAACTGGTTTTGCCAATGTTCGAATATTATCGAATTTTTGCCAAATATTTCTTATAACTTTTATTGAGAAAATGCACAGCATAACATGTTGCCCCAAAAATTGTGTACAATTCCATACATTTGTTGTTTTTTGTTTTTCTTTATAAGTTTTTCGGAATTTTTTAGACATTTACGGCTTTATGCCATGTAACAGTTTCCGTGTGCTTTCCACACATCTGTCCGAAATCTGCGTGCAATAGCAGACAACATTGCGCTCTAGATAAACAAATTCTACGAAGCACAGGCGGTCATGACGCAATCATTTCATTGATCTTTTGAGCAAAACAAATCCGTAACTCACTCGCTGTAGTCAAACTGCTGTGCAAGATTAGCAGCCACACACGCTTTGCCTTAGCAATTGTTGCAGCACTTTGACTTTTGTGTGTCTGAATTGTTTAAAAATTATTTAATTGCAACACTTGCATATTGCACGAAAGTGTGCCGACTACTTCTGGGGCTGGAGCGCATCTCGCAGTTGCTCATTTAAATAATTTGTAATTAGTTTCTGTTTAGTTTGTGTTCTATGTGCAAGTGGCGAGCATCAACGACGTATAGGCAACGCATTTCGAAAATCAATAAAACGCATTCTTGCTAAAATTGAAAAAAAAAAATTAAATATATATATTATTTAAGTTACAATGAAAAACGGTAAGTTTTCGCGGTCTTTCTGAAGTTTTGCATGTAAAACGTTAATAAAAACAAAATGAAACAAATAAACGTGGGCACATATTTCTATGTACTGCCATTTATGACCTTGCATATTGACTTCGTTTGCCTCGCATTATGCTCGGCTTAGCTCAGTTCAGTTCAGTTTAGTTGCCATGTGTCATTAAGTCAGTCATATGTGGTAAATGTCTATCGCGTATAATATTTGTATATATATATGTATCCATACATTGTGTAGTATAGACGCTTGGCAATGTGACGTTTCAGCATGTCCAACTGTCACTTGGTGTGTGGGTGTATTCATTGAGCGCGCAAAACAGAAGAAAAAATATACGCAATTGTAGTTTCATTCTCTAATTGACGTGTGCTGCATGTTGACATCATTGCATGTGCTCCAATATTGGCAGCTAGGCGAATATTGTATATAGAAAAAAGTGACATTGTCGTTTTGCTGTAAAGATTTTTCTCATAGCTTAGACAGTTTGAAATTCTGTTCAAAGCTTCAGAGATGATATGTTGTTAACTGCAACTGCTGCATCTGCCAGCTTCTTCCCATGTACTTGTTGTTCTTCTTGTTTTATTGATCTTAACGTTAACTTAGAGATTTCATTTGTTTTTCATAAAATATAAATTCTTTTATTCTTTTGTTTCCCATGCAAATTTTTTACTACGATTCGAAGACAATCAGCTACTTTATGATTTGCATTCCAGACTATGAGGTAATGTTTTTTAACTCTGTCCGGATTACAGTATGATTTTTGAGACGATCCGGATTAGGGGGTTTCCGGGTCAAAGAGTTCCTCTATATATTATTTTGTAAAAAGTTTAATTGAAATTTTATAAAAAACTAACTTCAGCACATAAAATGCATTGTCCATGCTGTCTTGTAGATGTTTGTACATTCTTATAAAAGCAGAAGCATAAACGCTCTGTTATATAGTAAACTATTGAGAAAGAAAACAGCAGCAAAGTAAAAATGTGTCAAGCATTAGTGATAATAGTTTATCTTCTGTAGAACACATCAAAATACGTCACACATTGCGTATCTTATCTTCATTTACTATTCATTTTATGCAGATAAAAGATATCAAGGACTTCCACGCAGTGATATACAAATCTTTGCAAATTATTCGTTCTCAAACCGACATTCGAAAACAACGAATAAAACTGTGGGAAAATATGAGATAATAAATACACAATACAATGAGTTGTTAAATCCAAAAGAGGATAATATACGAGACCCAAAACATTGATAAGCAACCGTGATATGGATTAACCTTGGCGTATTAGCGAAGCAGCTCTAAGAGAGTAGCGTTTCTATCATATGACAACGAGCATATCGCGGAAATTTCTTTCACGTTCATTAGTATTGGTCAGTCACATGTGCATCGAGCAATGCAAAACATTGTCAAAAAATACCTTTACCTATTTGTGTTTATTAAAAGCCAAACCTATACCAACAAATATCAACATTCAAAAGATTTCGCTCTGTTAAAAAGATAATTCAAATGCTGAACGTTATAAAATAGGCAAGCACGTGAGAATACGAAGCATATTCTCTGAAGCATTCCAATGCTGCATACATTCCAAATGTTTCACTGAAATCTATTTAAATTTAAATGAAATATTTAGTTTATTTATGTTTCAATTTATTAATTGTATGCCTAAGAATGCGCTTTGGCAAACTTTCGAGTTTCCCTGCGTGTTTACGGTTTCAATTCCATTTCGTTTCAAAAGCATGACACCTTACTACGTTACCGGCTTTAGTTTTAAATTCAATCATTCCGGTTTTGAAACTTTTATGATCTCACTTAAATACGCAGCAAATCTTAACGCATTGAAATAAAAATGAATATTAGTAAAATCTTTAGGAATTTGTATTATAATAATTTCTGTTTTTTTTTTTTTTTTTGTTTTATGTCATTGTCATATACAATATTGCAAACAAAACATAAGTCACACATATTCACATTTATATAACATATAAAATCTGATGAACAATGTCGAAATCACGTATTGCCAAATTCAATTGCAAGATTTATTTCGGCGTTCAATCAATATTTTTATGACTCCATTGTCACTTAACCTTCTGACATGCGCCCAATTAAAATGAAACACACAAAAGAAAACAAAACAAAAATACACAACTTCAGGCGTGAGCAGTTTAGCACACAAATGACGCTTTAAGATACGATACATCAACGCAAGATATTCCATTTGTCGCAATTTTCACTTGGTTTTGTGTGTTCGTGTTAATTTGATGTTTTTCTAATTTTGTTTTCAATATTTTGTCATCTACTAGTGTAGATGATGTTGGTGTTTTTGTTGGCATTCTAATTTTAGTCAAAGTCAAGTGATTCATGCATGCGAACTAAATAAACGTCAGACTAATAATAAGCACTCGACATATGAGGGCGCCAAGAGCAAACTCCCGCGCGCATTTGTATATACTCGTGCATACATTTATACCTACATACATATGTACATACATATCTGTGAACGGTACACCTATAGCAGGAATATTGAGCCAGACGAGGTAAAATACAACATATGTACATGAGCTATGAGTTGATATTTTAAGCGGAAAACCATAAAAAATATGTGTTGGGGTTTGTCACTGCCGTTATTTAATAAATTTTTTTTTTTGTTTTTAAATTTATTTTTTATTAATTTTCTATGTCAATGTAATCTGTTTTTCACTTTTACACTTGCGATTTTGTTTTCCAAACGACAAACATTCGTTGAACAACAAACGCACTCAGAGACAGTCTACTCATGCATTTCACTCAGAAATCGATTTGAGTGTTTTTCCGCAACACTTATTTTTCCTTTTCATCGCTATTGAGCAATTTGTCTTCGCTGAGCAGCGCAGAAGTGTTGAGTAAATGAGTGTGCTCACGCGTGCCGATTGTGAGCAACGGTTAAATGAGCATGATCGGCTCAATGCCGTTATGCTGTGTGAGTCAAAGTCTGTAGCTGTCAGCTACATTGCTTTTGGTATTCTCATTTCGAATTCAGTTGTTTTTAAGATTTCGCAAGTTGCGTTTGATTCGAATCAAATTATTGTCGAAACAAATCTAACGACGTCGTCTAGATTAAACGTGCGACGAAGATTCTGTATTTAGTAAGCGTGTGTGGCTAGTATTTGGTGTATGTGTAGTGCAAAACAAAATATTTTAAAAAATAAAAAAAATAAAATTAAGAATAAAAGAATATTATTATAAAGAAAAAGAAAATAAATTCAATATATCATAAGTGTCTAAAAGGAAATAGCCAAAAATTAAAAATATATACATAACTATGTGCACGCGCGGCTAGATTCAATTGAAAGCGCACAAAAACGAAAGTGTTGTAATAATGACAACAACAGCCATAATAACAGCAGAAAAACATACGACTGCAATGTGTCGACAACAATAATTTGAAAAAAAAAAAAAGAAAAAGAAAATTTAACAACAACGAGATCAACAGCAAACAGTAAAAACTGCGCGACATCTGTCAGTTCATTTCTGTCTGCAAACTGCAATGAATTGGCTCAGGCTGCCTTCTTCTTCTTCTTCTGCATGCTGCACCGCCCCCCCACTGCCCTATGCGACCCACTTGCACAACAAATACACCAACGTCTGCGTCTCAACGAGACAACTGCATTTGTTACAATGTCTGTTGCCGACTCGTACGATGCCCATGTTGCGCCACTCTTTCCACGCACACACTCTCTCTCGTTCTCACGCTCTTTCTTTTGCACCAACTCGCACAATAATTCAGTCTTGTTTGTTGCTTTTATTTGGTCAGCATCTGTTTGATTTGTTGCAGTTATTGTTGTTTTTTGTTGTTGCTTCTTCTGCGGCGGCTGCTGCTGCTGTCTATTGTGCAAGCATAACAACAACAGCTGTCAAGTTTTTTTTTAGTTTTATTGTATTGTATTTGCCGACGACATGCAATCTCTCGCACACACCCGATGGTTGTGTTGTTTTTGTTGTTTTGCTCACTCTCCTCAAAGAGTGCACAATTGAATGCCGTTTAGTCTTAAATGTTGACACGTTAAGTGCAATAAAACTGTCGCTAGCAACAACAACAACCAGCAACATCAATAGCAGCAGAAGCAACAGCGGCAGTAACAATAGACACAGTTAACTGAGTATCATAATCTTCAAGTTGCATTCGTTGTGGCTTTTGGCTGTTTTGTAGTTTTAATTGTCTTTAATTGCGGTTTAATTAGCCAACAAAGCAACCGCAATG
Organism: Stegana nigrithorax; assembly: GCA_037044495.1. NCBI lineage: Eukaryota > Metazoa > Arthropoda > Insecta > Diptera > Drosophilidae > Stegana > Stegana nigrithorax. Next base: position 509,466 of record JBAMBQ010005352.1, on the reverse strand, counting down.
TGTATGAATTCTCAGCGTATCCATGGCATCTTGTATTTGTTTATTAATTAATGGAAAAATGTATTTAAATGTTTATATGGAATTTTTCGTTGATTTGCAAATATTCTTTGCTGATACAGTGAAACTCCTCTGTTGCAAACTTTTATGCCTTGTGAATTCGTACAGTATGAATGTAAACAAATTAATAATTGCACACGCCACAAAAAATTGTCACATAAACATTACGATAATTATTAACTTTTTTTCTTTTCTAAATTATGTTTCTTGTAGACTTTCATTTGGTTTGACGTATTTCTAAGAGACTACATTAAAATTACAATGCATTATTGTAATTGCTATAAATCTTCATTTAACATGCGATCTTATTGCTTTTCATTTCTTGTCTTTGTCAAGCTACAAGCTGAATTCAATTTATTCGTAATAGATTTCAAAATATTTTATCAATGAAACTGCGTTTAATGATGCGTCATGGCAATATTTTTTATATTACATTTTTTGGGACATCGTTTTATTGAACTGCTAACATTTTTCGTTTTTAGAAAACTGTCTTAAAGTTTTACTTATTTTTACTTAAAAACACACAAAGCTCACTTTCAATTTGTTCACTAATGCTTAAAAAGACGTTTTCGCTGACAGGTTTTGGGCCACTGTTAAAACTGGCCAGAAACTCGTTACTAATACGATTTAAAATTTGCGAAACTTATTTCATTGTTTTGTTATTAAAAAATCTTAAATGGGTAACCCTTTTAGTCACACAGTTTTTAAGAAATTATATTACTTTTTAATGACATTTGAATTAATTTGGAGTATTTCAAAAATGTGATAAAAAGCAACATGCATTAGAAAATCTGGCGACGAATTAGTTACATATAGTTATATATGTAAAACAAAAAATATATACATAAACATAATAAATTCACTTTGATATATATTTATTATTATGCAAAGTGCAAATTTCCTTTGAAGCCGCTCTTTGGAAAGTGTCGTTTTCTATTGGATAATTCCCTAGAATTGCTACTTTAGTGCTGGCATTATTATTTTAAACAAATTTTTTTTTTTATTGGGATTTTCAATTTATAGGCAGAATTCGGTTGCACATTAAATAAACACAATATAAGAAAAATAATCAGACTTTTTTTTTAACTTGAGAATACCATACATTCAGCCATTTTATTATGTTAGGTTTCTGTATAATTTACTTAAGGTTAGGAGCTGTAGGTGCAATATGGGCCACTAAGAAGCCACCCAGAATACATTTCGAAATCGCCAAAATTAGTCGTTTACTTAAATTGAATTCTTCAACATTTTTTATTTCAAAGTAATGCACGAGAACAGGTTTGATGCTGGTGATAAAAACTGACAGTTAAGTGTCCGTTCTTTTTAAGTGTGAGACATCTGTGACCTTTTCAGTTTGAAAACGCAAATTGGCTATTGTATACATTGTGTCAGCGTTAATGTCAGCGGTTTGTAGGCGCCTGCTCCTTTGTTAAAGCCCTTATATACCTTATATATGCATCGCTAATCTAAATAGTCCAACTCCCACAATTTGAAATTTATTTCCACTTTAATTTCTACTGCCAACAGAGCTTACATTTTTCATGCTCTGAACATTTAAGCAATTAAATCGTTCAAAACATTTAATACCTCATTTAATTTATTTGACAATACATACTATTTCTTGTTCAACATCACGCATGCATGCATTTCTTCTAGAAACGTGGTGTCTGCTGCAATAGCCGAGAATATGCTCATGACGTTGCCATAAGGCAAGTAGGGAGGAGAAGCCAGTCAGTCAGGCGTAGCAGCTTGATAACCCGTGTAAAAATAAAATGCCACTTTATGGCCCGCATGGCAGCGATCTTTGCTTGCAATGATTTTTCACAGAACATGAAACAATCATTTTCCAGAATAGAAACTCAAAACAGAAATAACACAGACCGACAATATTGGTCCATGCATATAAGTCTTGGCATATGATTGGCCTTTTACATTTCGCAGCATTTTCGCCATTTGTTTTCATTTTTACAATTTCAATTTTTTCAAACGCCATACACACAACGTTTGCTTATATACCTTTAATGCTCACTTATATACCATATAGTCTATATACACATATGAAACTCATGTTGTTTTTATTTTATTTGATTTGATTTGTTATTTATGTGTTTTGATTGTTTCTTATTTTGTTTTGCATAACATTCGCGTCGCACCTTATTTTTCCTGCAGGCATTTTCAACGTTTTCCGTCAAATATAATTTATAAAAATTTTCTATTTTTATGACATGCGAAAGATTGTATAATCAACATTAATTTGCTTGATCGAACAGTGTCTGCCTGCACCTTTTTTCTGTCTTTAGAACATATTAATTCTGACATTGGCACTGTTACAGGTGTTCCATGCCTCTGTCTAATGTGCATAATTTTGTGTAAATATTTTTGTATACATTTTATATATACGCGATGTCTTGTATTTTTTTTTGGCTTGTGTGGTATTCTCTACTAATAGTTTGCAGACCGTTTGTTGATTTAAGCGATTATCAGCGGCTCCCAAATGCGAATAGCAGCGTTATGTGATGTCCTATTGTATTCTATTGGCTTATTAGTTGCCAAAATATAGTTTTGGATTTTTACTAAAATTCTTCAGCATATTTAATTCTCATATACATACATAAATTAAAATAATTAATTTTTCACTTTACGTAATTCGAAGTTTTGTATAAGTATGTGCTTATTGAATTTAAAAATAATTTGCTTATGATATTGGAATTGTCAAATAATTGATCTCTTATCCATTTTGTAACAATGTAGCGTCAAATAATTGCACTTAACTGATGTTTTGCCTAAAGAAATTTTTAACTGTCACAATACTCTGCATTGCTTTGCTAATCAAACAATATTTGCGTCTGTTTAAGTATTATTCAAAGTAATGTATTATCCATTTATTTTCTGGCTATTCAGTTTTGTTTTTTTTTTCAATATCATTTATTGAAAATTCTGATTTTGATCATAAGATTGTTTCTTGTATGTACGCCCTCGCCATATTTTATTTTGCTTTATGTTTTATTCATATGAAATTCGCACAAAATGGAATTTCGCTGCTGAAGATACTTGAAAGTCAGTGTCGAATAATTAATATTCTATGCAGATTTGTTCTAAAAAGCAACTGATCTACATGATAGCCTGAATTACATTTTGTTTTACTTTTTTAAGAGAATGTATAATGCAAGAGTTACGTTATTGTATTTACAGTTAACATTTCTGCTACGGATGTTGTCAATATAAACTACAAACTCAACATCACATCTATAAAGATTGTGTACGTGATCTATTATTCTGACATTAATGTCAAATAAGAGCTTTGTTTCATAATTTTATTCAAGTTTTTTGTCAGTGAAATTAATGCTCATTGGGACAAGTATCCGACTTAAGTGCCAGTTATATGGATTCGAAAAATATTTCACACTTCTCTACATTAGGAATGAATTTATGGTTTTGTTTTGTTTATTTTCTTTTTCAATTAATTCGATATTTAAGCATTCCGCAAATTCGTCAGCTACTTAGTGAATACCTTTGGGATTTCCTGCCCACAACAAATACATTTGGGAACACCTGCCAGCTGCCACACATGCCGCTATGACACCCTTCGTTCAAGCTGTCGCGTATGCGCCAACATGTTCAGCTTCCTCAACACTTGGCGTGTCTCTTAGCCATTCTCCGTCTCTAGTTGGCAACACGAATATTGCGATATTCAGTAAAGTATCGTTTATTTTTTCTTGTTTGTTTTTTTTGTTTTTTTTTTACTTTAATGCTTTTTAGTCAAATTGATAGAATGCAAACAACATTAATTTGATCAAATATGTGTGGCATAATAGCAATATTGCTACAGTGTCTGCCTGCATGCCTTAGCTGGCTTGACTTGCTTTTAATGCCTTCGAGTTCGGCCCACGAATCGATACGAATAGATTTTGTATCTGTGAGTTACATTTGCTGTTGCGTGCTGTCTTCATATTATGTGGGTGTGCATTTAGAAGTCATTCAGTTATTGTTATTAGTGTTGTTATTGTTTTTGTTGGTTTCTACGTTGATTAAATTTTCAATTTCATCAACAACTGCCTTACATTCACAAGCATTCGGTTTGTTTTTTCTTAATATAGTTTATGTATTTCATATTTCATATATTTTTTTTTTTGTTGTTTGCAATTTCATTTTGGCCACATCTGACGTATTCGGCAGCTTTTGGCAACTTTGGACCTGACCATTCTTGGCTGAAAATTCTAACAAAGCAGTTGAGTTGAGCAGTTCAGCAGTTGTTCAAGTTGAACTTTTCGTATATTGTTGTTATTGTTGTTGTCATCGTCACGGCTGCTGTTGTCGTTGTTGTTGTTGTTGTTCGATTAAAACCGTTATTTATCAACTGCTTGCCTTTTTTAGTGCGAATCTAACGAGTATATACCCAAGTGTATATATTTAGACTTTTTCTTAGCGTATTTTCATATTGAACGAAACTCTTGCGGCCATATAAGAAAATAAAATGTCTTCAAGACTTATATCATCATCGTTTCACAGTTCGCCAATTAATGATTGTTTTAAAGTGGGCGCATTCGAAAGACGTTTGGGTAAGTTATTTTTGGTTTTTTTTTTTTTTGGCTTGGTATCTGACGCCGAAAAAAAAAAAAAAAAACATGAAAAGAAAATTATTTTATTTGGTTATCTAATGGCATTAACGATGCGGGGTTTTTGGCTTTTTGAATTTGGTTATTAAGTGCTTAAAAGCGATCGCTTCTGTGTTCAACTTAAGTAAATAAGTACATAAGATGTTTTATACGTATTATATACATACATAACATATGTGATAATGTGCTTTGAATTGTTGCATTAGCTGGCAGTGATTTTGTGTAAGCTTCAAAATTTGTAGGCATGATTTTATTTATAAGATCATTCAATTTGTAATTAAAATATTCATTCATTCACATACATATGTATGTATATAATGTATTGAGTTGGGCCCTTGATTCTTAGTTGCTGTCGATTGTTGAAAATATTTGTTGCTTTGTTAAAAAAGCCTAAAACTGATAATTCGATTTGTTAAATAATTTTATTTAAATAGCGACCTTGGTTGGCTTGACAGTAGCTCATCCTCTCATTTTTGATTTTTTATTGTTTTAAGCACTTATTTGATAAATAGCTGAATAAATATTGTGCTTTGTTAAGTGTCAGAAAGTTTTCGCGGATGTCAGCATAATATTGATCTACAGCAGCGAGAAAATCTCATAGAATTTATTTGCACTTGCAGAAATCAATATTTGCGCAGCAAACATGAATCTGGCTTGACTTAAAATATTAAATGATAGCATTGAGTTCCTGGTGCGAATTCATAAGTACGCTGAATGATGATACTTCCGGGGTTTAGTGTAAAATTTAAGTTTACCGATATATTGGTCAGTCCATGTGAAAATGAAATTTTAGCTTAGTGTAAATAGTTTAGATTATATTAGGTTCAAAAATGATCTCATTATGATGTTTTCAGACTTTTAAGTTCTTAGCGTAAACTATAATCATTTGGAAAATCATCAAAGAAATATAATTTACTAGCAACATACTAATCTGAAAAGCTCTCTTTGACAGCATTAATTATTGGTTTAAGTCACTCCTAAAAAATTGCTTTAATTGACCACTTGAATAATTCAGTCAGTTGTCACTTGTTGGCACCTTATTCGACGTTAAACGAAAACCACAACAATATCAAGGCTGTTAAACGTCAAAAGCTACAGCATGATTGACATAAAAATTAATGGGTTTTGCATAAACAATAGAAGCTTTTGATTTTTAAGCTCAGCTTACTCTTACTTTCTTTCACATTGACCCACTATTGATGACTTTAAAAATAATCGAAGTAAAAATGAAAAAACCGCCACTGGCCTCTTGAGGTGCGCTGCAGCACCTGACGCTGCTTTGGCTGATAAGCAAAGTAAGCAAGCAAGTCAAAGACAACACAACGCAACAGTAAAGCAAACTGCCAAGATATCAAAACAATGCTTATGGATTCTCAGCTTTTCGTAAGACATTCAGTTATTGTTTGGTTAGCGATGCGTCAGCATAAACGCAACAAAATAAAATAATAACGTTTATTAATTGATTGAATATTGTATAATAAAAATATTTTATAAAAATAAAGTTATAGCAAAAGAATGACAAAATACGGCGATTATGATAATCTGGGTAGCCTTTTGTTCTTGTTCTTATTATTGTGTTTTTTTTTCTTTAATTTTATATATGGAATTTAATTAAAAGTCGACTTTTATTTTGCCTTTTTGCAGATGCCTTACTCGCCGATTTGCAGAACAGCGTGCCCGGTCACCATCAGCCACAGCCGCAGTATGGCACAGTGCAGTCGAAGCAGCATACGCTAAATCAGCAGCAGCAGCAGCAGCACCAACAACAATTTAATAATTACGCTGATAATACGCCCGGCTATGGCAGTCTGCGAGGCAAGGGACAACCACAAGTGGTGAGTGTGGCATGATTTGCTGTTTAGTTTGAGCGGGAGTTGTTAGTGTAATTGTGAATTAAAATAATTGATTTTGCAGTATCAGGAGCACTACAGCTCTGAGACACGCAGCAGAGCCTCGCCCGGCGGTGGTGTTGGCGGTGTTGGCGGTTACAATGGCAGCACCTCCACAGCTAGTCAAACATACCAAAATCAAGGTTCATTGCCACGTCACGGCGCTGGCGCGTATAACAATGGCACGCAGTCGCAGGCGCAGGCGCAGAATAACTCAAGTCTATCCGAATTGGATTCACTGTTGCAGGACCTAAGCAATGCACGTTACAATAATGGCTACGATAAGAAGGGTGTGTTCGCTTAGTGTTTGTTGTTTTACTTGTGAATATTTCAATTTAATGCTAAACTATCTTTTCAGAAGTCGAGATACCTGTCAATTATAGCACGCCTGTATCGAAGTATAATACCTATAATAGTTACGCTTCCGTTGAGGAACGTCCCACCGTGGACAGTCTGTTGAATGAGCTCGACAATGCGCATATCTATGCTGTGCCCAATGGGTAATTCAAAGCCTGCAATTCTTCTAAGTATTTTGTATAACTTTATATTTATTCTTCTCTTACAATAGCACCGCGCATAAATCACCCACGCCCGGACGCCACGTCACCATTACTGTGCGCGAAACAAAGACGGAGAAACTGGCAGGTCCTGAGGGTCCAGGTATGTGCTTTTTATAAATTAATATATGTATTCTATACGTACTTATTTGCATAATAATTCTTTTGCATTGCAGTTGGCACTATTGAGGAGAAAATAGTGCAGCAGAAAGATTCATTCACACCGAATCATGCGATTCCGCATTCGTCGTCCACATCGCAGCAGGTCTACACTTCGCAGGCGACCAAGGAACTGGATGATTTGATGGCTTCTTTGTCGGATTTCAAGGTAGGCAAAGTTTAGTTCTAGTCTGCAGATTTTCTAGCCGAAATTGCGTTGAAGTGAAGAATTAGCAAAAGTTGATTACATCTTTCTGAGCTCGTATTAATTTTTACAATGTTTTGTTGATTTTTAATTATTTAATTGGAGCGAAAGACAGACAATTACTAGAAAGTGTTGACAATATACGTACAAACAGATACATCGTATATGATTTTTATATCTATAGTTTTAGAGCGACTGACGCCTGAATATTTTTAAAGAAATTTGGTGCCAATTCTTTGTGTTTGTATCAGAAGATAAGCTCTTTTGATAAACACTTGTGTATTTTTTTCATTTCATTTCATTGAACCCAAAACTGTTAACTTTCATTTAGTTGAATCTATTTTTGACGATAAATTATAAGATATTAAGTATACTACGCTTTAAGTGCATCTGTCATTTTTAATCTCCTTCTGACAGGAGTCGGTTGGTTAATTTTTAAAGACTGTCATAGGAGTGTCTGTCGATTTTATGCCCTGTGATAGTGTTATAATTTTGAGCTGAATGGGCTTCTCGACTCAATTATTATGAGTATCATCGTGTCTAAGATATTTTCTCCTTTTTGGTGTAGCACTTTCAGCTCTCTTGCTGTTATGTTGGACTAAGCAACATAAAAAGTTGCACTTATGTTTATTTGCTTTAACTGCAAGAAGTCAGCATAGACTGCTGGGATGTTCTTGGCTTGTTGTCTGGATTTCAGGAATGTTGTTTATAAAAGTTTTTGTGTGTTTTTCTGACTTTATGCTCATCTTTAATGTGCGTTAAATGAGAAAAATAAAAATTGTTTTATGCAGCTGGCAATGATGCACTTCAAAGTCAATAATCTCTTATTTGAGCAAGAGTTGAATTGACTTTGTAGCAAACGCAACAAGAATTTTAGCTTCTCATAGGCTTTTTATTGCCTAATAAAACTCTTCATAAACTTGTGCGTTTAATAGTTCTTTAATGTCTGGAACCGTAGAAGTTTCATAAATTTGAGAGAGTGCATAAAGTTTTTATTACCTCAGGTGGAGTATGTAAAAACAAAATCACATAAGAAATCAAAAAGATATGTACAAAAAAAAAAACCGCCTTTTTATCAAAAATCAATTTTAAATTTAACGATTAAGACAGCATTTTGCATATAATAAACTGCTAATAATACGATTGAACAATAAAGCAATAGACAATTTCTTTATTATTCGTTGCGTTTATTAAAACGAAATTAAATAATCACATATTATATATTATTTCGTTGTAGTTTCAATGTATTATGGAATATGCCAGTAATTCCAAAAAGAATGTTTTCATTTCTTATTTCGTTAAAATATGCATATGCATAAACGAGAGAGACACAAAGATTCTATGCTTCAATGTGAGTTTTCATTAAATAAAATTAGTAGAATAACGTAAAGGCATTTTTTGTAACTCTACATATAATATAGCTTAAATCGGTGTATATACTCGAATATATATGAAAATCAAATTGGGTTTAGATGTTTGCGCAGGGCATTTCACAATTAATCAAGAATTGGAGGATTTCACATATCTTCTGCTGTTGATAATTGGTATTTTTTTCTATTTGGGCAACACCGGTTTGTCTGTTTAGTCAGCCGGCAAACGAAGAGATTTATATCCCTCTATCAAATATACCATATCTATACACCTACTAATTTTTCGTTCACTCTTTTCTTCAACAACAATTGTCATATTCAGGCCATTGGTATTCGAAGTGCCCAAAAAAGGACTCAAAAGCTCTCTTGTGGTTCCATATGTCTTCGTCTTCGAGCTTAAGCGTTCGATTGATTTTTATGCAATCCCATTTTAATAATTTTAGTCGAATTTTATATTTGATTATTAAGTAAAGAAGCAGTGACATGTTTGTATTTTATATTGTTATAGGTTGATTGTTTCCTGCTTATTGAGTAACAATAAACTTATTTAAAAGTTGGTCCCACCTTACAATGTAAAGAAATACTTCCAGTAGAGCATTCGAATCTTTCTACGGGTAATCCATATGAGTATGGCTATGAATGAAATGTACCGTTTCGTTTTGATTAAGGAGAAATATATTCTAGGTCTTGAATAAAATTTTAGCTTAGATAGCTTTTGCAGAATGCCGCCATCGGTGTGCGAACCTCAAGTCTTACCATCTTGAGTACTGATTTTAAATCCGAATAATTTCTTCTTCAACTTAGTTCAAATGTTCATGCATTGTATTTTTAGCATACACTTATAAATTACTTAGAACTGAGCATATAATTCAGAGGTGCGAATATACACAAAACTTACTTAAGATTAACCAAAATGCTAGCATAAATTTCCTTTTACTATTTCATGCACTTCGTTTAGAAAGATATGAAAGAAAATTGAGAAAAAGAAGAAAATGCTGCCGTGTTTTCGACAGCAGCTAAAGAAAACAAATGCAATCATTAGCTTTGCTGTTAGCGATTACTTGCTAAGCAATTCTTAATTATGCCAATTTTATGAGCGTTTTGTTTTCGCTTTGCTTTTCAAATTTTGTTTCCTGTTAGAAAGCTTTCATGCTTTTTTCAAACTTTGCTGAGGAAATTGTGTTTTTGTGTGACTTTTTGAAATCTTTTTTTCTGGTTTTTTTTTTTTTTGATTCTTAGCAAGTTCACAAAAAATGTTGTTTTTTTATCTCAAGTTGGCACACTTCGTGCTGTTACTGTCAAATGAATTTTCCTTTTTTTTCTTTTGTCGTTATTTGATTTTTGTTTTCTTGTTGTCGAAACCGAACTGCGAAGCCTTTTGCAGGCATACGCGACATTGTAATAATATGCAATCAAATAAACATATTTAACATTTCATTTTGTCGTCTGACGCATGACGCCAGAGCCAGAGCTGGGAAAACATCTTTAGCAACTCACTTATAGTCAGTCAGATTTAAATTAATTTTATTTATATCTTTTTTTGATGTTTCTAAAGCTTAATAGATGTGATGTGTCGTCTCTTTGAAACCCGCAACGAAATCTACATATTAATTTTTTTGCCATAAATTAGCCCATTTTTATTGTTATTTAAGAACTTTTATAGTTGACAATTCGTGCGATTTATTGCACACGGCGCGAACGCCCAGAAAAGCGCAAAATATTGCTAAAGAATTTTTCCAAAGCAAAAACACGCGCAAGCCTCGACAGAGACGAATTGTTGAAAAAATATCGATACAAATATTTGTTTATTGCAGATATTCTTCATTTGTTTTCTTGCGATTTTCATTTGCAATTTCTCATGGTTTCAGCTTGGTTATGGTTTTGGTTTTTTCATCTTCACTTGCTTGTGAAAGATAACGAATTGTTTTAAGACACATTCCAAAAGTTCTGTACTGCGCTCACGTCTCAGTACTGCGGCTGCCTGAACACAACTTTGACATTGTACATGACATACTCGAACAGATGTTCGATGAGCTGAAAACGGAATGGGAGCAGCCAAGCAGAATTTATTTATTTAGTACGTAATTAGCACAGACTCGAGCACTCAGTTGCTTAAACATTCGGTCAAGGCTGTTAAATGTACCAAAGCTGTTAATTGCTTCAGTGTCTTTTTGCTTTATTATGTCTTTTTTTGAGTCTTGTTTTCGTGCACGCGTTGATTTATTATTAGAGTTGTTTGTTGTTTTGCGTATCTTTGCTGTTATTGCGGATGATATTTGGCAAAATGGAGCACAAACAAATAAATGATCTTGCCGATGAACATTTGCGTATGGCACATGCTGTTCAAATTTTCAGCTTTTTTTGATTGTCATTGTAAGTTGAAGTCGCACAGCGTTGCTGCAAGCTTCTCTCATCTACAGCTGAACTGATATTTTCATAGATCGTCTGCTGTGGGAATGGGTATATTTGGCATGTTGATGACATAAGACGCTCACAGATTATGATCTGCGATTCTGTGAAGCTTCGATTTAAAAAGAAATTAAATGTAGACAAGTTTTGGACTCCACACTTTAAGTCAAGCTATTAATTTTATGTGTGTTACAGCTACAGAATGTTGAAATTGTTTATTTAAAACTGATAATATTCTGTGATTTAAAAAGTATCCGTAATATTTAATACCAGCAGCGAATTATCAAACTGTCTTCACAAAAAGTGTCGCCTGAAATGTCAACTTTCAAACACGTGTTCGTTTGACACAATCAGATTGGTGTTGCACATAATATGGGTATTAACTACGTCAAATAATTTTGAAATCTGCAAGATAATTGAATTTTGTAAATTAAGACTTCATCGTTTTGTATCTTAACAGGCCCAAATAAAAACTTTTCACATGATTTTATACATCGATTGCTTTTAAAAATAACGTTTACAGTGTCCTATTTAAAAAGAGAGATAACAAATTTTCTTCAATTAGTTGGTTTACGCATTAAAAATTAGAATGAATAATTTTTTAAATAAACCAAAAATTAATTAGAATGTCATTTATTCAATTATATTTCGCACGTTAATAATTGCGAATAACATTTTAACAGAAATATAAAATACACATGACATTGACTCTAAGGTCAGTTGTCGGCGGTATATATATTAAAATTAATTTAATCGTTTTTAAATTTCTTTCTCGATTGCCTGTACCTAAGGTCATTTACAAATAAAATTCATTGTGAATAAGAAAGCAAAATACGATACATACTATAATAAATACTTTTTATTACACATATAAGCAAAAAGGACATCTGCAGATTCGCATAGTAATCTATATTTTTAGATATTTAGTTTTTAATATGCAATATAATTCAACAAGATTTTTGCTTTCATTTCTTGAGCACACATTTTTTTATTGGCATTTTGTTAGAATCTTCAGTTAACAATGTCTAAAAGTTTTTTCAAATGGTAAACACCAGAATAAAATTTGAAACATTATAAAACGTTTGAAGTCAAATAAAAGTTCGACGTCCCTTTTACATAAATCCAGAGAGAACCGCCCATTTGCTCTGATATCGCCATTGTTAATATTTATAGAATAGATTTAGTGCCCGTATGTCATATATGATTATATGATCTTGCGTGTAGCGGATTTCGTTGCTTTTGGCATCTTTGCTTATTCACACCTGGTAGTCATTAAATTTGTATCGTGGATGTATAAGATTCTCGCTTATATATGTAATATGCTGTAAAAGCAGGCGTCAGACCCTATAAATATAGTGTACAGCCAACGTGTGTTGTCATACTGTTCTTCAAAGTTAAATCTAAATCAAAAGATGATTGGGCGCAATTTTTGCCCAGCTGGAGCATTTTTTCTCACACATAAAAATTAAATTTATAATATTAACATGAAGTTTTATGTTAGAGCCTTTGCTTGTATTTGGGGTAATAACAATTTATGTGTGGTGTCATGCTCCCTTGTCCAATTGGATTTTTATACTAAGCATAAACTGGTCTACTCATAAATGCAATATATATTATTTAAATCTTAAGCATAAAATATGCATTTTCTCTGAATGTATCTCACATTGTTTTATATAAATCATAGATATGCTTTATGTCACATTCCAAATTTCCCACTTTGAGCCAGTGTCGTCTGTTAGTGTGTCGGATAGAAATCAAATATGAAACAATTCATTGGAAATTCTTGCTCCTGTCAACTCTTCAATCTTTTTTGGTTAACAGACAAAAGACTCTAATGCAGATAATTCAGCTTATGCATGGTTTACCTAGAAAGATAATTACGTCCAATAGAAAAGGTCGAATTTCGATTTCAAGTTTATTCCATTGATTTTTGGCTGTTTTTCAATTTACTCCTATGATTCTTCTTTTTCTTTATTGGCACAACAACTCCAAGAAGTCAAGGGGTGGCTCTGCACTGTGATTAGTGTAAAATAGTTTGCAGAAATGATTAACAGGCACTAAATTTGATGTTTTTTATTAATTAAATCGAGATCTTGGGATAGTGTCACAGCAGACTATTGTAAGCTTTGGCTAAAACACGCACTTCACAAATATGTTTTACATTGTAACTCCCCTATGAAGTTACTAGAAAATGTCAGCCTATAAAAAATCTGCAGTTATTTGTTGCAAGATCTAAAATAAGCCAAAATCACATTTCATTGGAAATAATGTTGATGTAAATGGGATTTCTTTTTCAAAAATAAATGCTCAATTATTTGTTTCACACATATTTGCATACAATTATGAACCATATTAGTCTGTCATTAGGGTTTTAAATTTTTAATAATTATAACACTTTAATTATTTAAATGGCCCGAAGGCACAACCGCGACAGTTTTTTTTTGTTTTTGTTTTTACAAAACCCAAGCCAATGCAATTAAATTATAATACACACTTATTAGTTATATACAATAAATATGCTAAAGAGGAAAGAAATAATAAAACTGAAAGAAATTCGAAAGCAACGTTTGCCATGTGGCGTTGATTCTGGCGGCGCTTGATTTGCTTTTCAATGTCATTGACGACAAGTAGATGGGCGGCAGCATGAAAATCTGTTTTTTTTTTCTTTTCTTTTTTTTTTTTTTTGAAATCTGCACACGATGCTCTTAATCTACAAATTCGATAACTAAGTATGGCCTTTTCGCAATAATTTTTTTATTTGCACGGCGTGATTACACGCGTGCTCACGACTAACAAAAACTAACAGGCCTCAAGCCAAGTCAATTGTCCATGACTTCTAGGTATAATAATTATCATTATAATATTGCTGAAATGAACATTATGGCGTTGAGGATTAGTGAAATAAAAAAAAAAGCGTAAATAAATAAATAGAAATAAAATTTATTTAAGCATACAAAACGAAAAAAAAAAAGGAAAAAAATATATAAGAAAAACTAAGAAAAAAAAAAAGAAAGCAAAACATATATAAACAATATTGCACACGGCCACCAAAAAGTCGCCAGCACGAAATTGCCCCAAAAGCAGCGCTCACCCCCGCCTTTCCACAATCTTGCTAAAAATATAGTTTTTCATTGCAAATCATCTTCGTACGTAATCTATTTTGGTCCAAGTTTTATTTTCTTATTTGCTTTGCTTTCAGTTGCTTTATATATATTTTTTTAATATTTTTTATTTACATATATTTAAAAAGATATATATGTATTTTATTTTTTTCGAAGCCTTTTCATTGCCGCCAAATTAAAGCGTCCAGCAGCAGTTGCTGCACATCTTGTTCGCGCGCTCGTCGACCCCACCGCGCCCCACTCTGTTTGCCTATGCCCCTGGCCCAGCCTTTGCCCGTTTCTTCACACTCGCAATCTGTTGACTGTTGAGCTTATAACTTTTCCTATGCCATTCAACGATCTTCAATTGTTTACAGTTTATTCTTATTATGATGTGCGCATCCGCTTAGAAACTACTTCTAATTCGATTTCTTTTTTCTTCCTTGCACGCTTTTTTACACATGTGTGCACACACTATGCATGTGTGTTTTTGGTGACTGGCATTTCCTGTTCCTGTTCGTTATGCATTTCATTTCGATTTCTTGTCACAGAAGCGAATGTTTGTATAAGGTGTGCCTGCTTCGCATTTACCGCATCAAATAAGCCCAAAAGCACAACTTTCATTTGATAATTGCTGTTTTTTATTTTTGATGGGGAAATCCTGTTGCCTTCTCTTTCCATATGCAGTGCGGCATATTGTTTAAAAGTGGCAGTGGCTCACATGCTCAGCACAGGGCTGGATTTGCTTATATTGCAGGCATTTTGCCCAAATTTACACATCAATTCCAAAAATGGAAAAGAAAATTAAATGGCACCTTCCAGCGTTGTTTATGGTTGGTAGACTTTCAGTAGCTAAAGGTGAGGCATGCTGCATGGGGCACTTGTACCTGATTCATCCGGATAAGTCCATTGCTTTGACTGTTCCTTGGTCTCTGGTGGGCTGTGATGTGATCAGTAAGAAAAACTCGTTCGGATTGCGGTCAAAATTTCTTTTCTCATCTGTTTGAAAAGATTGTTCCGCCTTTGCGTCCATTTTCGATTTTCCTGCTTTGAATAGTGTGCACTTTAACTAAACTTTGGATAAGAAGTGTTATTGTTTTTTTTTCGGATTAAAATGGCATCTGCTATGTTGTAATACAAATGTAACAAGTTAATCATACATAAGGCGGGATTTGTATGCGAAAAAGATTATGCGTAGCAAAAGTTTGATGTGATTTTTTGGCCCTTTTTGATGATCGGCCTGAATAGGCGGCAATTGCTTGGCTACAGGTTAAGCATTGATAATCACGTATACATTCAATCATATGGCTGCTTGTTTGTATCTATGGCGTTTAATGTAAAGCTTTTTAGCGAATTTTCCACACAGAGACAGGCAGACAGACAGACAGACAGAGGAACGAAATACACTTTGCCAAAATAAAATTGAAAATTTATGTAGAAAATATTGAAATGGAAAACGCACACATACAATTGCTTTGTATTTTTGGCAATGAAAGCGGACTAGGCTTCTTACAACAACAATTACAAATACTAACAGCAACAATGACAACAACAATAAGTGAAAACAAGAACAAGCATGACAACAACACAAGTACAACAACATGAACTCGTACAAATACAAGAACGACAACAAGCAAACAGCAGCGTCGTGCGCAACGCGTTCATTATTATTATCAACATCTACAACAACAATAACAAACCAGCAACAACTGTAGACAACAAAAACAACAACAATATAAGCAACCGCGCGCACGTACATAGCCTTATACAATAGAATAGGATATATCAGATAAAGAAAACAACTTTTCAATATTCGGCAAAAGCCAAATAAAAAAAAAAGAAAAAAATTAAGAAAACTGAAAAGAAAAACGCGTACAGACATATAGTGGGACGGACATCTGGACAGACATCGCACACAGCAGACAGACAGACACGCTGGCAAGTTTTTCTCGAGCAGCGTGCATAAAATTATTTTCAGTACGAGAACTCACATCAAACGCTTTGGTTCGACTTGTCTAAGGTGGGAGAACGCGAATAAAATTGAAAAACACAGTAACGACAAATAAAATAAAAAAAAAGAAAAATTGAAAAGCAGAAAATATAGGAATACATTTAGCGGTACACTTTTCATTAAAGAAAAGCAAACGCAAATTAATGTAAACTGCAAATAGAATTTTGAAATTTTTGACAATATTTTGGCAAAAGTTGCAATGAAATTTTTGGAAAAATTGTTAATTGGAATATTTTTTTGCATTTTTCTTTTGTGCATTTTTTACAGGTCAGCAACGGGACATCAACCACTGGCAATAATCATCATCACCATCAGCAAGCAACGGTCACCGACTACGCCAAACCGAACAAAGGTGTCTCACATCTGACGCAAACGATAACCGAGACAACAATTGTCGAAGAGGACAATCGCATACAGCCGGAGGATCAGTTGGATTCTATGCTTGGTAATCTACAAGCGAACATGAGTCGTCAAGGAGTCAACACTGTGCAGAAGGGCTGCTGCAATGCCTGTGAGAAGCCAATTGTCGGTCAAGTGATCACCGCATTGGGCAAGACCTGGCATCCGGAGCATTTCACATGCAACCATTGCAATCAGGAACTGGGCACGCGCAACTTCTTCGAACGCGACGGCTTCCCATATTGTGAACCCGATTACCATAATCTGTTCAGTCCACGCTGTGCCTACTGTAATGGCGCCATTCTGGATGTAAAGAAAAATCAACAATTTTATTGCTTATGACATCTGCATAATTTTCCTTTTTTTTCCTTCTTTTTCTCCCGCTCGTCTTTCCTTCTATTTTGACTTTGCCATAGAAATGCGTGACTGCGCTGGACAAGACCTGGCATACGGAGCACTTCTTCTGCGCTCAGTGCGGCCAACAATTCGGCGAGGATGGCTTCCATGAGCGTGACGGCAAGCCATACTGTCGCAATGACTACTTTGAGATGTTCGCACCAAAGTGCAATGGCTGCAATCGCGCCATCATGGAGAACTACATCTCCGCCTTGAACTCACAATGGCATCCCGATTGCTTTGTCTGCAGGGTAAGTTGCCATTTTGTCTCACTGTTTACTCTGGCTGAGCTGGCATATGTTAGCTGATTTGGATATGACATGTCATTTGGGCATGACAGCATACTAAAGTTTTATTATTGAGCTAATTAATCTCAATGCTGTCTTAGTTCTTTGACACATGTTCCAACCAAATCGCCTCGCCACACCAGAGCTTCTATTATAATATTTATTTTATATGCAGGCCTTATAAACACGATGATCATGTTTTCATTTCACTTTTTTGTATTACAAAAAAAAAAAAAAAAAAAAAAAAACTTCTAGGATTGCAAGAAAGCTGTGCGCGGCAAATCTTTCTATGCCATGGAAGGCAAACCCGTTTGTCCAAATTGTGTGGGCGTTGACGAGGAAGAATAAACCAAAATAGAATGTTTTTTTAAATACCATACATCATAAAAAAAAAGCAAAACACAACAACAACCACCAACACAACAACAACAGCAAAATCAACTAAACTGAAAACTAAACAAAAATCAGCAACTAAAGTCAGAAAAGAAAAAATACAAAAAAAAAAAAAAAAATAAAACCCCAAATACAAATGCAGAGGAAAGCTTATTTAGCTTTATATTCAACAATAAAAAAAATCACACAGACACAGACAGACCGACATGCTACACAGTAAAAAATCGCGTTTTATATAGCTATAGCATTTTCAGTTATAGCTATATAGAAGACATAGCTAATATGAGCATAGTGAGCAGCTAAGCACAGCAAAGTGTTGCCTTGCCCATAAGATAGATACATTTGTATCTTATGCGAGCACATTTATTTGTTCTTTCTTAACCAACAAACACAATTTTCTATTCAAAATTCTATGTCAGACTATTTTTGTTTGCAAAAAAAATTTCACTTTTATTTTATTTTTGATGTGTACTATGCTGTGCTGCGCTACTAAGTGCGTATGACAATAGATTTAATACGACAAAGTAAAAGCAACAAAAGAAAACAAAAAAAAATTAAAAAATACTGCAAAATATTGAAAAATGTTATACTAAGCGCAACAGCTGTCAGGTGCTGCCTTGTCCCTTAAAAAAAGAAGAAGAAGAAGAAAAACAAAAGTGCGCTGCATTGCAGCTGTGTCCAGCCAAAAGCTGAGACACGCTGGCTTTGCATGGCGCACTGGCTAATGGTCTGTTATGTTGCCCCTGTCACAAGAAGCCCCCCAAAAAAGCAATACCCGCACCCGGCAGCGCGCGGTCTGTAGTTAAAGTAAAAGTACTAACCATACAGTGCAAGCAAAAATTAGGTCGGCGCTTAACTTTTTATAATAATTAGGTTAAGTCTTTAGGTATTTATGAAACAATATTGTAATTTGTTTTTGTAAATAAAGTAATAAGAAAAAAAATTATTTAAAAAAAAAAAACATAAAAAAACATTTTAAAATAAAAACTAAAAAAAAAAAATAAATAGAAAAAAAAAAACAAAAACACACACAAAATGAAATCACACTTAACCAGTAATTTTGGTTAGTCGCCATTTTTTTTTTGTTGCCTGCGGCAAACGGCAACCGCTGCGCATTGGCAAGGTCGCCATTTTATTGTGGCATGACCTTGACTTGCGGCTAGTTGCGGCATGTTGACACTGTTTATGTTTCTAAATATGAGCCTTGAACTTGTCAATGTGTCCGTGTGCGTGCGTGTATGTGTGTGTGTGTGTTTTGTTTTCCGTGCTGGCATTGCACGGACACCCAGCCCAACTTTTGTTGTACCCCAAAGCAGTCAAAAACTTTTTACAATATTGTTTCCAATTATTTAATGTCCAAATGCGCACATGAAACTTATAAAACTGCCCCCGCACGCTTTTGCTTGCCATAGCTTAGTTCCAAAATCGCGCATAACTACAATCATACAGTCGTACAGTCGTGCCACTATTTGTGCTGCTGACGTTCTGTTTAGATTTATTGCCATGTTGTATATTTATTTCATTATTCTGCGCTGATTATTTGTGCGCGCTAATCGCAAGTTCTGAATTCTTCTAACGGTTTATGGGTTTCACTTTGATTTGTTTTGGTTCGTTGTATCGCATTATTTATGGTTTTTTAATTAAAGGTAATGAGTAATTTATTGTAATATGGGCCGCGTCTGCTGCTTTAACAGCGCAGTCGCCTCATTTGCACGTTGGGTGGTTCTAGTGGGCGCAAATATTTCCTTAAATAGTTGAGTGATCTTGTTTGCTTTTACGCCGCCGGGCAAAATGGTTCGTTATAACCGAAGTTCGTTATAACCGGGTTCGTTATAAGCGAAATATTAAGAAATATTATTATTATTAATTATTAAGAATTAATTTATTTGAATTTTTCTGCATAATGTGTTACTTTATAATCTGAAGGTTGGATCACATATCCATATCCATTATGTGTTAGGTATTTGCCATACACAAAGGACTTGCTACGAGTAAAAATGTAGTTTATATCCTTTTCGTTTTTATTTATTTTTTGTTCGAGATGTAGCTTGAATATGTAGCCCGAGCTATAAGAATAATGTTCTTGTTGTCTATATGTAGTCTAGGACAGCACTTTATATGTATCAAGGGAATCTCTTCCACATTATTGATATTTGTGTGGCTATAAAAAATAAAGAACTCCTGCCTTACGTCGAATTTGAACACGAGCTGTTTTTGTTAAGAAAATATTTCTTTGTGTTCGGCAGAACTTGTGCATCAAAGTTGAACACATTAATTCAGTGTCACGGCGATGGCAATGATCTAATCTGTTGTTATCGATCCGTGCAAGATCCTGATTTCATAGCCTTGATTTTTATGCTGCCCAGTTAGGTCAGAATGCCTAATATTTCAATTATCTCAATCTATTGTTCTCAGGGCTTTGTTGGCATACCCTGTTGATTGTGTAGAGCATACATTTTGATGACAATAACTGAGCGTTTGAGATTTTATAGCATGAATTTATACTTTTACGACGTTCGTCGCAGCCGCTTGTTGCCAAAAAGCCGGCAAATTATAATTTGCGCTTACTTTGTAGCTGTCTGATGTGGTTACTTATGTTTTTCTTTTCGCTTTTGTGATTTCTTGTATTTTGAATTGCTGCCAAAAGTGTGCGCAGATATTATTATTTTAGCCGAAAATCATTTTCCAAACAACGCCGTCAACAAGAGTTTCAAATAAAATCCCAATGCCGAAATGTGCAAAATTCACAAGACACATGCATAAATATTTTCTACACATATTTGTTTTCTTTCCTCTTTTTTTTTTCTTTTTTTGCGTATTTACAATTTCAATTTCAAATTCAATTAAATGCAGCCAAAGAGACAAACGAAGCTCAAAATTGTTTGAAATATAAAATTTCTTTTTGAACGGCGTTTTTCTTTTCAATAAATTTCCCAACTGCACAGTGTAACATTGACTTAGTAGTACTTAGCAGTACAGTGGGTAGACGCTTGCACATTGAATAGCTCACTTAATATCATAAGTGCCATTTAAAAGCTTTTCTGTTTGCAAGGATCTCCGTGTATATTTTACTGTTTAAAAAATTGTTCCGCTTCAGACTTTGTGTATAGAGTCACATAAAAACTGTTAAATATTAAAATCAGCTCAAATGGCAGTAAATTCATATTCACTTTGGTAACACATTTTCAAGCCAATTTCGTAATATTGAATATTACATTAGGAACTCGCTAATCCGGCTCAATTAAATCCGGGGTCAATCGGGACTATGAGGTAATTTTCTTTAACTCTGTTTGGATTACAGTATGATTTTTTGAGCTGATCTGGATTAGGGAGTATCCAGATTAACGAGTTTACTAAGATCTTTTCCTCCCTTTTATTATAAGTTTCACTGTGCCTGCACAAACATGAACTTTAAGACGTCGCAGTGTCTTCTAATTTGTTTGCGAAAACAAAAAGTTATCACTTCTGTAAATTTTTCTTTTGTAAAGAGGAATATTTTAAATAATAATAAAAAAAAAAACCAAAAACTTGTAATTAGTTAACGCTGGCAGCATACGAGGCGTAAAATTTGGTATCTCGTTTGACGCTTGTCAATCTGTCAATTCTGCACCGTGCACATGTCGCCTATGACAATTCGTGCTTTGCATTTCATGTTGTGAACATGCACGAACATTTTGTCAAAAATTTATTAAAATAATTTTTATAATATGCACTTAAACGCAATTGCTAGACAATATATTTTAAAGTTAAGAAGAAGAAAAATAGTCACACACCTATGCCTGGTGCTCGTCAGTTCTCATCCGTTCTATTTGTTCACTACACGGTCTGTGGCTATTAATTTATGACCAAACTCGTAATTAGCATGGTACGCTGCCAAAAACTGCCGCCATGAAAATCAGTTTTTAGGCGAAAGCCGATTTTGATCACTTTCATTATTTTTGGGGAATAATTATTTTACTGTGCCAGATCTTTCGTGCGACTTTAAGGCAGTCAAATTAATTACTGCTGGGGTATCTATAAAAGAAGATTTCTGTTCGATTTTGTTTGTTGTCAAAATAAATATTTATTTCGCTTTTAGTGTAATTTAGTGGATCTAAATTTCTGACATGTGTTTCTTCTGCAATACCGACTGGCACAGATTTACAGTTTAGCACATGTTATTTATAATAAAATGTTTTACATATAATTTTGAACAATATAGGGAAGTAGGGAATGGATTTTGCTAAAGTTTATTAACAAAAAATATGACGGTTTTTCTGCTAATATTAGATATAAGACCCCTGCGCCCATAAAATCATTTACAACATGTTTAATATCTTTGTTTATTTCTTCGATCTTTATAAGGAAATAGTTTAACTCTAGACCAACCCCAATAGATCTAGTGCCATTTGCTGTGCTTTAGAAAAGATGATATCCAAAATATTTGTTAAAAAAGCAATATTGAAAAACTTTGTTAAAAATATTTAAGAAATATCTAATCATTTAAATTATTATTATTGTTTTTTTTTTTTAGGACTGCCGACAGCCTTTCCAGGGCGGTTCATTTTTCGACCACGAGGGTTTACCGTACTGTGAGACCCATTACCATGCCAAACGTGGCTCGCTCTGTGCCGGCTGCTCGAAGCCCATAACCGGTCGCTGCATAACTGCAATGTTCAAGAAATTCCATCCGGAGCATTTCGTGTGCGCATTCTGCCTGAAGCAGCTGAACAAGGGCACGTTCAAGGAGCAAAACGATAAGCCTTATTGCCACACTTGCTTCGAGAAAGTCTTCGGCTAAGCAGCAGATACTACAGAAATCAATCACTATGCGCTCAACACTATAAACAATTTTACATACTAAAATAAGTCGAATTTTTTTGAAATATTATTTTGCAAAATCTATGCAAACTATCAAAGCAAAGCACCGAGTCAGACTATTTTAAACTAAAACAAACAAATAGACAAAATAAAAGGAAAAGTTAACGTAATTAAATATACAATATTTGTTGCCGCCATTTTAATTAATTTAATTTTATTTTATTTTTTTATCATTTCTGTACACGATTCCATTTTGTGCCAAGTTAAGAAGTGCGTATCATTGAAACGACTGTCAGATATTTTTATACATAGTATATATATTTTAAAAGAAGAAGAGACAAACGACACATAAGCAGCGAGATACCCACTTGTTTAATGCTTAATCAAAGTAATTAATTAGTTTTTGTTCGTCCACATTGTACATTGTTAAATCAATTTGTATTTAGCTTAACCATGTTTCTTCAGTTGAGCGTTGTTTTAGTAAATTAAGTTTATATAAACAAAAACAAAACAAAACAAAAGAAAAACAACGCCACAATGTTATTTGAAAATTGCATTTTAATGCGTTCGACGTAAATTGTTTCGATTTTAGATTTTGTCTAACCTATAAACTTTGTAAATTACACAAGCAAATTTTTTATGAAAAATTATAATTGCAATAATTAACACGATTTTTGATAAATAAAAATTATGAAAAACATGCAAGCTGTTTTTGCTCTTTTTCAGTTTTCAGCTGAGCACAAAGCTAGTTTTCTATTTAAAACAACTCATTGACACAGAAGTCACTTCAAGCAGCAAAACCTCTTCGATACCATGACAACCGTGATGCGAATGGTAAATTTTCAAGCAGAATGTGTTGCATACTTTTAGGTTGCGTGTGTAGAGTAGCGGCGAAAAAAAGTTGTTTTCAGTGTGCTTGTTTGAGTTTTTAGTTGAATGTCTTGTTAAATTAGATTAAATATATAAAAGAATTTTTTAGATAACCATTTCAATATGGGCCATGAAAATATATCTGAAACTATTCAATATGCACTTGATCCTTTTTCCACGCGGTTTTCTTTAAATAGACCGCTTTAGCAGTTTCAGTTTTTACGCGATATTTTTTTGGTCCCAGTATCAGTAGCTGAGGCTAGCATATGGTTATCATTTATGATTGAGAGATCAATGTACATTATACCTATAATATTATATATCTGGGCTTAGAGTATTTTTCATTAACGAGAAAGTATGGAATTCATATATTCAAGATATTTAAAACCTGAAACGTCAAACCTTTGGGGAATGTTCTTTTTCCTATCGTTACTCTATATTTACAAAGTCATCGTATAGCATTATATACCTAGATCAACGGATGTCTAGTTCCCCAAGTTCCTATTTATGCAAACTATTTATCTGTTACTCTAGTTATCAAAGTGAGCAGCAACCGATACAACGTGATTCGTTCTTGAAATTCGTCTCGGCTCTCCATTTGAGATTTTTGACCACAGAGAATTGTTTTGGTGAGATGAAATTTTCTCTGAAACTATTCCCTGAATGTTTGCCGAATGCCGCAAAAGTGAGATGGTCACACTACTTATACTGTATACAGTACGACGTCTGTATAAGAGTAATCTACGAATAGAAGAGTGGAACAGCTTACTCTCGTTTATTTGGCACGTTATCCAAAAAAAATTTTGCCGGTTGCCGGTTGTTGCAAAACAACAACAACGACTTGAGCTTCTGATATTGAAAAAAAAAAAAATCTGATGAAGAGAGATGTCTGATCGACGTTAAAAAATTTCTGTTGGCATTGAAAAAATTTAAGTAAAATTATGGCATACACTACATTATATCGTTGCGTCTGTTGATTGTGTCTAGCATTTGTTTTGCATGTTATCTGTGTTTAGAAAGATGTATGGGATGTTGGGTAATTGTCTACTCTATAAGTGGATTGTCATTAAGCATAAACTGGAATAAATAAAATTGTAACTATTTTTATAAATTTTTTATATAACCTATATAACGACTGATTAAAGGACGAAAGCAAAGTCTCTTCTTCATTATGGCCTATATATAATATGTATGCACAATATATACAACCAATTAAAAACTTTTTAAATAACTAAACTCATATACATATGTATAACAATATATCTATGGTATTCATCGAAGGAACGGCTCGCCAGCCAAAATCACCCGCATGTTTGAATGGTAACTAATTTTTAATTTAAGTAGAAATTTGAAGCTAAGCAGTGGGTGGAAACACAATCTATTTAAATATTTAAGACTCAAGAATCGATATATTTAATTACCTGATAATTTGCATTTGAAACCCCACCCTCACGTTGAGCTTCTTGCGTGAGTAAAGCGTATAAATACTTCGCCCAAATCGATGTCAGTTTCGTTTTTATTCTATTCTGGTTTCTGCTGCTTGTTTTTTCATTAGCTAACTCATGCGCTTGTATATGTTTTCTATGCCTGTTTCTATATTGTCGTTTCGTTTTTCGTAGCACACTTCTCACGGCTCTGAGCCAATATGCTCGCCCTTTTCACGAGCAACGCGGCGGCGGCAACTATTACTTTTGTTGCTTCTTCTTCTCGTTGTTGTTGTTGTTGTTACACTTTGCTTTGCGCCGTTGGCATTACTCATTTTCCACCGGCTCGAAGCTTTGCACTCAGTTATGAATTTCAGTTGCTCTCCGTTTGCCGTCGTTGCCGGTTGCTGTGCTACGTGGTTTAACGAGTTTTCGTAAGTTTCTGCACGTTTTTCGAATTTGATTTTGCTTACGGTTTTATTTCTATTGTTGTTGCTGTGCTTTTTGTTGGTATTTTTGTATAGTTTTGCATTAAATTCCAATTCATTTGTTGCGCCTTTTGTTTAATCATTTTAATACAGTAAAATCATTTTCGTGCGCGTGTTCGACTGCGTGTGCTCTGTGTTGTGTGCCCGTTTCTGTTTATGGGGGCGCATTTTTCCTCAATAAAACTTTTGTGTTAGTTCCGTTTTTGTATGGAAAAAAACCTATTATTTTTCTGTAGACTGCTAAACTAATAAGTTTTTTATATGCAGTTTTAAATTAAATGAAATTTAAACAAAAATTAAAAGGCAAAGCATAAAAAGTATTACTCACTGTGGGCGTATGCAACAGAGGAAACGTAGAAATTGTGTAGAAAACAAATTATAGAATAAAAGCAATAAACAAAACTACAGCTGTACGTAACAACAACAACATAACAAACAACATAAGAAGGTACGAACGCTTATAACTTTTATAAAGCTTAATACAAAATATAAGAAGAAGTAGAAGAAGAAGAAGAAGAATTATAAAAAAAGCGCATGACACGTTAGAATTTTTTAACGCTCAGCACTAAAAGGTAACATCATAAGTTTTACTCGCTGGCACACATACCAAAAGCCAGACGCAAAGCAATGGCAAATGAGCCGGTTTATGCCGCTAACTTGTTGCAGACGGCCCCACTGGGCTGACGTGCATTTACTTTGTTGTTGTTGCGGTTGTTGTAGTGTGTACATACTTTGTTGTTGTTGTTGTTGTTGTGCTGTTATGCTGTTATGCATCGAAGCGAAAGTGATGTAATCCAGATAGAAGAAAAATATGTTTAGCAAGCAAAAATATGTTTTGCATAAACAACACGATGTTCAATTAACTCAAACCCCGATAAACATAAATTTAAGTTTTTATGAAACTTGACATTGAAATAATCAAAGTCAAGGATTAGACTAAAAATGGAAAATTTGGAGATACTGCATTACTGCCCACATTATTTAATTGAATTTCCTATATTTCTTTTTGACTTCTATTAGTTCCCCAATAATATTCCCTAAAATTGATTTTCGATAGTAGCGTCAGTTATTTCAATCTCATAAGTAACAATTAAGGGTTTTTCTTTCCCTTCAGTAAAAACTGAGAAGCCCTGCGTTGTCTATCTATACCATGATTTACTGTCGAACAAGGACTAAAGCCAAACCAATACAAAGAGTACAAGAAAATGCTCACACATTGTGTCCAATAGTTTTTTTTAGTTTTCCGCCTGACGCAGGACAGTCATTCTAAGGTTCAGGCTTGCACCCGCATATAAATATCTTCTTGCTCAGTCATTTACGCTTCAGAGTACGGCAAGAATGCATGAAGTCATGCCTATGACGTTTGTGTGTGCCTACGTGCCCATCGTCAGTAAGTGTGACTACGGGTGCGGGCACATACTGGACTCACAACAACAACAACAAGAAAACCGAAAATAATTCAATAAACGAATTACACACAATTAAGAAACGCCAACCCCCCGACAACACAAATGTGTATACCACAAGAAAGTGTCACTAAGCAGCGTTCAGACATGAAATTTATGAGTTGAGCTGCTTATAAGTGTTACCTGGCTCATTTGCGACATCACGTGTGTGCAAAGAGAGGAGATGTGAAATAGTTGGGCAAGTGCTGTGACTTCTTTCTTTCCTTTGCATAAGTATCTCGACCGTAACAGTATGTGAAGCAAGTATTCAGCCAGCTTCAAGAATTTAGAATTTAGAACTATAAAAGGGCCTAAACACTTAAGAGTTTTTGTGCCTACAAACACAAATTAAATGCATACATGCATAATTAAAAAGAAACTCTATAAATTGGTTATATATTATTTTTGCAAACGATTCAAATTGACCTGTCTGAACGTTGCTTTAAATAAACGTCGTACATCTTCGTAATTTATGCACAGTCAGTGGTCAATTATAGCAGTTGCTGTTCTTTTTTATTATATGCATACTTTTTATTGTACTCGCGCTTATTGAATTTCTGCGTCTATTCACTCGCACTTGTGGTGGGGTTTGTGCGTCTGTGTGCAGCATTTTTGGAGTGCACAGTTAATGATGTTTATGAAGTTCATTTATTTGTGAATGAAATGCTTTGTGTGTGCAGCCAATTTTTACTTTAAATTAATGTGTTATTGTCATTGCTGTTGCTATTGTTGTTGTCAACTTTGTCGATGTCGCTGCTTTGTAGAAATGCTTATAAATATGAAATTGTGGCTAATTCATACAATGCAATGCATATCACGCAGTCGCATATTTGCAGACGCTGACTTCAAAATAAAAAACCGTTTATTGTTGCAAATATGTTGACTAGTTATTTGCTTCATTGAACTGGACATATTAATTACGCTTTATTTATTTATTTATTTGTAATTTACGGTACACTACAAAGTTATTTGCATGCTTTTATTTGCTTCTACTGGCCAAGTCTCTTTTTCAGCTTTTCGAGAATATCTAAATTCTGGTTTTTTTAATTTTTTAGTATATTTGTCTAATGGCTTCAATTCTGGCGTTATTGCTATTGTAATTGTGTAAACGGACAGTGCGACAGTAGTTCATCGTCTATCGAGTTCCATACTCCTGCGAGTTGCCTCAAAAGAGTAGAGAGGAGCATGAATACCCACTAATGTGTTCACAGCTCTGGTGTCTGTTGCGCTGATCAATGGAGAACTACAAAGCAACATAGAACACTTTTGCCACAATGTCTGCATAAAGATTGATAGCACATTATTTTGAACAGATCCTAGGCAGTGCTTATGTCTTATCAGGTGCACAAATGGTGGCGTGAACTGGAAGCTCTAAAATCAATTACCATTTAAAATATAAACAGCAAGAAGTATGATAACATACAAAGTATGGTATGTTTGCACAGTGAAAGCTAATGAAGGCGAACACTCACACATCCAGGATTTTTGTCCATCAATGGGAGATGTCCGCTTAGGAGACTATTTGCGAGTAGAGAACAAAACTTTTTAAACTTTAAAATTTTTAAACATTGACGGGGGATGTTCGCGAGTAGAGCTTTCACTGTACACACACATATATAATAATATTAAGTATGGATTATTTACAGTATAAGACTTATTAGAAGAGTGCACAAATGCTAATTAAAAAGCATAGGGGGTGGAATCAAACTAACATTTTCAAGGTCAACGAAATCACGACCACATTTTTAGCTGAGTTAAACTACACCACAATCACGATTATGTGCCTCCACATTTTTTTTTTTCAATTTTTTTTTACGGCAACGCGGCGAATACAACAGAAAAGTTGTCGCCGGAAATTTCTGTTAATCGTTTTTCTACTTCAGTTATGTTATGTTTTCTTGTTTATTATTATTTGTTTTTTTTTTTTTTTTGTTTTGAACGTTTACTAATTGCGATAAGCAGGCACAACGACAAGCGTTTTTTGGAATTACTAATGCGAAAATGATTGTTTCTTGTTTTTTTTTTCTGCTTTGCGTTGCACTTGTGTTGTGTTAAAAATCAAAACAATTTAATGGCACGGATAGAAATAGTGGGTGTGCATTTAATGTGTGTGTGTGTATGTAGCGACATGATGCACAAACATATGTGTGCAGGCGAATTACCGACTCTAATATTGCCCGTTTGTCCCGATCCATAAAAATAAACATTTAACTTTTTGTTATTGCATTTGGTATATTTGGCTAGCTGAATACCAAATCGCCTCCAAAACGCTACAATGCGCAACAGTCATTGTTTGTCAAAATATTAAATAAGCAAACACACTGCTAAATATCAATAAATATTTAAACAAAAACAACGATGGTTTACTTTTAATGAATGCATTTTTAACTAATTCATAAATTCAGCGCGCTTTAAAAGGAATCATAAATATTTTATTGTGTGAAAACCAATATGTTCGAGATACAGTTTTAGCAGCGCAGTTTGCAGTTTGGGCGCCATTGCTGATTACATGATGCCGTGTTTTTAAGTTCAGTGCGAATGTTCACCAAAGTGGGACTTGACCGTCACACGCACGCGATATGATTTTATCAGGCGTGCAGTTAAATTAGGACAAATATTGTAAAATTTGCTTTAGGTATAAACGACTATAAACAAAGCATTTTTTATGTACACAAATATTTGCTCATTGACAAATAAACTCATAAAGAAAGAAATAAATAACAGAATTATTAAGGAAACAAATGCACATTATTAAATTAATTGAAGTTATATAAAAATACCAGTAATTTGATCTGTAAATGGCTGCCTTAATTGAGAAATGCACCAATACGTAAGTTATTGTGTAGAAGTTGTGCGTTTGGCTCTACGAATCTCGGAAATATAAAGAATGGCGATTTGTATATTTACTTCTTTCTTTTTTATAATATTCGTTCTCATAAACTGAATAACTCATTTTATGATTTTTTATAAGTAATGCGATACCAAGGTTACTGACATTGATTTTTTATATGACAAAGCCATGTGTTGGCTTAGATCATGTTTTTCTTTTCAACTCGGGAATGACTATACTTAATAGAAACCGCGTTGCCGCGAATGCCAAATGGTTTCGCAAAGTGTAGTTTTTATTTTGGCAGAAATAATTTACTTTCAGTTTTATTAAAAATTTTAGAGCTACGAGGAAAAGCAACGCTCCATCAGCTTCGCTTCGCTTTTCTTTGCTGACTTAGTAACTCATATTGTGTAACAGCGTGTTTATCTTAAAAAATGTCGTGTGATTTGTTATGGCACATTTATTTTTAATATTTTCATTTATGTAAATGTCGCGATTGCATTTTTTCAAAAAATATCACACATCGTTGCCAACAACGTAACTGGATAATGATTGTTAGTTACTTTTGTTTTTATTGTTAAATTTATTTTATTGTTTGACGTATGTAGCTTGATTTGCAATCAGTCTCGTGTTAACAATAATGAAATCATGTGATTGTGTTAATAACAAAAATATTATTGCAGGTGGGAAAAATCATAAAAGAAAGCCAGAGATAATTGAACATAATGTATGAAATATATTTGAATTTAACAAGGAACTATTAGAATTTCATTGGGGTGGTTTACGAATAGACTTATGACATGATTTGGCATTCTTCATCATTCCAATTAATTTAATTTGGTTCTGAGTTCGTCAGCATCTTGACATATGCCTATCAATCTTTGCTATTCGTATGAATGGAAATGCGTGTGAATGAAAATAAAGACATTAAATGTCAAAGTATTAGATGATTTATATGGCTTATATAATCTATACACGTACAAACGTCAAGGTAGTGACAGTTCTGTCCAATTTCATTCAACATAACCTAACCCAATTCAAGTTTCTTTGAACTAACGATAAGATAGCATTGCGGTTATCTAATAACTTTGTTTGTGAATCGTCTCTGATTTGTTAG
Organism: Stegana nigrithorax; assembly: GCA_037044495.1. Classification (NCBI taxonomy): domain Eukaryota; kingdom Metazoa; phylum Arthropoda; class Insecta; order Diptera; family Drosophilidae; genus Stegana; species Stegana nigrithorax. The sequence continues at coordinate 478,643 of JBAMBQ010005352.1, read as the reverse complement.
TATTATAGCTGTATCTGTATTATTTTGGCATTATATGACTTAAGTGTGCCTTTTGACTAGTTGAAAGTTTTATTATAACATAATGAATATTATCGTTTAACTGTAGTGTTTGTAAATAGTTATAAAATCCTACTCGATTAGTTTTATTTGCTATTAAATTTTTGATAATTTTCAATTCAAGCATAGCGTGCTTTCATTTCCTTATCTGTTGTTTTTTCTAAGCTGCAGTTGACTTTATCTATTGTTTGTATTTGCTTTTATAGTTTCAATTAAAAACTTAATTATGCAGTGCCACGATTTACCGCGCAAAGTCTTATCTAAAACCTTGCACTTGATTAACACTTCTGGCCAACTCTTGCACGCTGACTCATATTTGCTAAATCGTGTAGTTTCAGCTTGCATATGTGGTGCTCTTCTATTGGGTTTTCACATTTCTTATAAGTTTAACAAAATATTTGTACAGCAGCGCAAATATCGCAGTGTAGTGTAAATTATAGACAGTCGGCATGAGGCTGTTGCCTTGCTACATGGCTGTGCTCTGAATGCTTTCATCACATTCTGCATGGATTTAGATCCATCCATTTTATTTTTTATTTTTAACATTTTTTATAATTTATCTTTACGATTTCATGCATTCATGTGAATTGTGCTAATTATCGTTAATTAACTGTCGTCTAATTTTATTTGTGAAACGTATGTTGTGGCTTGGACTGGCTGGAGTTGACAAATTTGCTTTTTTTAATGGATTGGATGTCTAGCTTGCATTGAGGTCGGTTAAAACGATTATTAAACCCTGCAATGTAGAATTTTGCATACATGGTTGAGTGGTGACACTATAAACATTATAACATCGGATACTTTAGACAATGCTTGTGGAATATATCATAATTTGTCTAGACACTCTTCAGCCATTTTTGCCTTAGATAAGGGAACTCAAATAATTTTAATGTAATATTTATTTTGTAATAGATAACTTAATCAACGTCCAAAGGTTCGGCTCAAGTGTTTGCTGAAGTCAAGATTGGTTTTTATTTAGTGAAACTGAGTGCAAGTAGAATTGAAGCACATTGTTCTACAAGAGTTAAAATTATGAGATTGCTGGTTATTCTCTTCACGGGGTGTCATTCTAGCATAAAATTATCATGAAACCTCCGTGGTATGTTGCAATGCCAATAGTGGAGAATCTTCAAGTTCCTCGTCGAGCAAACAATAAATAGGATCTTGTTCCTGTCTGACCAGTTCCGCGCCCAAATTGCTCCAGAACGGACGGCAGCAGTTCTTCCACTGCCTCAAATTATAGAAGGCACAGTAACGTTCATGTGAGCACTTCAGCATTTCCATGTAGAGCGGTGTGATCTCGTCAGCCTTTAGCTTGGCCATCAGGTACACGGCCTTCTTCTTGCTATGCAAGTCGTTCGTGTCGATGTAGATCTTCTTCGCCTGCTCGTAGCACCTCTTGGCAATGCTGGTCATTTGATTATCCTTTGCGTAGATTTTGCCCAAACTGAAAAGCGTTTCAGCCTCGAGCGTGCGGTGCGAGTAGATCTGACAGAGACGCAGTGCCTTGCGTAAATTTGTAATCGCGTCGCCGAATTTTTCAAAACTGCAAGTGACATGATTTAACTGAATGGTTCAGAGCCATGCCTACATACCTATTTTTAATTTGGCCCATATACGTGTAGAACTGTATATTGATTTTAACGAATGAGTAATCAGTTCGCTTTAAAATGTCCGCTTGAATTTGCTTTAATGTACGATGAGCTGCACTGAAATCCGAGTTCTCCATCTGGAAGTAGGCGCGAGCCAAGAAGGCTTTGCAAAAGAGCGCCAAGTTCTTTTCGCGGCCGACTGTTGTTTAGGTGTTTGTTGAGGTTAGCCATCAGTAGTCAGTCTATAAATGAGACGCACCTACCTTCTGCCACCACAATTGTGGCCTTCGTGGCCAACTCGACCGCCTTTTCGACTTGATTGCGCACCACCTGATGGCCGTAGTCGAGCATGACTTGTGCCAGTTTTAATGCCACAACTTCGTGCAGCAACTGGCCACAGGGAAACGTGCAGTCGACTGTCCAGACATGACCTCTGACCAGATTCATCGCCTTTTGCAGATATTTCATGGCGCCCAGCTTATCACCCTCCATTTCCAGGTATTCACTGTACTTAAAGTAGATACGCGCTATAATGTCCGCTGCATCCCGTTCCTCGCCATCGATGTTCTGGCAGATCGATATGAGCCGCTCGACAACTTCGGAGCGCACATAGTCGAATGTGGTCTTATAAGGCTCCAGCATTATTATCGTGTCGTAGAAGAGCTGAAAGCATTCCCTATAGCCCTTATACTTGTGCTTGACCACAGCCAGCTCGGCGCATTTCAACTTGTCGATAAGCTCAAAGAACATGGCACGGTAGGGTGCATCTGTGATGCGTTTGCGAATGCTCATAGCCTCGAACAGTGTCTGCTCCTTTTTGCCCAGACAGTAGAGCAACTCCGGCACCATGTGGCAACCGCTGCGGTACATTTCGTCCTCCAAGGCCTCATAGATGGGTCCCCTGATGCGCAGGGCGGCATCATAGCTTAGCGGTTCAATTGACTCTTTGATTTTCTTGCGATCGAAGGTGATTTCACGAAAGGCTCGCGGAGGAGCTCTGGCTTGAATTTTTTTAAGCAACGTTTTATTCATTATTCTTTCGTAATTCGTGACTAAATAAAGTTAAATAAATATATGGAAGGGACTGCAAATCTTTGTTAAGCTAAGTTGATTTAAATTTTTTTATATTTGAATTATTTTTATATTACAGCTGCTACTTTGTTGGGCCGAAACTAAATAATTCATAGAAAGTTATGCACTATGCTTATTAAATATTAGTTGTTGTTCAATTATCATAAACAAATGTTTTAATTAATTTACCGTTTTAACAGCACTGTTATGCTTGGCAAACTGCTTGCGCGCTAGACATTGCAATGCTTTGCAAACTGTCGTGCATAAGTATGTCAACTACAAGAGTCGCTGACTATACTTATAAATATAAGTACAACTTAGTTGCACACTGCTAGGGCTTCTATGAACCAAACCACCTACTTGAAGGTAGTTCAAATCGTTGATTTTACTTTCTTTCATTTATTTGCAGTTCATACATCTAGCTACACGGTTGCACTCTTTGCGCTAAAGTTCAACGGACACCGAAGCAAACGTAAACGATTATGGCGGCACAAAATAGTGATACAAGCTTCATACCAGATCTACCCATTGGCGGACCCTTAGCTGTTTATCGCAAACGTGCAAAGTTCGATTGGAAGCGGTTGCGTTTAATACTCGAAAAAGAGCAAGTGCTACGCATCAAAGTAAGTAAAGATTGCTTCGCCTTAACACAGTTTGAATAGCATTGTATGTGGAACATTTTGGTTACAGTACAAAGTTTGGCAACGTCTGCAGGATGATCCGCTCTTCGCGCAGTCGCAGACAACATTGCCCATCGACGAACAGAAGCGCATATGTGCCATGCAAGTGAATCGCATGAAGCACCTGGACCTGGTGCCGAAGGAGATCGAACGTTTGTCCTTCTCGGCCAAAACAAAGTATCTGATGAACATAAATGAGGCATTGGCTTCGTACTGTCCCAGTCTATCAGTGAAGATTGCGCTCGGCGTGGGCCTCTTTAATAATGCCATACGCGCCATGGGCACTGAGAAGCATACGAAATATATTGAGGCTGCCTGGAATCGCGACGTGATCACGTGTTTGGCTATCACAGAACTATCACATGGCAGCAATACGAAGAGCATACGCACGACGGCAACCTATGATCCGAGCACGCAGGAATTCATTATAAACACGCCGGACTTTGAGGCAGCCAAGTGCTGGGTTGGTAATCTCGGAAAAATGGCCACAGTGGCCATGACTTTTGCGAATCTCTACACGGCCGACGGTGTCAATCACGGTCTGCATGGCTTTCTCATACCCATACGCGATCCGCAGACATTGCAATCGTATCCGGGTGTACTCGTGGGTGATATCGGTGAGAAATGCGGCTTGAATGGCATTGACAATGGCTTCGTGGTCTTCACGAACTATCGCATACCGCGTGATAATCTTCTGAATCGCACCAGCGACGTTTCCGTGGAGGGCAACTACGAAAGTGTCTTCACGGAGCCGGCTAAGGTATTGGGTGCTGCCTTGGAGAGCTTCTCCGCGGGGCGTATTGGCATTATGCAGGAATCAGCGAATACGCTTTGCTCGGCTGCGGTGATTGCAGTTCGCTATGCGGCTGTAAGAAAGCAATTTGGTCCGGAGCGGGATGGTCCCGAAATGGCCATTATTGAATATCAACTGCATGTGAGTATTTATGTGAATGCCCAAGTATATTTGATCTAACTACGATAGTTATTAGAATGTGGGTTGCGCTTTGGATCTTGGGACTGGCATTTAATGCACTTGTGTCTCTTGATTTTATGGTGTAGTTTCAATTGGGTTCCTGGGGTCATGTAATCTCTATATAGATAATTTCAACTTTTGTTTTAAACTATAACTTTGTTGTGATATTCAACAGCAATACCGCATTTTCCCTTATCTGGCGGCAGCTTGTGTACAGAAGATTGCCGTTGAGGAGCTGACGAACACATATCTGGACATAATTGCACGTGCGCAAGTGGAGGCTAATGGCTTCGATGTGCTGGTGAGTCTCCTCGCTTTAATTCTGAGTCTCTGCTTAGCTAATATGATGACTGTTTGGCTTCCTTTTGCACAGACGCAGGCTGTCTCCGAGATACATGCGCTCATCTCCACCTCCAAGCCGTTGATCACCTGGTGCGCACGCGATGCCATACAAGAGGCGCGTGAGGCCTGCGGTGGACACGGCTACCTGAAAGCCGCCAAATTGGGCGACATGCGCAACGATCACGATCCACTCTGCACGTACGAAGGTGACAACAATGTGCTCGGCCAGCAGGCCTCCAACTGGCTGCTGCGTCAATGGGCGCTGGGCGACAAGATCGAGAGTCCCATTGGCACCATCGAGTTCATGAAGCGCCGTGCGCAGATACTCGGCAAACAGTATGCGCACGTGCTGCAGAGCAGTGGCGGCCTCAACAGTTGGGAGTGTGAGTAGCCAAAGTTTGGCTAAGTAATGCCAACGACAGCTGACAGTGCCGCCTCTTCTTCTCTATTTCAGTTGTGCTGAACTGCTACGAGTGGCTGCTGTGCTATCTGACGCGCAGCACTGCCGCCTGCATCGAAGCCGAGCTCGCCCAGGGCAAACATCGCTTCGAGGCACGCAACAACTCGCAGGTGCAGGGCGCACGTGAATTATCGCTGGCTTATGCCGAGTACGCGACGCTGCGTCGCTTTGTGGCGCATGTGCGGCAGCTGCGCGTCGACGAGGAGTACATGAGCACGCTGCGGCTGCTCTACGGCATCTTTGGCATGTGGTGCCTGGAGAAGCATATGACGACCTTCTACGTGGGTGGCTTTGCACAAGGAGGAGGGCCCGCGAGTGCCGACGCCTCTGGTTTTGCGCAGGCTGTGCGCACACATCTGCTCGGCTGCTGCGCTGCCCTTAAGGACACCGCAGTGTCTGTGGCCGATGCCATTGCGCCGCCTGATTTTGCACTCAACTCGATTATTGCCAAGGCCGATGGACTTTTGTATGAGAATTTACAGAACGAATTTATGACGAATGAGGGCGCCCTGCGGCGTCCGAATTGGTGGCGTGACGTCATTATTGAATCAGCCATAAAGTCAAAGCTTTAGTTTAACGTTTATGTTGAGTTTTCGTTTGCTGCGCATTCCCCCCGGTGGCCTCTTAGCGTTGTTTTTGTAGTATTTACTAAAGATATTAAACTTACACACACAAACACACACATGCAAAAAAAAAAAAAAGAAAAGAAAACCCATCTACAATATATTTTTGTATCGTAAATCTTGTCGGCGTGTGCATTTTATACCCACGCGTATATACAAACTCGTACATACCTATAGTTATATATATTTGATACAACTCAATATACAATATAAATCGTTTATATAGATGTATATGCAATAACGGTTTCTAATGCCCCTAGAGACAGACCGACATGTCTGTGTTACTAAGCAATTTTGTTGTTGCATTTTTTGTTCAGGTATAAGCATATGAAAAACAAAACAGAACTTTATGTAAAAATCAAAACAATGTTAGAGAAAGAAAAAGAAGAAACGGATTTTAAATACGAATAAATAAATGTTGTTCCATTGTAAAATATATTTCAAATTAAAACTCACTCTCGAGGTGGAATTTTGTTAGCCAAAGCACAAAAAAAGGCAACAACCGCCAACTCGAACTGCATTATCAATTACCTTACTACCATCGAAATACCGTTTATATAAAAGTTTTATATGTGAATTTTTACAAATGATTGGGTTGTCTCTTACTACGAATTACACAGCATTATCGAAATTTGAAGTGTGGCTACGTTACTTACACACTCGTCGGACTACTAATAAATAATTCTCCTTGCTCCAGGCCTATTTTTACGCTTTTGCGATGTTCCCACTGGCTTGGTTTTTAAATACTTCCTCAATTTAATGGTGGTAGGCAAGAATACCAGAAGCCGACTCCACGAAACCCTATGCACCACATTGACCAACCAAAGGAACATCATCAGCAGCAGTTTTCTAATTGTATGTGTGGTTCTTAGTGCGAGCAGCAGTGTGGTGGTGCTTGTGGCTATTGTTATGGCGCCCAGTGCATACCATTCGTAGTCTGTTTGAGTATGCATGCCCATTGATAAGAATACTGTTTTGGTCAAATTGTGTAGCAGCTTCTCTATCGTGCACCAAAGCACCACAAGACCGACTTCCATGCATAAAAGCGAGAATAAGAAATCTACGAAGAATTTCGCTATAACCGGCAGATGCTTGCAGTAGTCTGCAAATGGTTCCACATCACAAAGTAAGACGAAACTGGCAATATTGAATATGTAACTAGCCAGATCTGGGGCACCCGAACACGTTCCCGTTTGATGGTAAAACATTGTGACGCCATAGTAATTGCTCGTTAATGCGGCCAGTGCGACGGCCGGTATCAGAGTCATGCCGTGACTATAAACAAAGTTGTAGAGTTATTGCAGACGATGCCTAATTATGCACTTAGTTGTAATATCCTTTACCTTTTGGGACAAAAATTTTATATCAAAGTCAATTTTACGGTTAATTTTTGACGAGGAATTTGGAATCACTGATTACTGATATGGCATTGTAGACTTGTATCACTTGGCATAGTTGATCTGGTTTGCTTTCGTGTAAAGTATATTTTTGAGTTGAGTTCTGAGTGTATTATATTTATACAGTTTTAAACACATTAGTAAAGTGCAAAGCAGTGCTTTATACAACATTTTAAAGCAACTGCTTGTATTTCCCAAACGTTCAAAATCAACAGACATACGCTAATACATGCAAATAATTTTAAAGCAAACTGACACTGGTATTGTCTTTTTAGTAAATAAAATTTAATGGCGATTTATTATTTCGTTAATGGTTTACGAAAAAATGCTAAATAGTAGCAGCACTTTGGCTCTGTAAAGTTTTATTAGCACTGCCGAGCTTTAAAACTGCTTGCTGGCTACTTAATGCTTTTCAAACTGTTTGATATGTTTACTTACTTGTAAATGTGAACTTGCACTTTGCTGGTTTTACATTCCAAAAGAAGTGTTAATCAGTAATTCCCAAAGTTCTACACAGTTTGAATAGACTTATTTGTGGCAAATGCTGCTCCTTGAAGAATATAGAATGTTTCCCCGTCCTCAATACAATATTTTGAATGAACATTACAGCAGTAGTAATGCATTGAGCTGCCAAAAAGGATGATGCTATGACAGGCAGACATAGGATATATGTTACTCAGTAATATTAAGGAAATAAAAAATATTAAATGCGTCTACAGTAAAAGTTTAAATTATTTAAATTTTGTATTGTTTACTGTATGTGTCACATCCAATAAACAAACCGCGATTATATTATGTCATGGAAACAAAGTTTGTTTCAGCTTTTTTATGGCAAATTAGTTGAACAGCCAAGCGTGACTTGTGGGTCAGTTAAAGTGGCAGGCAATAATAAAATTTTTGACGCTTAACAACTTTCAGCATGAAACCTCCCAAGTAATTATTGCTAAGTTCCCATTTATCCGGCAGTTGACGTAAGAACAGATCATCCAGCACCCATCTGAGTTGATTGCGATAGAAATGGCAGTTAAAACGCCTAATTTTTGTCAACGAATTTTAACATCTACAAATGATTTGTTTATGCAGCATTATTTGTAAATAAGAAATGGGATTTGTCGATTCTTTTGCTTAAAAAGATCTTTCAACATTGTTTACATATTCTACATTTTTGCTCAGAACAACAGTTGTTATGTAAATTGCATATCTCTAATTGATTTTTGTAATTAAATTGTCTGCGTATAAAAGTTAAGTGATACACACACAAATAAAAACAAAATAAGCAAATATTTTGAATTTATTTTTAGTGAAGAAATAAAAAAATAATAAATTTATTTACTTATTGCGTCTTAAACAGACACCTACAATTAATCACTTTTTTTAAGAAAACTAAGTTTGGCATGTTAACAAGAAGAGGCTAATATTAAAAACAAAAATCATTTACCAAGTACTTTCAGGTGTAAGTGGTTATCACAAAAAAAAAAAATTTGATTGTTGTAATAGATAAGCTGGCAACTCGTTTACGCGGGTGAATCCCAAACAAAAATTACCATAAATAAAATTGAAATAAAAAAGAAATAAACTAAAGCAAATTGCAACAAAAAACGATGAGCGAAAAAAAACCTGCCGGTAAATCATTAGCGACTGAATGAAATTAAAACAACAATAACGATGCTCACAACAACAACAACCACAATAACAACAACAACGAAGAACGACAGACATGAGAAACAACAAACCGTAGGTGTCGATTTCTTTAGCAAACAACTGATCTGCATTTGTTGGCAGCCTGCCTAAAACGTCGCCGAACAACAAATACACTTCAATGCGTTGTTGTTCCTTTTATTTTATAATTTTTTTCTATATCTGCACGTTTTGGAAACCTACATGCGTCGCTCATTTCAACTTTCTTATGCTAATCAGACTTATTTGCTTATTCTATGCGTAAGCTTTTAACATTGCCCGTCATTTAATCAATTTAACTTAATCTCTTTAATTTTGCATATCATCAACAGCATTTAACATTTTAATTTATGCTTAACACTTTATGTTAAATAACAGCAGCGCGCACAGGTGCAAGAGCTGTTACGTTAACGTTCTCTTGGCAACTCATTGCGGTTTTCTTTAAATGACTTTTTACTTTCTTCGTTTACAATAACTTTTCCTCATTAATTACAGTTTTGCAAGCACATGCCTTGTATCAATATGTGATTAGTATTGATTTGCATAGATAAGCAAAACTCGTTTATATCAAGAATTTGTATATAAGTAGCTTATATAATATGCAATTCTAGTTTATCATTGGGTTGATTAGAAAACATTTTTTTAAACTGAATAAAAATTATTTTAGATTAATAGACATTTTTTTGTTTCAATTAAATCCATAAACCCACAAATTATGACTTTGTTCATTTAAAATTACTTCGCTGGGCACACATTTCATATTCCTTGTATGACTTGATTACTCTATGAAAACCAAGCTCATTGCAATTTTTTTATTTAAGTATTTTTTGTTTAAACATTTATATACTTCATAAATTAAATTTCATAAATATACTATTCATTTAAATGATTCTTGCAATTTAAGCTCTTCATTTTCTGTATCTAAAAAATAAATTTTTTTTTAATAAAATATGCTTATACACATATACGATATATGTATATCACGACAAATCATAATCACGTGTGTACTTTTTTGTCACTGACGTTTTATAAATTCTTAGCCAAACAATATTTGGCATCAAACTGGTCAGTATTGTGGTTTAAATTATATTTTCTAAGAAAGCAAAAATATGACGGAGAAATCCCATATCGAAATAAATAATATACAAAATAAATAATTTTGTTTAACATTTCTATCGTTGCTCAACTGGTTATTGTTAATGTTGTTTTATTATTATTCAGGGCACCAGATTTTGGATGTTTATGTACAATAAATCTAAAGTGTTACATTTTAATTAGAGAATAAACTATTAAAAAAAATGAAAATTAAACAAGCGCGCGTTTAGTTTTTTTTTTAGAAAGAGAAATGTTTCCTGCTAAGCTTTAACATTAGTCAGAAGCTAGGCAGATACAAAACAACAAAAATAAAAAAAAAAAATAACAAAAAAGGAACGAAACGAATAAGTAATAAAATTATTTACATACTATAGACCGCTAATGAGCGCACATGCCTGCCATTTATAAAAAGACATTCCAGTACCTGTTTGGGTTTATTCGACGAAAAGGTGCCGAACAGTGAAGACGCGTCTACAACGAAAAGTATACGAAAAACCAATAAAACAAAAAACAAAATAAAAACAGTATTAGCGAAATAGCAACAAACCGCAAACAAAACAAACTAAAATAAACCGGAACGTTGAAAACATATTGAAGCGAGTCTTCAACTTGGTCAAGAAGATTCACACACAAGCGATTCTAAACTAAATCTGCATAAAAATAACAATAACAACAACAACAACATCAACGATTCGTCAACTAAATAGACGTACGTGTAAACTTGTATAAAATAATTGTACAGTGAGTGAGTGGAGCTCAGTTGAGTCAAGCTGAGCACTGGCACGGCTTGTGAGTTCCAATTGAGTTAAGTGACTTTGCTTTGAGTGTCGGTGATTTTTGCCTGCGAATTGCTGTGGCGCAGTTTTATTGCGCTGATTTAAACGCGTAAAAGGCATACACAGCCAGAACAAACGCGTTATTTGTTTATAGTGTGTGCACAGGTCTTATCGCTAACAAAGTAAAAATATGAAAATAAAAACATTAATTAACTTTTTATTTATGAAATTTCAATGCTAAGTTCAATAAACACACATGAGCTGAGCATCATTGAAAACAAACAATTTACTGTCAAGCTTCAAACTTAAGCTAAAAATAAAAAACAAAAATAAAAACAAAAATAAGTATAATTGTGCGCTGCTAGCGAAATTTCCGGTTCTAGATTTAAATAGTTAAGATCATGTTTTTAAGCACATAATTATTTATTGGTAATAATCTTTAAATTGAAAAAGCGCTTCAAAAACTTTCGTCATAATTAAACAATAAAAACAAAAAAATGCGAATACAATTTTTTATAAGCATCGGCTTAGGATAAACTTTATATGCAACGTTTCAAAATTAAGATGCAAACTTTCGCATGCCTTAAAAAATAAAATCATTCAAAAGCTTTAGGGAAAAAAAAAATCAGATGGAATTTACGAAACAAACCGGTTAATAATAATAATTTTATATTATACATACAGAACAGAAAAACTAAAATAAAAAATAGCTAAATTAAAAATAATAAATTTACATTGGGAATTTCCGCAAATTTTGGGCTTATCTCCTCATTTGTAAATATGCAAACAAACAAATTCGTGTTCAATAAACTACAAAATTTTTATTTCTATTTTAACGACTACGGCAAAACTAAAAAAAATATGTAAAATTATTTACATAAACCTTTAAAAAAAAGACCATATATTCTGTAGGTTCCATAATGACTGTTTACAGCATTTAGACTTTTTTCTAAGCGTATACAAATTGTTAATTGGTTTGTACGAAAATTAAAGTATATCAAAAGTATATTAACGAGCAAAATATATGTACATACACGTATATGGATATGTGTGTTGTTATTTTTCAGCTTCATTTCACACTTAGCTCACAGCTAACGCGTAATACTTCATGTATGTATGTCCTTAAGTACGTCAGCGAGCACATACACAAATGACTCAGCGAAGTAGGTTCGAGTAGGTTCTACTTAAATCTTAAAATTGGCTTTTAGCAAATATGGAAAGTTTACATTTCGCTTAAAAAACTTCTGTTTATATAACCAACGAGTATTGAGATTAGAAGATTAGTATAAACAGCCACACAAAAGTCAAAGCAAAAAAGTTTAGTTTTCCATTGTCGTGCAGTTACAGAAATAATTTAAATAAAATTATATTTCATACAATAAAAAAAAAAAAAAAAAAATCAAAGAAAGACGGAAATCAAAAACGATAAATGCATTTTTAAATTTTATAAATATTCCGGATCTACTATTATGAAGGGATTGTTCACTTGATTTAAATGCACGCCCCCGTTGCTGATTGATATTTCGTGATGCTGTTGTTTGATTTCTTGAATATATTCTCCTACAAAAAACTGCTTGGAAAGTACATATTTTATATAAATTTATATAATTATAGTCAAGAATTATAAGTTGGAAAGTAAATCTTTAAAACTTCTTTGTAAATTCAAACATTCTAGTTAATTAATCGAATTATAAAGGCTAAGTGACATCGACTAGAAATGACTTCGCAATTTGAAACGATAATTTCCATATAAGCATTAAGTTATTGAAACAATTTTTAATTATTGAAAAAAGAAAAGGGATTAAAATCTTCCCGTGCAAATAATAATAATAATAAAAATAAAAAATGGTTTGCAAATATTTTTGCATATTTTGACACTAACTACGTATAAAGACGTGACATTTGTGAAATTCCACACTTTGCCAAAAGATCTTACATTTCAATAATAAATTTTAAAAAGGTCACTTCAAATAACAATACGCTGAATTGCTTCTGTTTTTATGAAGAGAAATGATTTCTAATAAATAAATCTTTTATTTCGGCTAATTAAGTTAAAGATCGGCCTATTGTCAAATGCGCACAAAGAAGTTCGTTTTCTTTTTTTCCATAAATGTTACATAAACTGTATTGCTTTAGAGAAGAATATGTTAATGGAAACTGTAAAAAACGCTGATGATACGTTGCATATTTTAATGATCTATAAATTATAAGATGGGATTTTCAATAAAAGCACCATTAGAAATTTATATATTATAATTTATGAATAGTTAATTATTTTAAAACTTCCTTTAATAACTTGAATATTTTGAAGATATTTAATTTATGTATTTTTGCAATTAACACTTTGAAAATGATTGCTGGCTCCTTTGATATATTTGTGTAGCTTGGAAATTAACTGGCTATAATTTAAATGTATGCTGGCTATATGCTGCCCTGCTTTACGTTGACCCTAAACAACTGTTTTTACTAAGAATAGATTTTCTAGGACTTCGTAAGCATTCCCAGCTAATATGGTATGTGTAGGCCGAAGGCGTCAAATCAGAGTTTAACACGCTAATACAGCCAAGACTGCAGCCATTCTTTTATTATTATATATAGACGTATAAAGTATACAGTATGCATATAAATTATATATAATCAGTTTATTGCATTTAAGGATTTTTGAGAAACTAAGATCATCATCGTGTATCAAATATCAGCGATTAAAATTACGTATACTGATGTTCTTTTACATTATTTTTTAGATTCTAAAAATATGTATATTATACATATAAAATAAGTGAATCTTCCAAATAAATTACATACATACTAAGAATAATCGTAAGTGAAATGACTTTCAGCTCAATACTCTTCATTCTTTGCTTTAGCTTCTGCTTTTTTTTTATTTTTCTCAAACTCCTTGAGCACGGCTTGGAGCACATCAATCTCCTTCTTAATGAAATCCATTTCTTGGTCGACATCTTTGTGCAATAGCCTTGGCTCGATATCTGGAATGATTCAAGTGTAATTTATAGCTCTGCACCCGAATGTGACTCCCGAGAATGTTTACCACGTCGCTTGCATAATAATTTGTACAGCACTTGTATGGCATCCAAAGTTTGCACTTTGTCCAAGTCATGCTGCGCAATCGTATCCTTGGCATTTGCCAGAATCTGTTCCCACTTGAGGCACATGGCGCGAGTTTCACTGTACGTGCGTTCCAATGAGGACAGTTCATTTTTTATGCCCAGCGCGGCAAGTGCTGCTTCGTTGGTCAACTGCACCATGCGTGTGCGCATTGCATCGATTTCTTTGAGTTTTATAATCTCCAATTTATGAATTTCCTGCTGCGCCAATGCTATGCAAGAGTGTGAATAGTTGAAGTAGTTTTTTTTAGTAAATTTGATTTTTTCATGTAAAACCTACTCAAGGCATCACAACGATCCATGCAATCCTTGGGCGATATGAAAATATCCGACTTCTTCACCACATCCTCGAGTATGCTTTCGTAGGGTTCAAATTCTGCAACAGTTTCCTTGAGTGATTCACGAAATGCTTTTAGCTCCTCAATGGAGTTTTGAAAATAGCCAATGCTTTCCCTTAACTCTTCATGCTCCTTTATTTGCTCCTTAACGATTTTCTCAGCATCACGTTTCTTATCTCTACAGTCTTTTATGAAAGTATTCACCTCAATGAAACGTTCGCGCAGTTTATCCTGTGTTTTCTTTATGTCCACAATGCGTTCCTCTGTTAGATTTCTGTATCGTCTTGCATTCTTCAGCATTTCCTGCTGCAGTTCGAGCATTGCTTCATGTTCGCGTTTATTCTGCAAAAACAGCACATCAATGGACTCGCCGGGAGTGTCCCATTTGGGTGCCTTACTGTAGCATGCAAATTTATTATTTCAGTTTGTGCAGTGTGCTCTGTTCTAAGCAGCCTGACTTACATGAAGTATTTCTGCTGCTGCTTGGATGCAAGGTATTCACCTACGGCCTTCTCCGGACTTAGATCCAGATTGCCGATGATATCTATTTTAGTTGAGGGCTTTGTGCGTGGCATTATGCAGCTGTTATTTAAAAACAAAGTGAAAATTGGAAAATGTGAGATTTTCTTAAGCGACTTCTGCTGAATATTTGTTTCTGTTACTAGTCAACAACGTCACCATGCCTACTTGGGGTGTTAGTTGCCCCGCAGTTGTTAAGGGTTGGCATACGCAACCAACGCAACAAAACTCACTTGAAGCGCCTTCACACAGACATTTAATATTATGAGATTCCATTAATAAAACAAACGTTTATGTTGCTTGGAATTTTTATTATTATTTATTATTATTTATTATTATTTTTATACTTTCGATTTGGGTCTTTCTCAAGGTTTTCTTAGCTGTGTTATTGGCTGATCCATAATTTAGATCTTTTTAAAGGTAGACTGCCATTTCTTCTACTACTTTCAAGGCATTATGTTGTTTGACTTTTTAGAATATACTTCTAATGCTTAATGCAATATAGAGGATATGTTTCTATGTCTGGTTTTGTAGTCTTTTAATTTTAAGACTTTCTAAGTTCTAAGTATATTGAGATTTCTCTTACAATCGGACGCATTGCATTGACGTTATTTCTCTGGTTATAGGAGCTGTCAAGTTATGGGAGTTGTGCGTAATAGAAGATTTTGCTGTAATTCTTAAAGCGTGGAAACTTTTAGCACTTTATATTAAGGGTCCAAAGAACTTTCCACTGTTTTTGTATTTGTTTATGAACACATCATCCCCATATGCGATCCTAAAACATTTGCGTATACAGTTGAATGCCGCATCATGTATTATGAAGTCATGAACTTGTTTGCAAAATTAACGATTTACAAAGCAAGTTTCACATTAATGAAACAAAGACTTTGAACTGAGTCTATGAGTTGTATGCGTTCAGAACATTCGGTAGCAGCTAACAGTTAATAAAAATCAAAATAAAAACAAATTTTAATAATTTTTAAAACTTGTTTTCAAACGAAAAATTAGCACAATTAAAATTTTGCCTTAAAAACTTTTCAGAGTAACGATAATGTGGAAGTTAATCGCATTTTGTGTCATTTTAAGCGCAATGAGCGGCGAATCAGGTAAGAAAAACTTTGAGCAGCTGCTCAGGACAATTGTGTAACTCCTTTTTGCCATTCCAACTTGACAGTGCATACACCTAGGAGACGCAGCGCCTACGGGTATGCTGGGGGATATGCCAACTCTGGCGGCACTGCCGGCGGCTACACGGGCACCGGCGGCGGTGGTGGCGGCTACGACTACGATGACTACGATTTTACAGGCGGAGTTGGGGCCGGCTTCATCGATCCATACATTTTCCATCAGCAATTGACCAATCAGATTCTGGCACAACATCAGGCAACACAAAAGTGAGCATGAGGGTTTGGTTTGTCGTTTTTGTTGGCACGTTCACCAATTTTTCCATCCGATCGCTTGCTTAGTACTGCTGCCTAATGCTCACTCCCTATGCTTTCTAGTGCTATTACAGCTTTGGCAACTTCAGGTGGTGCATTGGCCTCTGCCGATGCGTCCATACTAACTGACGATGATATGTAATTATCTTTTGCTAGTGCATTTCTGGTTTTGGTGCTTTCACAACTGACTAACATTTTCTTTTTTACGCTAATTTAACTATTTCAAATCACCCAACAGTCGCATACAGCACCAAATTGCCGCACAACAGGCCTATAACGATAACCTGGTACGCCAGAATCGTTATAGACCTGGCACTTCTACTTATAATCTGCATCGTTATGCACCTAGTTATGCAGTTGCTTCGGGTGCGATCGGCCCACAAGGACACCGCCAGACGGCCTACATTAGCCCAGCTAATCCGGTAAGTCATTTTTGTTATCAGTCCTTGGCAAAAAATATATAATTTACTTTTATTTTCAACCATACAGGCTTCGCCAAATATCGTGAATCGTTTCGGTGGCACCAGCTCAGGCGGTGGTGGCGGCTACAAGGGCGTCTCCGTTTCCTCATTCAGCTCGAGTAATCCGGACGGCACCAGCCGTCGTGGCGCTCAGACGACCGTTAATGATAATGGAAAAATCACAACTTACTCAACGCATTCTTAAGTTATGCGATTTTTGATTTTTAAACGAGTTTATGATTAAATCAAACGTTTTTTGAGAGCTCAATTTTATTCAATAAATATATTTATATATTCCAGTTTGCAGTTTGCATCTTTCATTAAGTTATTTTTTAAGTGAAACTTTGAGTTCTATTTTTAACATATGTAAAGGGTTCTGAAGGTTTTCAAAGATTTTAAAAAATGTATAATGATTCCCCAAAAGTTAGATTTATTTTCTATAGTTTTTACTTCTTATTCCTTATATTAAAAAATGCTAAAGGGTATATTAAATTGTATGTAACAGGCAGAAATAGGCGTGGCAGACCACACAAAGTATATATATTCTTAATCGGCATCGAAAAGACTAGTCGATCTTGCCATGTCCGTCTGATCGTCTGTCTCAGAAACGGTTATACCTACAACCATAAACTTTTGCACAAAGACTCTACTAATTCATAGACATAACGAGATTATTTTCGTTATTCAACCTATAACATATAACTGCCATAGGAACAATAGGTGGAAAAACATAATTTACCGAGAAAAAGTTTTTTGTTTATTATTATATATTTATTTTTATTTCGCAAACGTTGTTATAGCGCACTACCAAACAAGAGGACTTACGAAACCATATTAATTTACCAATTTTTGTACTTAATAATTTATATAATATTCAAGCATATGCTTGAATATGATAAATAACAGTTTACCATAACATATAGCTACCATAGGAACGTTTGACCGAAAAATGACAAAGTTTTTTTTTAGATTTTAAACTGGATACAGAGTTTTCTATAGTCGCGTATGAGTTAACTGTTCCAACTAATTTATCTGCTGGTAGTTACCATCCTAGGAGAATAGATCAACAGAGCACAAAGTTTTGACATTTGTAGTTGAAAAATATTTGACTATGTGCGCTTAATATTTTATATTATAAAAATCATATTGCTTTCATACTTTAATTGTCTGAAAAAAAAAAAATAACAAAAAAAATAGTAAAAATATCTTACTTCAAACAATTTTAGTGATTACCTGCGTTTTAAGGCACTTTTTTCACTTTTCGTTCAAGGTAGTATAAGTGCGGTGTAATTGCTGCTGTTACTGTATTTATAAAAGTGATCGCTTAATGACAACAATCACCGTGTTTTTATCAAAATCTACAGGAAATATCTATGTACTTGGTAATTAATTTATTACGTAGAGACTAACAGCAAACAAATTAATGAATAAAAAAGAGAATAAAATGCTTTGAACGAGTAAAGCTTAATTGCGTATTATTTTTTCAATGTTTTTTCTATATTTTGTAAGACATTAGAAACATTTTTGGAAAAAAAGAATTCTCTAGGTTATAAAAGCATTTAGCTAAATCACCTACTAAGCAAAGCACTTGAATCCGAGCGGAATTAATTCAGTGAACTCGGAAACAATGAATTTTTGTAAAACGCGAAACACAAATAATTTTTAAAAGCACTGTTGACTTTTCTTTTAAAAGAACTACCAAGTCCCGGGTCCTTATGCCAAATGACAGCATAAACATGGCTGCTTATGTCATTATTAATATTGGCATGGCATAAAATTTCTAAATTTAGCAAAAGCTTACGTAAGGCAAATTTTTCAGCTAACAAAGGTACACATCGTATAAATATTGGCTTATGGAATATAGTTAATTAAATAAATAATTTTAAATTTAATTTAAAAAAGAAAAATTTAGTAACAGAATGAAAGTGAAACTGACTATTGTTGATTTGTATTTAATGTTTCTTATTATGTTTGTTTTAAGTGAGGCTTCTAAAAATGTATGATTTCAATTTCTTGCGTAAAATCAGGGAACTGTTAAAGCGCTTATCTATTGCAAAACGGAAATAAACAAAAAATAAAAAACAATAATTTCCAAATCTAACAAAACTACGTACTTATTAATGACAAAATCAATTCCAGGAAAAATGTGCTAATCAAAAGAACATGAAAGTATGTAAAAGTATTTAATTTTTCATTCATCATTTGTATTTGAATATTTTTCATATTATATACATATGTATATGTACATATATGTAAATAAATATATATTTTTCTTATGTTTTCCGTTTTTATTTATTTGTTTCTTGTTTTTGCTCGCTCTACTAACGTAGAGCGGATGTTTGCCTCATACATCCCTACCGAAGACTTAGGCAAGGTTAAGGTTTTGCTTATGTGTATATTCACTCTGAATTGTGATGTCAATGGAAAACATTATCACCAATAAGCTAGAAATAAATTTCTGTATCTTCAAAGACGACTAATATGCTCTATTATATACTCATACGTACATCCGAGTACATATGAATTTCAAGGTTTCATCATCGGGTCCTATCAGTAACGCACCAATTGCCTTGCTAAAAACATGTCGCCGTTCAATTTGTCTCTGCTCCATTGGCAAACAATTTACAAAAATTTCTGCACCAATTCCAAAGAAATCATTTTTATTATAGCGTATAGCTCGCTTTATCAACAGTCAATGTTATTTTCTAGGTCAAGAAGTATCAATCAGTTCAAGTTGCGTATTATGTGTTTGATGCTCGCCTTATACGATTATCAGTCTCACAAAATATATATTTCAGACAGTTTCAAATAATCGAAAAAAAAAAAACGATCGAAGAAAAATTGCTCAATTTTAAATATATTATGTATAGATGCTTATATACAAGTCAATATGACAAAATCTGAACTGAAAAGTCTACTTAAAGCACGAATTGAATTCATTGACTAGACAACATCATTGGCTGTTGGACATAAAACTTGTGTAGAACAAAAGTGAAATATTTTTATTTTTTAATTAGTTCAAATAAAAAATGAAGTGTTTCATTATTTTGGCATTGTGCCTTGGTGCTGCGTTGGCAGGTAATAAATGTCTGACGTGTGATTGTTGAATAATTAAAACAGAAAGAAAAGTGTGTTAGGCAAACTAACCTGAAAAACGTTTTAAATTCAGTTTTTAGGTCATAAACTAAAAAAGTTTATACTAAATCGTGTCAAATATATTTTTGAAATTGAGAGAAAAAAAATCAAATCGTTGCACAAAAATCTCTTAAAGTTATAGAGAACCGGAAACACCCTCGTGATTGCAAGTTTTCAGTTCGGTTGAATAAATATTTTTATAAGTCCTGCTATCTACAGTTTCTTTAATTTTGATCCTTCAAATATTGGAAATTAAAAAATTCCAGTCATGTTTACTTCAAACCTTCAACAGACTCCACAGTATCTTTTAAATGGAATGGGTAGAAGAAGCGAATTTATAAATAAAAGTCCTTCAGACGTTATATCTTTCAAGGCTTTTTCAAAATGGAATCTACTGTTCGCATAGGAAATTTTTAGCATGTTTGGTATACTAAGAGAAGTGTGGGTTTTTATAAACATCTGGTTTTGTGGTTTTCACTGTTAAGCTAAGTTAAATAATAGATAGACGTCAAAAATTAAAAATAATTATAAATCTTACGTTATGCTTGCTATGTCCATTGGTATCGTTTTACAAGATTTTGGCAGAAAGCAAAAAAGTGTTCGTTTTTTCTTATCAAGCACTATAAATAGTTATAAGCGTTTGCTTATATACATATTATGTATATCTTCTTTTTCTTCTCTAACATTGCTAACCCTAATGGGTTCTTTCATATTTTAGCGAGAGGTTTATCTAATTCATGGTTTTTTGGTCGTTACTTTCTTAAACTTTCTGTACAAATCTCCACCATTTTTAAATGAAACTGTGGGAATGTGAATCTCCCCTTCACAGTAAAATGTATCTTAGTTATCCATAATTTGTAATAAAGTGAAATAGGTTAGCTTACCATTGGCAGATTTTTCTGTCTATGCTTAAGTTAAAGGTTTGCCAATAAATCGAACGGAAGCAGTTTCACTTTTGGCGGATGTGCGAGTATAATATGTATAAGTTTCATGATCCAGCAAAGCGCAGATCATGTTCGATTATGAAGATGCTTTCGTGCAGTGTCACAATTTCATTTTGAATTATTTCAATTTGATAATTGCAAAATACACCAAGGGGCATGTGTTTAATGTAGTCAGACCTTTGACCAAGCTTAGTGATTAAAAGACTGCAACTATAGTAATCAGCTCTCAGTAATCAGCTGCCACAGTATCAGTCTTCTTCAAAATTGATTACGTGTTCACATATGTCATCAGTGACATATTGCAAAATGATTTCAAAATATTTATATGAGCTAGTTGAGTTATGTAATATCAATAGACAAACTATAAAGTGTGTAATCTGATTTGTTTTTAGCTTAGCACATGACACGTGTGATCAGTGACGAAATAGTAAGTGTTGCATAAGTATATATTTCAATGTAGTTACCATTCGTTGCATGATTGGCTTCGTGATTATTATAATTAAGAAACACCAAGTAAGACCAATGAACCTTAGACTCATTGAATTAGCAGTAGTGATTGTGACATAATCGAATGTTAATTGCTATCTGAACAACTATATTTACTTTAAAGAACAATTTATTCTCTGAGAAAGCTTAAACATCTCATTATTGTAAATTATAAATAGAAATGCTTAGGCAATTAATATGTTTGAAAACTTCCAGGATATATATAGATAGAATATTTTTAAGATAATGGTTACCTAGATTTCACACAAAATGAAAATATGTTATGCCAACTATTTTAGTTCATAGGCAGAATAAAATGCATAAATAATTAATCATATTATTATTGATATTTTTTATTTAATCTATTTAAATAATTTACTTATACATTTTTTTTTTCTTTTAATTACAGATTGGGACAGGTGAGAAAGGGCACATGATTTGAAATCGCATCTCTTTTGGTTTTTAATAGATAATCACTTTAATTTTTGTTTTTTTTATATAATAATTTTTTGGTTTTTGGCAAATGTGCAACAGATATAGTGATTTTCACAAACAGTAAGTACCGTGTACCAATACAGAATCTGTGTTTTTTAAAATCTTATCTGAAGATACGATAAAAAATTCAAAATTTCTAATTGGCATGGTACAAAAACTTAACAAAACGCACAAAATTTATTACGATTGGGAAAATGAATTCATATTAACCAATTTGTTGTTTCCTTTAAATTTATTCGATAAGTAATTAATTAATTTTCCAACAGTCACCATGTCGAACATCAGAAGGCTATAGATGAGGCCAAGAGAAAGGCCGGCATTACTGGCAGTGAGTTCAATAGGTAGACAATTTTGTGTTTTATGATCTTTTATCTTGTATAACTAATTGGCACTTCCATTGCTACACTGAATAATTGCTCAGCGTTGGTATTGGTGCTGGTCTTGGTGCTGGTGCTGGACTTGGTGCACAAAGTTCCTTCGAGGAAGTTGGCTCATATGGCGGCGCAGGCGCCGTCGACAGCGCGAGCAGTTTCGGTTCACAACAGGAGGCTAACTTCGGGGCACACCATGCCTCAAGCTATGGCGCACAGCAAGCTGCCAACTTGGCTGCACAACAGGCTGCCAGCTTTGAAGCCCAACAGGCTGCCGGCTTTGGTGCCCAACAGGCGGCCAGCTTCGGTGCCCAACAGGCGGCCAGCTTTGGTGCTGCACAGTCGAGCAACTCCGCTTTCAGCCAATCGAGCAATGTACAATTCGCAGAAGAGTCGACTGCCGGCAACCAGGTGAACTATGGCGGCAACGTTGTCACTGGCGGCGGTGCACAAGACGAATACGAAGCAGTGGAACATATCAAGAGTGACAACAGTGGTCAGATCGTTGTGGCCCATACGCAACCCTCCGGTGGCCTGAGATATTATCATCATGAGGAACGTGTCGACAACAAACCCGCACAAGTCGTACAGCTGACCATTCCCGGCGGCGGCGGCTCTGAGAAATACGTGCATCATGAGGAACGCGTCGTCGAGAACAGCGCACCCGTCGTACACTACACTGTGCCCTCCGGCGGCGGCACGGAACGTTATGTGCACTACAAGAAGGTCACGACCGCCAGTCAGCCACAAGTTTTAGTCCAGCCTGCCTCCTACACCCATGGCTCCTTTGTCCGTCACAGTTCTCTGGGCGGCAGCAGCAACTTGAACTCCGGTTTGGCTAGCGCCGCTCTCTTGAATGCCAATGCAGGCTTCAACAGCCAACTCAATAGTCAGTTCGGCAGCCAATTGGGCTTGGCCAATAACTTTGCTCAATCGGCGCGCTACGGTTCCAGCGGCGCATCTCAATTCGGCAGCAGCGGCGCAGCGCACTTTGGCGCCAGCGGCTCGTCACAATTGAATCAGCTGATGAACCAGGTACATCAGCAAGCTGCACAGACTGCTGGCGCTAGCCAAGCTTTTGGCTCCTCGGCTGCTCTGCAAGCGGGTGCTGCTCAATCCAGCGGCTTCAATAGCGGATACAGCTCCAACTTCGGTGCCGCGCAAAACGCACAATCCGCATTTAACTCCAACGCTGCTCTGAGCTCCGGCTTGAGCTCTGGCTTGAGCTCAGGCTCGCTGCTCAACGCAAATGCTGGCTTGTCCTCTGGTTCTCTGCTTAATGCCAATGCTGGCTTGGCCTCCGGTTCGCTGCTTAACTCGCATGTCTTCGGCGGTCAGGGCGCCAATGCTGCTTTGAGTGGCAGCGCTGGCTTGGGCGGCGCTGGCGGCTCAGGCTACAAGACCAAGTCCTGGGAGAAGCAGTCGAAGTGGTCATCAAACTCTGAGGTAGGCTCCACACAAACACGTGTTTTAAAAGCGAATCTTAAATTCTTGTGATTATATTTTCAGTTCGACTCGGATGGTCATGTCAAGAACTACAAGGATTTGACCACCGGCGAAAGCGAGAATTACGACATCAACGGCAAGAAGACTGGCTACCATGCTGCCACCTCATCGGTCGATGACAACGGCAGACAGAGCACCTACAGTGTTACCTCATAAGTAATAAAACTAGACTCCCTTAACATGTTGTCAAATACTTAAATGCGATGTATGTGTGCCAACTAAAGAATAAATCAATTACCTTTTATTACATTTTTAAAATTCGTTTTGTTTTTATTTAAATAATTTTCTTATGACCCAAAATCAATTTATACGATTTAATTATTAGTTGAGGATTATTTGTCAGTAGTGATTCGACTCAGTTAAAGATCAACATATCTACCGAGGCGAGTCTTGGAGGTTGTTATAGAGCATAGACAATCAAAAGAAGGAATAGTGGAAACCTGCTGGGCTCCTTTAGCTACAATGGACAATTATTGTGTAGCAAATTAAACTTCATTAATAGTCTCTGCCCATTAGACCCATTAGAAGGTTACTTTTTCTATAGAACTTGTTTATTGCATTCACTAAGTGTACGATTTTTATTAATGAAGACTGTAGTTTCTCTTAAAGCTATTTCGTGACCTAGAACGCAAAGTTACAAATTGATTACTAAGTTAATTAACAACTAAGACTGCTCGAGAACTGTACTACAAGGTATAATGACATCTAACACTGAACTTTGTTAAACTCGCAAGCAATTCATGAGAAGGGACGCTCCAGCTTGCCGTCGACAATTTGTATGACAGCACTTGTGGGCTTAAGTAGCGCCTTGGTATCCTTGCTGCCATGCAGGCTGGCACGTCTGCGACGATAGTCCGTGCCATATGAGGACATGCAATAGCAGGGCTTCCAACTGGGCTGCCGATAAACCTGACTTTGCTCGTTTGGTGAACGCTCTGTCGTCCAAACTGGCACATAATGCGTCCAACCTTCACCATTGCGATAAATTGTGCCCGTGTCGCCAGCGCCGGCTGTATAGACAGGCACACTCTGCTGCGGGTAATACTGTGAAGGTGGATAGTAAGCGCCACCACTGCCAGCATGTGAATCCCTACCACGGCCAGCACCGCCTCCACCGGCACCGCCGCCATAGAATTCGTCATAACCATCATAACCTCCATAGCCACGTCGTTCCGTGGAGAAATTCGGATTCCATTGTGATTTGGGATCGTATGGCTTGTGCGATTTGTGTTTGGAGTCACTGCCGCCACGGCCCTTATAGATCGGTACACTGGCATCCTCTGTAAGTTATTGTCTTGCATTGTGCGCTACTTCTTCCACATACCCGAACAAGTCGAACTCACCCTTGTCGCCGTGCTGCGCAGAGCTGGTCTCATTTGCCTCACCGTCGGTGGTTATCTCAAAGGTGATGTCCGTATGAATGCCGACACGTTTCTTGTGCTTGTTACCCAAATCCGTTATTTCCACGCTCTCTTTCGATTCTGTTTGAGCATTTGATTTTGTTTTGTTCTTGTAGTCATGTAAGTTGTCAGTTTTGGTATGCAAACAACTTCGAGTTGAGTTGCCTAATTGGTTTACACTTTTTAATTACCTTTCGATTTTTGGCCATCGCCCGTGTCGACGGTTACGCGTACACCGTGTATTTTTGGTCCTTTGCCGCCAGCACCGCCGCTGCTACCAGCGCCAGCACCAGCGCCACTGCCGCCACTGCCACTGCCAACGGTGTTCGTGCCGTCTCCGACGTTGCTGCGGCCCGTGCCTTGGCCATCGTTGCCAATTGGTCCGCCCCCTGATAGTCCCTGCACATTTGTGTTGTTGTTGTTGTTGTTGTTGCTGTCGGCGTTGTCATCAAAATCCAGCTTTGACGACACGTTATTCACTTGACCTAGTTCACGCGGAAAAAACAAATTTAATTAAAAATTATATGCCACCGACAAACGACCGACGTGCGTCGTGTGTTGTACACCAATGGCATCGCTAATAAGATGAATTGGAGCGCAGCCGCCTGCGAATGTATCTGTGTCATCAAGGAGAGCTCAACTGACGCAAACTTGTTTATCGTTTAGAAATAAATTGTTTACCTAAAAGTTTCACTTTCAACATTGCTTAGTAGGTAATTGAGTCAATCATATGCCTTTGCTGCTCATTAGAACGATGCCAAGCAGATAGCGAAACAAAATTGGGTCACTTATTTTTTCTCATGCTTGGGGTTTAAAAAAAATGATGCTTTGATTTTCTAACATGAAGGCAATCTTAAGCGGTACAAATTTAATTGTAATTTTTCAAAAAAAATTCCTCCTGGTATGTATTTTTAAAGCGAATGTTGTTAGGGTTCTTGAGAATCGGGAAACAAGAATGCTGGCTTACTAAGTGGCATGTCTAGGCATCTCAAAGACGTTTACATTAGAGGTCTTATTATTAATTTGGCTTTCTTCGGCTCTGTTAGCGCAGGCTTTTCTAGGAGACAAAGTGACTAAGAGGTCCTGCAATATGCATAGAATGCAAATTAATTTAGAGGATGCAATGTTAGAC
This sequence comes from Stegana nigrithorax, assembly GCA_037044495.1. Lineage (NCBI taxonomy): Eukaryota > Metazoa > Arthropoda > Insecta > Diptera > Drosophilidae > Stegana > Stegana nigrithorax. The sequence goes on along the minus strand of JBAMBQ010005352.1, from coordinate 452,549 downwards.
TCCAATTCTCTACAAATTCTACACTTATTAGTTACGACATTGCTAAATAATTACTGTCTCAGAGCTCAGAACTGAATGCCTGCCATCTGATGTCCTGAATTTGTTTCTTCCATGGGTTATAGAAAAATATTGTAATTGATTACTTTAATTAAATTAATGGTGTCTTATTTTTTGTCGAGAGATTTCCAATATAAATTTATTTTCAAAGATAATGCAAATTCATTGTTATGTTGTTCTTTATTATATTAATGAACATTTAAATGATTTGCGTGCAGATAATTTTTTAATCAAGTCGCAGTTTTTTTCTTTATTTTTTCATATCGTGTTGCTATTGACAGCACGTGTAGTTTTACAGCATCTTTATATGTTCTTCAAACGTCAAAAAAAAAAAAAACAAAAAAAAAAAAATACGAGATCGTTAATAAATGAAGTATACCATATTTTACAATTTGGGTTGGTGGCAGTCGTGAGTTTATGTCATAGTATTAAACTTTTTTCTTGTTTAGCTTTTTGGGAATTTTTGTTTTCGAAGTTCATAATTAAATCGCTTTGTGGTTTAATTACTTAATGGTTTTATTTAGGGATATGACAATAAATATTCATGTTCTGAACCTTGTGCACAAAGATGAGTCAGCAAAATGTTGAAGATGATGTAGCAGAAGACAGGCATATAAATCGATTTCATAGTCAACAAACTGCAAATTATCGCAGCGTTCCCGAAAATATGAGTAAATTGTTTTTTCGAAAGTTCGACTTTTGATTTTTTTATATTTTGCACTTATTTCTTTCAGGGTAAATCACTATCTTCTAATTATATATATATACATTCATATATGAATTTAATTTTCCATAAAGTTTGTGGTTCTTTTGTTTAAACTTTTTTCTATTCGTGTTCAAAAATATTTGTGCTCACTCGAAACGCCTGCGTTCAACTAATTCAAGTGGCAGACGAACGCTTGAATGTATCTGAATGAATTGAAATGACTACGAGATTCATTAAATTACCAACACTTAGCAATGTTGTTTTTCAAAAGAAAAAAAAAATATACAATATAAAACAAATAGAAAAAAAAAACAAGCAGTAGTAGAAAAAATATCGAAAATTGCTGTCGGACGTCGTCTTTTGATTGTCGATAGCATCTTCACGCTACCTGTGGCACTCAACATTGTGTTTTTGTGGCTGTTCTACAAGTAACTCATTACTATGCGTTGTTGTTGTCGGCCCGGTAAGCTCCAAGCACTGGGAAAAATTTATTAAAACTTTTAATGTTTTCATCGTGATATTCTCCCTTTCGTTCATCAACATCCAGCTGCATGTTTTTATTAAAGAGTGTATTTTTTAATTCTGCTACCGGGCTCTTCCCATGGACAGCCGAATATAGGCCGTGTTATAAGCTTTTTAAGTCATTATGAAACTATACGTTAGTAAATAATTGTAAAAATCGAATTAAAAATATACATTTTATATATTAGGTCTTGGAATTAATTCATAGCGTTTTTTTTTAATAAAAAAATGATTTATTTTGATTCGAGTACAAAAAATACCTCATTCAAAATATTTCCCATCGCACTTTCTTCCATCCTTCAGGCAAGAGACGAATACCGCGCTCGAAAAACTCCTTGTCTTTTGATGAAATACATAAATCGACCCATTTTTGGCAATCTTCGTACGAAGTGAACTTCTGGTCAGTCAGGCCACGAGCCATCGATCGGAATAGATGGTAATCTGAAGGTGCAATGTCTGGAGAGTGCGGCGGGTGAGGTAGAACGTCCCATTTCAGCGTTTCCAAATACTTTTTTACCGGTTTTGCGACGTGTGGACGAGCATTGTCGTGCAGCAAAATAACTTTGTCATGTCTTTCGCTGTATTCCGACCGTTTTTCGTTTAATGCACGGCTCAAATGTATCAACTGCAGTCGGTAGCGATCCCCAGTTATGGTTTCATTTGGTTTGAGGAGTTCGTAATAAATCACTCCCCTCTGATCCCACCAAATACAGAGCAGAAGCTTGGATCCATTAATGTTCTGCCTCGCCACTGATGTTGATGGCTGACCGGGCTTTACCAATGACTTTCTGCGCTTGTGATTGTCATAATGGATCCATTTTTCATCACCAGTAACCTTGTAAACTTCCACCAGAATCCGATGACTTTCGGCAGCGGTTTTACCCATATGAAAATAATGGAGCAAAACTCCCCGCAAAAACACTTTATTTGGCACAAATTTTGACATTTTAAATTAATTACAAAGTGTTGTTGTTTAAGTTTTTAAAATAAAATAATAATGGCGATGACACCTGATATCAGCTGGTTTACGATAAATAAATTACTATCGGTGCGAAAGGAATACAGTACTACGTACGCCATCTTTTATAAAACGCTACGAGTTAATTCCAAAACCTAATAGTTTAGTTAGCTTAAGTTGGCTTTGCCTTTATAACTTGCTGAGGTACTTTCTGTATTGAATTTATTAGAATTCGTCGATTTTTAGCGAAGGAACATTATTTATGTAATACAAATAGCAAAATGCGAAAATTTTGTTTTGTTTACAATCCTGGGGCGGGTGCATGTGTATGTAGGCACTATTAGGTAAAGTTATTGGGGTCGCAGCATTTTATTCAACACACAATATAAACCCATTTTCGTAACAGGATATTCTACTATTGTAAAGAAAATTGGATTTTGCTTTAAGTTGTTGTAAGATTGTGTGCTTGACAATAAAGAGCGTATCTAAAATGGGCGATACTCTAATTCAAAAATTTTTTTCTGTGCATTTGTTCGATTGCTATTTGAAGCTGCGTTGGTGCGCATTCAAACTCAAATTCAGACGCAACTACACTCAGTGAAGCTGTAGGGGACAGACGTTAATTGCCTGTAATCAGATGCAATAATCTTTTATTGTTTCTTGCATTGTTTTTATTTATTTGTTTATTTGTTTGCTGAGTTTTGTTTTGTATTCTGTCGCTTGACGCAGTCAGTAGTCGCACTTCAGAGTTACAATATTCTATAAACATTGTACACTCTCTTATTAGAACATTTAGACACTTTATCTTCTTGGGGATTTTCTCTCATCATTAATCAACAACAATAACAATAACAACAACAACAACAACAACGAAGACAATGGCAACAATGGCAACAACAAAGGCAACGACGTAGTTGTCGACGCCATTTGATGTTGTGATGCTGATGATGTCGATGTCGGATTTAGAATTTGTTGTTTTTGCTATTAGTGTGGTTGGATGTCGTTGATTGTTTGATTCTCGTGGCTTTGGCAATTATATTGTGGCAGTTTTGACAGCAGCAATTATAGTTGCCATAATTAAATAACCACAACGAAAAAGCCAACAATTCTTGCAAGACAACAAAAGAAACTTGAAGTTCAAGTTGAAGTTATTGTAAAACTTTTCAAGATGCGCAAAATTAGACGCAATTTTCAAAAAAAGTTATTTTTTGTTTGTTTTTGTGGTTAAAAAGTATATGAAAAATTTATTTTCTTTGTTTTGTGCGACAAACCACAAATTAAGTTTAGAAAAGGTATAATTAAGTCTGGAATTGGACAGTGAAGAAGTTTTTTAAATTCAAAATAATTTTGTTTCTTAAGAAAATTTTATGACTTCCTTGCCATTTTTGCGACTCGTTATGTCATCCTAAGAGGGAACAGAACACAGCAATGGCCAATACTCTTTGTAATTGTTTCTGAAATAGACGTGTTTTAAAGCGAACAGAACTCATTGATCTCCCTAGGCCGCCTACACGACTTAGTAAATTGTAACAAATATTTGTCAAAGTAAACGAATGAGAGATAAAGACGCATGAGTGAATAGTTAACGAGGATTTTACATATTCCGACAAATTATAATTTATGCAAATCTACTTGCAATCGTTTTACACATGTGTAAAGTTCCCAAATTAGTTACACTCTAGTGGCAACGAAAATAAGCTAAATTAAATCAGCTGAATATAAATTTTCGCATAAAATTAAAACATGCAATGGAAATTTTCTTGATTTATTTTTTGTCAATATTTTATTTGCCTAATTTAGTAAATGTGTATTTATTTATTTTTTTTTCTAATTTTCTATTGAATATGTTTACTTATGCTTAGTTAGTTCAATATTGCACTGACCTGTGCCATTTCGGTTGGAGAAGGCTTAAGTAATTAAAGTATTATAAACAGAAACATTTCCATCCAGCTTAATATAATCACCTTTGCTTGTAACTTTCATCGAGGACAAAGCTGTATAAATGAGCTATTTAATATTTTAAAAACATTACAGTCAAGCTGCTTAAAATTGTTTCCTTATTAGTCCAAATACTCGTGAAACCGAGTTTTCAACTTTCTATCATGTCAAAAAGCCCCACTAAGGCATAAGTTTTTCAATGGCAACAATAAATGTTTTTGATTTATGTGCTCAAGTAACGAACCGCGTACAAATCAATTCAAGATAAAAACAAATTTATACTTTGCTGTAAAAAGGACATGACGCTACGCACCATATGGTCACTTATCAATAATCAATCAGTTGATTGACAGAGCTTCTGCTGCTTTAAACCAAGCAATCAAACCAAGGAAGTTTCGCACTGCTGCAGTGAATCCTTTCGCGAACAGAAGTAGAAAAGTGTGCCGCATGACGTTGCCGAATTTGCGATACTGCAATAAGAGGCAACTAAGTGTCCTCTTCACGAAACGTTAGACTTTTGGCGAAGATGTCCCTTTAGCTCAAGTATCCCTGCACACAACTCACAAAGATGGCATGTCAAGGCGAAGCAAAGCATTGACTGCGTGTGTGATGAGCATCTCCCAATACGTTGATTTGCCATTCAAAGCCAATGACTTGGCGGAATTTTAAACAGAGTCAGCGTTAAAGCGAACAAGTGCAAAACCAAGACGTTGCCTTTTCCAACACACAACATCTAAGATGGCAGCGTATTTGTCGACAGCTTCATCAGCTTGGCAATACTTCTTTCGCGCAAAACGGACAAGTGGATCTTGTCAGCAAGTTCTGCATCGCTATGAATAAGGACACTTAAACAACATCAACTGGCAACGTTAGCTGATTTTATAATTCAAGCAAACAAGTTCGCTTTAATATAATATGATTTTATAAACATATTTAAACAAATTCGAAAAGAATCTGTAATACGAATGTTTGACGCTTTAAATGGCTGACTAAGTTCTGGCCAGCTCCTTTTCTACACAAGTTTCTAAAACATTTTGGCTATACTAGATATTGTGAATTGGAAAAGGGCTGTGAATCTTTCAGACTTAGGTTTAGTAAACGGTCAAAGCTTTTCGCTGTATGCCAGTCCGAAACTTAACAAAAGCGACATGTACTTTTGTCGGTATTAAATATTTGTGCAGTGCAGTTAATTTAGGAAGTTCTACTTACTGAAATTGACAAAAGAAAAAATGCGTAAACACATATTCGAGTCATTTAATGAAAATATTTATACTAATGAACACGTTGATTTATCAAGCATTATTGAGAGCTGACACAAAACCAAGATTAAGCACATCAACAGCCATTCAGCAGCGCACTCACTTCATTATATGACTTCCTTTAAGAAATTCACAATTACGACACATGCTCAAATAATAAACCCAAAAGACATCAAAGCAAATGGAAATAAGGATATGTCAAGCAAAAAAAATAAAAAAAAAAAACAAAAAACAAAAGAACAGAAATAACAAACGTAAAACAAAAATACAAATGAGTTGGCAATAAATTTGGCAATGCGCTTGCATGAGGGGGGCACTAAGAGGGTGATCAGAAGGCGAATACAGGAATAGAGAGTCGGCAAGACAAAGCCAACTACTGGCAATTAATTAACAATTGCACTTGGAGCTGTCATTACGTGTGATAATTAAAAGGGCGCTTGAGGGCAACATTTCGGGGGTGCATGCAGTAAAGCAGCCCAGCCAACCCATGGCTGGGGCATGTATTGTGCACATAAGCAGTAGTTATGCTTACCAAGGCTTAGTACGTATTGCATAGTCTACTTAAAATGCAGAGTCATAAATTCTGTGACAGGAAGTGTGTGTGAGTGTGTGCGCGTGGGTGTGGGTACTGGGGTTGCAATTGTCTACACTATTATTGAGTAATAGTGGCGCGGTAGCAGCCGCAGTTTGTTTGGGGAGTAAGCGGAGTTGGTTGCTAAGGTGCAGCCCCGACTCTAAAGAGTTCATGTGAGGCCAATGCAGTTAATGCTTGACAAAAACGAACAAAATCTATACGCTTTTATCAAATGCGTTCGTAATGAACGCAGATATGATATAGTGGTCCTGACTGCATGGCCTGTATGCACTGAAGAAAATTTCTTTAACAAAGTAATGTCACCTGCCTTATGAGTATTATTATATTAGTAACTGGTTTGGCTAGTTATAAATATTAATTAAAAATTAATTTTAAAAAAGATCTATTGTTTGCCATATATTAAAAAACTCTGAAATGTATATTATTCCTTTATAAATTTTATGAAAGCTTTGTGTATTAGGTTAGACAGCTAAGTCATCATATATAAAATCTTCTGGGATTTAAAATATCTAGAATAGTATATAAATATATATTAAAACTGAAGCATAGAAATTTGTAAGAAGGTGTTAGAGGTATCTACTTCAAGTATTTTCCTTCTCGCAATTATCAACACAACACCGAATTGAAATTATCAACAAAGACGGTTGCATAAAGTCTGGAAATTATTATTTAATTTAGCTGTGCGTTTTTTCCAGTGTTTGCAATTGTATCTAAGCGTTACTTGTAATCTGCAGGATTAAAACACAATACATTTGCTGTGCACTCTGCTGCTTGCTGATTGCTGGCCACACTTGGCTACACCTTCATTCAGCCAGGTTAGGCTAAGCGAGAAACCATTAAACAGATGGATTTTCTTGTCATCGCTGTTCATATGCACATGTGCTCATACGTAGGTATACGCTTATGTATGTGCGAGTGTGTGCATGCATCTGCCCAGGCACGATATCATACTTGGGCTTTTGTTTTTTAGACCACGATAAGAAAACTCATAAACCAAATGCAATCGCAATTCTAGTCGCATAACAACTTCGACAACGCGCATTGACTTTGACAAATGGTTGCCAGGTTGTTAGCGGCCTGACCCAGCTCGGCCTCCGAGGGTTGCTTGCATATGTGACTGTCAGTTGCTGTTAGCTTCACCTTGCACTGCCTTAAGTTTTATTGTTTCTTTTTTTTGTTTTTGTTGTTTTTTTGCCTATTGTGGTGCTGCAACCTTCAAAGTTTTAAGCTGAGATAAGCCTATCTTTCGAAGCTCTTAATTCAATGGCTTACATAAGCGTATGCTCATTAAAAGTTGTAACATCATTATTCATCTGCATAAGGTTCAAAGTCTGTTCAATCGAGTTACTTTGCAATTTTTTTTTTATTTTAGCACTTTTTTTTTCTTTTTGCACTTATTATACTAATTCGGATTGTTTCTATGCAAATTTTATTCGCTCGCAGTTGCTTGATATGCGCCTCACCTTAAGTAGTACTCAAGTACTTAATGTGGTCAGATGAAGAACCAGACACAAAGAATCATTGACTTGTTGATTACACTTTATGCCATTCATTGTCTCAGACTTCAGATAATTGAAATATTTGCATACTTTCAGGCTTTGTTATATAGACAATCGCGCATTGCATAGCTAGGTTACACTAACTGATTTGGCTAACTTCATTTGACATTTTGGTTAGTCCCCCTAAAAAATTGCCTGCTGGGTCATTAGTTCAAGTACGAAATTTTGTTTTTATTTGCATATTGCACAGGCAAAACTTAAGAATTGTAACTGGAATTTCAATGAATTGACAAGTAATAGCTTTGAGGGATCATCTTTAGATCGCTAATCATATGCAACAGTTAAAATACATGACAAAGGCAATTTGATATTTATGAGAAGTAAAAGAAACTTTGAGAATCTACATTATTATAGAACACAGTACCAACGGTTATTATTTAAGCAATTTAAGTGTCATTAGTTTCAAAGTGCATGTGGTGTCTAGAAGAAGTCAATAGCAACGGACACTTTCCATGTCATAGTCGGGTCTTTGGGAATCCTTTACACTTTAAATAATTTTTGACTTTTGCTTTTATTTTTTCGTAATTATTTTTACAAGTTTTTTAGTTCTTAAGCTTGCAGCATTTGATGTCCTCTACAAATGATTGCATATTGGAATATGCCTATCAATGCCACACAATCGAGCATTCGTTAATTGTCACACACTATAAGGAAAATATACCGCATTAGGCACTAATCCCCGCCCCATTTGTCTGCTCACTTACTGCAGTAAAATCGGACTCTGTGCATTTTGTGCTGGCTGACCATTAAAATCTCAAGTTTTGCTATAAATGTTGATTACAATGGAAAATATGCACAATGTTGGCATACGAATTGGCAAATTTATGTGTCGGATATATAAACAAACAAACAAATAGACAAATACAAGGCAAACCAGGCAAGCAAACATGTGTGAAGGCGACGAAGCGCACAAGCCAAACAATTCAACCGGCATACAGGCCAATCCATAGCAGACCAGACCAAATACTCGAACGCAGACAATCGGACATGTTAGATTACCAAATACAAACAAAGAAATATTGTGCAATTTACAAACAATTAAAATTGCAAACCATTTGCGAAGCCAATTCCGATACGAAATCATTGTCGAATCTCGTCTATGGCCTTTGCAGAGCAGCCCAACAAGATACGAGCCAAGTTTATTTGTATGCGAATGCATAGCAAATCGAATCAAATCGTAACGCTGCCATTTGCTTAACTAAGATTGAAGAAAATTAAATAAATTGTTGAAAAATGCATAAATTAATATGCAGAACTTAACTCTATTTGTATGGCAATCAGCAGCAGCCTCCAGTGTTTCGTATGTCCTACAACGCTGTCAAAAATAAAAAATTACAAAAAAATCATATCTAATGAAATAATAGGCAAGGAAAACTGTTATTCTATTATGTGCAAAAATCACCCTAACGCTTTTTTTCTTGTTATTTTTCCTTTTTTTGAGGGAAAAATAATGAAAGTGTATGGTAAGTACTGACAAAAGGCCAAAACGAGCTTCTTCTGTCCACTTTGCACTTATTAAATCCCCAAAGGACTACCGCAGAAGCGAACTGCACTGCAAGAAAACATAAAATCTGCGTAGAAAAATTCTGAGGCATACAAAACTAATTCAGTTGTATGTTTGTGCTTGAGTTCACTTTTCCGAGTTAGTACTGTATATGCAATGACTTTCTCTATTCTATTTTATTTAAATGTATTTCCTGAAGATGATTGTTTTTTTTTTTTTTACATATGGTAATGCAGTATTATGTAACTAACAATTTGTCTTTTATGAAAGGAATCTTAAGGAATCTGAATGGCAGTTCAAGCAAAGTATTGCTTTCAGATGGATGGATCCTCCAGCTCTTAATCAGAAGGCCTCTAGATAATAAAACCCAGAAATATTGAAACTTAAATTGATGTTTTCAGATATAAACTCATTAAAGGGTAAAAAATATAAATATGAAAATAATCATTCAAAGCTAATTATTTTCATATTTATATTTAGAATAGTTTAAGATGTAATCTGTATCATTTTGATTATATAGAATAAAAAATAAATGAAGGCAAAACGTGTGAGCCGTGACTATATGACATATATTTTTTATTCAAATCAGTTATATACCAAGAATTTAATCAATGCTACTAAAAATGTTTGCATGGGAAAAGGTGTCATAAAGTCACAGAGCAATATGGACCTCTGAATTTCTGTTGCGCCATCACCATAATCACACAATTTATTGCCAGTGTATTGCCATGGCAATTTTAGAAATATTATTATTGACAGCAAAAAGTCGTGGCGTTGCGCCGGTTTCGAGTCGTTTTTCTTAAGCGGGTGATTGCTTGTAAAATTATGATTGCGTTGTTTGCTTGGAGGCGACAAAAAAGTAACAACAACAACAAAACAAGTACAAGAAAATAAAGAAAACAAAAATACAAAAAAACAATACACCAATCTACATGCCCGCTTCATTTGCGCCGTTAAATGTAATATCCTGTGGCAGTGCCACCCTCGTGCTTATCCTTGTGCCTGCGCCACTTTTGCATACCTCAACAAGCCACGACACAGTCCTAACACTCAAACGTTTTCATTGTTCCCTCATTGACTATTCACACTCATGTTTTTATTATAACGATTTTCTCTGTTTGCTCGCTGTTGCTCTGCGTTCTTTCTTTTTCCCTTTTTTTGTTGTTGTTTTTAATATCCTTATATACGCATTTTCGGCTTTGGCAGGGACCACATTGCCTGTGACTACTTGGGTATCGTATTTGTATTATACTTCTTCTCGTTTTGTTCATTTTTATCGTTTTTCATGTAGTGCGAAATTATCACAATCTCATTGAATCGTCGCGTCTGTAGTCCAAAATGTGCGATTTGTTCTGTGTGTGTGTGTTGTGTGTGTGTGAGTATGTATGCATAGACGTATCTACATTCGCACATGCACATCTCTTTCGCATTCTTTTCTTCTGTTGCACCGGAAGCCAGGAGTGTGGTTGGTTGTGCTTATCGCTTCCTTTGTGCAGTGGTGCAGTGGCGTCGTTGAAATTCTTCACTATTAGGTTTGTACAGTGGTGTGAAAGTGTACAAAAGCTAATAAGTTTTTGAGAAGTGAATATACAAAAAATATTGAAGTTGAGGCGTTCTGACAGTTCTTGGTGATCTTTAGGACCTTATAGACTATACCCCTACAGATTCTATATAAGTAAATCATCTAAGTTTGCTTTTGGTTGTAGGACTGTTTTCCTCAATAAATTTAAATTGTTTTATGACAAGTTTGCTGTGCAATTGATTGATATTTTTGGCATTGGCTTTAATCGCTAAAGCTTTAAAGCATCTGGGAGAAAATGCAGAGCGAAGTTAGTCTCGCATGAATTGACGGTTACATATATATTTTAGAAAATTCTTTGAGGAGTTTTTTGCTCATGATCCTTGCATATTTTAACCACTGTGCACGACTTCCACTCTCTCCCTGTACAGACTTCGCAGACAAGGTGCTGCTACTTTAAAGCATATGCGAGGGTGATTGCGGTGCGGCTGAGGGTGGTATTGGCTGATATGCATGCGGTTTTGGCTGCTGCATCTGTCGCCTATTGCACGAAATGCCGGAACTAAATCGCGTGGGGTGCGTAACAATAATAACAATAACAACAGCAACAACAACAACTACAATAATAATAATAACCCCAGCCAGAACAGTCACTCGATAGATGTGCAACGGATGTTGGACACAAAGCGCATCATGATGATGCTGACTGTGATGTCGCCGTCAATGTCGTTCATGTCCATGTCCACGTCCACGTCTACGTCGTCGTCAGCGTCAGCGTCATCATCGTTGTTGTCGTCGTCGTCGTCATCGTCGTCGTGGTAGTCAATGATGGTGATTTTGCTGCTGATTGAAATGGCTGCGACTTGGCATGCATGATTTAGTAACCTTGCGATGTTTATTTCGTTTCATTTTGTAAATTGCAAATAAGTTGACAGCGCAGAATGATTACTGTGAGTATCCCTGCTCGTTTGGTTTTTGGCCAAACCGGAAACCGCAGGCATGAACGGAAGGCTTCGCAGTATGTCATACGATCTAACAGTGGCTTCTTCTTTCTAACTCATTCTCTTTCTCTTTATCCTTCTCTTGTTCTTTTCAGTACTTGCTTTTTTTTTTTTTTGTATTGCAGTTGTCCTTGTGCCGACATTGTAAGCCAGGACTCATAAATTATGCTCGGCAGCCGCGTATGGCAGCGGCTCCATGCGGTTGGGCTGGACTTGAGTTGCTTTTGTATTGAATTGGTTCGGGATTTGCACATACTGCCGGCGAACGCTTTGGCAAAACATTTTAGCAGATAATCCGATTATCGTCGTTGCAGTCGCGCAGTTGACAGTCGATAGTCGATAGCAGTCTGCGGCCAACATATGGCATGAACACGTATTTAGGCAACAAACGTGTTCGCCTGCCAATGCACATAATCAGCAACTCTGTCCTGCGTCCTAAGCATTTTCCAGCATCCTACTCTATGCATGCACTTATTGTCCTTCTATACGTTATTGCTGTTGTTGTTGTTGCTGTTGCTAGTGCTTATGAAAAAGAAGCAAGAGGAACAAAACAAAAAAAATCTAACTGCGATTTTCATGCGTCGCACCCATAATTGGATTTCGATGACTGCAAATTGGTGATAATTTCGCTTTGGCTCGCCAGGCACGTGATGCTTTTTTTCTACTCCATATACGCGCGATTAGTTTTGATTTTCAGCAGCGCATGTCGTCCGTCCGTGTGTGCATGCTAGGGCAAAAATCCGAACATGTGCCGCAAAGTTGTTGTTAATTTTTGGCAAATTCCTGATTGCAGCCTTGTCAAAGTTCATATTACAAATTGCAGTGAGTGCAAATTAAGTTGGGCTGAGCCGTGTTGCCTTGCCGTTGCTTGTTAATAACCACAATAGACCCTTTGCACATATGGCGGCTTAAAACTAAGAAAAAAAAACATTTGCACAAGTCCAAGTTGCTGATTAAAAGTAATCAAGAGATTAATTTGTAAGTTGCCATAATCGAAAGGACATTTCTACACAAACCTTACACATCCTATCGAGTACCTGCTGATTAACAAACGAAAAAAAATTAAATAATTTTATATTTCCTGTAATAACTTCAATTATAAACCTTTTCAATCCGTTGCAGAACAGAATTGAACATGATGCAACAAAAATGCAACAAGAAACTGCAGCATTGAAGTTCAAAGCTGATCTGTTAAATGTAAACTGTAGCTTGATGTAAAACTCGCCCTTGCCATTTGCCATTCGAAGCGTAGGAGTATTGTTTAAAGAATGCATAGATTGTTTTAGAAATATCATGATTCTCACTCGGTCAGCTTTATCTAGCATTCTTTCTCTCTTTTGTAAAGAATTTTGGAAGATGTTGGTGTTCCTATGAGCACTCGTTCCATATTATAGTAATGAATGAATAAAATGCAAAATTTCTTAAAATTCGTAAGGTATTATGAATATTGTTAAATGTCTTGTTTGGTAGTGCAACAAAAAAAAAGAAAAATTTGATTATATTAAAATAAATGTAGAGATGGAAATTCAAGATATTTGCAGCTTTGATAAATATTTGTTCCAAAGATTTGGGAACTTTTCAGCCCTAAGAAAACTTTTAGTCCTTAAAATGTTGTTAATTTTTTATCCATAAGACTGTATATATATGTATGTATGTACTTAAAAGAAAAATGAAATTTGTTGGACTGTTGTCTGGGGTCTTTAAAGCTGACCAGTGTTCGCATTATTAATCACCGGTTTACTTTTGCTTATAATTGTTGTGTTTCTTGTGAATTCTACCCCTAAGTGCATATTTTCGTTGCATCACACTTAACGTTAACGTAAATGTCAGTGTCATGAACTTATAACATGAACCGAAAGTCAAGTTGAGAATTCCCAACGGCGGTTCGATTTTCTATGTGTTTTTTTTTTATTTGGAATTTTTTCCGTTGTATTGCTTTCTTTTCTTTCTTGTTGTTGCACACTTAATGCAAGCTCGATCGCAGTTTTTATTTCCCGGCAATATATTCAACTCATATTTTGCCAGCGTGACAAGTGAAACACTTTCCACCGAATTGCACAGACAACATATTTGCCAGCACTTTGCGTATCGGAGCGTGAACAAAGGCACGGGAGAGGCCAACACTGATGCAGGACTTTCGCTTTTCGCGCATGTTCATGTGAGTGTGTCGAATTACGTAGAATTGTGCCCCTGGGCGTTTGTGTCAATTTATGCACTCTCCTGCAATTTCCGGTATATTAAAGCAATTTCCATGCGAGCAACTATACTACGACTGCAGCACAGCATTTCGGCATCGCATATACGACGCCAGCAGGCTACACCACTCCACTCCACGCTACACCACACCTCACAACACCACTCCGCACAGTGTCGTGCCGCAATACACATCACAGCACATCATAGCGCAACACATCAACTACATCTTCATCTCATTTGGGGCAATGGCTCAATACAGTCGACCTCGAATACTGCGCGCATAGCAACAGCCGACACTCCGACTGTCCGACCCACCCGAAAGGATGTGTGCGCTTGTGTGCCGCCTGCATCTGATGGCTGTGCCTGTGCCTGTGTTTGTAGCGAAAATGCCCTCAGGGGGTTATGCGAGCCAAGTGTATTCGTAATTTAGTGTTAGTACACTCGATGGTCTTCTTAAATTATACCATGATGGATGTGCATTCAATAAATTTTGCTATTAAATTTCGAAAATTTTGATTTTATTACTCAGCCATGTTGATGTTTTATGTCTTGATTGCAAATCCTTTGGTTGTTAATTAAAAATTTATTTGGGAAGTGTAGCAAAAAAGTGCATACTTCTGGCAGGAAGGAAAGCTGTAGACATTCATTCAAGTTTCACTTGAAATTTAATAGAATATATTGGGTGATCTTCGTCATCTTTCTAAGCAATAAAAGAGTCGCAGAAGATGTACTTTGATTTATTGACGGGTAGTCTAAGAAGTGCAATTATCCCTATATCGTTAAAAGTTCATTTCACTTTCTTGGGATCTGCCTATTTCTTCTTATTATTATTATAATTTTTTTTCCTCTGCTTGAATTTATGTCCTGTCGACTCTATTCCTTCTAACATATTTATATAAAGTTAATGCATGGTCAATACTTAAATTACCTATTTTCAATATACAGTTAACATGGATAAGATATCCATTATGAATCACGGAATCGTTTTTGGATTTTTTTTTTTAATTATGGAATATTTTTATTTTTATGAATAGATCTTAAAGGTTTAATTCCTATTATGCTTTTGGCATTATCAGCGTTAAATAGGTGTTCCCAAATGTATAAGTTCACATATATAATTGTTATAGCTAGCCTTAGTAGTTCTTTTAAAACTTTTCATAATTTAATAAATCTATTCGAAAACAAAAATCTTTTCATTTCATACTTCTTCTTTCTTTTCTTCTGCCAAATTAAAAATTTTTAAATATTTTAGCGATTTTAAACTATCTATCTAAACTATCTATTCTATTATAAAAACGTAACGAAAAAACCTCAAAAAAAAAAAAAAACACAGACCCAAGCTGACTGCCAAGTATGTGTTCAAAAACACAGGAACGCGCAACAAAGAAACACGTAGCGGGCAAAGAATGCCGAGAGCTGCTTTTTATACGCACAAAAAAGGTAAGTGTAGAGAGTGAGAGAGAGAGAGAGAGTATGGCATACTTCCGCAGTGCTAACTAGACAACAAATGCTTTCAGCCGGTACGTGAAGTGCCGGCATTCACTTATCAGGCCCTGCAAAAGAACACCACCGTGAAGCCTCCACCAAAGTAAGTAGCCAACATGTGCGAGTGCCTAAGAAAGTGTCCCTGCAGTGAGTTCTTACAGAATCGACATCTTCAAGCGGAATCTCATACAGCAGACCACATTTAAGATCTACGTGGATCGTGGTGACATACCGGTCGTTCTGGGCGCACGCTCTTCAAAGCAGGATCCGACGAAAGAACCCTCGCTGCGTTGGCATTGTAAACCCGAGGAACTCGATTATTGCTACTATTTGCCAATATTTGTCGATGGGTGCGTACAGTAAAGCCTCAATGAGCATTTCTGAGCATTGATCCATTTATTTTGTGAATATTTATATGACTTGCAGTCTCGCTGATGCCGATATTGACATACGTCTGTTGGCACTCAATGGCGCTATTGATCTGATCATGAAGGGGCCGAACAAGGTATTGCCCGTGCTGCCAAAACTTATACTTCCGCTGAAACGTGCCTTCTATACGCGAGACAAGAGTATTATTATATCTGCCTTGCAGGTTATACAGCTGATGGTGCGCTTGGGTATGAGCTCAGTCACGCTGTGCTGCAATCTTTTACTTATATGCAGTCTCCTAATGCTTTTAAGGTCCCTGCGTTGGTCAAGCGCTTGTGCCTTTCTATCGGCAACTGTTGGCCGTTTGCAATATTTATAAGAACATAAATGTTAACCTTGGCGCTGGCATTGACAACGATCGCAGTCGCCGCATTGGCGACGTTATTGAGGACACGCTTAAGCTGTTGGAGCATTGCGGCGGTCCGAATGCGTTTATTAATATCAAATATATGATACCCACATATGAGAGCAGCTTTTTCCCGAGATGCGAAATGTCACAAGCCAAGGAAATGACTGGACAGACAGCTTAGCACACAACGCGTTTATTTTATGTCATATTTTGTTTTTTCTTTTTTTTTTTTGAAATGTAGTATTTAAACTTCTTAATTTTTAACTCTTAGTTCCTAACACTTAACTTGTAACAATACAATAGGTCATGTACATATAAAAACATAATCACGCATATACAATATTTTGATCAACTAAATTTGTAATAGAGTAAAACTTTCTTCTTATTAATTTGTTGGCATTTGTTTTGCGTTTTTGTAAAGTTAATACACAGAAAACCAAAAAAACAATTAATATTCTTGGTCAGCATCGAAAGGCGAGTCGATCTAACCATGTCCGTCTGACTGTCTGTCTGTCTGCCCGCCCGTCTGTATGTATGATCACTCCGATCTCGAAAACGGGAGTATTCAGATTTTACAGTTGGGTCGTTCTCGGTCTCAATTTTAAAATTTTACGCTACATAACACCAAAATATGTTAAAAAATCAAATTTAATGTTTACAAAAATTATTTCTACATTAAATTGATTAATGTTAATTCACAACTAAAAAAGGTTCTTAAAGGTAGAAGTGAAATTTTTAACATTGATTTTTGCTTTAAATAAATTATAAAGCGTTTAAAATATTATCAATATTAAGTTAAATATGACACGTTGTTTACTATATTTTATAAAGTAAGATAATTCTGATTCTGCCATTCAAGGAGGATATCGAGAAATCAAAGAAGGCAGCCTCAATTAACGATATTGAATTTCTTGGATACTCTTTTTAACTATCAACTACCTTTAACGGAAATGCAAAAATCGATATACTCATTTCATTTATCCGAAGATACAGTAAAGCTGATGTATGAAATAGAAAAATTCACAATTTTAATTCCTTTTAGATTCGCTACACGAAAAATCAAATGCTCTACACAAAACAAAGTTTTCGAATTTATCGTTTGTTCTCACTTTTTTTTTCTAATAATAGACAAACCATGAACGTATCGTTTGTTGCCAAATAGCTAATTTATATTATAAGCAAAATAGAAACCAGACAACAGTCTAAATAAAAAAACACACACAATATTTTTTTATATACATATAAAGAAGCAAAAGTAGAATCATAAATAAATTGCTCATTACAATAAATCAAATCGAAAAAGAAAACAACAAAAGTGAAACCTTAAATTGTTTAATGGAAAATTCATGTAGAAGCAATGAGTAAATATACTGACTGGTTGGCTGGCTGGCCGGCAGGCAGGCTGGCAGGCTGGCTGGCTTCATCGTTGCTCCTGCTCTGCCGGCTATAAAACATTTTCGTAAGGATGCGTGTTGAAATATGCAATGCGCTTGTTTATTGCGCTAGGGAGAAGAGCTTTACCCCACGCCGCTGAGGGTTTGCAGACAGCCCACACTGTTTATCAGTAGTGAAAAATCAAACGAGCAAACTCAATTCAGCGTATAATGGTTCGGTTTGGTCTGGTCTGGTCTGGTGTGGTGTGATGTGATGTGGTGTGGTCTACTCTGTTCTGGCCTGTTTTGTCTAACGTTGACTTTTCACTTTGCATTTGCGACTTTAAAATAAATTTTTTTTGGTTTTGTTTTTTTTTTTTTTTTTTTTTTTTGGAAATACTGCAGAATCCTTGGTGTAGGGGTTGGTTTGGCCTGTGGAGTGGCACTGTCAAGGCAGTAATTGTTTCAGAAATATTGTGAAAAAAGACAGTCAACAACTGACAATGAAAAAATTAATTTCGGTTAAGCGCAAAAAATAGTAAAATTGTTAATTTAATTTGATTAAATTGCCTCTTAGTTTGCTGCCATGAGTGAATGGAGTTTAAAATGTTCTTCGACTATGGCTGGGCAGGCACTTTTTAATGTAATTAAGCCGTTGCCGTTTGTTGTGAGTGTAATAAAAAATTTTTTTGAGCCCATAATTTTCGAAAACAAATCTTGTTATCATACACAAACACGAAACAGTGTAACCGGTCTTCTAAAAACCAAAACAGTAAGCAGTAACAGTAAACAGGAGACCGACAGGCCGGCAGACTGGCAGACCGGTAGACGTGTCTGCCGCACGCTGATGTGCATGCGAGATCGTCTGGGGGTCGGCGGTTTTGTCCGGCGGTGGTGGCGACCTGCTGTGCGAAGTTTATTGCGTGTTGACTTTCGAGTTTTTGCTGCCATGCCTGGCGGTCGCTGCCGTGGCGGGCTAAACGCTCTGCAACTGATTGTTGTGCGTAGATAAAAACCTGCCAAGTGCTGCAACTCAATTTGCGACTCTTACTGCTGTTACTTTCTGCTGCTGGTGCGCGCAGAGGGTTGCCGGCTCCCTCATCATTCGAGTATCGCTGTGCGCCGCCGTCAGTACGTAAAGTTTTTAATTCAGTTTTTTGGTTTGCGCACAAATTTTAATCTCCTGTTGACGGTAAATCAAACAGTCCCATGGGTGTGTATGCGCAGCGAATACGTGTGTTTTTTTTCCTTTACTGCACTCGACCCCCCCAGTTTGTAAGATTTGTGGGATTTACGTATGGCAACAGGGTAGTGTAGCGCCTGGCAACTTTCGTGTCTATGCTGAGAAAAATTGCATTTTTGTCGTTCAAAATTTTCGTAAATCGTTTTGACATTTTTATGCGTTTGCTACTTGTATTATTTACCTAAGCATTCGATTTGTGTTAGAGTACACTTATTTTTTCTTTTTTTTTCTTTATTACAATTATTCGCATTGAGCGGCGGGGTAAGTCTACTCGTATTTACAATGACAGGGCAGGGCAAGGCAGGGCAAGGCAGGGCAAAACAGGTTGGCGGTGATTGCATGCCTGTGGCGCATTAAACAAAGTTTGATTTATGTAAAAAATTGTTTCGTGTTGATAAGAAAGGAGTTTGCTCCTTGACAAATATGAATTTATAGTATGTAATGTAGGTTTTTCTTTTTTAACTACTGCTATAGTACCCCTACAGCTTAGCTCAATTTGATATATCGATTTTGACTGCCTATTAAGAGCGAAAGCTGAAGATCTACATATAGTAACGTAGAATGGAATTGAAAAGAGGCCTTTAGTGCACTGACGATATTACATTTCAGTAATTCGCATAAGAAGATCATCTAAGGAATAAATTTCACTAACTTAAAGATTTGAAGATCTAGCAGTTAATGATATAAGTAAGATGAGCAAGTAGTCGGCTTGCTAATGCCAAGAGCTTCAATGCACATTGAATTGCAGTGCTTACGTTTAATATACTTTGCCAGTATTAGTCACTTCACATTGCGTTACTTTGACGTATTAACCAAGTGTGGGGTACATGTTGTACTCTTCACATCGGTCGCATCCCTGGCTGATTTCACTTAAGTGCCAACAAATAAATTTCAAAGATGCAGAAGGAATGTCTGAATGCCTGCATTTGTAAGGCAGCTCGAACCCTTTACCACTTTCATTTAATGTTTCATGTCGTAATGACTCAGAGTATACAACAAATTCGCACATGCCCGGGTCTTGCTAAGCAATCCACACACACACACACACACACGCAGACACTTGTGAGGAGAAATGCCTAAGCTAAGCTAAATCGTTGTCATTATGGTGGGACATATGCGTCTTTATTAAAAGCGATGAATCGCGCGTCCGTGGCGTTGAATGCGCGGGTAATTAAAAAGGCACGAGTGAGCGAGATGGCGAGCGGAAAAGTCAAATGAGGCAAAACATGAAACGCAAATGAAATGAAAGGAAACAAAACAAAACAAGCAGCAGACAGACATAACTCGCATGCAGAATTTTAATTAATTAAAACCGAAGCTAAAGGAAAATGAAAGGTATGGCAGAGCAGTGAAAAGACAAGGAGCAGCACGAGCCGAAAGGAAAGGCGAAGAAAAGCCACACACAGCAGCAAAACGCAAGCGTAAGCGGCTGATTTCATTAAGCCAACTTTTTTTGCCTTGCACCCAGCGGGAGCACACTCGGAGCCAAGCCGGCAGCAGCCGCCAAGAGCAGCCAAGAGCAACCAAGAAGCCAGGCTAGCAACCTGAGCCTGCGACACTGGGGTCGTGCATTTTGTCCGTCCTGCTGACGGTGCTGTGCTCTGCTGTGCTGCGTGCAAGACGCGTAAAATCTCCAAAGTGGGTTAATGCGTCTTTTGAATAAGTTACACGGTAATGAAGAGCAATGCGTGAATGCTGTGTGTGTGTGTGTGTGTGTGTGTGTGTGAGTGTGAGTGTGTGAGCTGTGCCATGGTGTAGTGTGTTGGGGCATGGTGTGCGCTGTGTGGGTGCGATGTGGGTAATTGTGGGCGCAAGGGGCGTCAACATAATTGGCAGCATAACAAACCGTTTACCTTTCGCTCTTTTTTTTTTTGGCGTCGTTGATAAAGTGTGCAAATGTTTGTCTCTGTATGTCTGCTGGCACTTTCCCTTTATGACTGTTTTGAGACATTTTCGCTTGCCGGATGCTAAATGTGCGCGCCATGATAAGTGTTTTGCGTGCCTCGCGCTTGGAGTGTTGGAGCACGCAGACACTTTGCACCTCGTTAACGCGTTTGATAACGAAGTTTCGCGTTTTATTTATTCAAAATGAAATATTTCATACTTGTTAAGTCTGCAGTAGATGAGAGTTGTGCCTACTGTGTATGTGTGTATGTGTGTGTGTGTGTGTGTGTGTTGTGAGTAGTTTTATTAACACACAACATGATGAGCGAACTAATGAAGACATTTTCCCACCATGTACGAAATAACACTTAACGATGCAAGTGTTTCCTTGAATGTGTACTGAAAAGTACAAATTACTCAGATTTATTCTTTGCATTATTTATAAGTGAGTGCGAGTGTAGCGAGCCTCCACGACTGAAACCTCAATCTGTGCTACTTGCAACGCATTATATCATCATAGTCAAATAATCACATTTAATAAGCAGTACTTGATGACAGGGGGAATAACCTTTAGTGCTCTAAATGCATCATGGATCGCTTGCAGGCCGAAACCCTTCCCTCAATCGCTGAATAAAAAGCCGTTAGCCTTAAGGCTCTTCTGAAAACAACAGACGATCCTTTTGTCAAGCAAACGTTGTCGATCACGACATTTCAGACTTTTCACAGAAAATATGAGTCAACACTGCATCTCTAGAGGAAGGTAGTTCTACAGAAGTTGTGAAATGATTGCTATTTTTGTACCAACTGAATAACAATTAAGTCAGGTTTAGAAATTAATTGTACATAAGGCAAATGTTGGCCTCAAATGACTACTTCAAAGCCAACAAGGCAAAATCTAAAATCAGCCATGTTGAGATGTCAAATATGTTAAAATTAGGCACATCCTTGAGTAGAATTTAGAACTGCCGCCTGCTACAATGCAACCGCTGCCAGTGTGCAGAACTTAAGCATTGGTATAAAAGCTTCTTACTGCAGCACTCAGGTCCCATCCGCAGCTGACCACGGAAAATGTCTGTTTGTGCACAATTGATTGGTCACTTGCTTGCATCTGGTCTGGCTTCCATTCGCAAGCCGAAAATTGATATCTAAAATGCGGAGCAGTTTGTACGCTTCACATTGTCGACAGTTGCAAATCAGTGGCGCTAATGATTATGGCAGCTAAAATGTGCCTACATGCCTAACCCAACGCTTCAGTGTTACGCTACACTTAGTGCGCAGGGCTTATTAGTTTCAAATTAGTCTGAGTAGTTCGAAGTGAGGCAGAGTTGACTGAGAGGCCTGTTCTCTTGAGCGGATATCAAGGTTGCATGGATCATTCAATGGATCAGTTTGAGCTGCGCTCTGGTGTATTTACTAGCCAATGTTAGTGAATTGATAAGCACCCTGTTTGAGCAGCGATTCAATTTGAATAGTCTGAGCAGCAGCATTAGAAGGATTTTCCGTTCAGTTGAGTGTCTATTGATGGCAGGTCAATATCTTATATAAGTGGTCACATTCTAATTGATGATTTTCTACACACATAATTATTTTCAAAGTCGGGATTCGTTGTAGAATCTTAACATGCGTAAGAGGCTTAATGACTGGCAAATCAAATTAAAGCGAAACAGCAGCCATTTCAGGGGGCTTCCAAACGTGCCAAGTTCGGATATATCCGTTCAGTGTTCCGTGTTGCCGCCATCGGTTTCATATGTGGGCACTTAACCCAGTCGAAAGTACAAGCAATTTGCCTATAAAGTAAGCGTCTAAAGCGGCGACAACAACATGCATGCATTACAACAATAACAATAACAACAGCGACAGCGACTGCGACAGTGAGTTAGAGACAACGGAAGCACTAAAAATCCCTAAATGGTTGGACGCCGGACGTCATCAAGAACATCAGCAGCGGCAGCGGCAACAGCAACAGCAGCAACAGCAGCAACGCGCCGACAGCAACACTAACCCCGACACCCACAACGACAGTAGCAACATGCACACCAACGATGTCAGCAACAGCAGCAGCAACAACAATAATAACATTAGAAAACTGCAGCCACATGAAAGGTCCTTTCAACGAATTTGTGCACACTCCTGGCCATGCGAAACAGTGGCTGTGTGTCTGTGTTCCTATTTGTGTTTGTGTGTGTGTGTGTGTGTGTGTGTGTCCGTGTATCTTTTGAGCGTGTTTTGTCATTAATCACTGACAATAATGAACTTCCGCCATTTGCAGTTTAAATGCCACTTCCTTGGTCCTGGCTGTTGAGTTTCGAATGTGTCCAACTGCACTGCTGCTACCTCTCCTTCTCCCTCTCCCACTCTCTCTCGCTCTCATACTCTTTCTCCTTTCGTCTTCAATGCTCCCGCACTCTTGGTCTTTGGCTGCATGTATTAGCCTATGTTGGTCATTTTCATCGGCAGCTTTGTTGCTAAAATTGCTGTTTCTTTGTTATTGTTGTTGTTGCTGGCTGCTGCTGCTGCTGCAGTTGTTGCCTGCTGCTGGCTGCTGCTGCTGTTGTCATTAGCGCAATGTTACTAACGAAAAATTTATCGTGTGACTTACGAGACACATAAACTTATTTTTTTTTTTGTTCATTGCCAAACAAGGCGCGTTTTTCTTTTTCAGCCATTTTCTTCATGTTCTTCCCCGCAGTCTTTCTTTTTTTTTCTTTTTTGGCCCGCTCACATGCTTACGATTTTATCGTTGCTGCGATTTACGAGTCATAAAAATGTTTGTCTAACTTTGCTCACTCCATGCCATCGCACTTTCCCTGCTTCCTGCCTTCCTTCCTTCCCTTCGCACGCAGTCGTGCTGTCTCCACATGCGCAGTCATGTAAATGTAGCAAAAGTTTTCGTTTTTTAAGTCGATTTTATGCTTGAATACACGTGAATATGTCTTGGATTGTTGAATTCTTGAATCGTTTTGCTTCTGGTCAATTGAGAAATTTTTATTGCATGCAACTTTATATGCAACATTCATTTGAATGCGTTTTCATAGCATTTACTACGTCCTTTGCTAACTCGGGCAGGCAAAGTTATGAAGCAAAAATAATAAATATAAATTTTAATAAATGCAGTAATATATTCAATATTGTCTAAGAATAAACGCTAAGATAAAGAACAAAGATAATTTTATTGTCAGTAATTACTTTAAGCAATAGGAAATACTTGGAGTTTAAGAGTATCAGCCGAAGTATCCTTCAGTGACAAATTTTATTAAAGACTGTGTCTGTATTAAGTCGATTCCTAAAACACATCGTGTTCGCTGTAGCTTTGACTTCTTCGCAGGCTTAAGAAGTAAAATAGGTCATGGATACCAATTTAAGCTGAATTATACTATATTTGAATATACAAAGCTAGACAAAGTCCAATAAAACACAAAAAAAAGAGATACGAAGCCCAAAGTTTTTCAATAAATTATTATAAGGTACAATATTATTGGTTTAATCTAATCAGGCAAAGCCGATCACTTTGGATCTTCCATTGTTTTCTCTTTTTCACAGTCGTGCCTGTTTGTGATCGCCTATGTTGTGAACTCACTAAATGAAGTTCATACAGTTTACATTATATCTCCATGGTACTCTATTAGCAACCATGACCCAAACTCGCGGCTGTTGATCCGTAGGCGAATACCTTTTAGCTTTGCTGTACCAGATAGATTTCAATCGATTTTTGTTGTGTTTTTAAAAAGTCAGTTTGCCGTTAAGCATAAATTTATGCATTTTGGTAATATCTTTTAATTAGAAAACCAATTTCGAACGTTGCACGAAAATTGCTAGTACCTGGTTTTGACATTTATTAGATTATCGCCTAGCTGACAATCAGCACGGATATCGTTTTCAGAAATTGCATAAACTAAAAGTACTTCAATGCAGGCAATTTACCACCCGCTATGAAAATGCATTTTCAACAAAAATCTCTGCTTGGCACAGCAACAAATAAGAGCTGAAAAACGACCAACATGACAACAAAAACAAAAGCGAAAACAACAACAACAACAACCACAACAACAACGAACAACCAACAACTGTCAACGTTGACATCAATAACAGTAGACGAGCATATTGGCAACGCAGGCGCTACGAAAAATCAACACGCACTGATAAAGTAGCCGACATATGCATTAGTGTGTGAAACTGGCAGAGGGGGCGTAGAGTACAGTAACTCCCAATAGTCCAACGCCGCTAACAGTTCGGCTATCAGTTGGTCTGTCAGTTAGTCATTTCGACATAAAAATACTCTTTAGCACAATCAATAACCAAAGCGTAGCATGAGTTCGAGTTCGTGTACCTTGCGCACTCTAACCAATTCACTCACTTACCAAGCAGCCAAACAGCCAAGCAGCCGAATAACGCAGCAGCGAAGCCGGCTGGCTTGCATGTATGCTATGTAAGTAGTATGTGACCAGTCATCCATCTGCCTATCTAGCTGGTTGTCAGCCTGTTTAGATTTACGTGCCGCACTGCAGCAGTGTCAAAAAATGCCTAGGTTCGAGTGCTCATATACTGCCAAATGTAGCTACACAGACGGTCGCACAGACAGACAGTTAGACAGTTAGAGAGACAGTCAGACAACAAGAGCGACAGACAGCACATA
Organism: Stegana nigrithorax; assembly: GCA_037044495.1. NCBI lineage: Eukaryota > Metazoa > Arthropoda > Insecta > Diptera > Drosophilidae > Stegana > Stegana nigrithorax. Next base: position 427,339 of record JBAMBQ010005352.1, on the reverse strand, counting down.
AAGGTGTGCTTAGGCCGAAAGCCTGCATTCATGCGCAGCCACCACCCTCTCTTATACTCGACTCGATCTCTCTTTAATGTTTTGTTTGTATTGTTGCTCGTGCCGCTCCCACACTTGAAATCGTTGTAACAATGCTCATCCGACGCAACTCAACTCAGCCCAACTTACCTCACCTCGCATCGCATCAATTCACCTCAGCAGCGGGCAGCAGCGCACAGCAGCATGGCACGACGGCTACTACGGCTCGTTAATGAAAGTGTCAGAGCTCTGGTCAGTTCGGCTATTGTACTGCAGCGTCAACAAAGTGGTTAGAGTGGCAAATATTGTGAGTGCGAGTGCGAATGTTTGCCGTAGACTGACAAACATATTGTGCACTAAAATGCTTATGGCTCATTGTCCTTTTTTCATGTAAGCGTGTGTGCGCTCGGTCTCGTACTCGCACTTGCATAGGCATACGCAAGCGTTGAATCGCCTTCCATTTTCCAATAAATTATGATGAGGCTGATTTTAGCCACTGTGCTCTGTCTATTTTGTTGCAATAACAAAGGGTCCGGCATGTCCTTGTTCGGCTGTTGTCCATACAGGCAATTTCATTTCTATACCTTTACAGTTGACACATGCAAAATCCTGTCAAAAGCAAAAGCTACACCAGCAACAATGGCCAACAATAAAATTTATTGTTTTTGTTTCTGCTTTTATTCGATATTAAATTTAAAATATTTACCAAATTTATTTTCTCTTACATGCAGCTCTGTCGCTGTCTATTTGCTTGAAATATCTTTTTTTATAAAATATGAGAATTCTAATCTAGCTTAACAATTGTGCTCACAATTTGCTAGAAACTATGTTTTATAAGTCCCTTTTTTAATTATTGTAGAAAATTTGTCAACATTTTTCTTTTACTTTGCTGGAAGTTTGTCATGTCAGAGTTTATGTGCGCTTAATTTGCATTTCAAAATAAAATTTTAAGCGCAAGGACATTTTGTTGGCATAATAATTGAAATATGCTTATGAATTTCTCCTTTTGACAGACTAGAAGGCAAATAGAATTGGCTTACACAATTAAAAATACGAACAGATTAAATTTGAAGAACATAAATTAACCAGAAGTTGAGTGTGAATACTTTTTTAAAGTGTTGTATTGTTTTAAATAAATCTGTCAGAAATAAACAATTATATTCACATCTAGAACTGAAATAACATATTCATATATTATCATAAATATTTAGCAATATGTGTTCTATCAAAAGTTGGATAATTGATGTCCCATCCATATTTTGTAAGTTAGACTTATATGGCATGAACAATTCTATACGTTGTTGGAGGTGTGAAAATGTTAACGTCTGGTTATCATAAACTAATTTTATTAAGAAAAATCTTGGATTAAGCCGCAATTTCATTAAGGAGTTCTTCTCAAGAGACTGACGCAGCAGCAGTTCGAGTTGCAATGGATCTCTAAGAAGTGTTTAACTCAAGGTCAACTGTTGTATTTTCATTTTAGTTTATATGGTTAAGAGAAGTGAAATACTTATTTGTTGAGATTTTGAATTATAAAATGTTATTCATTCTTAAATCAGACAATTTTTAGATCGTATGCTGTTATGTATTATGAACCTTGGTAATATTTCTCATAAATTTTAAATTTTAAATGTTTGCGAATTAATTTGTATTTGTTGTGCCTTTAGGATTTCTTCATGTTGCTTGTAGTAAAATAATTCTTTTAAATGAGCGAATAAAATAGCTTGGCCAAATTTTTTAATCCTCATGGCTCTTTTATCGCGTCAAACAAAAACTTCAACCAACTTCCCTGTCATTTAACATAATCCACCGTATCTCTTCTAACTTTTATAATCGCAGCCGTTTTACGGCATCTGAAGGAAAAAGGCGACAAGTCCTGTGCTGTTCAAAAATCTGTCTGACATTGTCGCACACGCCACCAATGTCATGTAATGAAACAAACACTTAATTTAATAATTCACGAAACAGCAGAAGCAAAGAAAGAAAAAACAAAAAAAGAAAAAAAAAACAAAAAGAAGAAAATCACATAATTTTCTTTGGTGACTTTTTTTTGTCACATAGTCACACAAACGATAACAGACAACGTTGGCAGCAGCAGTTTGTACTTTTTCAAATCTTCTTTTTGTTTTGCGTCGCTGTTGTGCCATAATAAATTTTGACTAAACGCTTTTAAAAAGTCGCTTGCAATATCCTTGCCAGGCAATGAGCAGCAATGCCAGCCAACACGAAAACGGTGGCAATGGCGCAACGCACGCGAGCCTGTCGACAGACTCACGGCGGCAATTAAGCCAAATTGATGATGACGGGTATCTTGTCTCGTATTGAAACTGTGGTGGCTCTCATTGAGGTAGGCTGTTCTTCACAGTGAACCCTGTTTGTTTGCTGACTCTCTACTTATAATTTGACAGTATGGAATCATTACACATACCCTTCTAAGTTCGCTAATGAAACCTAAGAGAACTTATGTAGTATTCAAGACCACAAAACATATGATGAATTATTACTTTTTTCAATATAGCTTATACTTTGATTCTATCCTATAAAGTGATCACTGAAATATTCGACGCCTGATAATGAATGTAATGGCTATACAAAAATTTGGCAATGCTAAGCTGTGCAATGGAAATTTATTAACAGGTATAGATTTTTGAGAATACCGTCAATTTTTAATAAGTTGTCAGCAATTTACCAACACTGGTTATGTTTAGCAATTATTAAGCTTTAGGTTATACAGATGTGAGAATACTTATGCTGGAGTATTTAACTTCAAATTAGACACAAATTTGCAAAATGAAATTTCATTTCAATTTACGCTTTCTGTCAGTCAGCAGCAGTGAGCTGTCACTGTACCATTAAAGTATGGTGTACTGCGTTATTATCAGCATTGTCGACGTGATTTTATTTAAACATGCAAAATTAAATTTAATTCCGAATTCTCCTCGTCGCTGAGCTGCCCTTTTCCCACTGAGACAACTGATGATAATTAAAACGGAAAACGTTTTCTCTGGCTTACCCGCAGTTGGCGTTTGGGCGCCAAAAAACTTCAGACGAAAGTGTTGTACACTACAGTGCACCAAATATGTCTACGCAGCGGCACTCAACGAGAATTCCTTAACTCTGTTAACAAATACGATTTGAACTGCTTCACGTCGACGCCCAAGTCATTGAGTTAGGGTTAACTCCCGCCACACCTGACATCCTTTTCAGTCCAGCAGACTTTCAATGATTTTCACGTTTCTGCAGCGGCAGCAGCAGCAGCAGCAAGTTGCGAGTTCTGCGCCTCTGAAGGAATTCCCATTAAATTTTGTCGTCGTTGCGTTTGGAAATTAATTTCTGTTGTCTGTTGTTGTCGACTTCGATGCTCGTCCGCCAAAAAGCTGATCTTAACTATTGCACGGCAGCAGCAGCCTAACAAATTTCTTATCTCAACTTTTGTCCACAAATTGGGCGTGAGCGAGTCGGCGCGAGCACGCACGTAGCCATGCTGTGCTGCCTGCTTCTGTTGTGCTGCTGCTGTGCTTCTGTCTCGCATTGCTCACAGCAGAGTCAAAGGATTCCGCTGGCATGTTGTCGCTCATACGCCGCATTGGCCTTTATGTCACCCACGTGTTGCAATGCACAACATGCCCGGGCTGATGCCGTTGTGCTTACACTATTTGACATTTATGCGCGTCGCATTGGCTTCCATTTCCGTTCGTGCTTGCGATGCTGTTGCATGTCCTTGCACGGGGTAGTTTACAGCATTTGCTGGTTTCATGCGCTTATGCGGCTGCCCTGCGAAGTAGTTTTCGAGCACGACGCCTCATCCGAAGTACAAAGTTTTGCTCTTGCGGCAAATTAAGTTCAACTGTTGTTGTGGTTGGCATGCGGTCGGAGGCTGGAGTTGCCTTTGCCTGATAGTCATAAGTTCAGTGCATGTGCCTTGCAAAACTTGTTGTCCTTCTTGCTCGGCGCTGTCGTCAGCTTACAAGTTGTTCAACTGAACTTTATTTGCGTTGCGTGACTCCGAGGCGTTGAAGTACAAAGTTTTGCCTGTTATTCACATTATTACTTTGCATATACTCGCATTGCTCGCATTACTTATTGAAGGTAAAAAACGGGCATCTTTGCATCGCTAAATAATAAAACATTTAAATCGCAAAAAGACCAATGCGACTTAACTTTTCTTTCTATTTGTTCCTTGGTAACAATTGACATTCCTTAATCCTAATGCAGATCATTCATCATCTACATTGATGTTTACTATTCTCATATTGAAGTTTACTATTCTCATTTTGAAATGAAAATGGTATAGCTGCTGATAATAGTGTTATTATGAAAAAAACTGTATCATACGTATATTTGCATTTGTCGCAATTTTTTTAGGCACATTCCTTTTTAGAAAACGCATTCCCATATTTTTAAGCGTTTTTGTGATTAATTTAAAGCTTATAGCTGAAGGAAAAATTCCCTAGGAAAATGTTCCTCGACGATTTATGAAACATGGAACGATTCTGTATACTTTAAGAGCTTTCTTCTTGCAAATTGCACATTTCATGTAAACCCCAAAAGTATGCAATATGAAATTGAAGTGAATCAGCTCATTTAATATGTATGCACGATTATATTGTAGTCGATGCTTAGTTTTAGTCGCAGCAGACAGAACATTACCAAACTGCAATAACTGGCAAACAGCTCTGAGAGCTGTGTGTATATGTGCTTACAATAAATAAATTCCAAAGCCTAAATGCTTACAATAATTCAAATTTAATAAATGAAATTCACTTACATAATGCAATTCTACACAGCCACCAACACTATTTTCATAATCCCAGCACTAATGCCCGCAAACTTAATGAAGAATACCTCATTCGAATGCAATTAATGCAATAAAATAATCCCAGCAGAGCGACTGCCGACGACGAAATGCAACTAAGCCGCATGCCAGTGGCCAGCGCCTGAGCAAGGGTGAAAGGCGGCGGTGTATTGCAAGAGAAATGAGAAACGAGATGAGCTGCGAGTGGGTAAAGCTATTAAGGCAGCTTAGTCTCGTTTAATGGGTACAGCAAGCGATGGTCCATGCTCGGATTTGAGTTGGGTTTTCAAGTAGGCGAACAAAAAAAAAAAAAAAACAAAAACGAAAAAAGAAAACAAAAATTGTGACAGCTGTAGACCCAGAGGACATTGCGGCAAGTATTCTTATGTCTGTATGTGTGTGTGTTTGTGTATGTGTGTGTGAGGTATTGAAGTTGGGGGGCGCCAATCAAGGGTGCAGAAGTCAACACTCCCCCCTAAACAGGGGAATGCACGTGTTCAAATAAGTGCCACCAGTAAATGAGCAGCCAAGGGCTTCTTCTCCTTCCTGCTGTTGTTGTTGGTGTTGTTGTTGCTTTTGGTGGGGGGGGTGTTTGAAATTGACAGCTGATGGGTGGTTGGTAGGTTGGCTGAGACAATGCAATACACATAATGAGTTTGTTTAAGCTTGTAAAGCTTCTACAACTTCTTCGCCGAACTCTGCTCGCAGTCGTTAGGGATTGACAGCCATCAAATGTCCCATGCATAGGTCATGTCAATTTAAATACCAATTGCGCGTCACATCGACTGACAAAGGACACATGACAATGGCGCAGAGCAACAAACAATTGCTCTTGTTGCTTTCATATCCTTTTTCCTGTTCTGAACTGATTGCCGTTGCATTTGGCATAATCACTTAAGTGCCGACTGTAGCCGGCTTTGCGTTTTCCCCCCGAATTTCTTCATGGTCTTTTTTTTTTTTTGCTGCTTTATTTTTTAGCCGCAGACAGTGCAGCGCGTGCTTTTGCATACGAATTATGGTAACACAGAATTTTTGCCGCCTCGAGGTCTTTGCCATGTTTATGCACAAAAAAGGGCAAATGCCGGCATATCCTGCTTTGGCATGTGACTCGGCTGCTGTGCTGCTGCCTGGCTGGGGTTGACAATTTCGTCTGTCGTCTGATGGATTTCGCCTCAAGCAAGTGCTCACGCTCAGTTGTGCAGGCAGGTAGGTCCGACCGGCCCTGGCTGTTCCTCTGTCAGTTTGTCAGTCTGTCTGTCTGCCGGTCTGTCTGTCTCTCATTCAGTCAACCCACTTACATGCAGACCATTCAATAACCAGTCAAGCGCTCTGCTGCGACAACTCCATTGCTGTCACTTGGCTGCTTATTTAAGGATTTCTGTTCCATTTAGCGCCAACTGCAATAAGTGCGAAGCTCGAGTGCTTTTCTTTTCTATGGTCTTTTGTGCTCGTTCTCCATTCTCCATTCACCATTCTCTGTTCTCCATTCGCTGCATTGTTTGTACTGCATAATGCATTGTGCTCTTTGCAGGAGCATGCTGCACTTCAAATCGCCATACCATACATGAGGAGTTATTGGCATTTTAAGATGTTTTATGCACGGCGTCATTAACTGGTTCGCTAGTTTTGTTTTTATCCCTCGGAAAAACTACAAGAATAGTTTCAAGACAAAGCCAAATGGATTGGCTACTACTACTCTTTACTTGTTTCTTTATTTTTGTAAAAGAACTCTCTCGTTTTTAAAGTTTCAGCTGAATTGGCTTTTAGGATTTATTAATTGCTATAAGAGAAGCAGTGTACTCCTGGATCGCAACGCAAAAGAGATACCAGACTTTTTGAAGATGACTCTGATAACATAGATAATCCCCTTTAGTTGGATTCCAAGACAACAACATGGAGAAGCAGATGGAAATATATAGCAGCAATAGAACCGACTTGTATAACGTCAAGGATATAGAGACTCAGCTGCGTCAGACTCATACAAGAAAAAGATATCCAAGGAACTATTGTTATTCCCTTATCTAACTAATATTTGGAACTTAAGGGGTTCTATACGAATGATTAAGAATTCAGACACGTAAATTGTCCTGGAGATGGACGCAGCTTTCTATTTTATTTATTTTATGAGACTTCAAAGATAAGCCTCAAGTAAAACCAAATTCATTGAATAATTTGTTTTGATTTCAGTTCTGTTCTTGAGCACTAAAACAAACATCGAAGTTCTGTTGCGGAAAACGTTTCTCTGATTGTTATTGCCACTTTAATTGTCCTGATGCAAACATCAGAACTTGCTTAGTTTGGTTTTATTCGAGTAAAAATTGCATTTGATATGTGTTTCTTCTGCTGGAGGGAGAGGAGCGTGCGTTGGCTTTTGGCTTTGCACATGCCTGCGGAATATTTAAAATTGTTACAGTGTTGACTAAGTGGCCGGCGTGTATGTTCGACTGCTGCAAGGACATAATCGCACAATCGCACTGACCGCAGAATTGCTTCCACCCTACGAATCCGCTTTGCAGTTTGTGGTTTATTATTCATGTCGGGTTTGTTGCGGGTTGTTTTGTGGTCAATTTGCATTATGCCAACACTTTCGTAATCCTCAACTAATTAGTTTGTCGAAAGTGTGTAATTGTGCTTCGGAAAAGTTTCTTATACATAATTATACATACAATCGCATCTAAATGTTTTCGCTAATCTTAGACTGCTCTCCGCCACATGAGTAAACATAACAAAATTAATTTTTGTTCCAAAATTCGAGATGAGTCCGAGAAGAAAATGCAAACAATAATATACATAATTGCTCGACTTACAAAATTCGAAAAGAAAAAAAATCGATGCAAGAATAATATTATTTTAGAGAATGCGATTTGATTTAAGAATTATAAAAAAAAGAAGAGACGAATTTAAATATTCACATTAACTGGCATCACATCGCTCTATAGAGCAAAAACAGAATACACTGAAGTTCAATAGTTCGCAAACTACTTCTACAAATAATAGTGTTTCCAGTAACTTCCTCAGGATATGTTCGAAATTATAATCTGGCCAAAAAGAGTTTGCATTTATCAGTAAGAGTTATTACGGGAAGAAAATTTGAAAATGTATATAAAAATGTCTGTTTTATTTATCTCTATAACAATTTATTAAAAAATCCCCAGAGTATGGGGATTTGTTGATTATTGCGTGTAAAATTTTTTGTTTTCGATTTTCAATTATTCGTATTTTTTACTTTACATATATCTCAAATTGCAATTGGTAAAAATTCGTAAGGAATGAAAAAAAACAAAACAAGAATAATAAAAGTTTCATTCTTTGTAGTATCATTTCGAGTGAATCCAGTGCATTTTATAAGTAAAGCATAAAGCTGCAACCTGCTGACCCCGTTAATCACAATTCTAAGAAAATGAAACAAAAATACTCTTATCAGTCAGCTGACAGGCACGGCTTGGAGTCTATAGAAGCTTTATGTGTTCAAAAACAACGCAGATTAAATCATTCGTATTCCAGCCCAGCAGTCATTCAAAACATTTCATGAAAATGTGCGGAATAAGTAAAATTTCTGTAATTACGTTTTTCGTAATACTCGGTCTGGGCGCAATAACCGGGAGTCCTGTGAGTGCTGCTGAAACGGAGTGTGTCTCACCATTCGTGAAACTAAACGATCGCTGCTATTATGCAATTAAAGATCAGAAAGTGAGTTGACCTTTATAAAACAGAAAAGAACAAACCATAAATAAAATTGTGTAATCCGCAATTTTTGCAGAGCAAAGCTTTTGGCAGCGGCTGCCGCGATTTGAACTGGAAAGCGGATAAAGTGAGCATCGATGATGCTGCGGAAATGCGTGCGCTTGTCGATTATCTGCACTCTGCAGGATTCACTGATGGACAGAAATTTTGGACGAATGGCGATAAGCTAAATGATGATGATGTCTTCCGTTGGGAGGGTTCCCTGAATCAGGCTCGTGAAATCACCTACGCAAATTGGCTGTCTGGTGTGGCACCAACTTTGGAACTGGACAAGAATTGCGTGCAAATTGTTTTAAAGAAAAAACAATTGTTCATGTATCCCGAACATTGTTCGAATAAAGAAAATTACTTATGTGAAATGGCAGCAGAAGTGACAGAAGAAGATTAACAGAGTTATATGATAATACAAATATTATAAACGAAACAAAAAAAATATTCATATTAAATTTACTTAAATGGAACCTTTGCTTTCACAAAAAGTTGAGTATATAATGCGAGAATGTGATAATCATCGTATACTCGTATGTAGCTTAGTTTAAGTATAACAGCCTTCAAGGATATCTGATATTTGCACAAATAGTCCAACCATCAAAATAATTTATCAAGCCGAAGGACTAAGTATTCATGACTTACATTACATATAATTAGAGAAATCTACAAACTTATGAGTAAAAAAAAAACAATACAGGCTACTGGGAAATTTTACAAAATACCATTCTAAGTTTAAAAATAATGAAACATTGTATCTTCTTGAAATCTCCGAATCGAAGGTACATACATCGAAGTTTATACAGTTGCAGATGAAATGCATTTTAATTGTTCCCTCGACTTACTTGTTCCCCTCTTTTATTGTCAACGTCATTTTCAGTCTCTAAAACAATAAAATCGACTTCATTCACAGTTCCAGTTCGCACACATAAGGCATTCTAGCATCACAATGTGACGTTGACATTAGAATTTCTTCGTCAAGCAGCTGCAAATTCACACAAAAACCCTCGGGAAATTTCGATGAGTAGTTCGGTTGACCAGCGATCCAATTGGTGAAATTCATGGGTTGCATCGAGAAATGCCAATAGAATTCCTGTAGGGTATTCGGATCAACTGCCATTTGAATCATTTTCGCTCGATGTCCCGAACTCCAGAAACTATAAGAATTTTGATATCCATGGGCTAACATGTAGTCCGCTACTGCTTCCATTTCCTCCGCAGTCTCCAGGCAAATCGGCTTCGCTTGCAGCGCCTCGCAACCGAAAAGTGTATGTAGCCAGTCCAGCTAAATAATTTCATTGAACCTATAAGTCAATTATGTAAACTTAAACTTACCTTATACGGCACACTATAGAGGCGTCCCTTATATTGTATTTTGTAATAGTCGTAGGCCTACAAAAATTCACTTAGGCAACAGCACTTTCACTTAAATAAGTCTTACCTTATTATTGCCTGAAAAAAAGTAACAACTATTGCCGATCTGCACAAAAGGCTTCTCACATAGTGAAGCGTACTGAAAGAAGCCGGCAGCAGTCCAATCGCACGTGCTATTCTGAAAGAGACCGCAGAAGCCATTGCTCAGATACGCCGTGCCCACAAGCACCAAGATGAAAAGCACAGCGACTGACCCACGCAAAACTAACATGCTCATGATGCAACACTCTACATCGGCACTCAAGCAACTTCTGAAAGTGCAACTCGCCCGCGATTGCGATTTTATACTCTAACTCTGCCGATTCTTTCCGAGCAACTTGTGAATATTAAAATTTCGCCGAAGTTCTGTTTTTGACTTTTTATCGTATACACGTGTATATATAAATATTTTAGTGCATAGTTGTGTATATAATTTGCGGAAATTTTCTTGTTTGCTTGTGTAAGTGAACAGTTTAAGCGGCTGCATTTGAATTCCGTTTAAGTTTATTTATTCTATATTTCGGTCTCGATTTCTATTAGAAGCAGATTCACAATACATATTATATATATATATATATATTGAGTTATATGATATGTCAGACAAGAGAATTTCCGTTCACCATTCGTTCATTGATACAAATTAAATTTTTTGCAAAGCAAATATTTCAATGAATCATAGAAGAAGACCTGAATCGAAGCTTTTTAGCAGCTTCATATTACAAAACATTTACTGAGTTTGAAAACCAACTTTTTACTTAAGAAATCAATGTAAGCAACATATTAGAGCTCGAGAAATTTGTAGATTCATTCAGTTAACACTGATCGGGTACTCAAAGTGACTGAAGTTCTTTTAAGTACCGTAAGGTACTTGCAGTGAAGTGAGCCGCAATACTTAGCAAGAGCAGAGACCTGACGGGTGAGTCTACTCATATTACAAGAGTTTCTCATATATTTTGAAATTTACATTAGCGAATACTTTAACCTACATTTAAAACAATGAAAAAAATTATTAAATGTCGCTTGATTTGCTTTGTTTTAGTTAGAAATCTGTGAGAAAGTCTGCTCCTTCATTTGCAACAATAAAATATTGGGTGGCTCTAGTTGAGCTGACTAATCCAAAAAGTTTATGAATTATTGTCGATTCCAACTAAGCAAGTCTCTCGCCTCTCTAAAGAAACACTGTGTCTTATCACAAATTCAATGACGAGTCTGCAGAGTTTAGAGTGTGTGAAGATTTGACGTCATTTCAAGTTTAACTTTTAGCAGCAACAAAGTAATTAAACGGTAAAATAAAGTTTGTTCATAATTTAATGCACATTTAATGACATCAAACGTGTTTAAACTTAAATAGGCCATTAACAAACTTCCTAATTTCGTGTAGATAGTATTCAGCTTTTTTCGATAGGAAACGCGCCTTGCCCTGATACTCACAAATGATATAATGCTCAAGACACGGCGTTGCCTTCATAAAGAGCTCCTGGTTGATCAAGACCAGGCCAATGCAATGATCAAAGTACTTCACATTCGGTTGACCTAGCGACCATTTGCTATACCTCAAAGGCTGATCCGTTGCAGTCCAGGCAAAATATGAACTCTCGGTGCGATCTTCGACTGTTAAGTAACCGGACGTGGCAAATGTGGAAGCATTCGCAAAATGTGCCGAAGTTATCATTCGTGTCAGGGCATTCATTTCGCTGCCGCTCTCGATGGCCACAGGCAGAGCGTAGAACTGCTGGCAGTAGCTATGCATATCGTACCAGTCCACGTGTTTGCTAGACTTTAAACGAAACTGCATTAGGCACATCTGAGTGAATCAGCGTCAGCTTAAACCGTGTACCTGCCTGAACTTGCCAATAACATAGCAGCCAGTGTCAAGTATGGCAAATGTAGCAGGACATTGCGGCTTAGGCACTTTACCTAAAAGTTGTTGTCGTACAAAATAGCATCGTCCCTTACTTGCGCGTGAGTCTCACCTATGGTTTCTTGTAGATATTGCTGCAGACTCGGCAGTATATACAACCCATACAGCATTAGAAACATTATAAGCAAACTCAATACCGGCACCAGAACAACAACAAGCGCCGAAATTAGAAAACTCCGCCAAGTGTGGGCCTGACTCTTAGCCATCGTGCTACGTAGGTGACTTTTGAAACTGTACTGCGGCCAATCTATTCTTTCGATTTGTTTTATAATTTACTTGGCTATAGAAAGCTGTTTTCTTATTGTAGCTGCAACTAATATTTCGCTGCAAAACAAATGTTGGCCTGAAAACAGTTTCAGCATATTAAAGATATTGCTTGGTATATGAGTATAGCTGCCACTTAACGGTATAAACAGGCTTCGAAACAGAACACAAAGTGAACCATTGTGTGGCAAATTTCTTTCCGAAGTTGTCAGCTGACAGACATGTTAGGTTTCAGTTCTTAGCTTTATTCGATTTGATTGATTAGTCAAAACAAGTGTGGAACAAAAATATGTTTACTGTTAGTTTTCAAGGATAATGCACTTTTCTTAGATCCTGCTTATTATAGGGATGATCAATATGTGAAGTGCATTAGAATATGTTTAATGAAATTGAGAATAGTTCAGTATAAAATCTAAAACACGTAGCGGAGCAAGCGAGTGTTGTTACTTAGTTTATAATAAAATCACAGAAGCGTCTTTGAGTGTTTACTCAATATGATTATATATTGAGTTGCTCATATTTCGCGCTCAAGTCAGTTGTGAGATATTACAGATGCATTTGTTCATTTAATAGTCGAACAAGAGATGTATTACACGGTTAATAATTACTGAGCACAAGATAAAACATCACGCTAAATGAAGACGCAATATAAATCTTTTGAGTGTAAAACTTGGACTGAAACTGACTGCGAAAAAGAATACCTAAACAAGTTTTTTGTACTCAATTGCATCTAGACAAGGAAAAACCGTAACTTATTATACGCTATAAGTTGTTTATTTAGTAAGTCTCAGTGTTTTGTATTTATTTGATAAATGCTAATCATGTTCTAACAATAGACTTCGGCGCTCAGAATTTGATGAGAAATGAATACCAATGGAGATTAGCTCAAACTGGAAAATAAATAATCAGAACACACTCAATTCGAATTGAATGATGAGCTCGCAGTTGAGCTCTCATAACTTCTGCTAAATGGGAATAACTTGTGATACCGAATTTACCTGTAGCTTTTATTTGGGAACTAGGAGTCATCATTATGCAGATTAAAACTGGGAAAGTGGTTAAGAAAAGTAGGATAAAATAATAGCTGATGAGCAGCTTAGTAAACTTTAAAAACTTTATTTCTGCTTGTATAAAGACATTCTAGAGGAAGTTAATTAAAACAAATTCAATAGTGAGTTAATTCATGATCAATCTTATATGGCTTATTTAATTGCATTTCACACAAATGATACTCGGCATCGTCGCAGGCAGCTGCTGTGGTGAACAGCTGCTTATCCTTGAGCACAAGTTGCAGGCAATTGTTTCGGTTGTCGTAGTCGAAGTCGGTATTCAACCAATTCGTATAATTTATATTACGTGGTTTCTTATATATTTTGCTATGCCAAAGGAAACTCTTCAGTTTATTCAAATTATCCCCACTTGTCCAGTATTTGCTGCCATCGGACAGGCCCTGCTCTTGCAGATAGCCGCTAAGTGCTGCCAACTCCTCAGCACTATCGAATGACGCTCTGTCCGCAAGAACGTTGATGTCCTGGCAAACGTCATAAAAGGCATCCGCCTTATGTAGAAGAGGAACTGATCAAACACTAAGACTTCACAAGTATATAAATAAGACACAAACCTGCAATTTTGTCTCAATGTAGTAACACTTTTTCAATAGACGCCTGAAAGGTTTCTCACAGTTGGCCAAGCCATGGCTTTGCAATGCACAGCAGATCAAACTAATTGCAATGCATACAAACTTCCACATTTCGCCAATCGTGTCTAATGCCAAGTCGCTTGAATGCTGAACTGGTAATGAAATTGACTTCCATTACTTGCCATTAAACAAGTTTGCTTGGCAGTGTTTCACTCAACTGCATTTGAACTAACTACGATGTACGATCAAAAGTGGAAATCTGTAATGTGTGAATAAAATATTCGCTAAAAGTTTTCTGGTATAACTAAAAGCTTCAATAGGTTTTAATAAATGCACGAATCTTTGAAATAACCAGAACTCAAATAAGTATTCGATGTTTAATGTTGTTAACTCGTAAACAATAATAATTTCTATATTTGATTTGATATGCCTTTTGGGCATTTTGGGCTGCGTCTTAAAGACGAAAATATTTTTTCGATTAGGATATTCATCGATTATTTTGTTCTGTGATAAGCTGTTCTAAGTTGGAACACATATGGGTTTTGGTTTGCTTCGCTTTTGAATGAGAGACAAATACGAAAAAGCTACAGGGTTGCTTCACATATTCATCTTGAGGCTTTGTGGAAAAAAAAACGCCAGTATTAAAAAAAGTCAATGAGTTCATTGCATTAAAAAAAAAACCAACGTGATAAAGAAAAATCCATCTGGTTAATCATTTAAATTAATCAATTGACATTAAACTATATAAGACATATACATAATCTAAAGTTTTTTCCTTGATGGGACAATTTAACAATTTTTGTAACATCATTTATTCTTTGTACTTTTAGTACTTAGAGTACAAAAACATAAATTCTGTCCAATTTCATCTTTAACCACATAAAGTAGACTTCAGTCTAGTATATAACTGGCATGGCCATTTAAAGCTTTTATAGTAACTATTGGAATCCTATATGATGAGTGCGTTCGATCTTGGGATGAAACCCAAAAGCAAAAAGAAACTTTCATGGATTTCTGTTGGGTTTCAAATATTGAGCGATATTTCGTTACGTAGTCCAATGATTACAATGCTTAACTGAGAGTAGCAGAGCTTTTAAAGTTCAATATGGAATCAGGTGAACAGTTCGCTTTGATGAATGCATCTGAACATCAATCGCACGCAAATAATGCAAACTCAAAGGTAAATGGTTCAAATGGAACTGGAGCGCAGAAAAACTCAATTGCCATGGACATCCTTTTTCGTTTTTCGTAAGTTTTATTTTTTTTTTTTTTTTGGTTTATTTGTATAGAAAACTTTCAAGTTGCATTTGAAACACAAACGCTAAAAGCGGCAAAAATGCAAATGAAAGAATTTTTTTTTAATGAATTCGCGTTGGGTTCGTTGTGGTTACTTATTTTTATTACGAGTTGTTTTTGAAATATGTTTTTGTGATTTTGTTGTGATAAAGTAATTATAAGATAGATGGGTATGCTAAAGATTTATTTAAAGTCATTTATCACCTTGAAATAATAATTTGAATTATATTATATGCATATTTATTATTTTTATAAAAATTATATAATAATCCCTTTGTAGTAAACTTTTCTATTTGAAGCTTGGGGATTTTTACGCTGCTATTCGTGTGTATAGAAAAAACCTACAAATTCAGCTCGATCCTGCATCAGCGTATTTAATTATTTGTCGAATCAGCAGCCTTTGCAAAAATCATCTACTTAAATCAATATTTTTTTTTCATTATTTCAATGACTTGGTCTACTAATTGATTAAAATGAAATATTTAATTGTTTTCCCGTCAGTATTTTATTTTACTTTAATTTGTTTGTTTTTTTTTTTTTTTTTTGTAACCTATTTTGACTTATAAAACACTGCATAACTTAAAAATACTCCTAATGTAGATAAATAAAAACAAAAACTCATTTCCTAATATTAAAACTTCGATCAATCTTATAACGCCGAACTAAGGGCAATTCGCATAAGTGATATTCGTGATCTTCACAGTTGGCTAGAGTTGAGAAGAGCTGATTATCCTTGTACACAAGTTGCACACAGAATTTAAACTCGTCATTGTTGACTGCGCCATTTAACCAGTTTGGATAAAGAACTTTGCGAGGTCTCTTATACATTATGCTGTCCCAGACAGGAGTCCCCTTATCATTCAGTGTATCGCCACTTGTCCAAAACTTGCTGCCATCGGGCATGCCCAGCTCTGCGAGATGCCCGGCAAGTGCCGTTAATTCCTCGGGACTATCGTAGGTGACTCTGTCCGATTTTCTGGAGATGCTCAGGCAAACGGGGTGAAAGGATTCCCTCTTTTGGTTTTGGCAAAAATAAATAAATTGTATAAATGAAATTTTGCACGTTTTCAAAATATTTTCACATACTTTCACTTCAATGTCGATGTAATAACATTTCCTTAGAATTTTCTCAAAAGGTGACAGACATGGGCTCAGCCCATGGCATTGCATTGCGCAGCAGATCAAACTTATCGACAAAATAAAAACCTTACACATGTCGCCCGCCACGATGTGAACTGTTTAGCCGCCTAACTTGGAATGACTGAAAGCCACTTCCATGATGAGCACTCAAACAAGTTTACGTAGCTAACCGCAATCTCGCTTACAAGCTGGGAAAACTGAATAATAAACATAAGCCAGAAGTTGTCTATAAACAATATACGCAGAGCTTTTTCTAATGGCCACGATTGCTAAGCGCTGAGTAAAATCCAGCTAAAAATCCAGAAAAGTCACTTTCCTCAATTACAGCGTTACGATTACAAAAAATCTCGTAATTGTACACTATCTTGACTATCTTGACAGTCTCTTCTGACCGCCGCTTTAGATACTTATGTATCTCAGCAAGTCACTTGAAAGTGCTGAGCAAGAAAAAAGATATATTGAGTCTATGCAAATTGTAAGCAAACACACTTCAAGCCCCAGCAAATGTTTTGACATTTTAACGATACACTAATTGAAATTTGAACACAAACAAACTTCTCTTCGAAAATAAATATAGTCCCTAATATTTGATTGGTGTACATTTTTCATGTTACAGAAAAGGTTTCTTATACAGATGTTAGACTGTATATGATCAGCACTGTGATAAAAGCAAAGGAAAAGTGTAAAAACTCCATAACACTTCATAAATGTTGTCCAAGATTTAAGATTATAACAAAAATAAATATATATAAAAATCACCCTTTTTAAGCAAATTTGAGTGTTTAATTCGATTTTTGAAAAAACTATGTTTAAATACATATATATATGTATATATAAAATATTCAAAGTTTTTATTGAATCGATAAATATGCCTTTGCCATTTACGTTTTAAAGACAACTTCATGTAAATGTTGTCTGCGGCTCCGTTTCATATGGTCCATTCGGAAGGTCCAATAACGTTTCTTTCACAGTCGTCTTTGAAGAAAAATGGACCGATGATGCCCAGCCCATAAACCATACCAAACTGTCGTTTTTTCGGGATGCATCGGTAATTCTTGTATGGCATGTGGCTGTTCATCACTCCAGATGCGACAGTTTTGCCTATTTACGTATCCGTTGAGCCAGGTCGATTATGACGACCATAATATGGTTGTAACAAACGGTGCACATTTTTAACAGAGTACGAATTTTGATAATAAATTTCAATAATTTGCAATCGTTGCTTGTTTGTAAGTCTTTCCATGATTAAATGGCAGAATATACTAAAAACTTTTCACTTTGATGGATGACGTTTGGACGCCATTACTAACCAGTGCTGCCAACCTGAAAAACTTAACTGTTAAAAAATCATCCTATATTTTATATGCTCAAAGCGCTTCTCAAAAGCAATATTGCGCAATTTCTCTGACCATGTGAACTTTGTGATTGACAACGAATATACGATTGCTCGTGTCCTCAAAGTTTCTTTAGAAACCACATATTGGCACAGTTGTTAGACTTATTCGAATCACTGTTAAGACGATATATTGAATACGGTCCACGGATCACCAAGTTTTTGTGTTTTGTTAAATGACTTTCTGTGATTAGATAACTTTAGAATGGGACCACTTACTCTACCGTAATGTGGAACCAATATATTTTCTGAGGAAAAACGCCCGCGGAACTATATTTCTGCTTTTTAAATGCATTCTTTCCTCCTCTTCCCAAAGAATGCAATGGAATGTTGCACCGCACAAACACTTTCTTCTGTAACTTGCCTTGCAACTTGCTAGTTGACACGTTCCACAGCAGCAACAGCATCTTGCTGAGCGAACTTTGCTTTGCGCACACGTACGAACAAGTTCGCTATGCTACCCCGCTTTTGAACTGTGCTACTGTTATAAACTTCTCCGCCGGCTGCTTATAACACTTATCAGCCTATTACCCTCAGAATACGCTAGGTGTCGCTGTTTCAGGGTTGACTTGACTGGTCACAAAAGTGATGGAAGAAATGAAGAACGGGGGAATGACGGGGACAGCGACTTTGTAGTAAATATAATTCTCTTTATCATCTATCTGTCTCTCTCTCCCGGTAAACGTCAAGCGCATTTTGTTTGTATCTCAGTTTGTGTCGGTTGTCAGTTGTCAGCGATATTTCATGCGCGGAGGGTGCTACTGCACTTGCACCAACAACGTATTAAAAACAAGAAAAACACTGAAGTTAGTGAAAAATAGTTACGAAGCGTGTGTACGATGTGGAATCAATTGAAAATTATAAACAATTAAACGTAAAACAAGCTTAAGTGTTCTGAATTAAATAAAAAAGTATACTACAGATGTCTGCAGCAGTTTAATTGAGGAATTTTTCCTACACTGCCTTTTCACGTATTTTTCGCGTCGTCTCTTTTAAGGTTTTTTTTGTTTACGAATTTGTGTGTGAATGAAACGCGGCAAGCAAAGTAAATAAATAAATGTATAAATAAATAAAATAGTGCATTAAATATATAAACAAATGGACTGCATAATAAAAGCAACAAATTGTTAAATTCAAAAACAGAAAAATAAGAAAGAAATACGTAAAGAGCGGCATATAAAAATTTGTTTTGGTAGAACACGACGTCGGCTGCAAAAACAACACGAAAATGGACACAGAATGCTGCAGCAGCGGCAATCGCGGCAAGAGCGGGTCAACGCCACAACTGCCGCAGTCAGCGTCGCAATCGTGTGCTTCAACTGCCTTCACGTCGCCATCTGCCACAACTTACCAGAAGATGTTTTTTCTGCCTTGCCGTAGTCTAAAGATTGGATTAATTCTGCTCGTGGCGCTGCTCTCAGTCGGCAGGAGTGATGCTCATCTGAATTTGTATTTGAATCTGCAGGAAGTGATGCGTTTATTGGGTGAGTAGTTGCGTTGTGTTTCGTTTCTTTTCGATTATGTTTTTTGCTTTTGCTTCTTTGCGCGTTTGCTTATTGATTTTTACGTTTAGTGGTTTTTTATTGGTTTTGCCTTTTTGGCAAAGTGCCATCAATGTCGTTTATTATTTTTTATCAGCTGGAAATGTTAACACTTTGCACTTTGTTTTTAGTAAATATTTTTTTTTATTATTGCTCTAGTTATTACACCGAAGTTAGCACATTGTTTTATCAAACTTAACTTTTATAAAATTACTCAAAAAATGTTCAACTTAATATTAATTGTATTACGTCTTTTCACTTAAGTAGCATTTAATACATTATTCAATAAAATGATTACTACTCTGAATAACTGTAAAAGCCACCGCGCCGCTACGCGTTCCGTCTACTTTTCAGCACAATTGACACTTTTATTGAGCTCAAAGCACAAATAGCTATAACAATGCCAACCATAATCACATCACATCACATCACCGCAAGCCGGTGTAAAAATTCCACTCATATTTCTTTGAGTTATTCTGCCACAAACAAAATAGCATCACATAAAAATACAACAACACAAAATCAACGCCTCATCCATTGGTACATTGCACCCACAGACATTTTGCTACTGCTCAGTTAGCTCACAGTCCCGTCACTGCGCGCAAGTTGACTCTCCCACTCATGCACGCCTACACTAAGCTCGCGTGTATGCCGGCCGGTTTGCTCTTATTGCTGCTGCTCCATGCCGTGCTGCTTTGCGCGCCAAATACAAAAACAGTCAGAACAACAACAACAGCAACAAAAACATTGGCAATAACAAAAAGTGCATCAAGTCACGTTTTGTCTCGTCTGCTTTGCCGTTGTCATCTGCTGGATTTTTGTTTGTTTTTTGCTGATTTTTGGAGTTTTTGTTTTTGTTTTTCCTGTTTTTTGAGTAAAATTCCAAGAAGTATTTAAATATATACGCGGCTCAACCAAGTGCAGCGGCGGAGAAGAAAAAACGGCAACTGAGAATTTAATGCTGCATGTAAATTTTTATCCAATGTTTGTTTTTTTGTTTTTTGTTCATTTTTTTCCGGCGCTCTTAGCGTGCACCAAAAAAATAAAGGGAAAAGAATTATATTTAGTTTCCATGAAATTTTGGTTTGTTGCGCACGCTGGTGGTTGGATTGTTGTTGTTGTGTTTGTTTGTTATGCTATGTTTGTTTATTTGTTTTCGTTTTAACTACACCTGAAATATGTAAATGAAAGCAAGTGAGTATTGAAAAAATATTGTATGTTGGTAAACGAAAAACGTAAAATAATAATGTTTGATGGTAAACGCATGAAACGCATAATTTAGCATAATTTTCAATGAGCGTAATAATAATACATAACAACAATTATGATTTAAATTAAGCATGATCAAATATTGAACAAGCTCATAAAAAAAAGGCACACATACATAACTGGAAAACTTGTGGGTGAGCGAGCGTAAATAAAAAATAGACTAAAATGAATAAATAAAATGAAATGCATGAAAAACGCAGCAACGCATAGAAAATCAGCATTAAGTAAATAAAAATACGTAATAATAATAAAGAAAATAAACATAAATGAGCATAAAAATAATAAACAACTCGACGACACACTAATTGTGCAATTGTGGTTGTTGTTTTAATGAGTTGTCAGAAAGTGAGAAAACAAAAAAATACAATAGAAAAAACTTTGTTTTCATGAAGCTTGGCGACTAATGAGCACGTACTTGTATTTGAGTTGATTCGCTTTGAGTGGCTTAGTGAGATGGTTATTACATAAGGAGAGTATCAGTTAAAGAGTAGAGAAGCTTACCTGAGTACTAAAACAAAATAATGCATAAAAATCAATGAGCGCAGTATATTTCTTGCTATTGAGTGGGGATCAGTTCCATGAGAAATTCGTGCGCTGACTAGAATCTATGGAAGAGTTAACCTCAGGGTATAAGTTTGTGTATAAGAGCAAATATGTTGATCTCCATAAGTAAAAATGGGTTTACCCTAAGTAAAGAGAATCACAAGCGAATAAGTAACTTTTTCTAAGTTTAATGCCAAATTCCCTAATGCAATTCTAAATAATGTTAAAAACTAAGCACATCTGAATATTTACTTGGTAAATTTAGTCTAGCAAAGACTTTAATTAGCTTTTTCTGACGCTTGCGAACTAGCGAAGCAGAACTCTTTTTAACTTAATACAGACATGTTAACAGTTAAAATCACGTCACGTCACATCACATCACATCAGCTCACATCGCATCACATTCACTCATTAACACTTAACAAGGTGCACACTTGCAAATGCAGAACCGGCGCATCGGTAGCACTTACAAGTTGAAATGAAGATAAGGCAAGCAAGCTAGCTAACGAACCAACAACAGCCCAACCAGAGAACCCGACAACGCAAGAGTCCGCCGAGCCGAGGTACGAGTGTTAATTGATTTGTAATGTGTTTTATGCCAGCGCGCAAAGACAAAGGCCAGTGGTGCGGCCGAGATAATGCTGACAATGCACAAAGGTATACACACACACACACACACAAAGACAGACAGGCAGACAGACAACATGCAGATAGTTTATGCAGCACGTACTTAGGAGGACGCAGCCCGACGTAGCAAAAGTTTATCAAGCAATTAGCTGCATGCAAGTTGTGGATAAGTTCGCTGCTGTGACGACTGCACATGGCAGCAGTTTGACTGGCATCACTGCTTCCACCGTCCGATCGTCCGATTGTCCGATTGTCCGACTGACTGACAAGTCGAAGTGCCCGCAAGTAAGAATTTTTTATTGTAACATGCAACTGCAATCTTATCACAGTCCGTGACATGACATGACGCATCATAAAAATGTCGAAATATTTACGATTATGACACGAAAGGGTTAAGCGAGTAGCGACGGCGCAGCGCGAGGCAGAGCAGTATGAGGGTAAGTCGGGGCATTCTGTGTGCGTAAGACGGCTACTAAAATACACTCGCCTTCATAAGTATGCGCACGAGCTAAGCTGCATATAAAAATTGTATTATTTTTATAATGCTGATAATAAAATTATATTTCACAGATTTTCCTTTAATTAAATAAATAAGATTTTCTTTTATAAGTAATTCAAAAATCTAAAGGAAAAAGGATTTATCTTTAGCTACATAAAATATTCAGGTGCCTTGCATTTATTAGCTGATCATGAATTCTAAAATTATTAATTTGTATTTAGTAAATATTTAAAAAATGCCAAAAGTATTTTATTCCCTCAGCATGTAAAGCATTCCCGTCAAATTATGTATCTGCAAAATGATAAACTGCGGTTCTTAAGTAAACTGTAGAATGTAGTCCCTCGAGCTGACTCGGGTATGCATAGTTCTGTCCCTCATGTTTACTCTGTGCTCGGTGCAGAATTCAAAACAATTACGTAAAATTAACCGTTTTGCATAATTTGCGAATTAAATGTGCACTCAACAGCTTCAGCAGCAGCAGCGACTGCACCAGAGGCAGCAACAGCCATGTTTGATTGTCTGTCCCGCTCATGCATATGCGCCAATTGTGTCTGTTCGCCACTCGTGCTTTTCAGAATCTCTGCTACTGACCCACAGTTTGTGTATTTTTCTGCTGTTTTTATTTTTTGTCTTGAGCCATAAATCAATTAAGACAAATAATTTGCATTTGATTTGTGACATAGTAAAAAGGAAAAATAAAAAATGGCTTTTTAGCAAGAAGAACTTAGAAGTGAAACGCATATAGCAAACTAAAAGCAAGGCCATGGCAAGGAAAAAAATTCAAAAAAAAAAAAAGAAAGCAGCTGCTTGCAACAAGCAAAAGGAACAATAACAACAATCGTTGAATCACAATGTAGCATAAGAGTGTAAAAGCAAAAAGCAACAAGCGCAAAGAAGGGGTTAAAGGCATAAAAGCAAACATAAGCAAGCAAACGATCGAGCAGCAAGCATGCAAGCGAATGAGCGAATGAGTGAGTGAGTGAGTGAGGAAGCAAGCGGGGAGGCAGGCGGCAGGCGAGCAAAAAACAATTATAAAATTTATTGCCATTTTTGCTTATTTGGAAATGTGGCCTGCAGTGCGTTGCTTTGCACGGACGCATGCTGCTTTAGCGTTTGAATAAGCAGCAGCGGCACCAGCAGCAACAACAACAACAACAACAACGACGACAACAACGTACCAACACGAAACAACAACAACAAGAACAACAGCAAGAATATATCGTATAACCGGCACATAGCACACTACAGGGTGCCGCCAAGTAGAATAAGAAGAAGAGACAGCATCAGCAATGACGCAAAAAGGAAGACAGCAGCAGCGAAAACAACAACAATAACAACAACAGCAACAACGGTGGCAAGAAACATAAATTAAAAAGCCAAAAAGCAGCAGTCAAAATCAGGCGAGAGGTGGTGTGCTGTGGTGTGATGTGGTGAAATATGGAGAGGTGTGGTGTGGTGTGGTATGGTGTGGAGTGGTCCGATATGGTGTAGTGCGGCTGGTTTGTTAGCTTGTTAGTTGGTTCATTGCCTGCTTTGACAAAAGGGCGCTTGCGGAAGGGGATTGCACTTTTGTTGTATGGTGTCATCGTCGCACTGCAAAGTTCAAATACAAAACAAGCGTGTACCCACTCACACACACACACACACACACAAATAAACGCATTGCCAGCTTTATGCTTTATGTTAAGTTTGTGTATGGCAATAAAAATGAAACATAAAATTGAAAACTATAAAAAAATATGAATTAAAATAATTTTTGTATAATTAAAATTAATGATTAATGTGTTCAGCGGGGCTGCGTTGGCATTTTAAGTTGAGTCAAGCGGACTTCCATGCTTGGCATTGTGAGTTTTTAAAATTTCAAAGAAATTCGAATGCATTACAATAATATTAAGTCATTTTCGTATTGGGTGCGGTTATAGTACGAAGATTGCAATATGGCAAATAGCTGGCAAGGATATGTTGAAGATTATGAATATTAATCTTTATTAAATAAAGAGTCAAATGGCTTTTTTGTACTAACATTTTACTGACAATGGAAACTTCCATTGATCTGATGATCTTGTCAATTGCTGAAGTGATTTGGAACTTTTGTAGCTCTGTCTATATACATATAGTGAAAAACTGAACAAGGCCAGGCATCATCTTTGTCGTATTTTTTTTTGGCATTTTGCTTGGTTGCTATTTCATCACTTGCATCAGCATTAAAGACGTGCATTTTCCATTATGCAATAGGCATAAGAATACCGTTGCCTGATTCAATGCAACTTAATGCCCAAAGATTAACAAAGATTTTAGTACACTTATGATTGCCACTAAAGTTTTATAGCAGACAGCAATCATAGTTTGGTACAAATTTAGATAATTATTGAACGCCTAATCTCAATGCCATTAAATCGACTTTTATGTTTATTCATGATGTGATTAAGCGACATATGAAAGCGGACCAAGCCGATAAGACGTTTGACTTATATGACACTTTATGTGCCCAGCACACCACGCTTCCGATTGACCCCACTGACAGTGTTTGCCGCCGTCCCCCAACCGCCATGCTGCCCGCTTCGCGCAACTTCAAGTTTATTACGATTTTCGCTTTAAAATAAATTCTTTTTTTCGGCTTTTATTTCTTGTTTTTCGTTTGTGTGTGTGCGTTAAATTTTTTTTTTATTTTTTGTTATTTTGTTTTACGACTTTGACGCTTTGGAATTTTGTGTTAAGTGAAAAATTTATGTCCCCAGTGAAAATGTGCCGAATCTGGTTGTTGTTGTTGTTGTTCTTGTTTTTGGATTTAAATTTTCTTGTTTTGTTGTCTGCCTGCCTGGCTAACTAATGAAGCCGTAATTAAATTTGATGACATTTCGCCTAAGCGAGTTAAAAAAAAAAAGAAAACAAATTATAAGATATATAGGAAATGCGCTTTTAAACTTTTTTTAAAGGCTACCAAATTTTTTTTATGAGTATTGTAAAAAAAAGCATAACATTTTGTTTTTTATATTTTTCATTTGTGTCGTGTTTGTTTTATTTAATTTTTTATGAGTTTTGACACTTCATGAAACTTCTCGAGAGTTAATAATTGAAAATGTGGCGAGCTAATATACACTTGTCGTTTTTTAACGTGTTAATATTTTTTATGGCCTTTTGATATATTTTTATTTTATTTTTATATATATTTACTTACTATAAAAAAGATGTGTACATGCATATGATTATTATTAATAAACTGAGGCTCTAATTATAACTTAAATAAAAAACAAAATAAAAAAAAAAAAAAATAAACCACAATGATTATTTGTGGCTTATTATTTTTTAAATATAAAATTAAACTTGCGTTTCTTTGATTTTGCATTTATGCTGCAGTTTATAACAGATAAGCGTGAAGGTGACTCAAGTGAATTGCTGTTAAAAAGCAAATTAAATAAAAAAGAAAAACTATTGATTAATTTATAACAAACTGCAAATTACGCAACAATTTAACAATTTTCAAAAACAATTTTAAAAATGCATAAACTTGTACCAAAAAAAAAAAAAAAAACTAAAAATGTATGTACGTGTTATAGAAAAATTGTACAGATTTTTTTGTCTTCACCATTAAATCAAACACGTTTTTCTGCCTGTCAGCTTTGCTTTTATATTTATACAACAAACTTTAACGTACAAAAAATTAACTGCCGCGCCTACCATAATAAATTTTCCGCTGCCACTTGCCTGCCGCTGTTTTTGTTTTGGCTTTTTTCTTTTCCTTTTTTTTTTTTTCACTTGTTTTCTTACTTGCTTTCGTGTTGTGTTGCCGTCTACACTCTTTTATTTTAAACAGAGGCTTGTCGCGCTTGATCATTTCTTGTAGTTGTTGTTGATCGATTGTTTGCCATAACAAGATACAATATCGAGTCGCCTTTTTTGCTGCTATGCTGCCGGCTTCGCTGTTTCTGTTTTTTTTTTACAAGCAACGTGTAAAGAAATCATATCGACTGTATAACTTCGAGGAAAACATAATAATAATAAACAGCAAAAAATAACAAAAATGATGTGTTAAATTTACCACCAACTGTGTTAAATAAATTAAGCGTCCAACATAGCACATCAATAATTGTTTTCATTAACATTAAAAAAATGCGAGAAAAGAAAAAAAAAGCAAAAGAAACCAAAGATTTCTTTAAAATATATATGTTAATATTTGCATAGCGTCTGCTTTTGTTATTGGCTGATAATATGCATAATTAATATGCGCACGTTTTTTTTTTTTTTTCATTTTTTTTCTCATATTTTTTTGAAGTTGCCGCTTAGCTTAGTCAAAATCCATTGGCTTGGCTCGCTAAGCGCTAATGTGTGGCTATGCAGCTTCAAATATGGCCGCAAAGTGTGAGTTTGCTAAACATTTTCAAGTGCCAGCCCATAGACGCAGTGATTAAGTAAACTATGTTGTTGTTGTTGTTGTTGTTGATTTGTGTAGCTTTAGGTAGACGATTTGCTTTGCTTATATAATTTTGAGCTAAGCCAAACACGCTTGTAAAATATGCCTAAGCGCTTTGCACTAATTGCCAATTATGTTAAATGGCGCTTTAGTTTATAACTCATTTGTTTATTTTAACTTGAAAATGTAAAAGTTACTAAAGCAGGCAAAAAGATACAATTTGTGAGATAGCTTCAAAGTTACACGGCAGTTAGAGACAGCTTAAAAGTTATACTGTAATCGCTCCCAAATTGTAACAACTTGATCACTTTGTTTTAAATAGACGAAAAATGGCAATTTCTGACATTTTTGCAATATTTATCTTGGGTAAATATTAAAATTTTATTACAATTGGTCTATTACTTATGCAATAAATAAATAATTAAATACAAACAAAATTCAACTAATGGTCGCCCATTTTAATTAGAAATTTTTTCTAAAAGCAAATTTAATATTTAGTACAAATTTACAAAAGTTTTCGCTTAAGTTTTCTCTGTATAATTATACTTTATACAAGTTATTATGATTATATATTTTGGCAATTATTTCTTGTTTAATTTTTTTTATAAATTAATATGAGATACTCCACATTTCGATATTTGAACGCAACTATCAAATTTCCTAATAAAAAGTATGAATTTTAACAAAATGCTTAAAAATGCCAATTCTAAATATTGGAGCCTTCTAATTTCCAAGCGCACTTTTAACTGAGTCTTCACTGTAGTACAGTTTGGTAAGCACAGCTAGGCGACATCACAAACTGCTGCGTCAGGCTCGTTATAAGAACCATTTGGGAAGTAAGACATGTATTTGGCACCGCTGCCGTGTAATGCGCAACGCCAAGCATCAAGATGCGGATCCGATTGTACATAACGTAGACAAGAAGCAATTATCAGCATTTCAAGTGGCCCGTTGTAATTATTTCACTCTCTGGCAGCAGTGACTGCTGCGAAATGGTCAAGCATCTTGGCATCGATGCGAGGCCATAACGGTATGTAATCTGTAATCTGGCAACATTATCATCGTCTGCTGATAATAGACAAACGCTGTAAAAATGCGAAATGAAGTTGTCGCGTTGTCTCTTCTTGGCATTGCCGCTTTAGGCCTTGTGCCGGGCCTGTTGTTCTTGAGCTGAGATTAGTGTTGCCGATAAGTTGGCAACTGCGCTAGCTCAACTTGAAACTATTGTGACTTGAGTTTAGTTTTATATTAGTTTTTGGTTGGAACCTTCCCGTCTGCTTTTTGTTTGTTCGTTTGTTTGTTTGTTGCTGTTCACTGTGGTATGGCATTTAACTGATGATGTGGTGTTGGCAGTGCTGACAGTTTAATGATTATTGCTTGATTTTGTAAGCGCGCAAGTCTGCATACGACGGCCTAGCCATATCAGTTTTGATTTGTATTTTATTTTGATTTCGACGTTTGGCATTGTGTTGTAATTGGCTTGAAATTAATCTTTGAAATTTGTGTCAACAAGTGTGTGAAATGGTTATATTAGCGTTTGTGCCAGAGAGCTTAAAAAAAACAACAAATTTTGTCTAACTTTTGTCTGCGGCTTAAATTGTCAGCTGCTCGAGTATGTGATCAAAATAGTGAAACCGAAGTATCCGTCATTGTGAACTGCAACATTAATATTAATAGTCGGCTGTAAAGGTTAAAAGTATCTAATAAATGAGATGCTTTTAAAAAAAAAGAACGCAAAGCGAAAGGAGAAGCCATCGAAAATGCACGAGGGCAAATCCATGAATTATTACAATATGCAAGAGAAGGTAATCGCTGACTTATGTCATATTGAAGCAGAAGCAGCTCTCAGCTGTTTAGCGTCAATGCGGTTTCGCTACGGTAAAAGTCTTCTAAGATGATCTGATGATTAAAAATTTTAAATATCGGTATTTCTTTATCATGGAAATGTATGAGAGCGTTCTTTGTTTTTCAACAGAGTTGTAGTAGAAATGCTAAAGTATAAAAACAATATTGAAAAATAGAGGAAATCAAGATCGAACTGGCAGAGAAAAGCACAATGGTTCATACTTCTGCCTAAACAACATAAGCAACGCATATTCGCCTTAGGGTTGTCTGCAGAAAAGCTGTAAGAGCAACTTGGATGAAGATCTTCCAATGTCACGTGCCGATAATTTCAAGCGATTGGCAGCCTTACAAGTTACACAATATAAATGGAAAACACATGTGGACGAAGCATTTGTGCACTTTGCACTGTCAGCTGAGCTAATGATGGCGAAGAAGTTGTCGATTAGCCAACCAATCCAAACCAAAACGAGTCGAGAAGAGCCGCGTAGCGCCAAGAATTTGAAATTTGTAAACTTGTTGCCCAGTTAGGTGATGGCTGCTTAGTAACTTGTTTCGGGGCAATTACCCAGTTGCCAAAGCATGTCAGTCGGCACAAACTTGGGAGGCTGAAGTTGAACTACAATTTATCTTTTACTTCATATCGTTTTAATAAAACTTAATGAACTAAATTTGCCACAAGCGTCAAAATTAATTTAAACAGTAAAATCTGTAGCAGTTTTTTTTCTGCTGAGGTTTATTTTTTTTTTTTGGGTATTTTGTTTTTAATTATCAGTTAGCAATCATTAGAGTTAATGGCTAATGATTATTGACTTAAGAAAGTCTATAGCCATGAGCCACGAAACGTCAACTCCATATGATTTTCATGCACAATGATTAATTTGAGCTAATTGCGCTTGGTCCAATCATAAGCAAAGCAACGCAAAGCAAAGCAAAACTATTGTTAACTGCACACGAATCATTAGCCTAAACTGGTTTGGAAATTAACGACGCTGGCTAACAAGCCAAGCATAATATGCGAGTATATTGATGGAAAACAAAGCAAACCAAAGCCAAGCCAAAACCATAAAGAAATGTTTAATGTTTTTGTTTTTTTGTTGCTTTTTGTTGTTCTCTCGTTTGTGTAACAATGTATGCGGGAACCCCCATAGGCGACTGCTTAGCTTAGCGCATATTAGATACAGCAAAAAAACAAAAAAAAAAAATGGAAAACAAGAAAAAAAAATAAAAGTTGAAAACAAAGTCATCATTTATCATAAAGACGACGTGAGTTACAGTTACAAGTAAATATGTAGATACAAATACATACACACACACACACACACACACATACACACTTACGCATAATAAGAGCTACAGCAGATATTAGATACAACATACAACAATTTACAGCATACACGTACACATGCACACAGAGAGACGCGTTAAGCAGCAGCCAGAAGACACTAAGATGAGACTAAAGCCAAGCCGCCGCAGCCGCCGTCAAAGCATGTTAAATGTTGTCAGAGCAAAGGCAACAACGGCAAAGGCGACGGCAAAGGCAAAAGCTACAGCAGATTGTTATGCATGATAAGTGATGAACATTAGTCTGCATCACTTGCTCTTGTATACAATAGATAGATAGATAGATAGATACATAGATAGATGGATGCATGGATGGATAGCTGAATGCCTGCTCTGGTTCTGGTTCTAGTTGTGGTTCGGCTTCTGCTTCTGGCGCTGATACTGGCTCTGGCTCTGGCCGGCTTCTCGACTTGCGAGCGTACGAGAGATAAATGCCATGCACTGCGACGCGCAGATCATTTGTTTTATTTATTTTTCGATTTGCTGTTAGACAACTTAAAATAAAATAGACAAAAAAAACACAAAAAAAACCCAAACAAAACCAAATTAAAGCAAAGACAAGGCAACAAAACGGAAAAGCAAACACGAATATATACTGCAAAAGACAAACAATTGAACTTCAGTGCAATATGTGCGCAGTGTAGCTTTTCGTGTGACATTTCCTAGCGTGGCCAGGCGCAGCGTATGCATCATTTATCAAATATTGCAAGCAACGTGCCACGGGAGAGCATCGACATGCCCTGGGCTGCTTGACTGCGTGTGGTTTGCTGGCTGTGGGTGTGTGGGTGCGCTTGTGGCTGTGCGCTGTCGAAATTTAAAGCTTTCAAGCTGCTGCTGCTGCTGATGCTGCTGCTGCTGCCGTCGTATATGTTGACATCTGTTTGATTGACAAGCTGTGACCGAGAACAAATTACAGCACGTTGATAGCATCTCGCAGATACAAAACCATTTGGGGGTTAATGTTTTAGCAGTTTATACTTGGCTGCTGCTCGTATGCCAAATGGCGCCCGAGGTTTAGCTGCGATGAGTAATTGTGCGCTTGTGCACATTAAATGCATCGCATACATAATATACGAGAATATCGAGAAGTGTAACTTTGTAAATGTGCTCAAGCATTTCTGCTAAATTCATATGCATTTTGTATCAGCAGCTTGGCAGAAATGCCATTAAGTTGACCCTTGGCTGATTTAAATCGAATATTGCACAAACCAAATGGTCTTGGTTAGACTACCCAAGCGCAGTATGCACAACTTAATGCATTTTGAGACTAACATCACTTGCACATTTATCTCTCAAAGATTGAAAATCAAAGTCTCAATGATAAATTTGCTGTTTAAGTTATTTAGGTAAATTAACCAAGTTATGTTTGAAATTTTTACAATGTGTAGAACATCACACAAATTAAGTAGAACTTACTTGCTATGATTTAAAATCCATTTCTTTGCATTGCTAAATTACCATAATTACTTTGAAATATTCACAAAGTTGACACATTGGCTTCCTTTACTAAGCAAAGCGCCTTTTGCACTAAATTATGTTATTTAGAAACAAGTGGGAGTGTCTAAAATAATATATTATAAATTTGTTGTTGTTGTCTTTAACACTAAGACACTGCTTAGTTATATTACACAAGTTAATTTGCGTGAAATCGACTACTTAGGTGTATTGACCAAGTAGTTAATTAAGGTCTGCTGTTAGCT
This sequence comes from Stegana nigrithorax, assembly GCA_037044495.1. Lineage (NCBI taxonomy): Eukaryota > Metazoa > Arthropoda > Insecta > Diptera > Drosophilidae > Stegana > Stegana nigrithorax. Next base: position 395,952 of record JBAMBQ010005352.1, on the reverse strand, counting down.
TAGAGGTGTGCAGCTGAGCCGCTTGTGTGAACTGCCTGCACTGATTTACAATATAATTCAAATTAATTAAAATTTTTTAGCTCCCTTTACCATTTATAAAAGTTGTTTGGTTGAAGGCATTATGAGTTTTTAATTAGTTTTGCAAGGCATTCACCAATTTAACGTTTTGGTTTTTTTTTAGTCTAATGCGAAAGTTTTTTCCCTAAGCCAATTGTTTGTGTTTGTGTGTGCAACCTAGGAAAAGTTAACCACAGCCATAAAAATCAATCGCAAACTTGATTTGCAGCACACCTACGCAACTATTTGGCAACCTAGATGGCAAAAGGCGCCAAGCTTGGACATGCAACTTGGCTGGCAGCAGCCGAGACATGTGCAAGCGAAACATGTCCATCGGCTGCCGTTCGCTGCCAGACAAGACATGTGCTACATGCGACTTTCACTCATTAATTGCTTTTTTTTTTATTCGGGCAAAGATAAAATTCAAAAGTAATAATAAAAATATAATAAAAACAAAATATAAAAAACACGCTGCCGACATGCAAAGCATTGCAGTGTTTTTACAAATACTTTCATTCACTCAATTGCACTCATTCATATATTTATGCAGACGACGCAAGCAGGCAAAGCTCAATAAAATACGGGCGGAAAAAAAGAAATCACATGTTGTCGTTGCTGTATTGGCATATGTGTGCTATGCCTGTGCCGGTCAACGGGGGTTATCGGATCAGGCAGTGCAGATCAACAGAAGTGCCAATAAACGCTGCCGCTATGCCGCGTAATCATTGCATATGTCAATCAAAGCAAGGCTGCGTAGTTCGCTCATGTTTATTTGTATATATCTGCCTGTGTGTGTGTGCATGTGTGTGTTGCTTTACCCAAAAAAAAAAAAAAATAAATGTAGTGCATAAAACAACAACAACAGCTGATAGCAGCTTAAATTGCTCGCGGCGACGGTCGTGCATTGCACTTTTGCAGCAGGAGCAGGAGCAGCAGCAGCAGCAGCAGTTGCTCGGTTGGCTGACAACTTCCACGAGCCAAAAGCTGCCGATAATTTTCATATTGACGACGTTGGCGACGCTTAAGCCTTCGCCATAGTCGGCTATATTGACTACTGTGCGTTGTTGTTGCTGTTGTTGTTGTCGTTGTTCTGCTCATGCAAATGGCCAAGCAAAGCGCCAAAAAATTAATGCCTTTGCAACGATTTTATTGTTTAAATCGGTTTATAGCTTTCATGTATGTACATATGCGTATGTGCACATTTAAATTGTTGCTACTTGTTTTTTTTATGTTTGCTTTGCTGCCTGTTTTGTTTTTTTTTTTTTTGTTTCCATTGTTGATGTTTTTTGTAATGTCTGGCTTTGCTTTGGGTTCACTTTATGGCACGCATTAATTGGGTATTAGTTTGATTGCAGCAATTGCCATGTAGATTATATATTGTTTGCGCATTAAATTGCCACAAAGAGTGTGCATACATACGCGGATTTCGGGCAAAAATACACTGCGCGAAATGGACATTAACCGGGCATTGCTCAAGGCAACATGTTTTTTGTCGGCATGGCTATGGACTGTTTTTAGGCAAAATTAAATCAATTGATTTGATAGTCTCTCGGTTCTTGCACATATGCGATGTTTGCAAATACCAAAATTTTTTACATTAAACATTCAGCACTTGCAACATCTGAATAAATTTGCCTCTATCGTGGCAACATATTTTTCTTGTTCTTGGAAATTATTTTCTAACGTTTTCTGAGACTAATGTTAATGTTAATGTTAAATTTTATCAATTTTTGTGATGACCTTTGCCTGGTGCGGTCAAATGATGGCAAACAAAAATCTGACAATTTCAGATAAAATTGTATATGCAAGTTGTTGTATGCAAAACCAAAGAATATTTAAAATGTCTTTAAATATATTTGATATATTAAATTTCATAATTTAAATTTATGCATTTTTACTTATATTCAAAAAAAAAAGTATTCAATGATTGCTTCATTATCGAAACTTGCATCGAGCTCAGTTTCCTTGACGAGCAAGACTCGCGACACTAATGTACTAGACTTCAGAAACCAATCAACTTTTCAAACATTAAAAAATAAAAAAAATATTTTGCTATAAATCTGCGTCAAAGGCAGCGTCTATCAGTAGCGCTATGCCTGCAAGATGCAGACTGACTAAAAACGCTTTGGTTTCCTTTGTCCCTCGCTTGCATAAGTTGGTATATTTTTTCAATATGTAATTATTACTAAAGCATTGAAAGCAGCGGCAAGAAATGGCATTTCAGCATTTCATCGTTTAGACATGAGACACTTTAGGTTTTGTTATAACTTCTTGTCGACACAAAATAGTCGAAGTTATTAAGTTTCTTAAAACAGACCACAGCAAAGCGTGAAGCTTAGAGATCATGTCGCTTAACATTTGACTTTTGTACTGTACAGCAAACGAGTGTCGATTTTCTGCCTGCAGCATACTCTGAACCTCATCCAGCAGCCTCTGCCTGGCATCCATGTGAGCTGCACTAAAACAAGAAGCAAAAGAAAAATCTTAACCAAAACTCGACTGCGACTGAGTATCAACTTGCCAGGCTCATGCCGATGCACGAATCGCCAGACTAATTACACGAGACGCGCATTCGTTTTGAACAAAGGCAACCGTCACGATTCGCCGATTGTTTTACGAATTTTGTGCAGATACGTTACTTTACGTTACAGACTTGTTACAGCTTTGCCTGGCCTGGCTGGCTACTGCGCTTAAAAGCGTGTTACAAAAACAACCAAAAAAAAAAATAATGAAAAAAAAAAATAATAATAAAAAGAAGTCAAAAAGAAAACTATGCATTGTAGTAGAAAAATCATGCGCAGCAAAATTTGACATGGCACAAAATTCGCTAGAGAATGTTTTTGTTGGTGTTTTTCGTGTAGACTTCGTGTTGTTGTTATGGTTGTTGTTGCCAAGCAAGCATTGAAAGGTTAAAAAAGTTCAAGAGCTCTATTGCATGTGACATTTATAGCATGCAACGTCGTTGTCGTCATCATCCTCATCATCCTCAGCGTCGTCATCGTCGCCATCATCTTCTAAGCCGCCGTCGCTGCATATTGGCAAGAGTGCGCGCCACTCCAGGCGATGCCGGCAGCCAGGCACTTCACTCACTCAAGGCAAAGCAGGCAGGTAGGCAGAGGCAAAGGCATAGCCACTGCAGCCATGCACTCATACACAAGTGCATGGCAAAGTACAAAAGCGACTTTCACATGAACCTGTGAACCTGTGCGGTGTGCCTTGCCTTGCCTTGCCTTGCATTATGCGTTGGCCAAGCAGCCTAACAGAGCAGCGCGCCTGCAATGCTTATGACTTTCTTGCCGTTTCTCGCTGCTCTCTCTCTCTCTCTCTCTTTTTCTCTTTTGTTTGTGTATAACGCACACACGAGCTGCTCTTGCCTATGCCACCGCTGCCACTGAGTCAGCCAAGTCAAAAGGTCAACAACAAAAGCGTGCAGCACGTTCGATGTTGCTTGTTAGCTGCATGAATGGCTGGATGAATGGCAGGCTGGCTTGTTGGCTGGTTGGCTGGTTGAGTGGCCAGTTGTCGTTGCAGCGGGTGGCTGCTGTCGCATTATGCCTGATGCCATAGCATTGACATGATTGAGTCATTTTTTGTTTGCTGCCAATGCAAACGTTGTCTTGCTTAAGAAATTTGTCAGTTGCAGTGGCATGTTTCTGTCCGCGTGTGTGTCTGTGTGTGCGTGTGTGTGTGTGTGTGTGCGCGCAGGAAGTAGACAAACGCCTTGGGCGCCAACTCACGACTTAGCTCAGCATGAAAACTGCTGTGGCGTGTTTCGCGTTTCGTTTTACTCGCTTTGACACAATTTATGCAGCTCTTGTGAATTGCGAATTGTGCAGCATAAATTACCCGCAACTGCGCGATTCTCTTGTTCTTTTGTTAAGTTGCCAATGCAATTGCCTTCTCTGCTGTTGTTCATGTTCATTGTTTGACGCACAGGAAGCACTAAAATGATTTCCTACGCAGCCACTCACTTATTGACGGTAAGTAGAGGCGTAGGCTCTTTGTTGTCTTGCCTCTGCCATGCTGCCATGCTGCCTTGGCTGGCTGGCATGTAATTTGCAAGTCAAGAATGAGTTCAATTTACGACTAACTTTCACATTCGCCTAACTCTGTCCCACTGTTTGTCCCTCTGTCTGTCCGCCAGTTTTGTCTGTTTGGCAATGTTGCCCACATGCAGTTATCGGCATCTGGGCTTCGCCTCAAGTCAGCCAAGCGCGGCTGTTTAAGCAGTCGAAATTTTAATCTACAGACTTTATAAATGTACATGAGTCGCGTCACTGCGTTGCTTTATTTGTCATGCAAATAAGAATGTATACATGTACATAGGTACACACATACGTACTTCAAATCAATGTGACTTCTGCGCAGATTAACCTAACGCAGCCGGATCAAGCCTGCAGTTAACTTTGGTAAGGCAGTCCTCTGGGATGGCTTGTATTTTGTTGTTTTGTTTGTCTCTGTTAGTGGGTTGAGAACTTTTCGAGACTATGTCCCTAGTGTTTTCCTATCGCTTTTGCCAAGAGACTATTTGCACACTCAGAGAAAAATAATTGTTGATCTCAGTCATTCAGCATGAAGTTAAATTTACATAGCCATCTCAATTAGAGCACTGACTGGGTTAGTTGAGTTAGAGTGAAGTAGTCGGGGCTATTTTCAGTAATGTCTGTACTGTGACACTCGCTGATCTGAATCAACCATAAGGTAATCCGGATTACCATTGAAATATTAAAAAGGAGAAATATTCTTAATGCTTATTCATCTCTTATAAAAAATAACACAAGTAGAAAAACGACTGAAAAACTTCCTTTAACAACAGAGTCGGGGAGTCCCCATTTTCCAAGAAGAATGAAATAATTAGGAGAAATAGATTATGCGAGCGAATATCAAAGAGAGAACTCCGTAGAGTTCTTCTCCTCCTCCTTTCTATGTGGCAAAGAATTGCTGTAGTGCTGTGCTAAGAGCTTCTGGACCAAGGGTGTATTCGGGCTGTTTCGATTTAAGACTTCTATATATTAATAGTGATAATTTTTTGAATATAAATAATTATAAGCATGCGATTTGCAATTCGTTATCTTGCATGTTTAGTACTTCATGATTTGTGTTTGCTGCAATACAAATTAAGTCAACAAAATAATTCCTGGAAAAGGCCGCCATTCATGCGTTGATTCAATTAAAAAATGTAATGCAAAACTTTAGCTAAAATCAACAAACTGCTCGCATGTGTAACGAAATTGTAACACACTAAGAAACTGACAAATAAACGGAATAGCGGACAAGACGATGCAAACAAGACATCAAAATATTTAAAGATTAAATGAAAACCATAACAAATCCCATAACAGAATGAAAATTCGACAGAAGGAAGCAAATGAAATGAAAAGACGAAACGCAACGAAACGAAACGAAATGAATGCTGCGGTCTAGAAAGTGGAAGGGCAAGAGGAGGAGGAGGATGAGCAGCAGCGGGATACTCGTGCACATCGCATATCGCGGTATATTATCTTAGCATGCATGCTCGACATGTAAATGTATCTAGATACGCTCGATTGTGTGCCAAACCAAGCCGAGCCGAGCCGAGCCAGCCCATGCCATGCCGTGTGCCGCACTGATTATTGTTTGCATAGAAGAAGACATAAATAAACAGACGTACTGGGAATTCCTTGAAACTATTTTCGAGTTGTTCGAGTTTATCGCCGGGGCCTGCCCCTGCTGCCGCTGCCGCTGGCGTCGTTGTCGCTGTCGTTGTCGTTGTCGTGCTGATGCTGCCACAGCCTGCGACGCAGTAGCGAACGAGAACGACGTTGACGATGACGTTGTTGCTGCTGCTGCTGCTGCTGCTGCGCTGCTGCCAACGTTTATGACGACTGCCTACGAAATCGTATACAAATCTTAATGTCGCCGCCAGTTGGCTGTGCAGCAAAAAAGCCAGAACAAGAACAACAACAAAAGATACCTCGGCATTAAATGTATATGATTTTTTTGTCTTGTTCTTATGCTTGGCTTGACTTGGCTTGGCATAAATTTGTAGCCACACAGCTGATATTTTGTTGTTACTTGTCTATTATGTTATTTTCTTCTTCTTCTTCTCTATGTTTGATCTTGTGCTGCCTGCGGTTTGACCTAACGAGCCACGCTGCCTTAACGCTAACATTTAGAACTCTTCTGCGCTTCGCTTGTAAACAGGCAGCCCAGAAATTAGTAGAAGGGCCAAGTCTATTGTCATAAAGCGCAGAGACACGTTGTGTGCATCGGTTGGCCATGTTGTTGACGATGACGACGGCGATGATGTTGTTGCTGTTGTCGTTCAACTGGCAAGTGAATGATGAGCTGGCATGTATTTCTTCAGTTAATCAAATTTGGACCACACAAGCTGCAGTCAAACTAAGTAACTCGTTTTGACCCCAGCAACAATTGAAGTGTGTGTTGAAGTGCTGTGGAGTAGTCTGAAGTAATCTGGAGTGGCTGAGGTGCGCCGGCTTAAATCAATCTTTTCGTTAGCGTTGGCGTTATGAAAATTATAACATAATCTATTTATATCTTAGCTGAAGCACAGCAATGCTTTGAAATTGTACCTTAAAATTTATTTCACTTCATCGAGTGTGTAACACAACGGTTAAGCAGATTTAAAAATTCAACAATATTGAACACAGTTACATTTGAAATGTACACTTTGTCAGCTGATAGAAAATATATTTTAAAAGCCGCCAATCAGGATGATACCGAACATCAGATTGCGTGCTTAAATAGCCATTGGGTAACTTAGTTTCCCACGTTTAAATAGGAGAAAGAAAAATATTGCGAAGTGTTTAAGAGATTTGCTTTGTTGGAATTATAATCTTTTAGACCCCCCCGCAAACACTGACTGGGTAAGCAGGGTCTAGCAAACCTAATGTCTTCCCATTTTTAATCATCTTCGTTCTATGAACCTTTGTTAGATCACATATTTCATAAATTGGAAGTCATTCCTGCATCAGTTTGTTGTTTTTTTTTATCCTGAACTGCATAGAACAGTCATTAATTAAATGCATGTATGCTTTATAAATTTAATCTTCCTAAATATGACTTTTAGTTGCAAAGCAATTTTTAAAAGTTTTTATCATTGCTGCTTTTTTAGGCGTCTCCGCTGAGGTCTACTACGTACGCGAGGGTCATATCAACAATTATGCGCTGAATTTCATTGTTCCCGTGCCAGCAAATGTGCGTGACATCAGCTTCACTTGGCAATCGCTGGCCGGACGTCCACTGCCCTACAGCATCAATGTGGTCACATCCGATCAGGCGGTGCTGCCCAGGCCGGCAATGAATATATCGCAAATCGGCGAAATACCCACGTATATACAAACCTTTGCCATAGGCCTCAAATGCTCCGGCATACGTGCCGCTGAAGTGGATGTGACCATCTCAATCGAAGTGACACTCAATCGTGCTTTAAGCAATGTCACACACCTGGTCTTTCGACGCAAGAAGATTTGTCTGCTGGCCGAGGATACGACGGAACTTGATCCGAACATGGATGATCCGCTCTTGCTTGAGACGGTATTGCCACCTGCAACGGGTCTAGTGACTCTCGTTGTGGGTGTTATACTCGCATTTTCCCTGGTTCTGATACTCCTGATCGCTGCCTACTGTGTGCGTGGGGCGGCTGCCAAGCGACAGCATCATCATGGACAGCCGATGCGCACGTCAAGTTTTCAACGTCTCAATACGAATCCGCCGTGTCAGTCTTCGGCTGGCTCGGCTTATATGACCCCGTCGATAATTGCGCCCGTGCATGCCTCGACTTTGCCACGCAAAATCGCGCCGGAACCGCAACAGCAGCCGGAGGAACTACATCGACGCATCTCCGAGTTGACCGTGGAACGTTGCCGCGTGCGCTTGTCGAGCCTGTTGCTGGAGGGAACCTTTGGACGTGTCTATCGCGGCACCTACAATGAGAATCAGGATGTGCTGGTCAAGACCGTTGCGCAGCATGCGAGTCAGATGCAGGTTTTGCTTTTGCTGCAAGAGGGCATGCTACTCTATGGTGCTTCTCATCCGGGCATACTCTCCGTGCTGGGCGTCTCCATTGAGGATCACACCACGCCATTCGTGCTCTATCCGGCACCGAACAATACACGTAATCTGAAATCATTCTTATTGGACCCGGCTTGTGCGCGTACGATTACCACGATACAGATTGTCATGATGGCTTCGCAACTTTCGATGGCGCTTGATCATTTGCATAGCCACGGTGTGGTCCATAAGGACATCGCTACTAGGAACTGTGTGTAAGTATGCTTTAAAAAAAAAGAAAACAACTCCAATCGAAGGATGGCTCTTTATGTGAACCCTTACTTAAGATATAAATTTTGCATTCTGCTCTTTCTTTGCACAGCATTGACGATCAGTTGCGTGTCAAACTCTCGGACAGCTCGCTCTCACGTGATCTTTTCGCATCGGACTATAATTGCTTGGGTGACAGCGAGAATCGTCCGGTTAAGTGGATGTCGCTCGAGGCTTTGCAGCATAAGCAGTTCTCGGAGGCGAGTGATTCATGGGCTTTCGGTGTGCTCATGTGGGAGTTGTGCACGTCAGCGAAGCAGCCATATGCTGAAGTGGATCCCTTCGAGATGGAACATTATCTCAAAGATGGTTATCGATTGGCACAGCCATTCAACTGTCCCGATGAGCTGTAAGTTTGTTTTTCCATTTTTCTTTATATTATTTTATGTCATAAAATGGGTTATGGTTCCGACATCTCCTTAGTTTGCGTTATAATTTCAGCTTAATTTTCCCAAAAGATTTTACAAAAACAATCTGTCTATAATTTCTTATATCCAATGCATTTATTTTCTTTACGATTTTATCTATCTATACTTTTCTTGGGTATCAACGTATAGCTATCAGTTGATTATAGAACTGATTGTTCTTAACTTTGAAACCATGCATACTTATATCATTATAACATAATTTTGATTAGTGTAACTTTCTTGTTTGAAGACTTTTATTTATTTCGATTTTCCCTCACTTTCTATTTATATTTCTTTACAGCTTCACAATCATGGCCTATTGTTGGGCCCTGCTACCCGCTGAAAGACCCACATTCGCACAGTTGCAGTCGTGTCTTTCCGAGTTCTATGGGCAAATAACGCGTTATGTTTAAGCTCAACGCTCGTTGACTTGGCCGAATTGAATGTGCTGTTATATATTTGTATGTATTAATAATTAAGTTTCTTCTTCGCACCACACACAACATATGCTACTCCAAATACGCAACCACACCCATCCAACCGCTCCTGCACTTCCTCAGTTAATTCCATAAGCATATCAATCCTAAGTTCATTAAGCAATCGCAGCTCTTCCCATAACCACTTAAGTTTTAGTTAGTCGATGATTTGTTAAATGAAAGAGAAATATTGCCAAAACTAATTATTAAAATCAGTTTTTTTATAATTAATTATTAAATCACTAATGATGTAAGATATTTATTAAGTTGTTAGGTATTTAACTTACTTTTGTATATATGAAAAAAAAAGCAAAATTTATTTACAAACCTAATTTGTATATTGAAAAATTAAAAAAAGAATTAATTATTAAGTTTAGTTTGTGACACGAAAGACTCATTTATTTATACGTATGTAAGTGAAAAAAAAAAAATAAATAAATAAATAAACAAATTAATATGCAAAAATCACATTTTGAAATGTTTAAAACAATTAATCAATATACAAAGCACATTTTAAATAGCATTTTTGATCTTACGATAAATAATATTTCTTCAATGTGAAACAATAAAAATTAGTTAATGAAAATCAAAAATAGTGATATTTAGCTTAAATGGTTTTACATAATGAATATATATGTATACATATACAAGATATTTACTTAATTAATATTATTAACAATTTCGAAAATTAATATAAAAATTATAAAACTTTTAATGAATACAAAAAAATTAAATAATTAATGTGTGTACGACATTTATTACTTCATTAAATCTTATTATAAAAATAAAATTAAAAAATATTGCTAAAAGTAATAATTGGTTTTTGAGTTTTGGTTTTTACTTTAACTGCAAAACTACGATCAGGTGGAGGTTCGGCATCGATCTACAGATCTTCATTTGTTACTTAGCTCGTGCTAGGAAAATTGTCTGCTTATTATTGAAAGGCAATTGATTGTCCTTCCTCCTTGAACCCCTGTGGTTGATATATCGCGTATTGAATGTGTCCTTTTTTTCAACCATATAGAAATGTGTTTCATGAGAAATGTCATCATGAGTAAAATAATATCATCAAAGTTTAGGAACTGAAACGGCAATATTACGTGTTTAGTATGCTACTTTCTTTGCTCAATACTTTTCTTTTTGTGATTTATTTGTATGCTGTCGTTATATTTACCTACTTTGTGTTCATATTTGTTGCATGAGCCGGACCTTGAATTTGAAGTGGCCATTAAGCATTGTTATTGTTAATACTCCTAGCGATTTTAGAATGCGTCCTTGTTAAGTACTTTTGTTAATTTCACTAATGTTGCTGCAGCGCGACCTTCATTTAAGTATAAGTTGAAATATGCAACATACACATAAATATGACAGCTCATGTGGCTTAAAAGGCTTAGAAAGAATCGAATCTATTTATGTATAGCTGTTTTTAAAGACTTGCTTAAGTTTGTACGCTATAAGTACAATTTTTTATAAAAAAAAAAATCACGACTTGAATTCTTTACAATTTCAACATTACACAGAAACTGAAATCATTGCCTAAATGTTATTGATAAACATGTAAAAATTCTCTCAACAAATCCAATGCTCAATATAGTATAATTTCTTGAAGTTTATAAATAACTGTAGAAAAATTCCATCCATTTAATGTTTACATGTCATTGAGGTTATTTCAATCATGAGCATTGCACAATTTAGACGCAATTTATGTTTTTATAGTGAATAAATTGAGCCAGAGAAAAACTGACAATGACTTCGAAGAAATAAATTTATTTCTGTTCGGATATTTTGAGTTTACCTTGGCAAGTATAAAATTTCTTTTAAAGCCGCTTAAGGAACGAAAATGGAAAAGTAAGCGACTTACTGAAACTTGAGAAACGTTGAACTTTTTTTTTTTCTTATGAAAATATGCCACTAAAAAATAAGAAAAACACAACAAGCTAAGAGACATTTTCCCAATTTCTAAGCAGTCACATAAGACTTTGCCACTAAGCCCGGTTCATCTGGCACATCCTTTTAATGCTTAACCCAACTGACTTGCAGAAAACTCAGGCAGGCGACATTATTTCTTTTCACATAAGCGTTACTTGGAATGATTTATTTGAGGCAATAGAAAAATTAGTCATAAATTTTAATTCTCGATGACTTGGCAAGAAAGTCATAAAGTAGCGCAGTCAACCATAACGCCCCCACACACACACACACACACATACACACGCACTCGCGCACACAAACAGCAAAACATGAGCTAGGCAAGCTGCTAAACCAAGGACATGTGTAGAAAACTGCGAGGCACGTTGAGTATATGTCCTTGAGTGGGCTTAACTGCTGACGTTCAAACATTTTAATTTTTAGCTGTCTAATTTAGCAAAGTGTCAGCGGGACCTAGCAGCGCAGGAGCATAGGATTACGAGTATCCTTAGCAACGAAAGCATAAGTGTAGCAGCGTGTGTGCTTATGTGTGTGTTCCTGCCAGTCTTTCTGTCTCTATGTCTGTCTTTGAGTGTGTCCGTCTGTCCGTCTGTTTGTCTATTTGTGTTTCACTTTAGCACCAATGTCGTAAATATTTTGACAATGTCGCTCTCTCCAAGTAAGGTTACTTTTTGTTTGCCTTCAACAACATTTTGGTCCTCGTTTCGTTGTTCCGCTTCCTTTGCAGCGTCAACCTTTTTCCTTAGCGTTGTTGTGTGAATCCTTTTGTTTGCGTTTTACTTGAAAATCTGCTGCATTACGTTTTTCCTGCTAACGACAGTTTTTCTTCCTACTCACTCGCAGCCAATTAAATGGCATACCTGTGGCGTCTAATACAAAATGCTTAGATCAACACTTTTTGCACCAATTTTTCTGTTTTTGTTTTTTCTTTTTTACCTGTTCATCTTATTTCGCTTTTCTTGCTTGCTATGCTTGGCTTCCTTGTCGAGCTAAGCAAAAATGTCTTCATTTAGTTTGTCTGCATTTTGGTTTTCTTTGTGCAGTTTGTCGTTGTCGTTGTTGTACTACAACAATTGCCAAGGATAGTGCAGTTCAGCGGAAACATTGCACAGAGAAGCTCATAAAGCGAAAATTCTAAGCAAGAACTTCATGGAATGCACGACTTCAGTTGTCTCCACTGTAGTTGCTCTTTTTGTTTTCTGGCTGTTTGCTAATCTTAATTTATACAAATGAACCCTGCGCTTTACTTGACTCTTAGTTTAATTTTGCAATTCAAGGCAAACAATGTTGGCATAAAATTAACGGAGCCATTCCACTTTAGTTAAATATTTAAATGTTTGACTGTGTTCATATCCTTTCCGTGTGTCATTGTCAGCCATGTTTTTGCTGTATAATATCCTATGAGACACACGCATAGCAAGGATAACAGAGACTCAGCTTCGAAATGATAGTCCCATTTGTTGATTGTGTCTCACAAATGCTAATGAGTACCGTCTTTAAGAAACTATGAGTCATGGAAACAATAATATAGGAACATTTTAGTCAATCGAATTGTTTAGAGTTATAGAAGGTTGGAGTAATAGAAGTTCGACACTAATTATCATCAAATTAATAATTCCAGTTTGGATTATAGTACCAATTAGCAATAGTATTTCGGATAAGTAGTGTATTCTTGTGGAATAAATATCTAGTTCAGGTATTACTCTACTTGCCATCCCCAGATCTGCAGCAATTTGTCGTATGCGGCTGAAAGGTTTAAAGTGCCATCAAGATTTGTGCTTATAAAGCTTTTATTATTATAATGCTGCGCAGATAAAAAAATCCCATGCCTTTCGCTAAGCAACAAGTGCGCAAGTGAACCCAAGTTCACAATTTCAATTCAAATCGAAAACAGCAGCCTTGGCTTGAGTTGTGCAGATTTTGTAGATTTTATTATTAAAGTTTTTATCTGCATATAAATTGTTTTTAGGGCGTCGGTCGTCGTTTAACTTTACTCACTTTTCGCAACATTTTCATGGCAATTCACCCAAATACTTGGCGAAATCCGCCGGTTCCTCTTTCGCCGCCTGCTTTGAAAGTTTGTGCCGTGAATGCAGAAACCACAACGAATTTCTGTGAAATGCGTCGCGTCGTTGCTTAATGTCCCGTTGTGCTGATAAATTGTGACCGAGTTGTTGTTGTTGTTGTTATTGTTGTTAATATTATTGTTATAGTGATGTTCATGTTGCATACTTGCCATACCAATTTCGTTATTGTTGTTTTTGCTGTTGTTGTTATGCTACACTGCAGGTGTTCTGCTAACAAGAAAATGACAATAACTAAAACCAAAGATAATAAAACAAAGAAACAAAGAAACAAAGCAACAAAGGAGAAAAAACAATACCAATAAAAATTTTATTATATAGATTGAGTAAATTAGTAAATTTATGAACATTTTGACAGGCAGTGAGACGGCCATTTAACGGTACGAAAGCAAAAAGAGAAAGATTAATTTAGCTGAATTGTGTAAGAGCCATGATTAAAAAGGGTGTTCTTTTGCAGCGTGTATTTTGAAATTAGGACTGTGACAAATTATTACACAGCAACGTTTTCAATTTAACGCCTACATCTGTTGTACCCATACTTACGTGGCGAGTGGAACTTGTGGCTTGCCAATGGCTCCCATTTCATATTTTAGTCACACCAGACAGGCGAAAGCGAATAAAATCATGCTATATAATTGGAACTAATTGCAAGAATCTTATGTGGAAGTAAATGTGGGCCAGTGTATGATAGTTGATTTTCTAGAGCAAATAATTAATAATGGTTGACCCTTAAGATGTGCTTAGCTGTTTCATTCTTACGAAATTAACAATTCAATGACCTCTAGATTTTGTTCTACAAAACTTTTTCCTAACTGGGATTTGTTTTGTCGAGTAAATAAATAAAATTTAAAGCCAATGACAATCATCTACTTGAGTACTTGATGAATTGGGTTTTGAGTGAGGAGGTCCTAATTATGCCTTTTAAATTTTCATTGGAACTACATCACTACGCAAACAAGTGATTGTGGATTTTTGCTCTTCGCTGCTTCATAAATCTACAAATTTCTAAAATAACCCAATTTATCGTCCCTTACCTGTCGGCAGATGATTATAATTTTAATCCAATCCAGCTATGTTTGATTTCGCTGTAAAAAACTTGCCTCAGAGCACAGCAAACTCCCATGACTAACACTCAAAGACAAAACGCAATATATTTTTTATAAGGCAATTAATGATTTGCGATCGGCAGTGGCCAGAGTTGATACACATGCACAAAGCGATTCTAATACTAATTAAGCACTTTCCGAGAACATTTGATTTCGAGAACGAAAACGAAAAATTAAACCTTTAATACCTGTAACACTTTATTGAAAGAAACACATTTTTTATCAGCCAGACAAGATAAGCGCGAGCGAGCATGTTTCTCCGTATTGGATATAACAAGAACAAGAGAAACGACAAAAACCAAATAGAAAAAAAAAAAAATAACAAAAATCCCAAAAATATCGAGAAAACATAAATAAACAAATCAAGTCGTGCACAAAAACAAAAACTCCCGTAAAAATAAAGAAAAATAGTAGCAAATGGCCAACAAAGCAAAGAATATAAAATAACAAAAAAAAAAAAAAACCTCAAAAAAAATCAGCAGCTAAAACCGATAAGCATCAGTTAATCGGCTTAGAGGACAAACATTGCGAGAGTAAAAACGTGCGACAAGGTCAGAGTTACAAAATGTAGAAGGAGTGCAGCAAGCTATTGAGTCTAAACTAGCCACTAAATGATTCTTATCAGCAGCGACACCACAGACCAAAAAAAAAAAAAAAATGTAAAAAAAGGGTTCATTATTATGGTTATGGCTTATTCTAAAGATTGCTGCTCCCACAACGGCGACGGCGACGGTGACGGTGACACAGGCAACATGAAGAGAATGCTGCTGGTGTGCAACACGCAAGCAACACACGTGTTGTTGTTGTTGTTGTTGTTGCGGGACATGTGGAGGGTTGGGGCAGTTGAACGTTCGTGGTGGACAACTGCTGTGCAGCGCTCAGTTTTATTTATGCTCAGTTTTGATTGCACCGTTGCGATAATACCCTCAACGCAATCAATTAAGGTGCAACTATCTTCGTGTGTGCTGCTGATGCATCGCACATCCAAAGAGCTGTGCCTGATGTAGTTCGAGCCGTTGAGTCGTGTACAATTTTGTTGTCGACTGCATTTTGCAAAACAAACATGGGTTGAGGCAAGTTCACTTTAGATTTTTGTATGTTGCAGTTTATCAGGAAAGTTGTTTATCGGCTGCTGAAAAGGCTTGTTAACTTAATTTTTAGTAGCTATGGAAAATATTTACTTAATAGTGTAAGGGTCAAGTTTGGAGTTCACGACTGACAAGGGTATTTATAAATTCAGTTGGTCAGCTGATATAAAATGACTTTAATTCAATAATGATCAATTCAATGAAATGGATCAACGGATTGATATTCAAGAAGTATGTTTGCCGGATCAATGATGGCATTACAGATAGTTTGGTCCGGAGAGCTGCATTGAACCCTATCAGTGTTATTAGCGCATTTATATGTAAGACTCTTGCAAAATGCAAACTTGGAATTGCTAGCGAAATGTTTAAGCAAAACATCCTTTATCACATATATTTAGACACGGAGAATTTCCTGATTCTGATAGACATTATAATAAATTATTGATCCATCAGTAATCAAGCATACAGATTCTGGAACTAATCTATAATCATCCTAATCTATAATAAGGAACGTAAACAAGAAGCGAGGGAGACAGTGGAATATCTCCTCCACACATATCAGCCCCAAGCAAAACGTGCCTATCTGGAGCAAGCATTTTAAGCGAACCCACTGGCATAGCTGGAAGCATCTGAAGAATCTTCTGTGCTATAACAAGTTTTCAAGTTTGTTCTCAGTGAGTGACGAACATGGGATTTGGTTAAGCTTGTGTGGCATCACAAGGGCATTGTCCGCAAGCATTGAAACCAATCATCATGTTAATCGTTCCCTGACTGAACAACACAAAACAAAGTAAGCTCGTCATTGTAAGAAATCTTAAGATGTTAGTTAAAGGAACACAAATTTATCAAGTAGCTGATGTATCATGATTTGTATGCCAGCTATCGGCTGGCTTCAGTGATCAATCAATGTTTTTGACGTATCACAATTTAAAGAAAGAAACGTTCTGACCAATATTCAAGTCTTTAGCCTTAGCAGTTCCATCACAAAGAATATATTTTATGGTAGCTGTGTTTGTTTGGTGGTCCGATCTTGATTATGTCTACTCATAATATTTTAACTATAACTGATGATTTGTCAAAACAGTACTTAAATAAATACCAAACAAAAAAAAAAAGCTGTTAGGGTGCTGGACTGTTGTTATGCATGTAGGAAAAGGTGAGCGTGGACAGGTAAACAAACGTTAAGTTTTGATTTCATTTATTTAGTTCAATTAACATTAATGATTCCTCTTTTGATGTATTATGTTAACTAGAACCAAATTTGTGAACTGAATACAAAAGACAATTTATAAGCGGAAGCAGAACCCATAGAACACTTTCTTCAGTCATGACTCAAATACTTATATCCGCAATTCGAATTGATCAGGCTTAGGAAAAAAAAAAAAATGTTAACGCAATCTTGTTTTGAACTGAGCTGTCATTATAAATATTGAGAAATCTGACCAAGGAGTATCAGTGACTTTTATATATTTCATATATGCCACTGCGCAATAAAAAAATAAATAAAAATTCCTAAAAGATTATTAAGCCTCATATTAGTTTTATTAACACACAGCTTCAGCTTTAATGTGAATGCGTACTAAAAATTTAATTTGTTAAAAAACACTTAAATATTTCTTGATATGTTTGTATTGTTATCTTATCAGTAATGAACTGTGATACTTACAAATCTATTTTTTAAAAATAAATTCGAATTATGTCGCTTGGAATGTACAAATTACTCTACTATTCTACACTGCGATATGAACATTAATTTTAATTTAATTGCAGCATTCCACCCTTAGCCAGACTGAGTACGCGACTTTTGCAGTACCATACACATGTCACACAGTGTATTGAACTCTGATTCCATTTAGGTCTTGATCTGAGATGGCGGCCTTCAGCATAGCACAATGAAAATGTTTAATTAGGAAAATAAAGTCATTTGGAGTTTTCCAAAATATTTTTTAATTGGAACAGTGAAGCTCCAGTATTTTTATTTATGCTATTTAACATTAGCAGAATTAAAGTCAAAGAAAATTTCGAAGATGTTCGGAAATTGCTTATTTGTTATTCTTTTAGCGGAGCCTCACATAGTATTGGAAAAATAAAGTTACGATTATAGAATTGGAATTGCAGTTCATTGCGTATAATTTTCACTACAATAGGTTTATTTTCGTAGCCTTCTTGAAGATCTTCGTATTCTCGTGCAATTGCGAGTCCTCGCTTGACTGGTTTATTGCTTCCTTCCCAGATGATTTCGCCATTATTATCGAGACCGATGACTCCAAGCCATACCCCGCTATATATGTCTTCTTTGTTTTGATTTAAATATGATTTTAAATTTTTTAAATCATCCGCATTTTCAATTACGGCGAAAGTGGCATTTAAGTATTGGCAAACTTGATTCGCCACGTTCCAGGTATTTTCATTATACCAATTGAAGCATTTTTGGCCTACGCGTGTAAAGTTCTCTGGGCAATCATTTGGCTGTGTGCAATATAATCATTAAGTATTTTAAGTGTGTTAAAAACAATCTATAAGCAGAATTATACCTCTTCACTTTCGAGCTCATCTCGCTGACAATTTGCAAAGCTTATCAACAACAGTAACAGCAAAATTCCACAGTTATGCCACTTGGCGTGCGACATAGTATTCGAATTAATGTTGAAGCGATACTAAATTGTTTTCTGATTTTGAAAATAATTTATAAACAACATGAAATGGTATGTGCAAATAAAGTTATCTGTTGTGTTTGCATTTTTGGGATTTGGTGACTTGAGAATTTAAAAAATTTATTGCGTGTGATCTACAACACAATTTTTCTAAACCAGCAAAAACTGACAGAGATTTTGTTTATTTAAAAGGGTTTTCTCTTAGGGGTAATCGGAATGATCCCGAAACCTTGTGAGAAGAAAAATAGTAAAAAAGATGGGAAAATCCTTTTGAAGTATTCGATATTTAGACACCCCTTATTTTTTAATAATTTCTAAAATATTTTTTCACTTAAATGATTTTTGTATTACTTTCTCCATAACTCAACCTTTGAAAAAACTAACTAATGCATGGCAAGAAGGTATCTATAAGTTAAAAATAGCATTAAATAAAACCTACGCACCTGCATTTCTCGTTCTTAGCTGCTCTTTTTCTTGCCGCTTGTTGTCTTCAAGCGATAAGCAGAGATCACTACTGATAAATTAGTAATAAATCATGCATGGCCTATGCAACGTGCGAGAACGCAAAGTTAATAAATCAAGAAAAATGTCAACGTTAGGTTCCCCCTTGTTAATGATTGGCGCCGAAATTATGACCTATGACTGCTTGTAAGACAATCATTCGAACAAGCCACGAGATTCTACAAGAAGTAATGAATGATTAATGTGCAATGAACTTCATATCTTTAACCAATCGTGCAATTTGCATTTATTATAAAACAGCGAAGAGATGAATGTAAAAATAAAAATTTATTGAAATGTGCAACGTTATGTGTCTAGTTTTAATCAATCATTGGAGTGTTAGGAAGTTTAACTTGAATATTTATGTTTATTTTAGCAACGAGTGATTAACTATTCTTAGATTTTTTAAGGCGTCTCATCATTCATTATGTTTATTGCAAAGGATTTTTTGTTAAATGATCAATAAAAAAGAAGGAGGAAACAAGAAAACATTTGCCAATGAGTTGCTTTTGGTTTTCATAGCCAAAAAAAAAACACCACAATATTCTGTAATGCATGTAGCCCATTTGCAGTATTTTTATACCCTGTACCAAAAACTGGTTAAGGGTATATTAAAGTTGTGCAAATGTATATAACGGTCCGAAGGAGGCGTGGCAGACCCCACAAAGTATATATATTTTTGATCAGCATCGAAATTCGAGTCGCTCTAGCTATGTCCGTCTGTCTGTCTGTCCGTCCGTATGAACAAACGGATCTCGGAAACGGTAAGACCTACAACCGCCAAATTTGGCACGAAGACTTGCCCAATACATAGGCATAACAAGTTTATCTTCTTTTTTCGATATTCGACCTATAACATACAGCTGCCATAGGAATGATCAGACGAAAACGCACATTTAGAAACAAAAATCCTTTAGTTTTTCAAGATATCTTCACCAAAATTTGTATTTAACAGTTTTAGGCAATGTCCAAATACATATCTCAATATTATATTTATCGGCTAACTATATCATATATCTGTCATAGGAATGATCGGCCGAAAAACAACATTCACTGAGAAAAACTTTTATGTTTATTAATATTTCATTACCAAATTTTGGATTTAATGATTTCAAATAATGTCAACTCATATTCCTAATATAATGTATAGCTGCCATAGGAAAGATCGGCCAAAAAACCACATTTACTGAGAAAAACTTTTTTGTTTATTAAGATATCGTTACCAAATTTCGGATTTGACAGTTTTAGGTAATATCCAATCATACTCCTGAATATGATAAATATCGGTTCACTATAACATATAGCTGTCATAGGAACGATCAGCCGAAAAATGGCTTTTACTAAAAAAAAAAGTTTTTCTTGAGATATCCTTACATAATGAATACAAAATATTGAAGCAGCAAAAAATTATATTCAGTTTTGAATTGGGTACAGGGTTTTCTATAGTCGGTTACACCCGATTATAGCCCTGTCTTTCTAGTTTATTTAGCAAAGATGAAAAAATTTTATTTGGCTCTCAAAAGAATCTTTGGTTTAAAAATCAATTATAAATTCAAGTTCCTGCGAAATATTGAATTTCCATTAATCAGAAAATGATTGATTTCAACATTCAAATACAAATTGATTGTTTATCATATATGTATGTACAAAAATTTGTTATCTTGTTTATTTATGTCTTAAAAATGCTATAACTAATTAATATTGGCATTTAGATTGAAGAGATTTGAAAAGATTTTTTTGTTTTTTTTTTTTATAGTGAACAAAATAAATGGATACTGCACAAGTTTCGACTGCATTGTTGTTTTGTATGCTATGCTTAAGCTGTATAAAAATTTGAAAAACATGTAAAATCATTTATTCGTTTATTTCAATGGTTTTAGATAATTGTTTGATTGTCGGTTCCATTAAAAAATGCCATGTAAAACAGTAAAAGCCTAAGCAAGCAGCCGCTTATAAACGCAATCGGGTTACACCTTCTTAGATTTGTTTGCGTGCGTAAACGTTTGGCGTTTAGAAAAAAAAAAAAAAAAAACAAAAAAATGGAAAAAAAAACATATCGCCCCAATGCAATCAGCAACATTGCGACACAAATGCATAAATCCCCAAACTCGAACGAGCTGAACCCCACACAAAGCAAAGCCATGTGCATAATAATAAAATAAAAATACGCCAACGTTGCGTGCCATATGATAATGCATGCAGTTTCTTTTTGTCCTCTTCTTTCCTTCTTTATTTATTTGTTTTTTTTTTTTGTTTGTTATTTGTACACACTATGCATGTTGTCAACGCAGTCAAAACAACAAGAAAACAAATACACAGTAAAATAAAAAAATAATAATACAAAAAAAAAAAAAAAGAAAAAAGTGAAGTCAGACTGAAAAAGCGAAAAACCAACAAACACGCAGCAGATGTCAAAGTGCGAACAAACGTGAAATTATTTTCTGCTGCCGAAAGATATTTCCTGACTGCCAATAATCGTACGTATACGTATTGGCATGGCTGAAGGCAGGCGGCCAAGCAGACAGGCAGCAGGTGGGCAGGCGGGTGAGGCGGGTTAGACGGGTTGGATGGTGCAGTCTGGCAGCCACTACTTTACGTTTGCAGCATGCAATGTGACTGCACAGCGATTTGCCTTGCACATTAGCTCACAGCTTAGACTTGGCGAGCGTTGCAGCAGAGCAGGCAGCAGAGACTGGAGAAAATAATCTCAAATGGCTATCGCAACAATTTGTAGGCATTCCTGCTGCAGTTGAACTTCGTGCATAACCTTATAAATTATTGGCCTAAAGTACACAACGTCGTCGACGACGACGACTTGTTGGCAAATAATCAATACATCGATGCCATGAATAAGCGAACGTGCAAGCGTGTGCCTGCCTGCCTGCTGCCTGCTTGGCCAGCATTCCGTCCATTCGTCTCTCTTTCTATTCCAACGTCTGTCGTCCTGTCTGTCCGTCGGTCTGTCCGTCTGTGTGAGTGTTTGCCGGTGGTTGGCTTGTTGTAATTTTGCAATTATTTGCCTGCCATGCCAATAATTCATACTTGTCAACATATCGTATCTGGCAGCTGGCTGTGGCTGTGGCTGTGGCTGGCCATGCTTTGCTTTTTTATGTGCTCTGTGTCGTAGTTGCACGTTTTCCATGTTGAACTTTGACACACATTTCATAGTTGAGGTTTTCTTTTTCTCCTTTTGCCTTTTGCCTTTTAATTGATAAACGTCGGTTGTAGTTGCAGTTGTTAGTCAACAGTGCCAGGCAAAATGTGGCTTTGAGTTCATATCACAGCCTTCGGCGTTGAACGTTTTATGTGAAAGCTTGTAAGACATATAAAAGCACAAACTATGAAAAATTGTAAAGCATTTTTTTGGATTTTATGAAAACCATACATATACATAAAAAAACCATCAAGTGTTTCAGGTTTTTGCTATGGTTTCGCACATAGTTTGCCAGCAAATGAAAAATGTTTTACTGTCTATCTATATACGAGTATCTAACATCTCTATGTGACTTGAATAACTTTTTTTAAGGACTAACTAAAGAAATTCCTTTCTTTAGTGCATGTACATATATTAATTTTTTGTACAATCTCTCGTTAAGTCAAACTGAGCTCTTATATATCATTTTTTTCTTCTTACAATTTTTTTTCAATTACGAGTGAATGGTCCTTTTGCAGTTTTCGCACAATATTTTATCGACAGACTTTCAAAGAAAGTCAGTTGTGAGAAACGAAAATTACACAGAAAATTACACATGTTGCCTGCACTGGGAATTGCATATTGGAATTTGGTGTTGTCAGACTGACATTCCAAGTTATCCTAAGTTGGGACATGTTTCATATCTCTTCGGCTCAATGTTTATAGGAAACCTTCTATTTATATGGAAAATATATAATAGACATCTAAAGTTTCACTGAAATCGATCTTTTCTTAAGAAATAAATTAATAAGTAAACAGGAAAATTTGCTACTTCTGTATCACTCATTAATCTCGTTAATCCGGATCCCGCTTAGTCCCTTAAAAACAATTTTAATTCTGACAAAGTTAAAAAAAAAATACTTCAAAATCCGGATTTACCCCGGATTTAATTGATCCCTATTATATCGAGGATATCCTATATACATTCTATTTTCGTTTTGTATTGTATGTTACGTTGGATTTATTCTTAATTATTTGTTTTACTGTTTATTTGTTCCACTTACAATTTACAGAGTTAATGTTCAATAAATAACAAATGGGAATTTGATTATACTCTTGATTAATGTCACTAATGAAATTTCTCTCTTGATGCAGAAAAAGTGATTCATAATAAACTCAATTAAATGCTAAGCTTGAGCATGTATAAAAAAAACTAAATTTGCTTATCTCAACAGCGAATAATGAGAGCAAAATCTTGAGCAAACAATTCAGTATTACTTTGAGCGGCGACGTAAAGAGAAGAAGGCAGAAATCCAACGAAATCGCAACAATTTTTCAGGAAAATGCTATTAAATATGTTAAAAATTGCTATGTGCTCACTCCTCGCATATTTGAGTCTAACACATGCAACAGATGAAGGCTGTGCAAAGGATTTCGAATTGATCGGACGTAAATGCTACTTTTTTGTTTGGGATGAAAAGCTCAATTGGCAAAACGCCCAGGAGTACTGTCAGCGGAAGCATTCGAACCTGGCGCATGTTGACGATGAGACGGAATTGAATGCCTTGGACGATTATATTGCAGATTTAAAATTCGATGCCAAGAAGGATTATATTTCCTTTTGGATTGATGACCACAATTGGATGGATCCGAATTGTTTCCACTGTAGCAGTATTGGCGATAAAGTCAACTGCACCAGACGGACTCAGGCGGACCAGGCGAGTTCACCCATACATGCCTTTAATAATATACATTGCCTGTATTTAAAATATGGCGTGCAAAAATTCTTTATAACTGAATTCAGTGGCACCGTTCCTTTAAACTTTGTGTGCGAAAGAGAACTTGCGTCCGAACGGCACTGGAATAAGTCGCTCAAAGACAGCAACACAAGCGACTTGGCCTGTCCCAAGTTCTTCAGCCATGTGGCCAACGCATGTTATTGGATAGTTAGGCACGCGGTTAGTCGGTTATGAATACGCTACCCTTTGCAGTTTTTATTAAACTTCGGTTGTTCGTTTTTTTTAATTGTTGCAGATCAATTGGTATGAGGCGTATATTGCCTGCCGTCAAGTGAATGCACAGTTGCTTGTCATTGAAACTGCCGCAGAGTTGACAGCCTTGCAGGACTATATAAAGCAAAAAAAACTACACAGTGACAATTTCGGTTATTGGACTGCAGGCACGGATTGGTTTAGCGAAGGTGTATACTATTGGAGCAATGGCTTGGACATGCGCTACACGAAATGGTTAACCGGTCAGCCGAGGGGCATTGAGAGAAATCAAAATTATGTACAAATCTCGTATGCGAATAGCAGCGAACTTTATATGAGCGTGCGAAATAGTCTGCAAAAGAATTATTACATATGTGAGACTAGTTGGCAGGCAAGCCACAATTAAGTACATTTTTAAATAAAATATTAATATAAAATTTAGCACTGCCAAGTGACAACACAATTCACACAGATTATATGGAAGGCAGCAGTTAGAAATGCTGCTCATATTTGCATCGATTTATTTAAGCTGAAAAAAAAAAGATGGACCCACAATGTAACAAAACTCTCCACGTTATTATATACGTAATAAATTTAAAGAGTTAAACTAAAATTGTGTCCTTTGTGCGCATTCTGGGCGTAGTTCAGACGATAATCACAACACCGCAAGAGAAATCGGCACAGAATGTGAGTGTGAGCATGACGTAAAGTGACTTGTAGGCGTTGGGCGACAACGCAGCATGCTGTGAGGAACAGGTAAGCCAAGTGACAGTTTGAGTGCGGCAGCAGACGCGGCGAAACGCAGACAAGTGCAGCGGATAGTTAATTGCTAAATAAAAATATTTTTACTGCTTTTCGGCTTAGTGTCGGGAATCAATTTGCAAAGTGAGCTGAGCACAGGTAGATGGGCAGCAGTGGCAGCAGCAGCAGCAGCAGACACGGCGAGTAAATCGGCTGCACATAAAAATCCGCAGTCGTCGCATTATATTCGGGGCGTCTCTGTCAGACATGAAACGCCTGCGCAGCGACAGAGGCACGGCTATGCAAGGCTCAGTGCCAGACGGCCTGCTGTGAGTGCAATGACTTTGATTTACACAAACGTTAAGCGTCATGGTGCGGCAGCAGCAGATGATCATCATGATGTTGACGATGATGATGATTATAGTAAGGCTGATCAGCTGCAAGATCATGTCAGATTTTAAAGCAGAAAAGTATCTTGTATCGCGATACTTATGCAAATAATTTTAAATGTTTTTCGTAGAGTATTTAATAAATTTTTTTAAGCATTTTCTTGTCTTTTTTGGTTTATTTATTTGTAATTTAATAACTACCGCCATGTAAAACATGTCAGTGTCAGCTAAGGCAGCCAAGGCAGTCAAGGCAACAGCAACAGCAACAGCAGCCGCGGCACCTCCTGCTGTTGTCTGACTTTGCTTTGGCGTTGTTGGCTGACAGAGTCTTGCGACTTTTCTGGCGTAGGCCGCCGCGGCATAACCTCGCGCGCGCTCTTGGCTCGCACTTTCAGCACTTGTGCAGTAAATTAAAAAGGAAAACCAAGTAAAAATTGAAAAGAACGTATAAATGCAGCTTTTTTTTTATTTTTCATTTTTGCCTGGCTTGTTGTCGCTATTGTTGTTGTTTTTGCAAGTGACTGCAGACATGCAGATTTTTGACATACTTATTTGCATTTGCTGCATCAGCATTAGTCACTAAGTAGTTTGTTGCAACTTGCCACGGTCCACGAAATCATTGTCGCAATGCTTTTGAGCTTACACTGGAAATTCATAAAGTAAACTAAAATAGTCGTTGATTTTCAAGCAATACTCCAAACTATAGTTTTACAATTAAAATAATTCAGTAGACTCATTGAAAATGCTTTTTGTTGACTCTGAAATATTTTTTTAATGGAAAAGATTTTTGCGTACAGTGATTGTAACACTAAAAAATTTACATAGATTGTACACGAAGCTCCATGCTGTGAATTTTGATCCTGATCGCAGTTTGTTAAATTTTCTGCCAATATATATAGGTTCCTCTATGCACGAGGAGTTATAAAACTCACTTTATCCATAATAAACAAATATTGTCATATGAAAATAAGAAATGTTTTTTTTTTTTTCGAAACGGTTTGAATTACTGAGCAGAGTCCGCAAGGTCTTCCAAGTGCATTGCTTTTCTCTTAAACTTAAGCTGTGTATAGTGACAAAATGCGCTTAGTTTGTCGCAGTGTATTGACCACCATGTTGTTATCATTAAGTAGCTTAATGTTTGTGGTTGTTGTTGTCGCCGCTGACGATGCTGGCATCGTTGTTTTATTGCATGTAACTTCACCACGATAGCGCGTCTCTTTTCCAAGAGCCACCGTTGCGACCCCGTGCATCGTTCATCGAAATAAATTGTTTTCAGTTGCAGTGACAGGATTTATGGTATGTTGCTGCCCATCAGTTGGCAAAGAAAATGACGAAGAGCTACTTAAAATCGGACATGAGAAACGAAGACGAAGTGGACAAGTTATGATTAGCAGGTTGACCTGCTTCTGCATTACCAATTTTCACCAAAAAAAAAAAAAAAAAAAAAATAAATACTATTTGACTTACTTGGCTGCCATTCTATTAACATAGAAACGTAAAAGTCGGGTAGGTCCTTCAAAAATAAAAAATAAAAGAGGTTTTTTTTTTTCATTTGCCACAATCTATGGTAGTTGCCTAATCGTTGTTTGCCTCCTCAAAGCTTGTATGCAGCTCAAAGCGTTACAAAAGTTGAAAGGCAATTGTTGATGGAAAAACTAAAAACCGAGAACTGGGAACTGAAGCAACTCCAAACTAACCAAAAAAAAAAAAAACAATTCAGAAATTGCAAAAAGCACATAGCACAGAGCACTGAGCATATAGCAACCTTTGTGGCACGCACTTAACTTTCATATTTCGAACAATAACTTTACAGGATTTTTGCATTAAATGCTTTGAGCGAGCGCAGAGTGTGGCGGCTGCGGCGAGTGGGTGGCTGGCGCACTTGTTCTTTGCCAGCTCGGTTGGGCAGCCAGCAATGCAAACTGGCAGCTTGGCAAATATGCCGCACAGCATGCTGGCAAACAGGCAAATTGGAGTTGGCACTGCAGGCACAGGCAGGAATTGCATTTCTCTCTCTTATACATATCATATAGTCAGTGTCAAGATTTTAGTGCACACTGCTTTTATTTAAAAGTATTTACTATTCAACTAAAAGTATCTTCACTATTACCGATACTAAATCCAACAGGCAGTTTTTGCTATATGTAATATTAAGTCGAAAACTCGTTTTGTAAGAGCGAAAAAATTCCCTCAAATATTTAATCGAAGTCCTTGAAAGCAAGATATAAAAATCTTAAATATCAGTATGTGACTAAAGTGCAGAGTTGGCCAAGAGGATGTGTTGTTATTATTATAAAAATTTTTTTTCCAACTAAAAATTCGGTTTTTAAATAAAACTAACATTTATTATTACCTAAAAAGAAATTTAATTCAATTTATTTCAGTGCCATGTTTCTCATTTTAATGCAAAAATTCATAAATTTGAATAAAAATTGGTTGTAAATATCTTCAGTTCAATAACAAATACATATTGCCATGTCAGAGTTGATCACACAAGTGGTGCCAGATTCGTGGCCACGACTGTATGTATGTATACTTTTTGCTTTTTTGTAAAATTTTTGTTAGTCGGCAGCTCCTTTGGAAGTTTTGCGCTTTTTACATTTTATTTTGCGTTTTGTTAAACGAAGCAAAATTGGCACAGAACGAAAATTGCAGCTCGCCGTGTGTGTATGTGTGTGTGTGTTTGTGATAAGCTCAAGTAAAACTGCGACCAGCATTTTGGCTAAAAAAGGAGAATTATGACAACTGCATTTGCAACAGCAGCAACACCAGCAGCAGCAGGCACCAAAAGGCAAAACCTCAACGCGGCAAACTGCCGCAGGATGTTGCCACGCCTAGCAGCGCAGGCTGGGCATGCTTTCAGCTTTGTTGCCTATTGCACAAGTGTCAAAGTTAACTCGAAATTATTGTTGGCTAAATTTTATTCTTTAGGGTGCACAATGCTCAGCTCTGCTCTGCTCTGCCAACTGGGCAATCTGACCAACGTCCCCCCGTTGCTTCGCACCCTCGGGGGCCTAAGGTACGTTAACTCTTCTGCAGTTGTGTAGGCAATGAATTTATTGTTTGTGGTGTTGTGTCTTTGTATCTTTGTTGGTTCCCTACGCCTCTCTCTCCTTCACTAGCTAGCTGCTATTTTTTTTTTCAGTTTATAATGGTTCTCCCCTTGTGCTCTGCAGTGGCTTTTGCTTTGCACGACTCAGCAACAATGTCTGTGAGTTCTAAGTTTTTCGTTTGTTTGCCTTCCATGGCATTTTCTTAATTCGTTTTTGTGTTTCAATTTAATGCCTAACTTAATTCGAGTTAAAAGTTTATGTCGTTTACAATTGTAAATTGTTTGGCGTTTTTTCTTTTAGCATATTCCGTGCTGATTTTTGTTTAATCAAATGAAAACATTTATGGCATCGAATTTCATTAGTTGCCTTTTAATTTTCTCTATGAGGCGCAACTTATTAAACATGTTGCAGGTAAATTTTATTAAAATTTGTCAGAGGTTTAGTTAAGCACATTGTTTAGAAAATATTAATTTTTTTTTTAGCAAGGTTGGCTTGAACTGTGCTTAGCTTAGACAGTTGCAGCTTAAGTTACTGCACTGGAAAAAGCTTATTCCGTTCTTAAAAATTTTAGCATTAGTGTTTATACAAAAACTCGAGATACTCTATGTTAATTAGAGATTTTTATAGATTATAGTTTTTATTATTTTTTTTTTTGTAAATCTTGGTTTTTATGATATAAGCTGTGTTTTTTTTTTAACGTTTATCTCAGTTCGATTAAATTCGATTAAAAAAAAAAAAATTTTAATTTACCTATGCAACAAAAAATGTTAAGTTTTCATGTAAATATAAAAATACCAGCTTATTTGGTAATGGTTTTTTCTTCTTCCTTTTTTTTTTTTGCAAATAACGCAACAATTTCAGTTGTGTTTAAATTATTTGTTGCCGGATATTTTGAGTAGAGTCTGCATATAATTAATTTAAAAATCAAATTGTTTTTATCAGACTAGTTCAACTGTGGGTAGTTAGCAGGTAAAAGTTGCCCACAAGCTGAGCTTACAATGCAAAACTTTTCCAGGAAATGTAATGCAACATCCATCAAGTGACTGCCTTTGGGCAGCCAGGCCAGCAACTAATCACCATCCACTGTGAACGAATCTTACTAATATATGCAACAACTTGCCCATTATGGCATGTTAAATAATAAAACTCAAGATCATTGCCTGTCAACGTAGCCTGCATAAAATGCAAATCAACGTGCATGCAAAGCAGCCGCAGCCGTAGTCGCAGTCGCAGTCTCAGACGGAGCCGAAGTCGAAGTCGAAGTCGGCAGTGTCCTGCCTTGACTAATTTGCATTTACAGGCAAAAAATCGCATGACGCTTTTTGCAGTTTTACGCCTGCAGATAACACAATGTCAGCACGCGGGAAGGCCTAATGCAGTAGCCTATGGCAGAATTTTCACAGAACCTCTTCGTCAACGAACTAATATGCGAATACATAATATTGTTTAAATATATTCAGTTAGGCAAAATGGCCTCAGTGAATTATGCGCATAGATTTGGCAGCTGATTTGCACAGAAAAGTAACTCGACTGCATAAATAGGCAATGCCTGGCAGCATGTAAGTTATTTCATATAAAGCAGTTTGGATTAAAAAAAAACAAAAGAAAGTTAATTTAGAGATTTATTTAATTTTGTATAACTTCAAAAACATATTTAA
Organism: Stegana nigrithorax; assembly: GCA_037044495.1. Lineage (NCBI taxonomy): Eukaryota > Metazoa > Arthropoda > Insecta > Diptera > Drosophilidae > Stegana > Stegana nigrithorax. Next base: position 366,363 of record JBAMBQ010005352.1, on the reverse strand, counting down.
ATAACTTCAAATAACTTTATCCGGCAATATGAGCGCAATTTTACAAGTTATTGCATTGTTGACTTTCACAAAAGTCATTAAATGGTCTCAACTCTTTCCATTCGTTGTAGGTAACAAAATTAACCAAAAATGTTTATTAATACGTTTGTAAAAAATTCTTTATTCACATACTTAGCAAGTCTGGTTGGTAAATCGTCAAGGTAAGAGCTTTGCCAAGAGGACGAGCGATAATCCAAATAAAGTTGCAACTTTAAGTGCCTTATGTCTAATATAAAATTTTTTTTTCCAAAGTCAGCATATAATAAAAATCTTTAATTAATTGCTTATTAAGTTGACTTCTATACAAATATATTTTGGCTTTGAATTTGCTGTCACTGACACTATTATAAAAAACTAAATTTAATGCACTATAGCTTTAACTTCACAAATATAGCCAGCAGCAAACAAGCAATCATTGTCATCCATGAAATAGGCATTAAGATTTGAGCTCCATATCAAACGTATGCAATGTTTAGGAAGACTTTTTATGCTAAATGGCTGATGCGTATGCCATTTGCTGTAGTTAAGCTCCTCGCCATTGGCCTGCCAATAGAAAAATCCATGACTGCCAAAATCCGTGCCGGAAGTCCAAAAACCCTGTGGTGAATTAGTCAAGCGATTTTCCAAAGCGTCCATTTTATATTTATCTTCGATCACCAGAAGCTCCGCTTTGGCTTGCTTACACTTGCGTGTGGCTTCATACCAATTAACCTTTGTAATTCATAATATAAAAATTATTTTAAGAAACTACAAAGACAGAGTTTCCTAATGCAACGCACCTTTAATTTTTCTTCGATTTGTAGACAAGTGCTCTGAACAAGTTCAAAGCCTTCGGGGCACGTGGTAATCCATGCTCCGGCATGTGTTGCTATTAAAGCAAGAAGTGCAAAAAATTTGAAGAAAGTTTTAAACATTTTTGCGATTTCTTAAAAAGCAAAACTACTCAGTAACACTGTAGCATATGAAATGTGTACGATAAATGCATTGTTTTGTTTTATATAGGCAGTGGAATTCTACGAAAGAAATGTAAAGCTGTTCACTTATCAGCAGCATGACTTCATATTCGGCATCACTCATGAGTAGTTTTCCCCAAACTGTATATTTCAGTTCAATGGAGTATATTTACCTAATTTACTTACTATAAGTAAGAATCTATCGCATATGGGGTATGCGAATGTCCTTATAGCAATCTATCCTATTCTATCTATGTTTTGCTTTACATATAACTCGTTTGAATATGCTTTTAACATATATTTTTGATGGCTTCAGAAATATCTGCTCGCTTTCTAGAATGCCGCCGGAATATATTTTTCTCAATTCTAACCAAACAACATATTGGCATGAAACTTTTATGGTAAGCTCAGCATTGAGTAAAAACTCAGTAGCTGGTAAATTAAGCTTCACATATGTTGATTGTGAACACAAAAAAAAACCAAAAAAAAAACGAATATGATTAGTGACCCTGAAAAATTCTTTTGAGTAAACGCGAATTGTTTTAAAACTGCATCATTTTACTTTCGTATATAACAGGGGTTTTTTATGTAAAAATTTCCAACGAAATAAAAACCCATACTTGATAACAGAAGCGTGTCGCAAAAGTAACATTCATCCAAGTTTTGAAGCAAAGAACGGCAACGGGTTAAAAAATGTTAATTGATGTTAGTATTCGAGTATGAAATGCAGATAAAACTGCCTTTAACATAGACTTTGTGCATATACAATATAAATAAACACACAGCCAAAGATTTTGCATAATTTGGGTGGTCCTCAGCCAAGAGACATGTCAAAAATGCTGTGCAAAAATGCCGTCGTTTTTCTGCTGGTCTGCTTAACATTTACACATTGCCAAGTCAGGGCAGATGTCTGCCCAGATGAATTCACGCAGTTGGGTACTAAGTGTTACCTTGTACAGGATACACATTGGGTAATGTTTAAAAAATATTTCGCAAAGAATTCTCGAAGTACTTATGCACTGTTTATTTTTTATAGCTGAATTGGTTTCAGGCTATTCGCTTGTGTAAGAGAATCGACGCAGATCTTTTGACAATTGAAAGTGAGAATGAACTTCAAGCGATTAGTAAAATGTTACGCGAAATGAAATATATTAATGAGCATAACTCTGAGAACCCGCATTACTTTTGGACAGCAGGCACAAATTTGCCACGAACGGATAATCACTTCTACTATTGGCACACAACCGGTAAAAATATGAGCTTCGCCAAATGGTCAAGGAATGAACCGAGTAATCTGTTTGGAAAAGAACATTGTGTAGAACTTTGGCCAGGAAAAGGAAACTATGAGTTAAATGATTCAGCTTGTGGCCAACACAATATGTTTATCTGTGAGACGCCTGCAAAGAAGTCAGCGCCTGAGAATCCAAATACAGGATCTGCAAGTGAAATTCCCACAACAGAGATTTTTAATTAAGATAAACGCATGTAATGCAAATAAAAATCTAAACATTGCTTTTGAAATCGACTTTTATGCGAATGTGTTTCCGTGTTTGGCCTCACTGAGTGAAGGAACATGACAGTTGCCCCTTGATGATACAGATAAGCCTTTGCTGATTGTCGTACCTTGGAGTTACAGATTTTTCTTTCCGTGTTTACGTAGCAGCATTGAAATAAACTGAAAGCAATGCCACTGACCCAATGAGTTATATTTTTTTTAACTTACTTTGGCTGTAACATTGGCTTTCTATAACATTTTCTTGTAGTTTTCTGCACTTTAAAGAATTTTTTATATTAAATGTAATACAGTAAATTCTCATTATAAGCAACCTAATTACCTTTTTCTGATTTCAAAATTTCTGTACAAGCATCTTTGATTTTATTTTTATTTTAATTTTCTGTCTTCCGTAACAAAACACTTTTTCTGATGATGACGGCAATTTCAAGTTTTGAAGATATTACTTTGAATATTCCAATATGGTTGGTTTATAAAATATTTTGTTTTTTATTTATTGGGCGCTCATCAGCACTCAACTGGTGTATAGAAAATATTTAAACACAGATTTGATACTTCGCCAAAAAGTCTGAAAAGAATTAAATGCTGGATGCCATATTAGTTTGTATTTTAAGTGAATGCCGGTTTTAATAACAATGCGATATAAAAATTAGTATAGGAATAGTAATGAATCATTACAGTAAAACTGAAATATTTTTCATGTTGTTACTATGTATGATGCATTGAATTGGCTTTGAGTTTAAATAAATTAACGGATAGTATGGAGTTTAGCATAAATTCCAAAGAGTTTGCCTCAAAGATATGTCAACAGTTGGGCACAATTGTGGACAACATGTAGGAACTTCAAATAGAAATATGTGCCTCGAGAACTACAATATATGTAAATTTATTATTTGAGCCTACACAAACATAACAGAGTACAAGCTTAAAAGCTCTGAACTGGATCCTATCATCAATCAAAGCAGAAAATATACAAATGAAGCAATGCTTGGTTTAAATAGCAAAACTGTCCATCAATGCCATGTAACTTTTCTGCTAAAAAAAAGTGGATACTGTCCCAGAGCATGTAAATAATTTTAAGAGGCAGTTTGGCTAAAAAAAAACAAGTTTATTGAAAAGGTTTCCTCAATATGACCCTGAAGGTATTTTCTGTTTCACTTGACAAATATAGCCAGTATTATCATCGCAATTCTTGTCGCTCATGTAATATGCATTAAATTTTGAGGACCATTCCAGATCCAAGCAATGTCCATTTTGTCTCCAGGAGGCATATGGGTGATGAGGGAGCCATTCAGTGTAGGTAAGCTCCTCGGAATTACCCTCCCAGTAAAACGTGCCAGTACTGCCCAAATCGGTGCCAGAAGTCCAATAATTCTGCATCAACTTTAATTCAATCAATTTATTTTTCACTTCATCCATGTCCTTTTGATTTTCGATCACTAGAAGCTCAGCTTTGGCTTGCTTACATTTGCGTAAGGCACCGTACCAATTCAACTGTAGGCGAGGGATAACAACAAACATTTTTAACCGACTACAAAGGAGCAGCTAACTAATGTAACGAACCTTTGAGTCTGACTCTATTAGCAGACATTTGTCCTTGACGACTTCAAAGCCTTCTGGGCACTCTGCGTGGGCGTGCGCAGCCATCAACGCAAGGAATGCGAAAAATGTAATGGATTTTAGCAACATTACCGAGTTGTGGTTAACTTATTAGCAAAACAAATGCGCAATCAAAATGCAGAGTACCGAATGAATTGAATGAAGTCTTCGCTTTTCTTTATATAGGCTATGGCACTCGGCGATATTGTGTCTGCTATACGCTTATCAGCAGCCTGTTGGACTATATGCCGTCATACATAATGATTCATGATTTTAAGAACATTATTGCAGTGAAGGGTCTGTGGTTATGAAACACCAATAATAAATTGTGAATATGCTGGTTTTTTACATGGAAATATTTCGAGTGGCTGGAGGTTTTCGTAAAATTTTTTAAGAAATTTTTGTAAAAAAGTACGGAAAGGAAATCCGGTCCTATTATTATACGTATTTGAGATAACTATTTTAAAATGAGATTTTTTTTATGCTTTTTTTGTCGAATTCTTTTTCAAGAAAATATATTATAACGAATTAAATGGTGCGTGAACTTCTTAAAATCTGTAGTTTAGGTAAAATGATACATTTTAAAAATAAAATTTTTTTTAGGCCAATGTTTTTGGTAAAATTTTGTAATTTTAGCTAATTTGAGTTCATTTTTTCGCATTTCTTCAATTAGTTTACATACATATAATATGGAGATATATCAGAAGATCAACTTAGTCAAATTGTTACTAAAACCAAGTAAGTGCTTTGATATTCTAGACAATAGAGTCGATTTCAAAACTTTTGTTGCGTTTACGAACTTCTTCAGTTCCATTTAATTAAAATATTTTATGGTTTCTTAGAAATAACTATAAAGTATTATTAATGTTGCAAAATGCCTAAGCTAAGTATTCGATTTACAATAAATGCCAAATGATTGTACGCTTACGATCAATTTCGATTTGGTATAAATAGCTATGGCACAATATATTATCGCAATCCAGACTTATGTGAAATGCATGAATTAATTATAAGTTCTTATAAAATTCAAAAATGCTATTGCTTTTGATAACTAACTGACTAACTCTTTTGAGGGCAACCTAAAAATAAAACACAAGTCATTTTTATAAGTTGAAATATTCTTGAAAATAACAAAATATTCTTGATTAAACCTCAGAATTCCTCAGTGTAATGAATTTAATAAAATATTGGGTTTTCTTGTAATTTAACATTAACATAAGCAGGAATTTAGGCTTCAAAAAAATAAATAAAAGCGTGATAAGCAGGAATTTAGGCTTCAAAAAAATAAATAAAAGCGCGATAACTGTAGGAAGTTACTAAGTAGATGAATCAGTAAATTTATATTTAAAAATGGCACATGATTATACCCTGTACCAAAAAATGGTAAATGGTATATTAAAGTTGTGCAAATGTATGTAACGGCAAGAAGGAGGCGTCGCAGACCCCATAAAGTATATATATTCTTGATGAGCATCGAAAGGCGAGTCGATCTAAACATGTCCGTCTGTCCGCCTGTCCGTCTGTCTGTCCGTCTGTATGAACAAAGGCATAAAAAGTTTATTTTTTTTTTTCGATATTCGACCTATAAGATATAGCTGCCATATGAACGATCGCGTGAAAACCCACATTTAGTAACAAAAATCCTTTAGTTTTTCAAGATATCTTCACCAAATTTTAAATTTAATAGTTCTTACTAATACCCAAATACATATCTCAATATTATAAATATCGGTTTACTATATCATATAGCTGTCATAGGAACGATCGGCCGAAAACAAACATTTACTAAGAAAAACTTTTTTGTTTATAAGTATATCGTTACCAAATTTTAGATTTGATGATTTTAAGTAATATACAATCATATTCCTGAATATTATTAATATCGGTTTACTATAACATATAGTTGAAGTAGGAACAATCGGCCAAAAAATGGCTTTTTTTAAAAAAAATTTTTTTTTCTTGAAACATCCTATCATAATGAATAAAAAATATTAAAGCAACAAAATAATATATTCAGTTTTGGATAGGTTACAGGGTTTCCAATAGTCGGTTACACCCGATTATAGCCCTGTCTTTCTAGTTATAAGTTGAAATATTCTTGAAAATAACTAAATATTCTTGATTAAACCTCAGGATTCCTTAGTATAAATGAAACCGTGATAACTGTAGGAAATTACTAAGTAAATGAATCAGTAAATTTATATTTAAAAATGGCACATGATTTTTATGTACATTTATGGCGAAGTCAACACGACTGATTTCTTATATGTGCAACCAACTTCGGGTTTATATAAATAAACGTGCAGCAAGCGAGTTGGCATACGTTTCTAAGCCTTTGCTACAGTCATGTCGAAAATTTTCCGGTATTGTGCAGTCGTTCTTTTGCTGGTTTGCCTGACGTTTGCGCAGACCGAAGACCAGAATGGAAACTGCCCAAATAGATTCATTCAGTTGGGTAAAAAATGTTACCATATTCAGACGACACTTTGGGTAAAATTTTAAAGAATGTATTAACATTTCTTCAGATATTTTAACATTGTTTGTTTTTCATAGCTCAATTGGTATAATGCACTGCGCTATTGCATGCAAAAGGATGCAAGACTTTTGACTATTGAAAATGAAGATGAGTTTAAGGCAATCAGTGACAAACTAATTAATTTAGAATTTAAAAATGAACATTTGACTCCAAAACCGGATTACTTCTGGACGGCAGGCACTAATTTGCCACGGCGGGATAATCAATTGTACTATTGGAGCACAAATGGTAAAAATATCAACTTCGCCAATTGGAAAAAGAATGAACCGAATAATCTACACAAAAAGGAACACTGCATAGAACTTTTGAAAATAAATGGCGCTTATTATTATAACGACTCACCTTGTGAGCAACACAATATGATTATTTGTGAGGTGTCTTAGTTAGTACACTAACTATTCAGACTATTTATTTAGTAACACAATGCAAATAAACAGAACATTGCTTTTAAAGCTAATTTCTTTAAAAATGTATTTCTATATTTATTCCTAATTCGAAGACAACTTATAATACGGATAAGCATTTCAAATTTCTTGAGAAGTGTATTTCGGTTCTTTTTTTTATTAAAGTCGCTTAGTTGGGATCTCACAGAAGCCTCTGATACGAAAGTCCAAATAAATGACTATTTGATAGATATTGTCATTATTATTTTGAAATCATTATCGGCATGTAGTGGCCTTCAATCATGTGGTTTAACTACAGTGACAGCATTGTGAACACTTCATTAACTTTTCATTTTTTTTGTACCATGTACGCGGCTATTCTTTATTTTACTCCTATGGCAGTGACTCGGCTTACTACTTTAATGTTTAACATTCACTCTTTATCGTCTATGTAGCTATAAATAAAATACATTTATATTGTACTTATGACAAAGTGGAATTTGCAGTGCTGAACTGTAAAATTATTACATGTAGCTTCCCTTGCTCCTTGAGTAAGTGGCCAATTGCTGGCTGTCACTCGTTGCAATATTCTCTTGCTAGTCTTATTTTGCGTTATTTAACAACATAATACATAGAAAAACAATTACTACACTGAAAAGAAAATTGAGTAAACTTTTGTACTTGGTAGATGCTGCTGACATGCTGAGCATGTTTTTATTATTTAAAAGCCAATTCAATATTTGAAAAGCAATCTCAGGCCACACTCAGGTTGAGCCCCACAGTAGACTTTGCCGTTGAGCTTAAGGAACTCGTCGACTCAACAAGTGATTCAAACTAATTTGAATGCAAATGTTGTGCATAGCCGGTAGTTCTTTGCTAAACGTTTTGCAAACGCCACTTGGTGGGTTGGGGGTTGGTGGTATGCGGGCGGCATTAACATATTTTAAACTTTATGGAATATACTCGTTTATGTGGTGTGCAAATCGCAAATCGCCGGCTAAGGCAAAGCAAATCGAGCGGCAACACTTATGCTAATCAATAAAAGCAAAGTGCTGATGATTATTTTGCAGTTGAATTTCGTATTTGGTCACACGCTGCCTCTGACTCGGTCGCAAATGTTCTACTCTGCATGCAAAATTTGTTGTATGCTCACTGACTTGCCCCCGCCGCTGCCGCTGCGTCTCACATTCACGTATTCACTTGCTCGAGCCGAAGTCAGTTGCATGATAACTGCTGTTCATAGCTGGACCCAGCTGTGTGCGCAAAACTTGCAACATTGACTTTGTGTTTTTTTTCTTTTTGTTTTCTGCTGCTACCGCGGTATTATGCCAGATATTGCAACCGCAACAATAACAACAACAACAACAAGAAAGATGTTATAATATTTTTTTACTATGCATTTTTATTGCATTTGTTTTTTAATTTTATTTTTGTTTCCTTTATTTGTTTGTGTTATTTTTTATTTTGTTCGTTTTCAATTTTCCATAATGTGCAAACTTTTGCAAGAAATGTTGCCAAGCCAAAGGATGCGCGTGCAACGATTTCCTTGGCTGCCATAAAACGCAGCAAAGAAAAGTTTCTATGCTTAGTACGTATCAGGATATCGTGGATTTGTCGCCGGCGATATTTGTTGTTGCTGCCAACTTGCAGAGTCAAAGTTGTCGTCGCTGTCTTCATTGTCAACACTTTTACTACTGACAGTTGACAGCTGTAATTTTTTATTGCCCAGGATTTACTGTGAGTATGCGAATGCGCATTATTTGCTATGTTGTGCTCTTTGTCTTGTTACTGTTTTTTTTTTTTTTTTTTGCTATTGCCGTGTTGTCTGCTGTAGAGCTTTAATTTAAAATTGACCAACAAAACTTTATAATTAGAGATGATTTCGAAACAGGGCTTTAATGTACTCAGAATAATTTAAATTTGGATTTCTTAGCTCATCAGCAGTAAATATTCTTTTGCTATAATTATTTACTCTTCATAATTGTTGAATTACCACCATCAGCATGAGGCACAAAGGGTTCGAACTAATAAAGTAATTACATAAAAATCCACTAAGAACTACTGAAACTCGGAATTTGATCAGTAAATTTATTTAATTTCTTCAGTGACTAACACCTTATGATTTTTTCTTTTTGAATTCCTGTGAGTAACGTAATGTAATTATCGAGGGGGTTGTTGGCCGCACTGCGACCAATAATGATCTATTGTGTCTCCTTGCTAGTTTACCTAGAAGCTGTTGTCGGGGTTTCCATAGCATCGGGCAAATATATATAATTCTAATTCTTTATTTAACAATATAGACTAATCTGGTTTGATTCATTCTGGCAAGTTCGTGCCATAGTTCATACATCAATATTATAGTGATGCTTGCATAAACTTTCCTTTCCTTAAATGCTCCTCAATTGCATCATTATGTCACAACGTTTATTTAAATAGTGCAAATTTTAATCCGTGCATGACGCAGCTGTTTTGCAGTTTATGTAACTGCCTGTCGAAGTGTTTGAGTAACTCTTCATTTTTTTTTTTACATATTTTCACAGTTTAGCACTTAACCCTAATATTTTCTTAAACGAAGCGCGTTAATCAATCAGCTGCTCGCAGTTGTGTTTTATTTCATTGCTTTACACTTTTTATTTGCTGTACTTAATACTTGCCAGCAGCACAATGACAATGCCAAGCAACTGCGCATGGATCAAAGTGGATAAGTACAGCTTAATAATTTTCATTTATCAACTTTAATTACAAGTTGCTAAGAAAAAAATACACAAAACAAAAAAAAAAATAGAAAAAAAAGTCAAAACTGTTTAAGGGTCACACCGAGTAAGCCTTTGTTAACACATTAATTTCATCGACACCAAGAGACAAGCAATACAACAACAAAAACAAACAACGCAGGAGCAGCGCAAATAAAAAAAACAAAACAGAGAGAGAGAGAGCGAGATACGAAAAAAAGAAAGAAAGACACAATGAAGGCGATCATTAATCAGTTTGTTAAAGACCTAAAGACATACAACGACGCGTTTATCGATAAATACTCCGGCGATACGCTCGCAGGCAGTTCGATGTGGCTCCTTTTTCTTAGTAAACGTTCAGCGCAGTTTTATCGTTTTATCGTTTAAACAGCATTGTTGCATGTTTACCTTTCGCTTAATTGATTACCTTGTTCGATTATCGTCTTAGGCAATCGCCAGGCGGCTGTACGAGTCAACTAACACAAATGCAAACACAAACACACACACACACACACACACACACACACCATATGTATCGTATCTCACATCACATGCATGCGAGTGTGTGTCCTACACGCAAAAGGCAAACAACACACGCTGTGCTAAGCAAATCTGCCTTCCTACCTTCCTGCCTCCCCGTACACGATTGCTTACTCGCACACATGCCTGCCAAAACCTTACAAACTCCCAACCTATCTGCGTATCTCTTATACCAAGTTTTTTTTGCTCATATTCGTTTAGGCACGACTTGTAGCACAGTCGACTTGTTTTCGTCCTATTGCTTTAAGACGCAAATCACGTGCGGTCGCTCGGTCATGCCGGTTTCTCTCTCTGCCTTGCGCTGTGCCTGAAACTGTAACCGAACTCGCAGTCGACTTCGACTTCGCCTCCGAACCCTTTTCTCAGCTGCTCTTGGCCTGTTTTTTGATTGTTGCTGACGATAAAACTGCAAAATAAATGTATATAATTTTTTTTCTGGCTTACTTCACATACGACATCGATTAAGTTTGATTCGAATTCGTGCTGTGCAGCACCTCAGCATCCCAGTCAGGCCAGCTATGACTCTTATCCATAAGGTATTGTGACATCATTTGCTGCGTCTCCTGTGATTATTCGATTTTTATCGTATTTTTGTATTTTCTGTTCTTATGTTTGAAGTTGATTTTGTGATATTTTCTTTATTTACATTTTAATATATTTTTTATTAAATAAAAAAGCAAAAAAGAAAAAAAGGAAGCAACAGCCGAAATACGAGAGCCACGCTGATTATCATTTTTCCATATTCTGTTTTTGTTTTAACTTAGACAATATCGATTATCTAATATGTAAATAATATTGCTTGGCATGAAAATGCCTGTAAGATTGTCTACATAAGATTTAGTTTTTAAATTATAACCAAAATTTCTACTTATTTTGATTTATTTGTTATACAAAAAAAATGACAAAATGCAATTTTTGGTTGAATGAAACTGTAAGCCGACTATATCTAAGACACTGTTAAGTTTTTAAATATTATATTAAACTGACGTCATTTCGTTAATTATCAAAATATGTTTAAAGGTGCCTAAATTGTTCTATAGATTACCACTTTATAGAAGTGATTTTTAATGATAACCCTTTATCAAATACAACATTCTCTCTTTCATACTTAAACAGTCAGTTCTCTGACAGTTCAGTGACACATAAAAATTAATTGACATTTTACAGAGAGTATAATTCTTCATGATTGAAATTATGCAGCCTACTAGCAAAAAAGTATAGCATTCAATATTTGGCCCTGTCTGATCTGGAAGCTCAACGAAAGAAACCAATTTAATTTATTTTTAACAGATAAACTGAACACAAACAAAGAATATTATGCTCTTAAAAATCGATAGCTGAGTAGTAGTCAAGTAATTGGAAAATCTTTTTACGTATGGGTCTGTTTTTTTTTTAGCGCCATTAGCGCCATATTTTTAATCATTTTGTATAAATCGACTATGAAAAGTGGAAGATCCCATAAAAATCCAATAGTGGAAATGCGTTACTGCGAGGAACCTTATGTGATAAAGGTAATAAAATGATATAAAGATTAAGTAAAAAGCGACAGATGCGTTTCGCTACACGACACACATACAATATATATATTGTATAGGAAAACTGCGAGGGCAGTCAGTGTGGTAATAAATTAACTCCGGATGACAATTTTAAATAGTCGGATCAAATATGCGAAATACGTTAGTCTGTTTCTTTAAGATATATTCGCATTCCCTTTACTATCATCATTGTGTTAAGCTGTTGGAAATGCTTTAGAGGTATCCATAGAAGGGATTTTTAAAGGTAACCTTCCAACAAAGACCTTTCTCTCACTTCATACAAAAAACCGCAGTTGCTATTGAACACAGGCCAACAAAAATGAATCAAAATTATACAAGGAGTGATGTTCAAACGTTGAGCAAAAGAATGTATAAATAAATTATTTCCCCAGATTTAATTTACATATATATGTAAATATATATAAACTCATAGACGGGTTTACATTGGGTGTTTGATACCAGTTTTTCACTGAAACTTATTTCTCGTTGTAGCTTTTCTGTAAAAATCATGTCTATTTCAACACAAAGTAACCGAAAAGATGAATTTTTGCTGCCCATTTATATAAGGACATAGGATTGTTCTTTTCCTAGAAGATCTTATCTCTCTCAGTGTCCTATACGTAGGTAATATAATTCATCCATGTCCAAATGTTTCTGAAATATAAAGAATTTTATGTTTCGCTTATACCCTGTAAACAAAGCAGATCATGCTCCTATAAATCAGATTAGCACTCAAGCGTTTTATTTTTTGGACTTGTAATATAAAAAAAAAATGAAATCAATTTTTGCGAAATTTGTTTAAAATCCTCGACACCTCAGATTTTGTTGAACCCGAAACTTTTCCGCTCACGACACGCATGGAATGTCCATCTTGGGATCTATTTTTCAGCGTATTGTAACCATTCTGTTGTTTATTATCGTTGGCTATTTCAGAATGGGATGTTTCCCCACATTTTATTAAAAGAAGCAATGTTTGACAAATTAGCACATTAAATAAAATATTTTTTTTCTTAGTATCTTCCGCAATTAAGTCGTTTTTCACTTATTAAAAAAATCAAACCTACGTAGCATGAAAGGTTTCGCGTTATCAGCTTTTTTTTTTTTTGTTTTTTCTATAATTTTCTTAGAAAATTTTTTTCTTCAATTTGTAATCTATGCGAGCCTTCAGAATACATTTCCACGAAATTTTATCAGCATAAATAATAATTTCCTTTTGATTGCAAGCTCAATGCTAAAAACTCCCAAACTCTTTTTATAAATTGCTTCTACCAACGCGATTGTTCATTGTTCGAAAATTCGAGAATATTATAAAATTATCAAAGTCATTGCACCACTGGGCTGTGTAATTGCCACCTTGTTTTCAGTCTTGATGTGTTGTTTTGATGAGTATTAATAATATTTAATAATAATAATAAATTTTTTCCATTATTGATTATTTTGTTTATTTGTCTTTCTCTTTTGTCGAGCGCACACGAAGTCTCCCTGCGTGTGCTCTGTAACTTTATATGTTATTTCAAAGCTTAGTTAATCGCCACTAAATTGTGAGATTTCCAGATTTCTGCGAATTTCTAAAGCGATAAGACAATTTCATTGTAACTTACAGCCTGGACTGCATTCACTGCAAGCAAAGAAGATCATGCTCCTAAGTATAAATCAGTTGGTGATTAGTACTCAAGCGTTTTAAAAGTCGATTTCATTATGGCTAAAGCGGTTGTCGTTTCTATAGTATTTTTAATAATCGTTTCTTTTTGTGGATTTGTAATCTATGCCATTTTAAAGCCTCGCGTGAGGCATTCCGATAATACTGTGGAATTGTTCAAGCCATATTGCGAGGAACCTTATGTGCTACTCGAATCTGGTTGCTATTATATTAACAAAAACATAAAGGTGATAAAGTTTTATTTAAGCTTAGCATTTAAAAACGATTATTAAACTTTGTCATTATTTTACTAAACTTAAGATGAACGCTTTTCATGACAACTGCACGAGAGAAAATTCTGTGGGCTATAGAACTGTTATAGACAACGTCGAAGAATTGACAAAGCTATCGGAATATGTTGTATCGGAAAACTTCGAAGAAGGTAGTGAGTTCTGGACTTGTGGAGATAAATTAAATCCGGAGGACGTTTTTAAATGGTTCGATATGGGAGAAAGTATTAACGTAGAAGTCGAATACACAAAATGGTTACCTGGACAGCCTAATATGAGTGGGATGACAAATTGTTTGGCATTAATACTAAAAGATGGTGAACTATTTATGAAAACAGAGTGGTGCCAATCAAAACACTATGTCATTTGTGAATCTCATATGATGGTAATGTAAATGTACATGAAAATACTGATTAATTGCATATTTTATTATATTGAAAGAATTTATTTTATAAAGTAAATGTATAACTGAAATAGTCTCAGCTTGTTGTTTTGTTGGGATTCGATATTATTTATTAAATATAAAAAATAAAAAAATAAAAATCTTACAATTCTAGATATTCAAATTCTATTAAAAATCATAACATGTCGTGTTAGCTTTGGATTTTAATTTTTTGGTATATCGAAAGCATGCTTAGGTCACTTGGGTCGTTGATTATCAGTGGCTGTGATAGGGTAGGTAGATTCACTTGATTAGAGGATTAGCTTTCTTTTTACAAAGTTGCACAGTTTATAGTTTTAAATTAAGAACAAAAGCAAGCTTTCATTTGAGCTAAGCAAAGTTTTAAATGTCCGCTTAATTTTAAAATACGAAATATCAACAAATATAGCAGAAATGTAAGCAACTGCAAAAGGAATAATAAAATCAGGAAATTCTATTAAAAATATACAAAATTTTTATAGATTAGATTGGCATGTACGAGTAGAGTATATACGAGCAGTAAGCTTACGAACTACATTAAATTGAGACAAATTGAACATGAAAAGCATCAAATAAAGCAAACACGTACGAAATTCAAGTAGGAAAAGTAAACATTGGAGCTACACTTTTACGAAGCGGCGCATATGCAGTGGAGGAGTGGAGAGTGCGAGGGTCTACAGTGCAGCATTGGGCGTTTGGGCGATTGGACAGAGGCATGAGCAACAAAGCACATGCAGCAAAAGACAGGCAGACAAATAGACAGACAGACACGCAGACAGACGTTTGGGAGCAGAGAAAAGACAGGCGAACCTGCAGCGACCTGTGGAGAATCAGTGAATCAACGTACGTTGTACATACGTCATCAAGGAAACGGAAGTATTTGCTGTTGATACTGAACTCAATTTAGACGAAATCAAGTCAAACATGCCATGCTGATGATGGCAACGACGTCGTCGGTGGCTATGTTGACGACTACGACGACGATGAAGGTGATGGTGACGACGTTATTGGCAACAACAGCGATGAGGTACACGACGCAGAAGAAATAGAGAATGACAATGTTTTCAGACGAACTCAGCTAGGAAATAAAAAAAATCTAAAGAAAAACTCGAATATGGCACACAACGGAAGGAAATCGTAGTAAATCATGTGGGAGTGCATACAATTGTAGATCTACACGGCGAGAAATCTACTCACATAATTGTGTCCAAACTTGCTAGATGCGATCTGATTGACAATTCTAGCTGCCATCACTATTAATTACAGAATTAGCTGCCTAATACTCGTAATGGCTTTTTCTTTTGCATGTTTAAAAGCAACTTGATTGCAATTTGTTTACAAGAACATCCCCCATAAACGGACACCGACGGTCGCGATGTTTTTGTCCGGTTCTGGCAATGCCTTTTGTATAGACTATAATTTTGAGAAAGCGTTCTTAAGAAACATCTGAAATGATAACTTTTTATAGTTTGTATATTTAGTATTTTTCTCTCTCTTTCTCAAGTTTCAAACATTGTGAACTATATTAATTGAATCCCTACAGTTATCTTTTGAAAGTTTTGATGACCTTTCATGTCATTTTGTATTCCTATTATCTATCAGTATAGCAGTATATAAGTATGCGCCTCTTCAACTCTTTCAAGAACGTCGCGAATGTAGTAGTATGTCTAATGGTTACTCCGCTTAACAAGTTGACGAGGTCTAAGCAAGAAGACTTGATTGCTACTTTTACCAAGTGTACTTAGAAAGACACTCACACAGCCGCTGCTGATCATCCTTGTGATGACAATGCAATGCAGTAAAAGTTTGGTTAGACAAAACTTGATTGAGTTGTTGCAGACTGTTGTTTGCTTTGGCTTTCAATTTAAAATTCGTGTGTGTGCAAATAATATTAAATTTTGTATTAAACATCGACTCGGCAACGTTTTCACATGTCCAGCGACAAAGCAAAAAACTAAAACAAAAAAAAAAAAGAAATCCAAAAATAAGGAATAAGAAAAAGTTTGTGATAATCCAAAAATGAAATTGGTATTGGCCATACAATTCCTTATTCGTACAATTACATTTGCTAACAAACTTGATTAGGATTTCTGCGTAAGCCAATGAGGAAGCACAATTCTGAGATTGAGTTATTATCGAGCAAGCCCAAAAGGACAAAGGCATTTAATGTGCTAAGCCGGAAAAAGGATTTGCAGCGTGGACACGTATACCACAAAAAAAATACAATAATAAAAAAAAACAAAATGTTTTCATAAGGGCACAAAACAAAATCAAATAAAATAAAAAAAAAAATAAAAAAATAAATAAAACGAAAAAAACTATTTCATAGACAACAAGTTCATAGTCTGCGTCGTTTGTTAGCACAAACCTTTGCCAAAGACAATGGCCCGGCGTAATGCATGCCAGTGAGTATCACATTTGACAATGTCCAAATATTTATGCGCATGGGTGTCAAACTGCAAAACAATAGCGCGCAGCACTCATGCCGGACGCAAACCGGACGACACTACAAAAAAGTGAAAGTCATGTAGGGCATCATGAAAAACAAAAGCAGTGCAAAAACAAACCAAAAAAATAAAAGTGAAAGAAAAACATGCCAAACAAAAAATTTTTTTTAGAAAAAAAAAATGACAACTGAAAAAAGAAAAAAGTAGAAAAACACATTTAATGGGTTTTGCACGAATTTCCTTTGGTTTGTTGTTCCTTTCTCATTTTTCCTTTTTTTTCAGTTTTGTCGAAATTTACCCAGTTAGGTTTCAATTTCAGCGCCGGATTCAAAGAAAGGCACAGCGGGTGTGCCCAGTTTAAGGATTTACTCTGCTTGTTTTCTGTTGAATAATAGGATTTTCCTTTCGTTCTTCATTTTTATTTTTTTGTTTTTTTTTTTATTTTTGTTTTTCATATAGTTCACCATCAGCTTGTGTCTGTTTCTTTTTTTTATTTTTTTATTTTTTTTTGGTGGAATTGTGTTTTGTAAACAGACACACACATGCATAATTTTTCTTTTCGTTTTAAATTTTGCAGTAGACCACACAAAAACGAAATTGGTTTTCGACGTAAATGCGGTTTGGCTGTCTTTAAAGTCCGTTGGCATACGCATTCACATTCGAAATTCAATAGTACAGCGCCTGAGTAGCTGCTTATGGAAAACCTCTCTTGTGGCTGCCTATGTAGCATTGCCTACAGTTGGCTGGAGTAAAGATTAACTCGGGATTAGTTGAGATGATTGCTTTCGATGATTGTCTGCATGTGCGGCTATTTGGCTAATGTGGCTCTGCGATTGTGATTTGTTAAATGGCCTGTAAGCCGTTTATAAAAAAGCTCCTTTTGTCAGTTTACTATGTCTGTAAATAATTCTAAAAAATTTTTATAATATGGTTTTTTTTGTTTTTTGTTTTTTTTTTTTTTTTTGGCTACAGGCGCTATTTGTAACAACTTATTGACTTGCCCTCGTGCAAGTATCAGCGAAAATTTCGTGGAAATCCCCTGATATGAATTTGTATTTCATATTTATTACTATTTATCTTCCTGTGCGTTTTGTGCAAATACCATTCAAAAAAAAAAACTGAAAAAATATTGAGCTCACACTTCCATGAAAGATCAATGTTATTCATAGAAACACTCGCACACAAAACGCCCATTTCCTAACTTAACGTCATTCAGAGCTAATGATGAGCAAGCTTCAACCTGCAGCGGAAATAATGCAAACAAATGGAAATAAAAATATTGTTTCACTTTATTCACTTTTTAATTGTGCTATAAAACTTTCAACACTTCAAGCAGCGCAAACGTCAGTCGCATCGTCAGTCGGTCTGTCCGACGCCACTCTGCGCCATTCATAGAAACTTTACGCATCTCATCGCGCTGCAGCCGAATTTGTTTATTTTAATTTATATTTGTTGAAGTTTTTATTTATTTTTTCAATCAATAATATCTACTTGCGCAGCACATTAAAACTATAAATAATTGGACCATTAAAAATCTCACTAATTTGCGTTTCGTGGAGCTCTGCCAAAGCAAGCAACGGCTGGCCGAGACACCAAAACTAGACATGAGCTGAGGTACGAGTGTGTGAATGCACTTAAACAAATTATCTCAATGCAATTTCTTGGTAGACGTTTAACCAACTTGGCTGACGTATAAATCGTAAATAAACAAATAAATCTATCGTCTCTTCCGTAGGCTCTTGCATGGCATTTGGAAACAGTTCACATCGGCTTGTGCACCATTACAGTACACAGCGCGAAATGCGCGTTAACACTTAACTTAAATAAAAAACTTACAAAATAGAGAAAGAAACAAAAAAAAAAAAAGAAAAAGAGGTAATTTCATTTGACTATTTCGCATAGACATTGTGATGAATACTTTTAGGAGATTTCAGATTTATAAGAGCTGCAACATCTTGTACTAATTTACTTTCTAATAGTGCGCACACATGGTACAAGAAGAAGAAACCAGTAATTTTTGTGCAGAACTAAAATATCTACCCATTATAGTGTCAGTTTGCATTTTATCTATATTTTAAAGATTTTTTTTTACAAGATTATAAGTTTCAGGGCTGTAAAGTCATAAGTTTGATTGCAACAATTTTTTATACTGAACTCTTCCACTTACTTCAAACTCTTAAAATTTGCCAATTACATGTATAGGCACTAAATCTTTCCTATAGAATATGTTAGCATAGCTAAAAAAAATCAAGGCTCTATGTATGTATATTGTTCCCGACCGTCTGATAAAATGCGTAGTTTATACATTTGTTTGAATGAAAGCAGCCTGGCAAGTCTTAAGAACTTCGCCTGTGTCATGTTACAAACATAAGCATGCAGTGACAAGGACCTTGATAATATGATACTTGCTCAACAATCATTACGTAAATGACGAATAAACTTTAGAGATTTAAATGTTTGTTTTTTTTTTTTTTAATTTTTTTTTTAACAGTGCAGCCGGGCCGGCGTTTGCAAAGACAGTGTGTCTGTCAGACATTTATTCTACGGCATTATTGGCTAAGAATCTCGATTTGTTGAGACATTAGCAAAGCACAAATAGAGGAGAACGTATCTAAACATGCCTTGGGTGGTCAGTGGGTGGTAATCAAGTGGCAATATGCTGGCCATTCAAATGACTGCGTCATGTCGTGCAGAGGCGCCAAAACTTGGTTTACCTCGCTGTGCACACTCAATGTGCACACAGTTGCCGTTGTTGACTTGAACATAAAGTATTTTCTTTATTTCAATATGGAAAAAACGTTTGCTGCTGGTAAACACTCCCTTGAGCTGAGAGATTCCTATGCACACGCACCCACTCCCGCACCCCTCCCAATATAAAGTAACAACACTCGGTTTGTATGCACTTAACATTCCGCTTTGCCGATGCTCTACACTCGCATAACGCTGTCTCACTTGTGTAATTACCGGTCATTAATAATATGCAGATGGGCCCCGAAAAGGAAAAAAATGAGTAAGAAAAAAGATTACACCCAAAATGACCTAAATCTTAAATTTCATTGCTCTACTCCTTGCTCCTTCGGCGCCGTATTACATAATTTTGTTGCAGTGTGTTTATGGTTTTTATGGCCGCTTTTCTCGTATTTTCTAGCGCATAAAGAAAAGCAAATAATATTTTCAAGTGGCAGTTAAAATTATGAAAATATTTGTGTTCAAATATTTTTTTCGGCCTATAGGCGAACCCTTGGGGGTTTTAAATGTGTCTAAATATTTTTGTTGGTTTTTGTTTTTGTTTTTTTTTTTTTTTTTTTAAAGGGCAATTTTTTATTGTGGGAAGCATGCCGGAAGATGTTTTTCTGTTTTGTCTTCGTCTACTTATTGTAGGGGTGGCTCTTCTTTTTTGATTACCTTAGGATAAGTGGAAATCAGTCACGTAGCTTGAAGAAGAAGAAATATGCGTGTTTACTTATTTTCCCATTGAGCATTTTTTAGCCATTTGCCGACCTATAAAATAATATTTTCATTTTGTTTTTGGGTAAAGACTGTGTACATTGAACTTTAAGCTACTTTAGAATGCAAATCTCTTTTGCGATTATGAATATGATTTCTATATTGCATATGGCCCATTAACATTGAAGGTTGCTATATGAGCCTCTAGATACTTAATAGGAAAAATTGGAGAAAATTGACTTTGCACGCAATCTTTCTCATAAGGCTCAAACTATAGAATGCGTAAATGGAAAGGAACGAGTATAATGGTTTACCTGGTGACCTAGCATTCATTAGCTACAGCAGCTTCATGCGGGAGATTTTCTTGTTTTTGTGCAGAAATGCCTATGATGAAATAAAAAAACTGCAAAACATTGTCATCAGAATTATTACATGATTAAGCTGCATGTGCATTTAACTAACGATTGTAGTTTAGAATAACCTCAGCTGAGTTAAGAATTTTAATTAAAACTAAAACATAATGTTAGTTTATTTAAGTTTAGACAATCCAATGTATAACTTTGTAATCGATTAACATATTTGAGATATAACGATAAAATAGAAAAGTTCGTTTAACCACAAACTATAAAAATGAATGTAAATTCATTCATCAATGTTTTATAGCTTATATAATTACAGAAAAACCGTAAACAAAAGATATAAATGCCAACGATACCGAGAAAATATAACATCGGCTTATCAAAAACATTTAAGATAAAGGCAAATAGCCGCTGGTCCATGTCGAGTCGACGGAGCTGCGTTGGCCTTTTAACTGCCAACGAGACGAGAAGACAATAAAAGTCGGTGAACAACTTTTATTCTAATGAGCAGTAACCAAAAATGCACAAACGAAATTCGAGCCGACAATGTGCATAAAAGACAATCGTAAACCGTTAAATGAAAAAGTCGAAGAGGCAGAAAAAACTAATGAAACACTTGGAACGATCTGATTAAGCGATTAAGCGGCTATTCCTCCGTGAGCGTGTAAGGTGCATTCCATGTAGGCGTCGATAAAAAGATATACGCGAGAGTGAGGGAGACGGAAAGAGAAACCAATCGTTTAAATTGGGTCAATAACTCGAACTTGGAAATTTTCCTTTCAAGTATTTTGTTTAAAAAAATAATTAATTGAATTTACGAGACATGTTTACAGGTTTCTCTCTAATCTCATTTTTAACTAATGAATTAACATAACTTCCCTCTGAATTGATTAACCAAAATATTTTGATAAACTTGTTCTTCGTTGGCTTTAATTAGTTTTCCTAAGTTTTGCTTGATTTTTATTAGAAGACTTTTGGGAGAAGCTGTTTTGTTAGATCAACAATAAAGTTGGCCTATTGCGGTTTGATAATGAAAACTGTTGTGGAAACTATTGTGACTGTTTTAATTTTTCATCAATCCTTGAACTTTTCTTTTGTGTGTAACATTGTAAGATTTAAATGAAATGAATTTTTTTTTGTGTTTGCTTTGAGAAATGTCTAACATTAATGGTAAACATGTGAAAATCTATGTAGACGCAATAATAATCAGCAATTTGTACTGATAGCTAATTAATCCGACTGACAGATTGTTTGCTTATCAAATAGCTGCAGATAATGTTTGGAAATAAGCTTCTTCAGCACGACAGCGGCAAAATAAATCAATATGTGTATTTTCGAGTATGGCCACATATTTACATAATAGGAATCTTGATAAGGGCTTCACTATTGTGCTCGGCTAGACAAGCTGTCCAAACTACTTATAAAGAACACCTGTTGTTGACGTTGGAGTGTTGACTTCTAATATACAGCGTTTCGCAGAGGGAGTTTTCTGCCTAACATTGGCTTGGTTAAGAGCCGTTTTCTTCCTTTTCTTTAAGCCATGGAAAATCTTTTCATAGAAAAAACCTATGCAGTAAGAAAAGCAGTTGCTCATATATTTAGTAGTTCCCAGACAAACTACCGTGTGTGAGTTTGAAGTCAATAGCAGCAGCATGACTTAACTAATTCTTCTACAGCTGCCAAGTGCTGCCTGCCGTTTACCAACTTTGCGCAACTTCATCAACTTTATTTGCTTACAGGCCGAACTGTGTATCCAATTTCCATGGAAGCGGCCACGCGTTGTTTGCTGCCAGAGATTTTCACATTTCCATGCGATTTCCTTGTACGCGAACAACTGGCGGCAGTAGCAATGAACTCGCGCGGATGCGATTACTCCAGAGCCATACGTACTGACATTACTTATGTATGCGTGCACCTCATGCGCTCGGGTGATAATTTTAAAAGTTTATATGCTTTTGTTCAACATTCTAATGACAACTTAAATAAACAAAGCGCACAACGTTCGACGTTCGACGTCCGACACTCAATTGCACAGCACAGCACTGCACAATGCGAGTAGGTGGTGTGCATACACTGCCTCGCCGTGGTTTTCGTGTGTGGAGATATTTATTCTCAATAAATTATTTCGTACGAAGTGCGGCGCTGAAATTACGAGTCCGTAGTGCCGCCGCCGTCGTGAAAGTATTCCATTTGAAAATAAATAAACTTTTCCAATACTTGTTTGTTTATCGTTCGCGTGGCCTTCTTTTTTTTTTTTTGTTTTGTTTTGATTTTTTTTTTCTTTCCCAAAATTAAGTTAAACGGATATATGCATAATTTTGTCTGTATTACAGACTCTGTAAACTTGTCGATAAACAGTTTTCAAAAATTTATTATAGTTCACTAATGGCATAATGATGTTAGTTTTTATTTTTTTATTTACTAACTGATTGCACTAGCCAAACGCTGCGGTTGGCTATTCGAGAAGTTGGCGTTATCAGATTTATCAAATGTATATTTGTGTAGGCTGGCTGAAAATGAAAATATTCATTTTGATATTTTTTATAATTTTCATATCGATAAAATGTGATAAATTTGATAAATCTGAAAAATATTTTAAACTAAAATTGAAAAATAGTTTAAATGCCGGTCAAGCCTTTTTGCCTAGGTTCGGAGAGTGGCAACGTTGAAAACCCTGCAGTTTATTATTCATCAAAACACTTTTAAAGTTTTTATTAAATTTTGAAACATTTTATAAATTCTCATTAGCAGTCATAATATATTGGCTGTTGCTCATAGATTTATCATAGTACAATATACTACAGTTCGAAAATTTTACTTTATATGAAGCTGGCAACTAAGCATTTTAATATGGCTCAGATCATGGCTAAGGCATCATATATTTTTTCAGTTTAAAAATTTCTTGAGTAACTTCAACAGATTTCTAGATATGTTTAAAATATAAGTTCTTATTCATTTACGCAGCCTGGATTCTATAGGCTGTGGAAAGTCAGAGTTATCTGAACGTCAATGACACATTCAAGTTAAATTTATGTTTTCTATCCCCGCGTGCTAGCAAAATTAATGACAAGGTTTATATGTGTGTGAATATAAACTTACCGAGGAAGCAGATCTGGCTGCAACTCCTAAACTAACAATAGATTTATGACGCACTATGACAGATAAGTCTGGCTGACATACCTTGTAAATGAACCCGAGATAATTTCGTTCCGTATTTAGATAAACATTACATTGTAATATGCCATATAGGATTTCATTTATTGCGAGTAATGTGCTCCTTGGCCTTAACGCCAACTCCAAATCATTTAAGTCGACAAGCACAAATGTGAAATGCAGAAAATCTGGCGCCTCTTAACGCAAACTTCCTTCCGCTCGCACACGAGACAAGCGTAAAATTTCGACCAAATATAGCCACTCCCCATTGGAGTATTTTTCAAGAGATGCGTGGGCCACCCAAGCCAGCGATGCCTGTGCTTGTGTATGTGCGTGTGTGTGTGTGTGTATTTTTAACACGACAATACGCCGCAGAAGCAGAAGAGGAGGCAACTGCAACTACACATGTCTGAACTGATTGTGGTGTCTGCAGCAATTACACACTACCGATGCTCAAATTAAGTGTCTGCTATGACAGTTTTAATGTCTTTAACACCATAAAAGTTGAAAATTAAAAACCACACAATGCACACAACACACGCAGGCATATTAAATCGGAAAGAAATGTGAGAGAACTACACAATAAAATTAAAAATAAAACACATGCATAAGCAAATCACATACAAAACACTCTAGAAACAAAAACAAAAAAAAAAGAAAAGAAATAAAAAAAAAAACAGAAAAAAATAACAAAAAAAAAAAAAAATAATTAAAACGATGAAAAAAAAAAACCAAAAACAATTATGGAAATATGAGTCAGTGTGTGCACCTTAACATGCGTCTCCTCCTGTGGCAGGAGGGTGCCTGGCACCCTTCCATTTGAGTTCTTTGTATCGCATTGCAGAATATTTTCCTATTTAGGCGCTTTTGTGTTCAAATAACAAACTTGAAAACAGTTTTCATTTGTGCTTAATAGGCAGGCAAATATGATATTGAGAACTTCCCATGTGCAGAGTGCGCAGCAGCATGCGAGGCGGGGGTGTGTAGCATTTTTGTTGCTTTTTTTAAGACTGGGGGACGGCGCGCTGAGCAACTTTTTAACTGCCGGCCTGCATCTGCGGCATCTGCATGTAATTAATGACTGGCATCGTTTACTTCGTAATCACACAGTTGGGACCAACTTGATGGTTGGCTGGTGGTACAGCTGAAAAGCGAAAGTGCCATGAAATTTTTACACGAAATAAAAAAATTAAAGGATTGTTTGTACTTTTCCCGAAATATGTATATGGCATAAAGACAGCGAAATAATAAAAACGTACATGCAATGAATTATGACTTTAAAGTGTCTTGGGTCATTGTGCAGGAATTTATGTGAATGCCATTTGAGTGAGGTTTGCTTTTTTGAAGGCATGCCTGTGGTTTATTGAACTTTAGGATTACATCAGCAAAAGTATTTAGACTAAATACTGTATTTCAATTCCTTGCAGCTTCAAGAAAGTCTTTGCAGCTATTTCAGTAAATTTCATACACTTTTATAATCATTAATTCTTAGCAGCGACTGAATTTGGCATACACATGGAAAAAGTCATTCTTAAAGAAGAAGCTGTTAATGTAATTAAATTTATCAGCTGGATTATATACAGTCGACCTTTAATTCAAAGTGGAAAGTGCATTATATTCGCATTTTTATTTTAGGGGACTCCCCAATAAACGCTTCAGGTCTTACAAACTGACAATTCACGACATTTAATGCATTTTTGATAACTTTCTAATATGTGAATGTTGTAAATTTTGTTTAGCAAAAACTAAAACATGAGCGGGAGGATATTACAATAGCTCGCAATTGTTATGGGGAGATCCCAAAGCCAAAATATTTAAGTTCAAACTACAATAAAACTTTGTTGTGATTTTACACAATGTTTTCTGGAAATCATGCATTGCCAACTTTATCGTCTTCAAAGACACTTTTAAAAGCTTCTGGGGTTGAGTTGTACATAAAATCTGGATTTGAAAGAGCAATGTAAAATACAATTTATGAATTTTGTAAAGTTTGCGTTTAACTTTTCTATGCAGGTCAGGTATAATATTTTTCTATAAATATTTGAAAATCAACTCAACTGCCAATACCATAAATCTAGTTAAAAATATACCCAACAGCAGCAGGCAGCTAGGCAAGTGTATCCTAAAGTCAGATTTACAATACAAACAAGGCAGAAGCACTCAGGGCTCAGCGACTACGTAAACGACAACGAGGCCGCACGCAGGAGGCAAGAGGCAAGAGGCCAGAGGGAAGAGGCAAGTGTAATATGAAATATGTCGGAAGTGATATGGCTGCATGCTGTCACTGACAACGAACGCTTGCCGCAGCCAAATCGGTATCAGGAGAAGGCAGTTGTGCCTGCTGCCTGGTGCCTGGTGCTTAGTGCTTGGTGCCTAGTGGCTTGTCCGTCGGTTTTCGTGTGCCTTGTCAGCCATCTTAGTAACGCTGCATGTCGCACACATGATCGTCCTCTCGTCATCATTTACATTCGCAGAAAAGGTAGCCGCGCCAGGCATCGCGCATTGCATGTCATGCCATGCCATGCAGTAATAAGCGCGCGCGCACACACCTAACGAGGCGCAAGCCCAAAAGAAAACCAATTTGCGGCAAGTGCTTGGGCTGTTGGCTGTCAGTGCCAGCAGGCAACTGCGGCAATAACATCGGCCAGCAGCAATTGCAACTGCAACGGCACAGCAGCAGCAGCAGCAGCCACATCCACATCCACATCCACAGCAGCAGCAGAAATATGCCGCGGACGTCACGCTGTGGCAACATTCCATGATGTATTGCTTCCGAATATGATGACGAGGCGTGTTAAATGTTCAAAAAGGAACCAACACGACAGCGTCGACGTAACCAACGAATGCTTACTTTATGTTTTTATTTTTTTTTTTTTGGTGTTTTTTTGCTTTTGCAAATTTACAGGCACTCCCTGCAGCACTTATGTACATACATAACTTATATGTATGTGTGCTACGCCAGGCGGTGGCTCACTTGTGGATGCTGTTACTCAGCGCCCGAACGAGTCAGTAACAGAATCAGTGTCAGCGGCAGAGACAGAGTCAGAGTCAGAGGCAAATGCAAACATGTCAGAAAATTTTGCATGACTTCGTTAATTTATTGCCGCTGTTGTAGAGTACGAAATACGCAATAATTAGTTGCAACTTGAGTTATTTGTGCAACAACAAAAACAACATAAACATGCACGACAACAACAGCAACCATAACAAGAACAACATCAGCAGCAACCACACCGAAAACAACTTGAGAACATTGAGTATGGTCCACAGTGTGACAACTCTTGTCTTGACTTTCCGGCAGCGCAAAAATGCAAAACACAAAAAAAAAATAAAAAAACAAAATAACAAATCGCTGTAAGATTGTTAAAGAAAATTTGTTAGTGAATTGATTAGGAAAGCGCTACACTGTGAAAAAATGTCCAAAATGGATTTTTTAAAGACAATTTACAGAAGGGTCTCTAAATACTGACAGTCTTGTTATGTACATATGTATTAATATAATAAATATTTTATAGGTGGCAAAACATCTACTGAGTATTGGACTTCTCAGACTTACAGGATTTTTCATGAACTGACAACTGGCAAGTTCATCATACACATATACATATATATCCATGGTTCACGTGGACTTGACGTTTGTAGTATCAATAACATTTTTGTTTTTTTTTTTTGTCCTCAAACAGACATACTAAATATATGAATTATAAAAAGAAATTACACTAAGGGTTGGTATCAATATGGGGTTCTAAAGTTATGTTTAAAAAGAATGTGTGAAAAAACCTCTGACTTTAAATTAATTTAACTTACTCATACATTCAAGTTATACCAAATGATTACTTATTGGATTAACTTTCGATGCTTAAATTACAGATGTAGTGAATAAGAAATCCCGATGTATTTATTGGCATACATTGCATTAAAACTGACTATTACTGCATTTCGATGAAATAAAACGAATTCTATATAATTGCATGAACAAATAAAAATGTAGTTAATATTAATAAAGCTAATCCAAAATTGGTTTTCCTTTTTTTTTTCCACTGTATTCTGTTTGCATTTGGCTCATTAGCGACAGTCATGAGTCTGCTTGCGCGTACATGTGCCTTTTTCGCAAACAAATTTTGCACATTAGACACGTACAGCAGCTTCGAAATAACAACAATCATAATAATTTTTATGCGTTTTCTTGTTTATATTTTGAAAGAAATACGCTTCGCGTGTATGTACGAGCAAATTCATCTGCATTTATAAACAAACAATGCATGACAATGAGCCGCAATGAATTCGCAAACAATGCGTATGATTCAGTCGAAAATTTTACGACTTTGGTAAGTTTATGGAACATTTCGTTCTTCCGTCTGGCTCCAGTGAGTTTATAACTTATGGATATGCCGGCAATTTATTGCATGATTTGATGTTGGTTCGAAGCGTGGGAAACCAAAATTGATATGAAAAAGGCAAGAACTGAATATTGAATATATTGAACACAGACAGTGGTTATGTGCTTTATTTGTATAGAAGTTTTCTTTGCATTACATTCGACAGTGGGAGCAGTAGCAGTAGGAATAGTTTTAAAAATGTTTAAATTTTTATTTAATTTAATTTAGTCGATAATTTTTGCCAATATGCAAAATTGGTGATTAAATAATATAATATGTAGTTAAAAAGAAAATAATAATTAAATAATTAAAACTTACATTCATGAGAAAGACTGTTGATGAATTTTAATTTTAATAGATTGTATCAAAGAGAAAGTAAAAAAAAAATGTAGTGAGAGCAGATTAATCTGAAATATGAAAGAAGTGCGCAATTAAGTGTGTAAAGTTAAAGGAAGTATCCTGTGTTATCCTAGATGCAGTGTGCATGCCTTTGTATTTCCTATAGCTTGGCTTCCAACCTAGAGCTGATATCTACCGTTAGGCAGCAATATCTGCTGACGAATTTGAAATAAAAACAGATCTAATCTCTAACCATCATGACTCTTTCAAAGCCGTACAAGAATTCTTTGGATACACCAGCCAATCAACAAACATTGAAGATAGCATAGCAACATAATCACACAAAATGACATTTATTTTAGTGCTCAGTAAACTGATCAAAATTTCTACTGACCACTATGCAAATTTGACATGGCAATAATTTTGTATTAACCATAAATAAAAATCTGTATTTGCAAGACATCAAATGAAATCAAATTCCCAGCGCTAATATTCCCTTGTTCACTTTGACGTCGTTGCAAGGCGCAGTGCAATCACGACACTACACGCTCCCAGCATATCCTTTGTGCGTTGGGAGCGTGGAGCATGGAGCACGGAGAGTGGAGTGTGGAGGGTGAAGCAAAGCGAATACAATTAGAACAACAACCGCATACGAATGGAGCAATCAAAGCCAACTGTGTCCGCTGCGATTTCCGTATTTCAGCCTTTATCCTTACTCATACTCGCACATGCACATAAACAGTCGCAGTTTTGGTTTTGTTGTTGTGTTTTCTGCTTCTTCTTTTTATTCAGCTGCACTAATTGCGTACAGTGGCTTGTTGTTGTTGCTGTTTTTGTTATGTTGCAGAATTGTTGCTGGCTGGTGTTGAAGATATTTTACATTTTTAATTGAATTTTCGCGATAGTTTCACTTCGACACTGGTTTATATTTTTCATTTTTTTTTTTTATTTAACGCTTTTTCATTAGAACTTACACTTATTCGTTAGTCTGGACAAGCGTCGCATTCGCAGTAGTGCGACAGCTGCGTTAGCAATAAAATTTTATTTCAATTGTAAATTAAAAATGCAATTGAATCTGCTAAATGAACACAGAAGAGAGACTCACAAAGTCTTTTGCATACTGTGCAGTGCTCACATGGTAACAGAATCCGATGTGTGCGTTTTCGATTGCTTGATTAAGATGAAAGAACATAAAACTGAAGTTGAAGTGCCGATGAATATAGCGATACCAGACTTTGATTTGCACAGTTTATTGCCAAGTTCTGGTTCTAAGCAATCAACAGAATCAGAAGGCCTGGGAATGCAATTGCATAGAACTTTTGTAAAAACTTCATAAAAAATACTCCGATGTTATAATAGGTTTGGATTCTGAGCATTTGTGCAGACATTGAAGCTTGACTTGTCTTGTTAAAAAAACTGAATGAAAATGGAAAAAATATTAAACACGAAAATAATACAAATTATAATTTTCGTGTTTTTTTAGTT
This sequence comes from Stegana nigrithorax, assembly GCA_037044495.1. Classification (NCBI taxonomy): domain Eukaryota; kingdom Metazoa; phylum Arthropoda; class Insecta; order Diptera; family Drosophilidae; genus Stegana; species Stegana nigrithorax. The sequence goes on along the minus strand of JBAMBQ010005352.1, from coordinate 336,574 downwards.
GGTTTTTTGGTAAACTTCACTTGATTGATTCTTAATTAACATTTGTATTTACATAACATTTAATTTTTTAAACATATAACAAATATACCATAAATTAACAACAAATTTAAATTTGTTCTGGCTTTCTCCATTTTTAGAGCATCAGCTAATCATCTTAGACTAATGAATGTTGCAGCTTCACGGGCACCAATGCACGTTCCGGATTTTGCTCTGCCGCTTGTTTGGCCACCTGCTGCTCATCCGTTGTGGGTGACGTTGAATTCGATGGATTGCTTAACTTCTTAGGTATTAAAACAACGCGTTGTATTTTTCGTGTCAGGTATTGGTGTATGCAATAAGTGGTTAGGAGGCACAGCAGCCAGCCGCACGAAAATCCTATTATTAATCCAGTTTTGTGATCTAGGCTATTTTCATATTCACGCTCCTCTGTTAGTCTATTAACTAATCGACTTATATCTGAGTCAGTGCATAGGTTCTGAGGCACACAGCCTTTAAAGTTTCCAAGCTTGATGAATCCAGGAATGCATTGACACTCACCATCGATGCGGTACATATACTCATGTTCACAGAGACTTCGACCAACGGTGGGCTTTATCAGATAGGCTGACAGCCAGAGTATTATAATTAGCAATGCTTTCATTATTTTATTATATATTATTTATATATAAAAATTATACTTATTTTTTCACAAACTCTAGTCCTTTTGATTCGAGTGCCAATTTGAAACCAAACCAGACTCATGCTTGATAATTGTCTGGATGCTGCCGAGTAAAAGAGTCAGTCAGTAAGTCTAGCGCGCCTTGAATACCCTTTATTGCATTTTTTTATGTATTATTACAAAAAAAAAAAACAAATATAATACTAAAGAGCACAGATGACTTTGTAGGGTACAAAGTTATTCGACAGTTTGTAGCATTGTCATATCGTCTAACGGTAAATTATGTGTTTCTTTCTTAAGATTTGGCATTTCTCCGTTTAAAGTTTTAGTATTGCTTTAAAAATGCAACAAAAACCGTTGCACTTATTAAAAAAACGAAAGGTCGAGCTCATCTCAGCATTACAGCAAAGACAGCAATAAATATACAAAACATGCAATTAGCTAACTGTAATTATCAGTATGATCACAGTGCAACAACAATGCAACAACTGCATTGATTGCCTATTATTTTAAATTACTGTGCCTGCGTTGACAGAGGCGTTGTGTATACCGAACCAGAGGGATTCCTTTACAAAAGTCGCGAGCAGTTGCTTGAATTTTTTGATAATTTGTTAAAGAGAGAGAGAGATCAAGATCAGAAATATTTAAATCATATTCAGAAAAGCTTTCTCTAACGTTATACTACACAACTGCACTCCAAGCTAAGCTGAAGCACAATTCACAACTTGCTGCTCATTATCGATTCGTAATTTATCTCATTAAGCTATTCGGCATTTTAACAAACTCTTTGCATCACATTCTGTTGCCACACCACATGTACACCAACTAATGGCTTGGCCCTTGTGAGCATTGCCGACAACGTTGGCATTGACGCAGTTTGATTCACCACACTTTGGCACGTTTCAATTCATTAGCTTCGTGACATTTGTCGTTTGATTTCACTAAAGTCACATACCATCTGCCACCCGCCACTCGCCGCACTCCGCTGACACCAACACATGCCAAGCAAAGCAATTGCAACGTATCAAACAATCAAATGCAGTCAATATACCCGCAAACTCAATTCACGTGTATGCGTATGCGTATGCGTATGTGTGTAGCTGCGATTCAATAGACGTTTACTGATTCATGTGCAGTTCCATACCATTCCCATTCCCACTCCCATTCCCAATCCCATTCACTCATTGATTCGCTCATTCATGCATTCATTTGCTCATACCAATGCCAGGGGCACACACAAGCGCGCAGTGTTCCATTCCTTCATTCCAGTTGTGCTGCAGTGCCTGGCTCTGCTATAAAGCACGCGTGGTGTGGTGTGAGTGCGGTTGAGGTGGCGGTGCCGTCGACGCTGGCCAGTGGTGTGGTAAGTTCAATAAAAGCGCATTGCGGTCAAAATTGTTAACAAAATGTCAAACGGAAATGTTGAAAAGCGCCCAAAAACTCTGATTGTGATTGCATGGCATTGTTGTTGTTTTTTTGATTATTGTTGCTGCTGTTTGTATGTTGCACGTGATGATTGCAGCTACAACAACAGCAACAACAACAATGGCGTCAACTGCAACACCTTCATAGCTGAACGCATGCATTTTGAATTTAGCTCATTTTCAAATAATTTGCTTTTCAATCGTTGCCATTGTTGTTGTTACCGTTGTTTTTCTATGGCTGTTGTTGTACAATTCTTAATTTTGGGTTTCACTGTGCATTGTTCGTCGCTCGCTCGCAGTGCCTTAGTGTGCCGTTGTATGTTGTCTGCGGCACGTACACATCGTAATTATAGCATGCGGATAGGTGTGCGAGCGTGTGTGCCTGTTTTTGTGATTACTGCAACGTGTTGCCCACACACACACACACACACAGTGGGCAGCTATGTAGGGGCCATGCATGTGCATATCGTTCCAAACCATCTCTTGCACGCTTCGTGACCGGTAGTTGTTGCACATGTTTAACTTACAATTTAATCGAACACCTAATTATCAAATTTGTCGCGATTTTTGTTGCTGTACGCCGCTTGCAACAATATTATCGACAAATAAATGTTTGCACTTGACTGTGGTCACCAGCTGTATTCGTTCGGTCCTCACACCTCACTCCCCAAATCCCATCATGCGCTTTGAGTTTTCAAATGTTCAACGCATAAGGTATGTGACAGTGATGTGTGATTTACGATAACAGTTAATGTGTGCATAATGCAGGAAGCTAAGCAGCCAGCAAAGTAAATTACCAGTTATGCTGGGAGTTAAAGAAGCACAAGTTAATCATATACAGTAACACATCTTTTCTCGTATTTTGTTAATTATTCAAATCGTTTTAATTGAAGTCACGTATTTAAGCATAATGATTTTTGGCTATTTTTTGGGTGTGACTTTTAACAGCCACATTATGGTCAAAGAATTATAATAAAGGTGCCATAAATGAAATCCACTTAATTAAGCTTGTTAACTTTAAAGTGGAACGGTGGGAAACTAACGAAACTTATGTAATTTGGTCAAGCTGCAGTTGAAACATACTCTTTTTAACAAGAAATTGGTCAGGACTTTGGTCTGTTGAACTTATAATTATGTAACGTAACCGCATAGAATTACAAGTCACAAATCCTTTTTATGCAGTTGACTTTTGTATGTTAGTTTGCTGTTGCTTTTGAACCCACAAACAGGCAGGAACATGCCAATTCAGTTAGTATTAAATAAAACATGTCGCCCAGATTTCGCTTTGGCCACACTCGCATAATCAGTTGTAATGCATAATCCGCGCTAATGACTTGCCACAACTGGCAACTTGTCTGACTTGTTGTCTATCTGCGAAATATGCGATGTAGTCAGCGTTCATGGCAACGTCAAACTGCAAAAGTCATAAAACTATTTAGCACTTTTAGACGCTTGTTATAAACAAAACACGCTCATTGAAATTTAAAAACTCATTAAAATGTAAAATGTTGGAACAACATTACATGTAAAGAGAAGTGAAAGACCGCAGCAGCAGCCACAGCAGCACCAAACAGATGCAGCAGCAGCAACAGCAGCAGCAGAGAGAAGTGAAGAGAAGCAAAGAGAAAATCAACAATAGCAAAGAAGTGCTAAAATATTCACTAACTTTGTAACTCTTTTTTATGCAAAGCCAACAAACGACTAAAATAAACACATTTAAAGTGAAACCCTGTGCGTAACTCATTTGCATGTTAAGTATTTCAACAAACGCCAGCGCCTGTCTGTGTGTGTGTGTGTGAGCTTGCGTGTGGGAGCACACCTTCGCGCATTGCAACGCTCTCTCAGTTAGACAAGCGCACTCACACAGAAACTCACATTCACACAGTCAGTTACTCACACAGGCACACAGTCAGTGCCAGTCAGTCACTCACTCGCCGCTAACGCTGCGCTGCTGTTGGTTTGAGCCCTAAAAGAATGATGGCAATGATGCCTTGCCATCGCTTGGCAAGTAAGCCAGCAAGAAAGCGCAAACTTTATTCATTTTCACACTTTAAAAACATTTTTTAATTAAAATTTTGCTAAAAAACGCAGAGCAACGCCTTGAAAAACAAATGCCGCCCAGTCGCCGCAGAAACGTCGCTTTGCCACAGCCTTGCCAGAGCGTATAAAGTGACAAAATGGGCGTTGTGGAAATTTCAATTAAACTTGCACACTTTCCGATAAACCAAATTGAGTTGCGGATATGCCAACGGGTACGTAAACTGACGAAGACGTTAACTTAAGCGCAAGCCTTAGCTAAATAAACACTTAAGTGTGTTGCGTTTATTTAAAGCTGAAAGCTTTGTGAGGATTTCTAAGCAGCATTGCGACGCAGCGCATGGATTGCATTGTACATCGTTTGATTTATCTCCGAGCACAAGCGACTCAAGGCGCTTTGAGTATTACATTGCTGCTGTCGCTGTGGCAAATCAACTTGCCTGGCCAATAGTTGACACCAAGACAAGTTGATTTGACTTGAGTTGAGTTGAGTTGAGTTGGGCCGAGTTGAGTTGAGTTGAGTTGAAATGAGTTGAATTGTAGGTGCTTGGCATGAAAGGCGGCATTGCATGTTGCGCGACGCACACACACACACACACACACACACACACACTTCAAGTCAACGCTGTCAAGTAAAACATTTTTGGCGCGACAAAACTCAAACCACTCAAAGCACATTACAAGAAATGTCACCTTCGAGCGCAAGGCAAGCACTTCAGCACTGCTTCGCTTTGCATTGCTTGACTTGACTTGGCTTTGCTTTGCCTTGTGCCGCCTTGCCTCGCCTGGTCTTGCCATGCCTCGCCTTGGTTTGCGTTGCATTGCGTGCCAACTTGAAGGTTGACTGGCATTGCACGCCGACTGCCAACATGACTCGCTCGCTAGCCAAAAGCCGACTGCTGGCAGCAGTTGCTGCTGCCTGCTGCTGCTGCTGCCTGCTGCTACTGGCGCTGCAATGTTGGCAGCCCACTTGACAATATTCAAGTGTTCCGCTTGCATGTTTAAGATTAAAGAACACGCAAAATTTTCGCAACAATGACAATGTGCAAAGACGATGAAGCAGCATGAAGTGGCAGCACCAGCATCAGCATCAGCACCAGTGGCAGTTGCAGTGGCACCGGCACAGGCACAGACACTGTCACAGGCACCGTGACTCCATGACTGGCAGCAGGACGAAGTGGCGTCGCCACTTGAACAAGTCCAACTCAACATAAAAATAACAAAGAGTATGCAACATTTTTTTGTTTTGTTTTTTTTTTAAGCATTTTGAGTGCACTTGGTGACAAAAAAAAAAAAATAAATACTAGCAAAAACGAGGGTGTGCTTTTCAGTTTTTGGCGCTGTGGGTGTGCGTGGGTGGCTGGCTGGCTGACTGGCTTTTGTGTATGCCTTTGTATGCATTCCGCTTGTGCGCACGACATTAGGTAAGGTCAGCAACTTAGGTGCGGCTTAGCAGTAAAAAATGTTGCAAAAATCATTCGACTAAAAGGTGTCTTGTGCTTTTGAACTCCACCGCGTACCATTTGCTATAATAGCAGTCTCTTTATATCAACTTTTCCCCTTCCCTTTTTATTTACACGCTGAGTTGCTTATTTGAGGGTGTTGGCCGTTTTGGCTTTTGTGTCGAACACGAACAGACTGGCACGGACATGCACAGAGTATCAATTACAAGTTGATCGCTCTATGTGCAGAACCACCTTAAAATCTCTATATGAGATACACATTTAAAGCTTTCGATAAATTTATTTTAATTGAGCACTGGCGCATGGCATAACTAAGAATATTTACGGCATTTTCTCAATGCTTACTTCAAAGTTAATTAGCTTCATTATTTATATGCTATTTTTTTAATGCTGATTTTTTGAAAGAAAATAATTATACATTTGCTAAACGAATTCCTTTGCAATTGATACTGTGTATAGATAAAGGTATCTGACCAGGTAGACGAAGCGCGTACGCAGCAAGAAATTTTATAAGATTAAATTCTGAACACTTCGTGCTTTCTTATATCGCATAAGAGCTTAAAGGATTTTTTTCGGCTAGCCTCTTTAAGTGACAATCAAGCATTAAAGTGGTTTTCGGTGGTCCACCATGAGTTTCCTTTCCATTCCCGGTTTCTTACTAAAATCAGTTTGCATAAAGCACAACAAGTGCTCACCCGATTTTGCGATGTCTTGCAAAGTTTTACCTTGGCTTAATACCAATCTTGCCTCTTCAACAATGCAATGATAATAATGACCCTTTCTTTTTTCTTAATATATTATATTATATTATATATATATTATATATATATATATTATATATGATAATTCTTACATTTTTAAAATCATTACCCATAACAATTATGAGTTTTTACTTTAAAATGCACAGATACGAACGATGTACATATTACAATGATCACAACATTTTGGAGTACTGTGTACTATTTTAATTTAGTTTCTTAAATGCCACTTTTAAGCATAGAGATTAAGCATTTATTTTACTTTTTAGAATGTATTGGCAGCAAAAGAGTGTATGTGGTGTTAAAGTGAAAATTGTTCAATGTACTGATCATTTTGAATACATGCTCATGCAGTCCTGTTGCTTTTTGGCAATAAATATTAAAATACACGCAACAGCTTATCATACGCTGAGCTGAACATTACCTTTTTTGTTGGCGCGTTGTGGAGCTTAAAAAAATCCCTGCAGCTTTGTAGTTTTGACCGCTGAGAGTCCTTGGTGCTGACCAGCAGGTGGTCTTTGTGAAATTGTTTTTTGTTTTTTCTATTTATTTTTTTTTTCTCTTTAACGTTTAGATTACGTTCTGTCAGCTGTAGTAAGTAATCAAGACTATAACATTCACAACACCCTAATACAATTTGGTATATCAAAAGTCAGTTGCTGTAACCAATATCTTGTCTAGCGTTAGGTTTATATATTGCTCCAAGGACCTGCTTAGTATAATCCCCGCACACTCGCTGTTTCTGCTGCAACATTTGCGTCTGCCACAGGTAAAGGAATTGCATTGAGATGAAACTTATTTTAGTGAATGCCTCTTGCATAGCTTACATAATTGCGCTTCACTTGCGTGAACTGCCAGCAACAAGTGTTCTTGGGTGCGAATTCGACAACTTAAACTTCACTTAGTCATACACACATGTAATGAAAATCAATTTCACACGCCGGCTGCTTAATGTAGGCAACATGCGCCGCATAATGAAGTTGACTATGATGATGGAAGTAATAATGTTGCTGAAGTTGAAGCTGCGAACTTTGATGACAAATGATGCATAAACATTGAAAAAAAAAAAAAAGAAACAAAACCAAAAAAGAAGAAGAAAAATTGTGTTGCATTGAGATGCGACTAAGGAGTGACTAACAAGCGGCACGTTGACAGCAGAACGTTTAGTGAAACACTTAGCGTATCAATTATGCACACTTCGCCACAAACTTGAAGCGGTAACAGCAGCAACTACAACAACCACAACAACAATGACGATGACAACAGCAACAACAACAACAACGTTGTCAGTTGAAACGCCAAATGTAGAAATAGCAACAACAACAAAAACAACAAGAAGAGAAACAAGAGCCATAAGAGGCAGCACAAAGTGCAGCAGATGCGCAGATGGCAGAAAGCGTTTCTTATGGCAAAAGTTTTTGCGAAAGTCATGTGTGCAGCAAGCAACAAAATGCAGTCGATGGTTGGCATCATGACTCGGCAGCATATCATGTGCGCCGTGAATGCTTTTGCGGATTTGTTGCACAGTCATTTTGATTGCAGTCGAAGTTGTTTTAGTTTTTGTTTAGTTGTTGTTGTTGTTGTTGTTGTTGGCGTTGCTGTTAGTGTTTGGCTTTGTAATTGAAGACACTTAAGCATCTATTAACTTGCCATACGAACGCATTCAAGTTGCGCACTCGACTCTGATTTGCTGCCACTCTCTCTCTCTCCCGCGCGCGCGCTTTCACCTTCGCAAAGTTTTAATGCAATTGAACCGCACCCCTGACTTATGCACAGCCAAGTGAAAGGCTGAGTTTTTTTATTTTTATTTTTCTGGCAGTTGTTGTTGCAATTTATTGTTGTTGTTGTTGTTGTTATTGTTACTGGATGCACCGAAAAGCCAAAAGGAGTGCATTCTAATGTGAGGTAGACGACTTAATCCCCTTTAGCAGCAGCTCATCTGTGCTGTATGCACTTCATCACCGCATTTGCATACGCTTCATTAGCCGGCATTCATCAACATTAACGCCTGGGCCTGCGCCTGCTCCTCTGCAAAGCCTGGCAGTCTGGCAGCCTGGCGGTCTTTGGCCGGTTTTTTTGTGGCAGTAGAGTAAATTTGCAAAATTGCATGCGTAGGCAGACTGTAAAAACAAAATCACTTTTGGCCAAGTTGAAACTCGTCAAGTTGCAAGATTTTCAATTACATTGACTGTGTGACACTTTAAAATCGCAATCTTGAGTGGCTTCTCTTGTTAAGTATTTGAGTATTTCATGATGTTGCTTGGTGTGATTTTATGTCTTTCAATAATATTAAAAATATACGGCCAAATAATCTCATGACTGTGTTGGCCAATTTATAGTGCTCTTGTTTTGCACACTAGTGTATTTACGACTTGCTGCCTAAAGCACTCACGAAATAGGCGGCTTTTATTGTTATATTATCTTTAATCCATTTAAGCAACTAACACTTTTCAAACTTATACAAAAAAAAAAAGAAGAAAAATCAAGCCTATGAATACTCGATTATATATGCAAAATTTCATTAAAATGATCTAATGTTTCAATATATTTTGTGTTTCAGTATGCACCTATGACAAGTGAATTTACATTTTTATCGACACATATGACTAGTGAGTGTCAATATAGTCACAAAAATATATACCTCTGAGGTATAAGATTAATGGTCTGCTATAATTTTAGATCTTTTGTTATTTCTTGATATTCCCTGTTATGTACCATTTTATTCTATAACATATACGATATAAAAACATCTTCTAAACCATTAACTAGCATGAATCATTTGCGTTAATGGGCTGAATATCGACGATCCAGACAGCATAAAATGTCTTACCATACAGATAGATCAGCGTCTATGCAGCATAATATATTTGATGACTTCCTGGTTAAATAAAAAGTAACTGCTTGGCAACACGAATGACACTGTAGAGGCAAGTTAAGTACGCATAAAAGGGAAAGAAAAACGAAAATGAATAAAACGAAGCTAAAAAAGTAACAAATTTCGTAAGTTACGTCTGCAGCATACGTATGAGAAATAAATTGCAAAGTCAAGCGGTCTGTCCTTAGATTCATCATTTATTTACTTTTGTCTTCAGCACCCATAACTCTTACCAAGCAATCGCATCGCCGCTGCCAGCAACAAAACATCAGCGTCATTATCTGCTTAAGCAGCCACTACTTCAAACACCAACTCTGAAGAAAATAAATTACAGACACAGCATATAGTGGACAACAGTGAACGAAGGACGTAGTGTAGGAGGGAAGGGATGAAGGAGGGAACGAAGGAAGCACAGCACAGCCAAGTACAGCAAAAGACATTGCACATGTGTTTACTTAATACCTCTCTCGATGTCGAAGACGATGACGACGTTGATGATGAGGATGACTACACCGACGACGTCGCCGCCGCCGTCGCCGCCGCCACCGATGACGACGAAGACAACAACAACAACGGGTCACGAAAAACTCCCAAAACCAAAACGACTGGACAACATCAAGAACAACAATTTTGTTGTAATAATTGCGATTTTATAAACGAGTGCGGGCATGTCGAAAAGTATATGAGCAACGCAATAAATGCCAGAAATAGACACACCCACCGGCTCAAAGTCGGAGAAGTTGTAGTCACTCCTTTGCAGTTATCGGCATAGGCATCGGCATCGGCAGCAGCAGCAGCAGCAGCATCTTCTCCTACTGCCGCATGTTTGCACACGTTGTCAGCGACATCGTCATCGACATCAACATTGCCATAGTCATTGTCGTCGACGTCGTCGTCGTCGTCGTCTTCGTCGTCGTCGTCTCGGTCGGAGTCGCCTTTCTTTTCGGTTGTTATTTGTGGCTTTGAAAGTGTTTTATTTACACAAGTTCGGACGTTTGGAGGTACGAGGTGCGAGTTCTGCACTTGTAGCAGCTTCAGCCGAGAGCGGCAGGATAGAGTGTGCGCAGATATTTAGTTTGGTGATAGTTCGTTCGTTGGGTTTTCGTGCGAGTTACAAGTCAAAATATTCTTACACTTAATTGGATTTTTGCTGGCGTATATTGTGTTTATTATTACACATTCTTCTGCTGCTGCGTCTACTTCTTCACTTAAGTGTAGTTCGAGTTGGGAAAAATAAAATAAATAATTACCAAGCATAGGAAGTAATTAAGTTTTTGGTGGCGATATGTCTATAGATAAGTTTGATGTTGCTGCCTGCGTGTATGTTGGGTGGGACATTTAGCGGCTTTTATTGAGTCTAAGTGTGTGTGTGTGTGTGTGTGTGTGTGTGTGTGTGTGTCGATTGTTGTACTTGCCATGACACAAACTAAAACACTAATGCTCTGGGTGTGGCTGCGCAAACATCTTGACTTGCTATGTGTAATTAAAAGCATTCGACATTATTTGAGATAATTTGTTGATAGGCAAACACAACAAAGCTATGTTAATGACAATCATAACTGGCAGCGATAGGTGCCAAATAGGTTAAGTAGTTATGCAAGGCATGTCATGCAAAGAAACAGGATGCTACTCCTCTCGTCTTGAGGCCTGTTTATTCTTGGCATACTAGAGGCATGCATACCTCGATTGTGGTACTATACAGGTAATGTAATTTTGGGAAAGGAAAATAAAAACTCACTTGTACTCAAAGTTCATCCAAATAATGAGGTTTGTTACTGTTGGGGATATATGTAAATAGTTCCACTATAGGAAATTAAAAGACTTTCATTTCTAATTGTATTGCAATTCAATTTAACAGAAGTCTATGGAAGTTCACTACAAAAAGAAATCGACAAATCTGTAAAATCTTGGAATGAATTCAAGAGGCTAGCGAAAAATCGGACTATTTGGAAATGTTTTATCGAGGCCCTATGCTCCAATGGAAGATAAAGAAACTGAAGATGTTGAAAATCCATGAATGGGATGTTGCCATAACCTAATCATATTTATATCTATATATCACTATATATCACTAATATTATATCTAATCCCAACGTCAGAAATTCTAGCTCCATATTCAATAAAAAAGGAGCGATTAAGTCAACTGTTGATAAAATCGATCACAAATGCAAACTTTCTGCTGTAAAAATGCTGTCGAAAAGCAACTTCACCGCATGACTTCGATTGACAGTTTTGCCAGCCAGAAACTGCCCACAAAATTGCCACACCCAAGCGCCTGTAAATATTTACAAAACTTGAAGCCTTTAAGTGTAGCAAACTGACAGCCAGTACCCACAACAGAAAATTGCTGCTGGCAACTAAAAATATTGATGCAGGCACTTGTGGTCAAACTTGAAAGACACTCTGCTGGCCATAAGACTGAGACTGAGGCCTTTGAGGGTGGCCCAGTGCGCTGCCTATGCGTGCCTTTAAACCGTAATGAAGAGCTCAACGTCAATGGCGATGGCGTGACGGAGGGGCACAAGTGTGGCTTGGGCTGAAGCGATAGACCAAATGAATAAATGATGAAATGCTTCAATGATGGCATGCCATGGCAAATGTTTCCGTTGTGTTGGGGAAAAATATTGACAAAGCAATTTGCTTGTCACACAATTAAGTGCTTAATTGGATAAATACTCAGTGAAAAAGTGTGTGCAGTTGTTGTGTGTATTGATTGAAGCGTTTGAGGAAAGTACAAGTCATGAACAGCGTCTAGCTCACTACGAGATGTTCCAATTGAATTGCATTTCTATTAAATAATATTTTAGTGATGGCTTTCCTTTACGAGAAATGTGCAGTACAGTTGTCGAGAAAGCAACACTAATTTGGAAAATTATCAATTGACTCCGATACAAATTAATCTGTCGACGAATGTCCCGCTCCTGTCTCGAAGCGCGGTGTACAATTACTTTGTGAGAAGTAGCATTTCACAACAGAGACTGTATAATATAAGTTGTCTCTGGTCAAACTTTAGACGAGGAGAATAAAAATCAGAATATTTTATTGGCTAACAGTAGTCTATCAGAATGCAAGCAAACAGAGATTCGCAACATTTTTGCTATGTAAGCAGACAAAAACAATCTGAGCATTATTTGGTTGCTGCATCCCCTAACCATGAAAGAAACTAACTTCATAAGAAAGTTTCCCATTATTTTCAAACACGAGAGGAATGAGGTTTGTGAATCTGCTTATCGACAATGCCTTATTTATATGGGTTATAGAGCAATTAGTAGAAAGTGTTTAGAAATAAAAATGAGACAATCAAAAAGAAGAAGACCTTAATTATGCTTTGCTAACAACTTATTGACTTACCCTTCTAATATGCAACGAAAAAAAGGTGTTTGTTATGTAATCAAGTGAAATGTCACCCTTGGCAGCTTTTACGATATGATTTTATTTTTGAGTCAGTTTATTTATTTCAAAATCCTGCATGGTAGTGACATACCTATGTGTTAGCCAGGACTTGTTACTATAATTTAAGTTCTGTATAAGTTGACTCCCTCTAATTTTGCTTGAAATCTTGAATAATTCGAATAAAAACTGATCGTTTTGCTTATATGCTATGATTACCCCATAGTGGTTTTGTAACCACAGATGGGTCTGAGTTTTACATTAAATGTTTCGTTCTGCTTGATAAGATTGCTATAATTGTCGACATCTGCATGTTTACCATGTTTATTTAATAAGTTCTATTTTTAAGATAACTTGCATGCATGCCCTCATTTATGTTTGCCCTTTTTGCATAACTACAGTGGTGACCATCTATTTAGCACAGTTTGTAAATAAGAAATTAAGTGATGTTATTACATAAATATTGACTACAGAAAGAATGGTTTACATATATAAAACACTGTAATTACATATAAATCATGTAATCTTGTAGCACAAAAAAAAAAAAAAAAAAAAATAAACAAAAAGAAATTCAAAACAGTATTTTAAATTTATTTGTGTAATAAATGTATTATCAACCGGGAATTGTTGTCACATTTCAGTTGTGCAAGAAGTTTAAACAGCAAAGCTATGAAGAAGATAAAAATAAACAAAAAAACGCAGCTGAGTTTAAATATTTAAGTAATACAGAAGCAGCAGACAAAACTCGAATGAGGCGAAATGTAATCACACTTTTTGCAGCCGATGCCAGTCATTAGACTGTGTGCGTCTGTTTATTCAAAGCAGAGATGCAGATAAATACAAAAACAAGATAGTGCAGCTGAGTTAGATAATTGTAAAGTGCGAGGGAGGGAGACTGTGGAAGTGAGCATTTAGGGCTAGGCAGTGCATTTCTAGGCCTAACTATGTCAACATAACACGGTAGCAAATCATTCAAGTGAAAGTTTCATAAAGCTGAGCAACAGAAAAGTGTTGCCACCCTCGCGTACAAACAAATCAGATGAAAGTGTACCTAAGTAGCTTGCATCGCGTTTTGAGATTGCTGCATTAGCACAAAGATACAAATCAAAAGCATTCACATAAATTCCGATTGAAAAGTAAACCCAGCAACTGGCCATAGGCTGCTCATATATAATGCATCGTTGGCTTGAGTGCAACATTAAGTGGGTCAGGCAAATAAGATGTGTCTCATTCAACAGACTTCTTGCTGTAGATAAACTCACTTGACGTTGCATAACTGACAACTGACAGCACATGTTTGTCGACAGCTCTCGGCTGGCATTTGTACGAATTCTGGCAATTTATTTCGCAGTTGTGTTGGTTGGTACGAGAAATTGAGGCAACACTGTGCACTGTGGCGTAGCTGAGTTCATGTTTGAAAATGTAGTTCTTAAGTTTTGGGAACAGAAAATTGTCGCTATTTTTTGTATGTAAGCCATAACCAAAAATTTTATATGTGATTTTTCTTCCAACTAAAAATATATGCATGTATTAGCAAAACAATATCGGAGAAAAATCGGTTAATTGCATCAGATTGTGTATCCTTTTCTATATGTTAGAAAAAATAACTGCTATTATTTTAAGTATGGGAACATATTTGTAAAGTGTTAAGATGCAAAATAAGAAAGAAAAAACAAAATAAGTCTTCAATTTCAATTGACATTCAAAGTTAACTTTTGACTTACCCACGGAATAGCCAAACTGTCCTTTAGATGGCATATATCACTTAACGTTTAAGATATTGTTGCGGTGTCTGCAAAGGGTTAACAAAATAAATTGCTGTTATGTAGTAATTGAATATGTCTTAAAAAAAAAAATTTACTTACAAGAAATAAATAGATTGGGATTATTTCTAAAAAAAAATAGAAAACTAAATTTATTACGTAATGAATCAAGAAATGTCGTAGATTAACATAGCAGAAAAACAAAAATTGAGAGCAATAAAAAAAAAGGATTTAATAGCTTTGTGCAGAACATCCCTAATGCCTATACTCCAACTAAAGCCTTGAGAAAAAAAATTTAAAATTTGAATTTACTTAAATAAACCAATTTGCTTGCATATTTTGTACTACAAAAGGGACTCACTATTAACGAAATAATTAGAAAACTTCACCGACTTAAAATACGAGAATTACCCAATAGGGAAACAGAAAATAAAGTAACATTGCATTTATTTCATTTTCATGTTAAGTTAAATGTTAAATTTTTCAACTGGCGCCAAAACGCTGGCAGGCAAGACATTTCTCAACAATTGTGCGTCGAATCCTTTTTGTGCAATGTGCTAAGGGATTAACGACGCACATAAAACTGAAAGCCACGGCTTACAAATTTTAAACTTAGCAATGAGCAGCAATTCACATGCCACACACAAGGCCCAAAAAAAGAAAAAAAAAAAACACTTGCGAATCAAAGCACATTGAGTCAAATGCATTGAACAGATGTTGAACACGGGTTTTTTGTATTGGGTATTGAAATTGCTTAAGCGTATTTAGCATACGCGACAGTATTGAATATAAAATTTGGTATAATGTATTTTAAAAAAACTAATCCCAGATGAAAGCGTGAAAAATCAACCCTTGAGCTGTTGCATGCCAGAGACGGATGCGCTGCAGGCGTGAATTGACGCGATTTTATTGATTGTTGTTGCTTTTGTACTTCGGGATTTAGAATCTTTACAAATTACTGCCAATGCGTAATTTTTGGCGCAAGACAATTTCTACTTTTTTTTTTCAAATGCGTATTGACTGCTGCTAAAATCAAACAGCAGCCAGAGGCAACAACACACATACACACACACACACACACTCACACACATATATTCATACACACGTCAAACTAATGAAGTCATTAAAGGCAGCACTTTTTACCCCAGACAGCTGAGCTGAAATGATAAATGCTTAGTAATTGTGGCTGGGGTTGCCTGTGGCTGTGGCTGGGAGGGCGGTTCGGCGGCAGCTGCCAACTGTGGTTAACTTTTGAGCAATTGAAACTTGCGCAATAAATGTGACGCAACGTCATATGAATAAATTATCAACTCGACTACCGGCGACAGTGTCGATGTCGGTGTCGGTGTTGGTGTTGGTGTTGGTGTCGGTGTCGGTGTGCTGCAAGTTGTTGGCTGATGAGTTTGTTGTTGGGCATAATAATGTGCCCGATGACAAGGTGGAAAAACGAGTAATGGCTAAAAGCACATGCCCACACACATGTACGCCGTTGGAAATGCCTTGCGTAGATGACGCAGCAAAGCTGCCCTCCAGACGCCATCCTACGGAGCAGACCATATGGGCTGGTGTACATGTGTTTGGTTTTGAAAGGGCTACAACTGCGCCAGCCAGCAGAGTAGCGTGCACATTTGTGTATGAGTGTAAGTATGTGTGTGTGTGTGTGCGTCGAAGTAAGTGCTTATGTTGGTAATTGCTTTGCTCAAGGTTGGTTTGAGCAGCGGTGGAAAACTTAGTCGACTGATTTTCTAAGTAATTCTCTCAGTGCTACATAAAGTAATTCAGTTTTGTGCGATTGGACGCAGAAGCTGTAACAGCAGCAAATGTCTGTATGTGTGTGTGTGTGTGGGTTTTAGCGTATGTGTGTGTGTGTGTGTGTGTGTGTGAGTTCGTAAATGCAAGTTTGCCACTGATAATGGTTTTGTCTATGCCAGCGTCGTTGACTGTGCAGACGTCGTTGCTCTTGTTATTGTTGTTGTTGTTATTGTTGCTATTGTGGTTGTTGCTGGTCTAATGGAGTGTGCCACTGGCACTTGTATGCGACTAGAGACGCTGCGACAATAATTTGTTAAAAAAACGTCAGCAAAGTGCGCAGCTGGGTTTGCGGCACATTGACAGCAAGTTTGCTTAAGTAATGAATTAATAAGTATGTGTGCTTAAAGTCGAAAAAAGAGGGTTAAAATTATATTTTACATTGCATGGAAGTCACAAGTGTATCTTTAAAAATGTACAGGTAATTTCAATATATTACTTTAACAGCATGCAGCTTCTGTTGAGGAGGTGTATGTGTGTTTTTTAATCAACTTTGGTACTTTTTGCTTTGGTCAACCAAATACAAAATATAAATTTAAAAAAAAAAAAAAATATTATTAAATAAAATAATAAATAATTAAATGTCATCCGTCAATAGTTCCTCTATCAAATTTCTCAATATTTATTCTTTTATGGAAATCGTTGGCTGCAACTTTTGCTGCATCTTAGTTTTTCCGCAGTTCCCTTAATATGTTGTTAATCACCTTCCACTTGCAAAAAGGCATGTTGTCTTTCGGTAGCAACTTTTAATTGTGCCTTTCAAGCCAGACTGATGCGCTTACGTGGCGTATACTTAATGCTTTTACAAACAATTAAAGTAAGCAGCGCCCAAAAGAGTGCTTCAATTTTCATTAAGCGAAAAGAGCAAACGCAAGCACAGCCACAGGAAAACTAAGCCAAAAACAAATGTCTGACAATGAAAGTCAAAGCGCACGTAAAGAGAAAAATTAATGCATAAAAAAGTCATTTGTAAAGTTGAATGGCGTGTAAAACGTATCCAACAAAAAAAAAAAAAAAACAAAAAAAACAACTAAACCCAAACAACACAAGCAAAAATGCTCAGGTGTACTTTAGACCTGCTGTAGGCTTTCTTGTAAAAAATGATAAGAAATCAAAGCGTGGCATAGCCAGGAAAAGCCGAAGCCAGGAGTATTGTATGGGGAAAAACGGCAGACAAATCAATGCAGGTGTCACAAATGTCAGACGACAGCTTTTCCTGCACGCACACACACAAACACACAAACAGGAAAAGCAAATCCTGTAAGGATATTAATGTCGCTCGATGTTGTGCTGATGCTGGCTGACGCCAACGATGAGCAGCTCATCATTATAACGCTCATGCTGCTGATGATGATCTTATAAGCGGCTTACGTCGCACAGTTTCACCTTTGCCGCAGCTCACAGTTGTGTGTGTGTGTGTGTGTGTGTGTGTGTGAGTTTTTGTGGCAGCATTCAATAACTTCAATGGCCATTTTTATTGACATCAATGTCGCTCTCGTCCTCGTCCTCATCGTCATCTTTATCGTTTTCGTCATCGCCAAAGCTATTGATTCGTGTGAGTCTATAAATCATGCGTTAAAATATTAATCAAGTCTCGCATGTGGCTTTTATGTCTTATTGGCTTTTCAATGGTTTCACTCTGCTCCTGATGCTACTTATGTTGCTGCCGCTGTTGCGTTAGAAGCAATACAAGCTCTGCTTCACAATTTTGACCACATTTGTAGCTACTTTTTTTTAAATGCTTTCAGCATTGGCTTTATTTTCATTTTGATTTTGATTTCCTTTCTCTGAATCTGCTTCACGCCTTCAGGCGTTTCTGGTTTCTGAGACAGTGACCCACGTCAAGTTGAATTGCTTTGTCGCTTTTTACACTCGCTTGGCTGCAATTGTAATGGCGACACTTGTGCGCACCCTGGGCACATTCAAATTTGTAGTTCTTAATGCGTCGGGGTTTTATGTTTCTTTCTTATTCTCGTTTTGCTTTGCTCTTCATTTTTCGCCTAAACTTTTTTTAACAATTGCTTCACTAATTGCACTCTCAGTTCCGTCTTTTGTTGTCTGCTCTTTGTTCTTTGGGTCTTTAAGTGATGCAATGCGGCACGGCACTTTTTTCTTTATTTACTTTAATTCACAGGGGTTACTTGTAAAGTTTTTTATATGGCTAATTTTATGAAAATACGGCATTAGAAGGAACATTACTTTATTTAAATAATGAAGTCGAAAATAACAAACAGAAGGTGAAAAAAAAAAACAAAATAAATAAAATTAATATTTAAAAAATTAGAACTCATCTTCAAACCACATTTGTAAAAGCTTTTATTGAAGACATTTTCTATATTTCTGTTATTTGCAAGTTAACAGTTTTATTTCATCTCGTCTCATCATATCACACGCTACAGCTTCCATTCAGAGTCTCAGGCTAATAAACCGAAAATTATGTAATTCTTCCCACATTCCATAATCCACTCATCATAATAATATTTTTCTGTAACCACCAAAGCTAAAATGGGCAGATTTATAATAAAAGATTAATGCATTAAAAAACAACTCTCTGTTGATAAGCAGATTGTTGTGTTGAAGAGAAGGTTCATTTATAAAAGAACTACTTCGTAGTAGTTGAAGTGTTCAATAGTGTGAAGAAATTATATGAGTCACCCTTGTTGGCTCATACCAACAGCAGACATCAACTATCTGAATTTTTTTACAACGACTTTGCCTGCCAACTGTTAAATGTTATATAATTAAGGGATTAACTTGCATTGTCATTAAAGCCAACTGCCGTAGAGAAACAAAAGACCAAGACAAGCTTTGGTCTCCGTTTTTAATTTACTTAAACTTGACTTCTCGTCGTGTTGCTTTTTCTTATTTGCTTTTTATTTTTTTTTTTTATTTTTTTGTCGTTGATGTCGTTTTCTTTTGGCGAAAAAAAAAAGAAAAAAAGAATAAACAGCCTCAATTGCCGCACTTGACTTTTTTAATAAAGTTTTTTCGATTAGTTTTTTGTGTAAGTTGCTTCCTTTTGCTGTCTGCAATGCAATGCATGCGAAAATAAAAATGTTTATTGCAGCTCAAAGTGTTTATCGCGATATTTTTTATTATGTGTATTTTATTTTGTTTCGCCTCTGTTTGCTCCTTCGTCTTCTTCTTGGACTTCTCGGAGTTCTGCTGCTACTAAGACTTGTGCCCTTCCTTGGGTATTGTGTTGCCTGCGCGTCTTCTTATTGGATTTCTAATGCCTCTGGCATTTTTAATAAAACTTATTGTCGATTGATTGCTGTTCGATGTATCTGCAGGAGCAAGAATTGCTGTTTGCCTGGGCGTCGATAGTGTGAAGTATTATTAAATTTCTTTGTGCACTTAGTATGAGGTGCATTGCAGCAGATTTGATTTTTCCTGTAGCTTGCTTGTCATATTTTTATTTTTATTTGATTTTGTTTTTTTCTTTTTTTTTAATTCTTTCTTTTGAAGATTCATTTATATATTTAGTGGTTGTAAAATATGCATAAAAACATACTCGAAGTGAATGACATTGATTTAATGTGATTGCTTTTCGGCCACAAACGCTTTGTCCATTAACGTCAACTGGGGCAAAGAGCCTTCACTTGGCCAAGCAAATAGCATTTAAATATTGCCATATTGCACAGTGGGCAATAGAAATTTAAGGTGCATATAAATAGAAAATTTGTAAACTTGAAACTTCAATCGTCATATCGTATTTGTTAAGAATTGCTTTTGTCTTAATAAAAAATAGTTGAGGAATAAAGGAAGTATATACAGGATAAGTGAACAATTAGTTACTGGAAGTAAAATTTTATATTTATATATTTATATACAAAAGAAACTGATGTGATCTGCTATTATTTCTACATCAGCAGCTATATGACTGAATTAATGACTGGGTACATCTCATTCCAAAGCACACACTATTCAGAGAGGCGTAGCCATTTTACAAAGAAGAAAAAAATTAAATTGGCTTAACCATATAAAAAGAAGTTAAACAAATTTTAAAGAAATCTTCAGTTGAAGTCGATAAGTTAATAAATGTAAATATGTAATTGTATGCTTCAGTTCAAAATAAAAAGTATTAAAAAATCATATTCAAATTTTAAAACATGAAAGAAAATATTTTCGTGCAACTAAAATTCACTTTGGCGCACTGTGCAATGGTTTCGACTTTGTTTAGTTTCTTTTTTTTATCGCATAGACACATTTCGTTGTTGATTTTACGAGACGCAAATTTTGTTGTTGCTGTTTTTGCTAGCAAAGTAAATTTCTTGCCATTTCATTTTACGATATTTGATTTGATTTTTAGTCGTAGGCACCAAATAAATACCAGCATACGCCCACATGACAATTTTCGTCTACCTCATCGCATCCGAAAATCAGAGGAAAATAAAAAGAGGCCACAAAAAAACAAAAAAAAAAAAAAAATTGTCAAAGTAGAAACATTTCCGGGGCGATACAATTTTATGTATTCGGCTAACATTTGTTGGCAGATTTTTCGCATTGCGTTCACTCCTAGGCCGAACATTTAAAGGAATTTAGCTGATATCAGCAGAAATCGTAAATCAAATAAAGCAAATTGAATACGAGCTGAGCTGAGCGCTACACTTTGTCGTACAAACCGAAACACAGAAGTAACGACGTCTTTCATCAAGCGGGTCACCTTACGCAGCCCACCGCTTCGCTCCTGCGCCTGGCACGGCGAAGTGTGCGCATAAGAGCATTATCTTCGCTTAAGTTAGATTATCGCACAGGCCAATCCAATCCAATCGAATTGCCAATTGAATGGCAAGATTAGATTTGCCTCTTATAGTAGCAAGCACAGTTTGATGTCTCAAATGAAATTTGTAAACTTGTTCACAAGTTTCTGCTCGGTGTTGCTTCTTCACGCTACTTCAACTTTAACTTGCCTTGTATTTATTCTAGATTAAATTTGCTTGCAGTGTAATTGAATTCAATGTTTACCTAAGCCATATAAAAGGTGCGTCGAATGTTTAAATAAACAAAAAAAAAATAATAAGAAAGACCAACAAAAATCATTTGTCTGCATAGAAAATTCTATTCAGAAAAAATGTTTTAGAAAATAGGATTAGAGAAAAATTTGATTTTCGAACGTGTACTTGCTTACATACAGAAATCATCGTTTTGTTCGACCTGATCTAATTCTTATCATAAAAAGTTCACATTCTCAAAAATAAGTGGAGTCATATTTATGGAGTCGGGCTTAAGTGATCCAAAGGGTCATGCTAGGGATGCACAAATAATTGTACAATGCGAGTCAAGATCGGTCTATAAATGAAAATATATGTATGTGCATTTACAGCAGCTATTTATTATATCAAATAATCCCCAAATGCAATAAGTTATGTTTTAAAATGATAAAAGAACACCTAGTGTCAAATAGAGTTGTGGCATTATGCTTTTATTATTTTGTAATTTCTGTCATTATGACTCGAGAAAGTACATTTTATTAAATTTCAAAGCAGCATTGTGCCTGCTGTCAACATATGTGACAACTGTAGCTCCATTTATCCAAACAGATCTGATTTAACCTGATTATAATAATTTTTTCAATCTTTAAGCTCTGTTAAATTTGGCTTTTATCTTTTTCCATCTCGTTTAGTACCGTCTTTAGAATAAAGAACTCCTCGTTTATAAAATCCAGTGATTCCAAGGAATTCACCGAGAACCATTTACTTGGCAATTCACTGCCGCGACGTTTCATCAACATTCTACTAAGTTGATATATAGCATCGATAGTCTGACACTTTTCCACATTTTGCTCGACTACGACATCTTTTGCCTGTGCTAATTTCTTCTCCCAAATATTGCAATTGAAGCATGCCTCATTATATAAACGTTCCAGTTTACAAAGAGAATTTTGCAGACCCAACACTGCCAGTGCAGCGTCGTTGGTGACCTGTATCATGTGATTTCGCATCTCCGTGATCTCAACTAACTTCTTCGCCATTAGCTGAGTAATTTCGACTTGAGCGAGCACTTATTGTGAAAACACAGCCAATTAATTTGAAGTTTTCGACTTTGCTAGTAAATTTTCTACTTACTTAATGCATCACAACGGGCCATGCAATCGTTAATCGAATCAAAGAGATGCGACTTCACAACGACTTCTTTCATCACTTTTTCATAGTGCAGAAACTCATTAAGAGTCTTACGAAAAGTCTTGCGGAAAGATCTCAAAACCTTAAGCGATGTCTTTCCGTGATGAATATCCCGCAACAACTTCTGCTTGCGCTTGCTCTCCCTATTGATGCCTTCCATGGCAACGCGTTTCTTATCCGCACATTCTTTGATCATGCCATTTACTTCAATAAAGCGTTTCCGCAATCCCTTCTGTATCAAGTACATCTCGTCTGTCCTCTGCGCATTGACAACATCTTGTTGTTTGGAACTCTCAAGCAAGACTTTTTGAGCCTTCTGCATGGACTCGAATTCGCGTAAGTTCCTAATGTAAAGCATTTCCACAGAATCACAAACTACATCATCTCTAGGTGGAGGTCTGCATTTTAAAAAAGTCTTACATTCAGATTAACTACTAAGAAGGATATGCAGGACATTTACGCATGCAATTGCTCTTTGGTTTTGATAGCAAAGTATTCTTCTACTCGTTTTTCTGGTCTCACACCTAATCTTCCAATTATATTACGTTTCAGCAAGAGCCGATGTTGCGATGCCTCACTGCCTAATTTTTTTGACTCGAGCATTCTGATCAATCCAATAATTAACTAAGTTACATAAAAATGCAGAAAATTATAAAATCGTTTGGTAAAAAAATATTAAACGATTAGAAAAAAGAAACAAAAAATGCTACAAAAATATGCAACTGCGTTGAAAACTAAAGAATAACTAAACTTTATTGTTGTGGGCATAAAAAAACATGACTCGAATGCATCGACTACTTAGTTAAAGGTTTATTCAATCGTTGAGACTTAGAAAGACCCATTCCAGTAACTATCAATAGAATTTAATTTTTGACATCATTTAGGGTAGGCATTTGAAGGCACAATTGCAATAATCGCCTTGATATTTACAGCTAAATCGGAAACACCTGGAGATATATGAATGAAATAGAGTAAAAAAAATTTAGCTATCATAAGACTAACAGCTGAAAAATGGGAAAAATCCATTTATTGCATATAATAAATACAGATAAATATAATTCAATATTATATTTAGACAGTATCCGAAAGCAAGGTATCATAGCTGTGTATATAAAAGCAATTGTTTGTATATTAGATGTGATTTACGTGCCCATCTTTCAAGGCTCTATGATTAAAATTCTAGCCATTACAAAACCATATTCAACCCATCTGCATTTTGAAATAAAACAACTTAATGGTTCATATGTAGTCATGATTTAATCACCTAAGTCTCATTTTAGTTTTATATTGACAGTTGTGTACTAGCTACTTTATGCTCACGATTCCTTATTGTTAACAATAATGTGTTTTTTTCTTCGCTAAAGGCGTATCAGACTCCATCATATGAGCCAATTCCTTAAGTATCTGCATCTCTTTAACGATAAAGTCAGATATTTCCAAAACGTTCTTAGTAGAACATTTATCCGGACTCACTAAGCCAAAAAGCAAGTTTTTTTGTTTATGTTTTGATTTTCTTAATTTTCTACTTACGTCTACGTCGTCTGCGAAGTAGAATATATAAGCCATAAAGCCCGTTACGGCAATCTTCTTGATCTAATTCTTGTTTGGTAACGTTTCGTTCAGCATCGGATAAAATTTTCTCATATTTCTTGCAATCAGACTGAACTTCTTGATAGGAACGACTTACCTGCAGTAAATCGTTTCGCATACCAAGTACCAAGAGTTTCGCGTTCTGCGTTGCTGCGATTATCTGACGGCTCATCTTCTCTATTTGCTTCACTTTTTCAATGGTTAGTTCTTTAATCTCCACCTGGGCAAGCACTTGAAGGAAGAATATAGCAAAAAATAATGCATTTAACTCTTATTTCAGCATCGAACTCACTAAGTGCATCGCAACGTGACATGCAATCTTTCGCGGAATCGAATATATCCGATTTCTCCACGACCTCCTTCGTGAGTTGTTCATATGGTTTGTATAATGCAGCTGTATTTTCGAGCTCCTTATGAAACGATCTTAACTGAACAGACTCTTTTTCGAGCACTTCAATATCTTTTTTCAATTCTTCGTGAACCTTGGTCTCCTCATCAATAAACATTTGGGCCCTACGACGCTTGTCGTCGCAATATTTCATAAAATTATTAACCGACGTAAAGCGGCCGCGCAAATCTTCTTGAATTTTATAAATAGCATTAACGCGGTGACGGTTCAGATTTTCATCATGATCTAAATGCTCCATCAGCTCTTTTTGATTGTGCAGAATAGCTTCGTTCTCATAGCGGGTTTGCATGTGCATAAACTCGAGTGAATCACCTAGTGAATCCCAATTAGGGGCCTTCCTACAAATAGCAAGCAAAGAGTAACCGTGTGTTGGTTTGTGGAAGAGGTTCGCGCTTACATGAAATTTGCATTGGCTTGTTTCGAAAAATAGTATTCTTGGACATCTTTATGTGGTGAAGGTCTTAGATGACCAATGACATCGACTTGAATGGTTGGGATCCTTCGAGTCATTTTGTTTTTTATGTTTATGTTCTTAAATATATTTTTTTTTATTTTTTTTTTTTTTTTTTTATTGTGTATTTTGTGGATAGTGTGTACGGTGTACAGTCTATCTCACTGGTGTATATACTAAATGCTTGAGCTTGTCATTTGCCACCAAGTTAATTTTTAGAATGCTTGGTTTTTGGATTTTATGTTTAAATATATTTTTTTGTATGTTAGCAAAGCAAATCAGTGAATTTTTATAGTTAAGTTCTGGTTGCAATAGAAGAAAACTATTTGCGAATCCGTTTTTATGGATATACTGACTGCGTTGGTAAATAAAACGATCCTTGATATTATGCTTTTATAACTGGCTTTCTGTATGTGGAGCAATGTATTCAACTCTTTCTTCAGCAATCTTACTGACAAATATTTCTTACATAATCCTTATGATATATGGCTTAGCCACTGTGGGTTATGTGTTTTCAAGTCTCGACACAGACAATGTCACAGCAATAAAAATGTGTATGGAAAAGAATAAAGAGTTCAAAAAGCTATAAACGCGTGAATCTGGTGAGCCATAATTCAAATAGTGCAAAAGTACGACGTATTTAATGTTCCTCGGAGTATTTTCCACACAGGAATATCATTGAGGGTATTTTCAAATTAAATTAGTCCTGTTGAAATCCTTCGCATATGCTTTTATTAGTTTTAAATATTTCGCAAAAACTTTATGCCAAGGCAGTGTGGATTCACTCGGTTAATGAAATTTTTATAAGCCGTAGCAAAAGTTTTTCGTTGGCACGTTACACGTTACTACAAATTCAGCAAAAACTTTCGAGTGCTAAGTTGAACTTTTCAACTTTTGTTTGTCTGTTGACACTTTCAAATGTCAAGCGGTCGAAATCATTTGCAGACGAACGAGAACGAGAACCGGACTGATTGGGGCTCAGTTCAGCTCAGCAAGGATGCGCCGCTAGAAAGACAAATAATTGGAAATCAAATGCATTTTGGTAATTAAAAAACTTCCCTTGAAGTGTGTCAAACGTGTAATTGACATGGATTTGCTTTATTTGAAACTAATTGAAATTTTTTAGTGTACACTTCAGGCAAAAATAATTCCAAACTGTTTGTGCAGTGTAATTAAAACGATTTGCAATGCCATGTAGCAGCAGAAAAACGAATAGTAACATTTTTTAATTCATTTATTTTTTATTTTTCTTAAACAAATATTTAAACAGATCAGATGTCCCACCAACTAATCTCAAGTAAATGTGCTGAGAAAAATAATGTAACTCACTCAACATCCGCAGTGAGTGTCGTCTGGACATATAAACAAAGTGATTTTTTATTTAGTTTTTTTTCTCCTGTGTTTTAAGCAGACAATGCTCGTAAAAATGTCACATGATATTCGTTGCTTACTAATTTAATAATGCCACATTTGTCTGGCCCAGTGACTTATGACAACTGCAAAGCGCCAAAGAGTGACACTGGCAAATTGTTGCGAATTTATCAAAGACGCCGGCAGTTAAGATACTTTAATGAAAGATATTAACTTTTTTTTTTTTTTCTTAGATAACATAATGCTTTATGAAGTCGGCTATTTTAATGTTTGCATTACTTGCGCCAAAAAAAAAAAAATAAAAAAAAAAATGTTAAAAAAATATATATATATTCTGATTTGATGTTGACACAAGTTAATAACGACTTCAGTTAAATTATCAAGTAACAAATGTGTCGGAAATTATACGTATGCAAAAAATACGAATTTGTTAGAAGAGCAGAAATGCTTTGTAACGAAAGCTGTGTTCAACGGAAGTAGATAAAAAGTGATTAAAAAAAATATTTATTATGTTTTTTTCTTTTATCATAAATTGAAAATTAAAAAAAAAAATTACAAAAAATAGTAAAAAATTTATTGGAAAAACATCTAAACAATTAAGTAAAATAATGAAAATTCAAGAACTTCCCCATGAATAAAACCCAGCTCTGGCATATGAAGTTTGATTTCCCTACTTCATCCCTCCGTGGTAGCACCAACCTCACCTTACGGAAGCGCAGCGAGCGTTTGGATGAGCTTTACAAAAGAGAATTCCAAATGCAAAAATTCAAATAATCGAACTTTTTTTGGAATGTAAATGAAAAGGTCATGCGTTTTCATGCGATCCTGGCAATCGCATATGGAAATGTTCTGAAATATATACTTATATTTATCAGGGTTCGCATCTAGCACCTTAGGCGCCAGAGTTCAATCCATTGATATTACAAAAATTCAGAAACTCAGTAGTCTATTGCAAAAGAATAAGTTGACTTATAGTCATAGCATATGAGAATCTTTCATATATTCCGTGAAGCTGTAAGCAAAATAAAAATAAGCTACAAAGCCTCACAACAATAAGAAATAAAATATATTTTTCAAATAAGTATACCTATAAACGGAAAAAGGAACGTGATAATCAATATGCCGCGCAAAGAGCCAACCACTACTTGCGATGTTATCGGTAAGTTGGAGCTGAAGCCTGTTGAGGTCTGTGACGATTATGTGGAATCCAAGCTGCAGAATAAGTTGTATATGTAAGTGCAACTCGCAGTGATGCAGATCTAAGACCTTGCCCAGTTTTGCCAAATTTAATAGCTTTTTCCTCAACACATTGCAAAATGTTTTTCCTGTTTAGTAAACCATTGAACTGGGACTCGGCTGGCGACTCTGTAAAGCTACTCTTCTTGGAAAATAGAGAGGAACATCTGTCAATGCTAGAACAGCAGAAACATTTAATGCAGGCTAAGGAACATCATGATGCAGCCAATTATGTGCGTACGGTGGAGCTTCTGAAAAGTCATGATTACTTGCGTAAAGAGTTTTCGGAAGTAAATAATTTCATAAGAGATTGCAGGGACAAACGGTACAAAGCCATAAATATAATCGATGCTGAATATAAAACGCAACAGGAGCTCAAGAAACAAATCGAAGAAGTCGGCAAGAAGGTTAATGTGTTAAAAATATTTCGTAAGGATTTGCTACAGTCTGTGTACGCATATGAACCCTATGAGCTGCTGACCAAAGAAGTCGTGGAGAAGTCTGACATCTTTCAGTCGACTAAGGATTGCCTAACTCGTTGCGATGCGCTGAGTAAGTCTTGTACGCAAACTGTGAACAACTAAAGTAAGTTGCATCTTTTCTGAATCAGTGTTGACTCAGGCAGAAATCAATGAGGTTTCGCGCATCAAATTCAGTCAAATCGATCAAATGCGCAAAAGCATGATAAAAATTGCGCAGGATGCGGCTCTCACAGTGCTGGGCATGAAGAATGACTTGCTGCTATTAGAGCGTAAATATGTCCAAGCGCAGACCGACTGCAAGAAATGGGAGAATCTGTTGTCAGCGGCATTGAAAGTCAGAGCCGAAGATGACTTAATGAAAAGTGTAACGCTGCAAAGCCTTCACATGCTATTTTTCACGCTTTGCAAAAGGAGAAGTAGGTTTCCCGCAGGTTTTGAGGCACAGCAACGATGAAATCATGCGCTTTATTATTACAGATGTTGCGGTGACCATTTGCAGGCAAACTCCCGAGTGCATGCTGGACTTTATTTTGCAAGAGGTGGAGACCATGAAAGCAGTTTTGAGGGAAATGTCTCGCGATGGTGTGTCTAAATCGGAAAGGTCTAAATTCCACTGCTAGGCATGTTCATGTGCGTGCGTGCTCGAATGTGCGTTGTGGCAAAGGGAAGAGAGGATTTCGGTTGCCTGACAATTGCTATTGATAGGCTGTACAAAACTGTCGGAAAAAGAAGAAGAAGAAAAACCCTAACAAAAATATAAAACGACAAAAAAATGAAAGAAAGAATTTGTTATCGTCAACACAATTGGATTAGGATTTGAGCGTCTGTCTGTTTGTCTGTCCGAACACCCGCCCGTCCGTCCGTTCGTCCGTCCATCCGTCCGACTACTTGCTTGTCTGCCTGTCGCTGGTTTGTCTGCCTGCTGTCTGGCATACTGCATTTAACTAACGTATTGTCTGCCAGCTAAGCGGATTAATTTGTTGACGTGTTTTCTCCCTTTCTTTGCCTATGTCGGATTCGGATTTCGGTGAGGCAATGCCCAAAGGCTTGAAAGACATCATCAGCGAATAACGACAAGTCACTACTCGAGACAATGCCTGACAGCAGCAAAGACTCTTATCATTAATTAAATCGTTTCTCGGTCTAGCCCACAAACAAATGCGTTTAAATTGCTTCTTACACCTTCGCTCTTGGTCGGAAGACGTTTGTCATCGATTTGAACAATAATGTGCACCCGCAACTAATCTCCACATAAAACTGTCACAACAATAATTATGTCTCATTGATTTGAAGCCAGCAGAGCCAGGCAGAGCTGAGGCAGCTCGTTGGGGCTTGATTCTCTGCCCTTTGAGTTTGCCGATTTATTTGAATTTCTAATTTGTTGGAATGAAATTCGGAGGAAACGCGTTCAAAGAAAAATCAAATGCTAATTTCTTAATGTCTTGGCATTGAGTGACAACTTCTGCGCACCCGGATGTTTGCGCTGCATTCTTTCGTTTGGTAGCATGTTTTATTTTTTTCCTTTTTAGATTCGTTAAGCATTTGAGAATTTTTTTTGTGACGCACTAAGCTTGGACATTAATTTTAATGTCTTTTTAAATCGATTTTTCTTCAAGTTTTATTGTCCAAATTCGATTATTTAATCAAAGACTTATCAACAGACTTTAACCGCATATACATATGTATGTGTGTATATAAGTTTCGTTGAAGTGCGTTAACCCTATAAATGGTCAATTTGAAACACATGATCTATTAATACAAAGTTATTTTATTCATTTCTCCCAATCGAGCTTTAGTTTCCTTTGGAAGTTTTCTTTACATACATCAATCCAAGAAAAACTGATTTCGATTTCGTATTCCTAGTTTTCCTTTATTTGGCAGATCTATTTATTTGTCTGTTTATATGTCAGCTGTACTTACGGATAAATATAAAGTTAGTTGGGGCTTTTCCTAACTTATTTAGTAATTTGATTGTTCCTTTTGGTTTTGCCTCATTTCTGGTTAGCTGATGGTAACAGATTTGGAAGCCAAAAAAGCAGCATGCATTATAAGTGACTGCGAAATTTTTTAAGAAAAATCGTTCTTAATATTTAAAAGCAAGTAAAGTTTAAACTCATATCAATTCTCAGAAATTGCCGATAATGCAAAATGCAATTGGAATGCGTTTTTGTGATACGAAACCCGAAAAAATGAAAATAGCATCAGTCAAGCTTCGTTGCAGGCAAGTTTAGCTTGTGCAAGAGCAGCCTCACTCTGCACGCATGATTGCAAGAGACTTGCAGAGCAAATACAAAACTCAGGAATAGCATAGCAATGAAGATAGCAGCAAAGTCACACAACATTAACTTGAACTCGAACTTGCAGTGCAAAACTTTCTATACGAGCCAGTCGGCGACGTCGATGAATAGTTGCCTTTGTGAAACTTTTGCGGTAGCACACAGAAAAAAAGAGCAGCAACAGCAGCAACAAAGATAATAAAGAAACCAGAAAGCTTTTTGGTCAAAGTCAAAAATGTCTTCGAGTTATTTGCTATCAGACGACCACTTAGACTGCTCAGACGCTTAGACCAAGCGCTGAACTTGAGGTCAAACACAATTAGGCGTGCAAGTTTCGCAAATAGAAAATAAATATACGACGTGCATACAAATATATGGAAAATGCAAAAAACTCTGCCAAAAGTTGCATAAACATTTTAAATACATGTATGTGGCTAAGCTTGCCATTGAAATTCGGTTAAGAAACTTGCCGCACAAGAAACTTGTCAGCCAGACAGCCAGTCAGTCAGTCAGTCAGGCCACAACGAAATTGCCAAACATTTGCATTTGATTAGCGCACAACGAAATGGACAACAACCGAGCAAGGCAAGCCAGCCACGCAAGTGAACAAACGAAGTGAGGAACGAACGCAGCAACGAAGGCACATAGGAACTGGCGACCACAAACAATTGACGATTGCCACGGGCGACTTGTTTAGTCTGCTGATTTGACTTTGACGCTGTTTAGTCGCCCTGTCAGTCAGCAAGTCGAGTCGTGTCGCGTCGCCGCGTCTCATGCCGCAGTGGCTGTGGCTACTGTGCGTCTGTTGTGCTGTGTAGCAAATAACTCGAGGTGCTGCGCCGACAGGAAATATTAAAGATGCATAGTTTTTGAAATATTCAATCAACTTCTTTCTGTGTGCATGTGCAACGAATGCATTTACAGCTGCTGGCGAAAACTTCGCTGCGCAGCACACAGTTTATTTATGCAGGCGCAATGAAATATTCTTCAACGACGACAACGTCAACGTCGACCACAACGACAATGCTGACGATGGCGTGTAGGATGACGAGAACGGCGTCAACCAAGTCGACAGCTACTGTATTACATTCGGAGCTGCTGTCGTCTGGCCTGGCCTCAGCAAAACTGCAGACTCGTCGTATAAGTTTCTATGAACTTTGCATAGTGTCCTAGAGGCATACAATTATGTGTTTCGTCCATATAACAATTTGCTATTCAAATTTGTTAATATATTGTATATTCCTGTTGGTCAGTACATTGCAAGTCGCCCAGAAATTTCACAAGCTGCATAAATTACAGAAAATACATAAAATAGACAAAAGATTGCATTGTTTAGTTGCATATGTGCTTTGTAATTATAAACAATAATAAACACAATAACAGACAACATTTATGTTTGGCTTTACATAATGTTATAGGTAATTAATTTTATTACTTGTTTGCAGCTACACAAGCCATATTTATCATATTCTGGAATATGATTGGATATTATCTAAAATTGTTCATTTAAAAATTTGATAACGATACGTTAATAAACAAAAAACTTGTTCTAAGCGACTGCCTCACACGTGTCATTGACAACATATTTTAAGATGAGCTCAACACATTCTGACCTCATTAGGCTGAGGGTCACGAAATCCTGAGTCCATAAGGCATATACATTCATATACTTACTTTGTGACAGTGATATCCTTCAAACGGAACAACGAGTACAATTTTATTTCTTGCTTTAAATTTTCCTAACATGAACACATTAAAGTAAATTTAATGTGCAAATTTTGCTAAAATCCAAAGCATTACACGCACAACATTTTCAAAAGCCCAACCCAACTTGGAGCCAATGAAATGCGATACAAAAAATTAACAGCCTCATTAAATGGCCAACTAAAAATCAGACAAATCATTTCAATATTGTTCGAGTCCGCAGTTTGCATTCCGCCATGGAAATGGAAAGGGGCGCGCAAGTGCCAGCAGAATTTTGCCCGCAGCCGCATGCCATTTTATTTTATTTATGCCGCCGAAGGCTTATCGGCGTCGAAATGGACGCACTTTTGTTTATTTTTAAAGCTAATTAGGATAATGAGATTGCGAAATGAAATGAATTATACACATGCCAAAAGTTTTGCATAATTTATGCACAGAATAAACGTGGCTAGTTAAAATTTAAAGTACATAACAGATAAAGTTGCTTTTTTTTGCATGAATTTATGGCACAACTTCCGGAATTTGTGCCGTGCTGCAGTCAACCAATTAGCAAAATGTTCAAAAGGACTCAAGCCGTGCTCGGTGCGTTGCCTAAGACACCGAAATTAAAGCCAAAGCCACAACTTGAGTGTTAAGTCAAGGTTATCAAATGCAGACACCGGCCAAGCAAACCGAATATGCCCCGAGGTGGCCGAAATCGTTTGTGGTGCCCTCGGAGCATACGCACGGACCCCATCACTTTGCTGTTGGCCTGACACCGCTACTTGCCAGCGCCCAAAGGTTGTTTGAAGTGTCAGCAGGATATCGAAGTGTGTTCCGCCTACAGCACGCTTGGCTGGTAATGCATAATTTTGATTAAGCTCAAAATTGACAACTCAGCCACTAACCGCCCATCATCGAGCGACACCGACTGCGCCCACTGCTGTGTCGGCTAATTGGTCATTAATGGCAGCCTGGAGTGTTTTTGGGGTGTATGCGGCGCTTATTTATGCAAAAGTCACATACAGCGCACAACGCACAGCTCACAGCATGTGTCGAGTCTCCTGCACACAATGTCCACTCCGTGTCCATGTCCAAGTATATGCATTGCCGCTGTCTAATCCGCCTCCTGGACGGCACCTCAACAGTCGATTCAATCACTGGCTGCCTACTAACGAAATTGTTGTGGCATATCTGTTGTTTATTTGCCGCTATGCCAAGTAGCCCAGCAATGTCCAACACTTACGCATAATCGCACAGGAAGTAACGCAACTGGGCGGAAAGCTTAATTAGATTTGTAATAACCCAGCAAACCATTTTGCCTCTTAGTAAGATACAATGAAAGTGCTCTGTTTCTATAGAGCATATATAAGCAGGCTTTCCTCATGCAAAGAAGCAGACAGTTTTAATGACGAAGATGGTTACTCCCAAGAAGAGAGAAGTTTACGAGATTCGGTTTAATTTTTAAACATAAGGTAAGTAAAAGATTGAATTGCTTTAAAGTAATTCAGATTAACTGCAGAATTATTTGAACGGCAACTCATAAAGATTCTTTAGATAAGAGAAATTTCTGTTCACTTATAATTTTTTAGTATGGTTTTTAATTTAAGTTTGTTGGTTAACATTTTTCAATTTGGTTCTTTTGAAAAGTTCGTTTAATTCTTAATATTTATAGAACATAATTTTTTAGGTCACCATCTATAATAATAATATTATATTTATAGATCGATTATAGTGTTTCTCTGAATATCTCTGTACACATTTTGCTCAGGACCTGCATAGCTTTGAGCCAAGCAAGTTGTTAGCTCCAACTTTATATAAGAATTTTATTGCTACAGGAATTTCATACTCCTATCTTAAGTGAAGCATTCAAATGCAAGTCAGCTGCTTCAGTTTTGCATATAGACTTTGAAATAAACTACATAACGGAATGTTTGATGTGCAGGCCATGAGACATTACTCAACATTTATGTACTTAATCAACGGCGCACTGAGTGTCGGCTGTGTTATGGCATGACGTAATACGTGTATGTGAACCTTTCGATCAAACTACACACAACAACAATTCCACAAACTTTGGCCCGTTTCGTTTGCAAAAGTCTGAACTTTGAGCTCTTGGAACGACAGAAATGCGACGGAAAACGTTTTATTCATATTAAAATGAGATTTCAACTACGATTAGAAATTAAAAATTAGACGTGATTGTCATGTTAATGCGGCAGTTGTAGAAAACTTTTTGATTGAGTTAGAAGAAGGTTCTGCTGCGAGTGACTGTATGAATGACTAACTGTGCGTCGGTTGACTGGTTGGTGCGAGTATCTGTGACTGTGCCATGCCTTGTGCGGCAGAGCGAATGAGCGGCTGAGCGGCTGGGCGGCAGGGCAAAAGTGTTGTAATTTGCAAAACTTTTGACTTAATGAGTTTCGGAGCAACCTTGCACAATCGCACCACAGACCCGTATAACAACGCATTGTTGTTGCCCTGCCATTGTGCTGCCTGTCGAATGCAATCTGAAGTCCTGAAATCGTGTCTGACGTTGACGTTGGCTGTGCTCGAACATTTTTGCGCTCAACGGCAACGAATTGTATTTTAAAGTGTGTTTTAGTCAAGTGTACTTAGATTTGACAAGTAAGAGAAGAAAAAAAAAAAGAAAAAACTGCAAATAAAAAAATAAATAAAAACCAATCCGATAGCGGATTAAGTTAGCATAGCGTTGGGGCAAACCCGTTTCTGGTTACTTGTAGTCAGTCTACTGACTGGCTAAAGCCGCTTTACCTAAGGGATAAAGTGACGTGAAATGTCTGTCGACATTGTCTGCTGTCGACACTGTCTGCGTTAAA
Source organism: Stegana nigrithorax (assembly GCA_037044495.1). Taxonomy (NCBI): domain Eukaryota; kingdom Metazoa; phylum Arthropoda; class Insecta; order Diptera; family Drosophilidae; genus Stegana; species Stegana nigrithorax. The sequence continues at coordinate 301,934 of JBAMBQ010005352.1, read as the reverse complement.
AAAAAAACGCCACACAACAATAAAAAAAAAGGAAGGAGAAAAAAAAAATAGAATAGTAGAAAAAACAAACAACGAATGACCATGCGAAATTAATCTCTTGTGGTTACACACTTTTTTCTCCTTGCCATTTGTTATTTCGGGTTCAACGTTGCGTATGAGTAACATGATACTAAGCTTTGTTTGTATGTATTTGTCCCTATATGCACGATAGTAAATTAAATTTTGTTGACGTGCAGTGTCTAACTTCGTTGAAGCGTTAAATGCACACACCTCGTCTGCTATAAAGCTGACGATAAGCCCAACGCTGCAAAATGTACATTTTTTGCTTATATTATTATGATTAGTCGCACAGTGGCAGGACATTGCAGACTCGTGTAGCCGGTAGAAGAAATTTTGTAATTCCTTTTAGCAAAAATTTTAAACAGTTCTAATAAAAAGATAATATTTATTTTTTATGGTCTGATTTATGGGACTTATGGCTTAGCTCTTCTAGAAATACAATATACAGGAAATCTGCTTAAGTTCCACAGGATTAGTTCACCATGCTTATGGTGTAAGGGTTCACAAACCGCAGTCTTTGAAAAAAAAGCGTAGCTGATATTGTTTTCTAAATGCATAAATCTTATTCTCGCATAGAAAGATATTTTAAATTGACATAAACACTATAAAAAATGTATATATGTATATAACTAATAAGATTTTAACGTAATAAAGGATTGAATTGAAATTGACATAAGTTTTCAAGCAAAGGCACAAACCTAATATATTTAAGAAAAGTTCAAAATCTTTCTCCAGAATTATATAAATTGCTACTAAGAAGGCTAAGAAGTTTAATAAGAGCAACCAAAATTTGTTAAGTTGGAGTCTGAACTTAGTTGGATAACTTTCTCAGATATATGGATTTGAAAGCAGTTCCAGGAATTTGCTATGCTTTATTTAAGAATCTAATACAAGTAGAACCTAAATTGCTGACATTTGCTAGATAAGCACAAAGTTGGAATTTAGGGACAATTTAAAATATTCATATGCAAATCAAAATTCCACAATTTCATTGTGCATGTCAAATGAAATATTCGACTTTATTAAATTGGCTGTTATATGTTGCACAAATAAAAAAACTCTCTTAGCTGCAATATAAGAATATTTGGCCAATTATTTACCACACAAAAGTCATTTGCAACTGTTGAAGGCTTGTTGATATTTTTTCAACGTTGTTTCTCATTTTGCAAACAATTACATCATCAAATGTTTTTTTAACAATTATTTATTGGCTAAAAGGAAAAATATTTATATGCAATTTTAAACATAAACTACATTTTTCGCAATTAAATTTCATTGGACTGAAGTGTGCACATGAAATGACATTTTCGCAAACACTCAATAAATAATTTGTTCAAATTTCATATGCAATGGAAATGACAATCAGTAAGCAATAAAAATAACATCCACAACAACAACAAGCACAACATACATAGTGTTAACAATATTAAAACTTATTTTTAAACGACTTTTTGATTTTGTACACAAATGTGGCATGTATGCATTTTAAACTGACATTTACATGCATTATTTAATTTTAATGCGCTGGATTATGTTTTTTTTTTTTACTTAATTTGAACTTATGTCTGCATCTGACATAAATGCAATGTGCGTGGTAATTATATCTTGGATACTTATTTACTCATGCGGAAAGCTTTGAATTATGCTTTAATAATTATTTTAAGCGCAGCGGTGCGGCCAGAGTATGGTATTTAGTGCTAATTTAAAACAAAATGTTTTTTTTTTTTTTTTGGAAAAACTACCAAAATGCACTTCTGAATTTTAAACAACAGCGTATGCAAACATTCTCTGCAAATCAGCAACCACAATATTTAAAATTCTCCCAGCATGCAATTTCAAGAAATCTGTGAATTGACAGTTATAAGTGCGAGGGTTGCATTATGAGTACCTAGCTAAATTGTCTTCTTCGAAAAGGCCTAAATCCGAAGTAATCAAGACATGCATAACAGATGCTCAATTGATATGTCAGAAATATTAACTTCACAACCGTTTTTACTATCCAAACCGATACTCGATAAATGAAACGGGGAAAGCTGTTTATTACATTTTTTTACCACCAGGTGGAAAAAAATTGTAAAAGATACCTATTCTAGTTAGAATTCTTGAACATTTGCTTATGCAAGCAAATAGACATTGTCAAAAAGATCATAACTGAGTGAGCATACTTTAAAAAAGTCTCCTTAAAGGTCGTTGCTATGCCATTAGTGACTAGAATATACTAAAAATGATAAACATGGGATTTTTCGCATTATTTTTGAAATGAGTAAAAATATTATTAATGAGTTTTGCCCCAAAGCCATTTAACAGTAGATTTGAACAGTTGCTTCTATTAAGTCGACTAACAATGAAACGTGACTCAGTGCCATTAGAACTCGCGTATCATTGTGTAAACTGACTGTGAAGCAAATTCAGCTAACCCCAACCCCCATTGGGTCCATTAAATCTGCACGCATGTACGCAAATTCATTAAATATATATCCGCAATTCGACCACAATTGCCATTGATTTCTCAGCTTTTCGCATGTTAAATGAATTTACCATTTCAATTTTTACGACATTTGCACAAAAAAGTTACAAAATTCAATAAAACCGACGCCGGTCCTTGCCGATGACTGTCATGGCTGACTGTTGAATCCGTTTTATTTGTCTGGATTGCTGCGATTGAATGCAACAATTGTGTGTGTTTTTTTCGGATTGTATTATTGTATTGTGTGCTGGCTTACTGCCTGGATGACTCCATGGCTGAAAGGCTGCCTCACTGGCTAACAGGCTGTCGGTCTATGTGTATTATGCAAAATTAAATTTACAGTTAATCAGACATGGCCACAGAATGAGGCAGCATGAAACGAATCGAAAACATTGGCGCGCGAAATAAACAAACAAAACAATGCCAAAGGGTGATGCTGATGGCGATGCTGTTGCTGTTGCTGTTGGTTGGTGTAGGCGACCATGTGACGCCTGAAAAATTTTACAAAATAAAAAAAAAAAACAAAAGTCGAAACTCGACGATTGCATCGTAAAAATAAGGATATAGGCAGCGCATTAATGCTGCGCCACAATAAAGTTGCCAATGATTTTCTGTTGTTGTTTTTCGTTTATTTTTGGCACTCATACAGGGTGCACAGCAACGCATTGAATCGAATTTAATAAATAAGTCAGCCTTCGTTTATTTGTTTCTTTTTTGGTTTTTCATAATTTTTTATTTTTTTTATTTTTTCTACTTGGCATTTGCTTATGCGTTGCTATCGAAAATTGCCAGCCAAATGCTGCAAATTGTATTCCATGGCTTTCATTGCTGTTACTCTCTTTTCTTTTTTGCCTCTTTTTTTGCGCGCGCACAGCTGGCACGCCTGACTGCGCACTGAGCCCCCATAATAGCCTCCATTGCAAGCTCATTGAGAATCATAATTGTTGAATGCGTACTTTGTGCTGCCGCCAACGTTGCCAGCATTTCCAGCATTGCCAACGCAATTCTACCCATTGCTGCTATAAAATAAATCAAGGATAATGCAGCAGCATTAAAAATTTACAACTCACACAAGCAATCGTACATATGTATGTATATGTGCATGTGTACACTCATATATGTTATGCACTATGTATATATTGAACATATATCGTTTATATTCACATGCGATCTTTTGAAAATTTACCTTTATTATAGATTTTCAAGGATTTCGACGAATGGTTAATACGCACGCAAATTGCGGCATTCATTGCTGCGCAGTTTTTTGCATTGCAAATGCAGGCTCATGCTGCGTATGCGTAACTTTTATCTCAGTGAGACTCTTGAATTACGTGTATGAAATATCAAAAGCTACAATTTAAGTAGACGGACGAAGTACTTGCTTAAAAGTAAGAGTTTCTGCACAACCGTTGAGAAGATAATTCGGCCTCACTTAAAGTACATCGGCTGGCGTACAGTTCGTTAATTAAAATAAATGTTAATTTCGATTAATAATTGCTCGCCGTCGCATATACTGTTGATAAAGCTACAATAAATATTGACAAAACAAAAATACGAAACTACTCAGCTGTCTTTTGATTCTGTAGAACCTATATCTTGGAAAAAACGAGAATTTATGGTGCAGAAAGTCAAGGGAATGCCTTTAAGCAACATTGGTTCATGCGCTACCAACCAAATGATCAAACGACATGAAACCGAATGCGGATTCCATGCCTATAAATAAAAGTAATGTTGCCGAGAACTATCCACTATTTAAGGAGATAGATTAATGAAGCTTAGGGGGTTATGATAAGATCGAGTCTAAAGAAAGCCCCAAAAAGGAAAACTGTATTTAAATGAAATCAATTCTGTCGTAATACTTTTTGAATTGCAGATTCCACAGGCAGGAAGCAATTTTAAGAATTTATTGACAAAAGCATCAATTTGCTTTATATTGCTTTATATGGTATGGGAGTAAGGGGGCATAGGAACTTCACGGCTAATCCTGTTATTCAAATAAACTTTTTAAACTACTTTAGCGTTTCGTGGCGAGGCACAAACTCATGATATTATCATATATGTATATAGGCAATGTCGTTTAGATTTGAGACCAATCGGGGATTTTAATTATGACAATAGGAAGAAACAGCTACACCGGTAAGATTTCTATTGTTAAAAATGTCTAAATTGGTTTCTATTTGCAACTATCATTTTATATATAATATTATTTTTATGTAAATAATATTCCTAACATGTGACAGAGGGTGATAAGAATTTAATTGGCAGCTTAGCAATTGCTTTCAATATAATTTAAGTTGAAAAAATGTTACATCCCTTATGCAGCAACAGCAGGTAAAAACCACTTAAACTCAAAAGAATTTGTTTTTAAATATAATTTTTATTATCGTGACCGGAAATTATAAGCTTGTCAGGCCAAGTGAAGAGAATTTTCGGCTGACATTTGGCAGAGGAAAAGGCGCAACTTCCTGCGGCCGATAAGAAATGATTTCAAAACAAACCGCAACGTGTTGCCCCAAGCGCTTTGAAGTACTTTTTGGGCTAGATAAATAACGGGTTTGGCATTTGAGTGGCATAATTGCAAAGTTGTCGCTTAGGCGTTTCGGTTTACTTTTATCAATTTATTGATTTTATTTTTGTGAGTGGCAAAATTCTTGTTTGGAATTACCCAAATATACTTCAGGCAAAATGAAAAAGGAAAACGCGAATGTTCATGTTATTTTAAAAGCTTCGCGTTTACAAAATGCTTCACGCATACAAAAAGGAGCTTATGCCGATTTGGGCGGGAAAATAAGACATGAAAAGTTGCACATAATTCTAAGCAGTTAAAGGACTAAACAGATATCCTAAACAAACTTACGAAAATGTTTTTGCGCATATTATGGCAGCACGTATTAATCTGCGTGCCATTTTAGAGCGTATTTTATTGCTTCATATGCTTCACTGTAGTATAACAACGCGACTAAAGGGAAGTACAGGAAAAATGCTAATGAGGCTGTCCGCACTTGGTCAATTAGCACTATAACCTCTAGGCAATCTTGAGGCAACTCTCTCTTAAGTATTGAGCGGGCTAGCCTAGGTAGCCATTTAATCTTCTAGTTTTTGCTTTGATACTTGCTAAGCATCGGGAACCTTACAACAACTTCACTCATTTCCATATAAAGTCTGATAAGCGAATGGCTGCGCCTTTAGCATTTCGAATATTTAAATTTGCCAAGCCGTGAACTCTTTCTTGAGAAAAAGTTGTATTGCTTTAGCTTACTTTGAAATTTATTGCAAATTCTGCCTTCAACAACGTTGCTGCCTTAACTTGCATAAATTCAATTACGTAGCTTCGTTGCTACTCATAATTGATATCGACAATTTTTCAGTTATGAATTAATTAACTTTAAGTTATTAATTCCGAAGACACCCTTAGGATATTCCAGTGGTGTGTCATGAAATTTCGATTTAACAAAAACTACGCATATCTTATCAGCATCTTTGAGCATCTACGGTATGTGAGTGAGCAGATCTAGCAAAGTTGACAGCTGCAGTCCCACACTTGCGCACATCAGTCAAAGCTGAGAACTGTCAAAATATTTGTTGCTCAAAATGCGATAACTTAAGCAAACAAATAACTTAAAGGACATGTTTGTCGGTCCCCAAGCAGATACGTATTCCTTGTCAGGCAGACATCCCATCTCCCATCTGCCCCCCACCTACTCCACACAAACGCACAAACTAAGAGCAAAAGCAAAAGCCATAGTGTTTCTGTGCTATCTTAATGCAGCCTCAGATATACTTGCATGCATAAAAAACACACACACACACACACACTTACATAGACAGACAGACAGACAGTCGTGCGTACATGTGCGAGCATATCGCAACAGTGGAACGCCGAGTGTCGAACCTCAGTTGTTGTACACGAAGGAATCATTTATGCCAAATGACCCTCATTATTTCGTCTTATTACTGAAATAAATTGAGTTTACTTAAAACACACCAGAGAGTGTGCATGGCAAGCGAGCCAGCGAGTCAGCGTGTCAGCGTCTACATGCATACATGCGTCTGCACGCTATCAGCCAACGTTGTGCTCATTTTATTTTTTAACCAGCAAAACTCAAAACGAGCGCTAAGGGATGTCCAAAAATGGGGACACTGTGTCCTTCGTTGATTGAAAATGGCAGACGATGCTGCGTGTGTTGGCTGCCTTTGTGCATTGCCATGTTTTGTGTCAATGGCAAAAACTTGATTTTAAAATTTTATGAAATTAATAAATTTCCTTTCTGTTGATCTTGACACCGTTATTTTTTATTGCGCAACTCCATTGGCGCTAATTGAATTCTTGTGTGGATGCAGGAACGGCAGAAAGGGTTCACTACACTTGCCTACACAACGCATAAATTCTGGCTGGCTTACTTACATGTGTTTGTATGGGTAGGTGTGTGGGTGTATTGTTGCCAAAGCCAACTGTAATTTTGAAAACATAAGGGTGATGTGAAAATATGGCCAAATATATTTTTATTTACATTTAATGCAGAATAAAGTAAATGAAAGTTGAGGACAAAGCCAATTTCAAGAATATGAAATCAATGCGACGCTCTGCATAGGTCAACGTTTAGATTTATTATAGTCATATTCTGATTACTTAATAGTTCAAATAAAGTAAAGTAAGTAAAATCAAATAAACCATAAAAAGTAAGTTTAAGTAACATTTAAAAAATATTAAATTAAATAAAATAAGTAATATGACACCAAACACATATGCACTGCTATTCAATCAAGAAATCAATAAAAGAAAAATCAATTCACTATTACACACGAGTTAAGCGACCCATAATTAATACGCAGCTAATGCATATGCAGCTATAATATGCACATATAATCTTACTGAGTGCATTATAGTGGCTAGGTACCGTGCAAATATTGACACGGTTTAAAATAGCAGAGTGATGTTTTATGTATGCATTGTTTACAGTTTGTTGTCACAACAAATTTCAATTTTATATATGCACACCACCCTAAATACAGTCGACATAGCCATGCAACTAACATAAGCAGCACATGTTCATCATAAAAAATTTCAGACGGCAGCAGCCTACGGCTCTAATTTATGCATGCATACGCCAAACACGGGCTGTGTTTGTTTTTTAGGCCACCCTAAACACATTTTTCACAACACACTCTACACTTTTATTTGCGCACACACTACTCATGTTTCGTCAAGTTCTCGAATGGCTTCATTAGTACGAAAACGAGGTAGAAATATGACGGCGACAGCAGGAGAAAAACCCTTCAACAGGCAAAAGGCAAAGCCAAGTCGACTGTGGCCAGGCATAGTGAGTGTGCAGACATTTATCAGAGGGGCTGCAATAGTTGGGGTTTGCTTTTGAGAAATTCTTCGTGAATTACAATTTCAAAGTTCAAACAACAAAACGTTATAAATTTTTCGCATATAGGCGCACAGGTACGCAGTCATATGTCTAATGTCTGGCAAGGCAAGAATTTTGAAAATTTGATTTAACCTCGTCGCTGTTTTGTTGCTGCTCCAAACTGCCGAATTGCCTGTGCAGTCACTTTCAGAAATAGACGCCCATTTAGTCAACAGTAAACAAATTACCACATTTTAGCCGCAAACTCTTGACCTGACTCACGTTTTTGGGCGTATTTATGCTTTCTTTGGTTACAATTTATCAAATTGCTGTGTCAATATTTAACATTTTAACAATAAGGCAAAAATGCACTGCGAGAATGTTTGCTCTTTTATTTTTTTGTGTTTGTCTTCAATTAATGTGTATCAAGTAGGCTTTTAGTCCCATACTAATCGCATACCCCGACTATATAGTCACCCAAATTATTTTCATCCCATGTTGTTTGCTCTTGGCGTGATTGATTTTGTGGCATAAACTCATGTGCAAATATAGGCGCCACTCATAATGTGTCTTGGCCATTTCGATTAATGCGAATCATATTTCGATTAATTGTCTTTCTGTCATATTTCGGCAGCCATTGCGCACTTTAGGTTAATGGCATTTGTTGCTCACATTTTTTTCTTTCTCTTTTCTAGCCTTACTTGACGCTAATAACTTCCCACGTTCTTAGTTTGTGTATACTCGAACCTAGCCTAGGCAACTTGTGGGCGATTGTAGTGTACTTAAGTGCTTCTTATGCGTCAGCAATGCGCAAACTCTTTATTTCCACAAAAATATGACAGAGTCTTCTTTGTGTATTTGAGCTGTTAATAAGTAACACTGCTGATGTGCCAGCATGACTTGAAAAACTGAGAGGCCTTGGCTACTCATGACATACACTTAGACATAAGTTTCCACTAATAGACGCCTATGTATTTTCTAAAATTCCCAAAGAAAATTCAAGAATGGGAATTTATTCTGTTGTTGAAATGTTAAAAAAAAAACAGCAAAAACTATTTCAGAATCTATAGAGACAGCTGCCTACAGTTCAACTATTTTAGCCATGAAAACAGCAGATCCAAAATAATTAAGAGTTTCCCAGCCCAACTATTCAGGATCACCAGAATGTCAATTCAAACTGACAATGAACTCTGACCAGCAGCAACATTTTTTCTATGGTCTCTACTTTTTATACCCTGTACCAAAAAATGGTAAAGGGTATATTGAAGTTGCGCAAATGTATGTAACGGCAAGAAGGAGGCGTCGCAGACCCCATAAAGTATATATATTCTTGATCAGCATCGAAAGGCGAGACGATCCCCCCCCCCAATCCATAGGCACAACAAGTTTATTTTTTTTTCGATATTCGACCTATAACATATAGCTGCCATAGGAACGATGGGCCGAAAAACAACATTTACTGAGAAAAACTTTTTTGTTTATTAAGATATCGTTACCAAATTTTGGATTTAATGATTCTAGATAAACTCAAATCATATTCCTAAATATGATAAATATCGGTATAACATATAGATGCCATAGGAACGATCAGCTGAAAAATACAAAAAAAAAAAAATTTTGTTTTTCTTGAGATATCCTTACATAATGAATACAAAATATTAAAGCAACAAAAAAATATATTCAGTATGGCTTCGGTACAGGGTTTTCTATAGTCGGTTACGCCCGACTATAGAGCCCTGCCTTTCTAGTTTATATTTGTCTACTCCCTAACAGCATTCTTCAGTTCTGTTTTAACCTCTTCAAGTTACATATTTGAATAATTTAAAATGTGCATGAGCTGCATTAACATTCTCATTCAAGTCTCAGTGGAGTTCGCAGCAGACTACAGCGTTTTCTTCTTTCTCCATTTGATGTTCTCTTCTTAATGACTGCAGTGTACTTATTGTTTCAAGAGAACTTTATCGATACCGAAATGATGACTTCTCAAGCATGTCTCAAGTAAACTTTTCGGTTTTTTTATCCCACCACATGGAAGTGCGCTTGTATAAACTTTTCAAGAATTTTTCGCACAATAAATGCCACAAAAACCAAAACCAAAGCCAAAGCCAAGCCAAGCCGAGCCAAGGCAAACCAAACAAAAACTACAATTGAGCACGCAAAGCAAAAGTAGAAAATCTTTAAGGTAATGTCTTCATTCACTCACTCAGTTTCTCATTCACTCAGTCAGTCCGTACCACACTTACTCACTGCCTGACTTAGTCAGTTGTGCGGTGAGAGGAATTCATCTTTTGGCTGCTGTTTAAACTTAATTTCCGCTTTTGTATTTCTTTGCAAAACTTTACAGCAGTCAGCTTAAAACAACAAAATAAACTTAACTCCACATAGAACAAAGTGGAAAACGAAGAAGAAGAAGAAGAAGCACATCAAAATCAACAACAAACAACAACAACAAAATAGCAACAGCAATGAAAACTCGTAAACAAGAAATTTCGCTTGAGACACTCGAAACGCTTCCTTGAGACGCCATCACAAGACAAGGAAGCAGATGGAAAGTGTTCCTCCACCAACCACTTCGACCGTTTTTTTTTTCCTTCCGTGTTTTTTTTTTTTTTATATTTGTTTTCACGGTGCAGACGAATTTGTCTGCAGGAAATCCGCAGGAAATCTTTCCATTTTAGTTGGTTTCTACTGTGCGGCGTATGCGAGTGTGTACCAGTGTATGATGGCACTGAGTGGAACTCTGGGAGAGGCGTTGTTTGCGCAAGGAGTTTGAGACTCGAGAGCACTGCCAGCGCATTTACAAATTATTTCGCTACTTTTGTAGATTGTCTGTGTAAGCGTTTGCTGCCATCTTCCCATGTAACAGAGGAACTTTCATGGTCTTGTTGTCTTTGTCAAGTGTTCGCCATATAATTTCAATGATTGCCAATTTGTCTTGGCTTTAGTCAGTGGCTCGTGTCCTTTGTACTCGTAATTATGCCAAAATTGGATTGCGGCCAATTGAGTTAATCGAAACGCTTACACACATAAACTTTTGCTAAACGGTCGCCAAGCTATTTCCAAAGATCCGTCTGAGTCATTGTATGTGGCCAGCAGCTAATGCTCTCTCGCGTCTCGTCGCGTCGTGTATTAACTCAGCATCATCCACTGGCAGAATGTGGGAAGGCATGACGCGACTTGTCTTAATTTCCATGAAAAATTAAAAAATCACAGCAGCGCGCCAGAAAGCATCAGCAGTTGTTTAGAGAATGGTAAGATTGGTGGCATGAAGCACTTCGAAATTGGAAGAACTCCAGCTAAATGCAGAAACTAGTGATTGCAGCATGAGTATTACAAAAAGAAAAAGAAGTAAAGAACTTATACTTCGCTATTTCACATTCACCTATACATTAGCAACTCTCTCATCTAATTGCAATATACCTAACTAAGGGCTCCATTCTAATAAAAGGACTTAACAAGGTCTCTTGGTGCCGAATTGGGAAAAAATGTTGCAATGTTCCATTGTAAGTTCCTCGCAATACAACCAATTATTCCTTAAACGAATCAAAGTTAGCGCATTTAAACAGATTTGAATTTTTGTCGTTGATATCAGCAGTTTTCGTGTTGAAGATATTCCAGCGCCGTCATAGTGACAGAACTGCAAAACTGTCGGGCAAATGCCATTCGACGCTGTCAGCAACACATCAACGATTTTGGCAGCTGATTTTCCGTTGCAATGGAGACATTGACAAACGAATGAATGAATGACTGAACGTTTAGCTACAAAAAAACGGCAAGCGTATTGCCAAAATTCTCTTGCTATGCGCGCGATTGTCAAAGCAATTTATACAATTCACTGCATATCAGAATAAAAATAAAGGATAAGAGTGAAGCGACCGATACGAAATTCGCAAAAAACTGATGGCTGGTTAGCAACGAAATGTTTGCACACTGCACACACGTCAGTCGTAGTATAAAAATACATAAAAGTCAATAGGGAAGCAGCAGGCACATGTTCACTGCATAAATATCCTTTGCTCCTGCTACGGACCTTTTCATTCCTGCTGACTTGCAGCAAAACTCATCAAAAATTGCCACAACTCAACCCGACTCGACTCGGCTCGACTTGGCTCGATGTGGCTTGGTTTGACTTTTGTTTCTCGGTTTGATGTAGTTGTTGTTGTAGTTGCTTCTGTGTGTGTGAGTGACTACTTTGTATTTATTTTTATTGCAACAAAGGACCAAAATAATGATATAAGTGGCAACAAAATTATTTTCCTATTCAATTTCTTAGGCGATTTTGCATAAAATCGAATTATTTTGCAACCCGAATAGCAGCGAAGTACCCACAGGGACCTGGTGAGAGGGGCGCTCAACTCTGCTGCGGTGTGCGGTGACTGTGTGTGTGTGAGTGTGTATAGTTCTAGTGTAATGCCGTACATAGTTCCGTTTCCATATTTGGTTTTGCATTTTACTAGTTGTGAAAAATTGAATTTTCGCTGCCGTTTTCGCAATAAAATTCAATTTTGCTGCAACAGATTTTATGCACAAAGCATATGCATTTGCAGTCAGAATGCTGCCAGACAAACTGACAAACTGTCAGATGGACAAACTGACGCTTGTTGGGTTGACTGACAGTGGCTTTTGCTATAATTTGATTTTAGTTGGTGAAGTTTTATTTTGGCCAATTTAAATCGGTTATAAAACGGAAAAGAGCAAACATGCAGACCAAACGGAATAAACAACATTTACGATGAAACTAAATATGAAAATCATATTTGTTATATCAAAATGATATTTTTCTCTGTTTATGAGGTGATATGTGCAGTAATAGTTAGTTGGTGTGTTACTTGCTTATCTGTTAATTTAGTTATTCTCACATAACACAGATATAATACTGCTTGAGATTTTTATCTCAAATGCATGTGAATTCAGAATATAAATAATTAAATATGTATACATGTATACAGAAGAAGGAATATTAAGTTAAAATGGTTTTAATTGTTTTAGTTCCAACTCATTGATAAATACGAGAATAAAGCTTCTTTAATACCAACTTTTCTGTTTTGTGTATTTCTTTCTATATCGGAAAACAATTCATTTAAACATTGTAGTTTTTGAAAGTACAGATTCCTTTTTCAGTATTTTAATTACACCTTGTTGCGCACTTCTTCTTTTGTCCAAATATATATACAAATATATATTGGTGGGCCCTTATACGCATATGAGTTAAACAAAATGAAAGCAAGGTGTCATTTTCTACAATTGACTTATTCGTGAGCAGCTGGGCACTTTAGAATGACTTAACTCTTTTACTTAACTCTCTAACAGAAATCTATCGGATTTTCTTCAATATTTTTATAGGTAGGCTCAATAGTATTTTTGGAATTTCGATTTACAGTGTATGACAGCTATTTCTTTTATCTTTGCTACTTACTACAGTCAGAAATTATTGTTTACCCACTGAAATGTGACGAGAAAATTTGCGAAAGCCAGCGTTGGCATCTTTTTTTTTTTAAGCTAATATGACATGATGCAAATGACAACAATTACCTTTTATATAAAAAAGGAAAAAATAAATAAAACACACTTTAATTAAGCAATTATGAGACTACCGAAAGTCATTAACTCGCACAACGCGTTGGATGCTCAAAATATCATATAAAATTTTTGGTTTCATGTTGCATTTAAAATTTATTATATGAATATTCATCACACATGCATAACCGACACAGAAACTATATGGCAACGTAGCCTGTGCAGAATCGTGGAAGCTCAATTGCGGGATTGGGGTGAGGAGATGGCGCAAACTTTTTCATGGCGGTCGTTAACAGGTTTGTTCCCTACGAATTTGCAGCAGTTTCTGTGCGCGAGTGCTGGCTTTCTTTTTTTTCCCATTATTCTTTTCTTTTTTTTTTTTGAAATTTGCGCCGCTTGTATGTCGCTAAAATGGCGGCAGTCAACATGGCGTATGAGTAACTCGGCATTGCGTATGCATTTAATTTAATTATAAGCAGCACAAAATGCAACTATGAAACTTTTTTAATAATTTATTTTGAAATATGGAGAATTCGCTTGCATTTTTATCTCTTCCTTTTGTTGTTGCTGTTTCCGTTTGTACTTAGCAAGAGCATTTAATTTGTAAACACATTTAATGGCATTTTTATTAACTTTTTACCGTTTAAAAAATTAATTAAATTAATATCAAATATTCACAATTTTTCGGAATTTGCAATAAATAAACAATTTTAAATTTAAAGTACACACTTAAATTCAATTAAATGCACTTTGTGCCAATATTGCAACTATTCTAAATATTTCGTTTGGATATACAAAAATCAGCTTTTGATTATCATTCTGTTTACCTTTATAGATAATGAAAATATAAAAAAATTGTATTAAAAAATAGCTAAAAAATTTAAAACAAAAAAATTTCTTGTATATACAATTTTTACGTCAAAAACAATTTGTTGGGTTTGGTAACTGTGACTTTTCGTATACCCTAATATAAGTTTAAACTTATATGCACATAAGTAATAACAATGCGTAAATTATTGAATAAATATTGTTCTATTATATATAACATATTTATATGCTAATCTTATACTCAAATTAGATAGCATCATTATATAACAATACTAAAGACAGCATATAAGCAATATTCGGATATGTGAATTGTACAAATGTTTTTCGATTTCGCATTTTTGAGGTGTTACTGTATATAAATGATTATTGATAGAAACTTCTTATGTAACTCATTGCTTCCTCTGTCGCTTAGTTATCTTTTCAAATGATATTTTGGCTAAACTTTTTAATATTCCGTCACACGTTGTTTGTAGGGTGTATGAATCGCATTTGCATTTTGAACATTTAGTGAAAATGGGTTTCAGCCTTTTTCTGTTTGCATTATTTGCCTTTATTTTAGTGTTTGGCTGAAAGCAAAAAATTCTATTTGTATACGTATGTATTAAATGCAACAAAAACCGCCCATTATGCGAGTTACATTCGATTCGATGCCATTATCACTTAGACACAACTGAATACATAAGCAGATACTTATTAATGCTTTTTGAAATTATACAGCAGAATTGACGGTATTTTATTTTCTTTTTTCTTGTTAAGTGCAAAATCGTTAATGGTAAAATTGTAAATGATACGAAACACACTCGGCACATGGCGCATTGATGCTGCCAAAATTATTGTAATTGAAGTGATTCCCCAAAGCCCCTTCCTACGCAATCAACACATTTCGCATTGCGTAGGCGGCTCTTCGCATTCATTGAATTGAGCTCATTGAGCTCGGCATGGATTAATTCAATTGTTGCTGCATTTTTTGTTTGCGAATGCTTAATTAGTAAAATGGAAGCGCTAATAAATGAAAATTTGCATGATTTTGCAGAGAACTTTATAAAATGAACACTATTGCTTGATTTGGATTCAAAGATGCAGCAAGCGAAGCTCTCGAAGCAATTAAGCCTAGTTAAAGAAATTTTACCATCCATTAAAAAATGAATACTTAATAAATATTTAGCATATTTTATACCGAACTGAAAATAAAGTCCGAAAAGCGAATGCAAAATTCATACAAACAAGAGCTAAGAGAAAACTTAGTTAGCTGAGACTAATCATTTGTGCCTAATAATAATTTTGTTATTGCGGGGCATAATTTTACGAAAGTATTGTAAAAACAAATTAATCAAATACAAGAAACTCAATAACCAGGGAAACCCAATTGGAAGATGAGATAGATCACGATCATGAAAAGGCTGCTATGTGCTCAGTCGCCCACAATGCAACCTCTTTAATCAATCTGTGGTCAGAAGGCGTGGGATATAAAATTTTTTTAAACTGAGAAGCTGGCATTTTATGTAGACTCTCAAGAACTGTAAAATATCTGATCACTGCACTTTGAACAACTTACGAAACTGTTGCTGCATAAGTAGCCGCCTGCTAGACCCGACTCATTTAAATATTGGCAACAATTTAATCTGGCGACTTTTTTCACTTTAACACTTCGACAGCGCACAGCAGACAGCAGACCAGGAAGCGGCAGCGAGGGACGCGTATCAAGGTGGCTTATCGAAACAGAAAACTTAAGTGAGCTTTGCAGGGAGAGGAAGGCAACCATGAATTCGTATCGTTCACGCATTCATTCGTTCATTCATTTATTCATTTGTTTACTTGCTCAAGTGGCAACTTCATTTTGTAAACACTTTCGTTTACATAAAAGTTTTCATCGTCTTCATTTTTTGCCACAACGCTTTGCAGCAACAACAACAACACGTCGAGCTTTGCTCTTTGCATTTTTGTTGATTCCTCTTTTGGTTTTTCGTTTGTCTTTTTTTTTTTCCTTTCCTTTTTTGCATGCTGTTGGTGTTGTTTTATTTTCAAAGCCACTAAAACGCAAACAAACCGAGCTACATATCCTTTCGCACTCAACATGAATCTACTTAGCAGAATTGCACCTACAAGCATAAAGAGTCTCGAGATACGAGATACGAGACACGACACGCAGCCAACGACTTTACGAGTAGTTCGAGTCCTGTTCCTGCGCCGCAATGCTCTGCCTTGGTTTGCTTTCTCTGCTTCCTTCGCTGCTCTCTCGCTGCTTAGTCGGCAACTTGCTCTGTGCTTGTGGTTTTGTTGGTTTTATCTTTGCCCAACTTAATAAAATGACGTCAACAGTTGCCTAGTGCAAATTTGCAACTGCAGATGGCGCCCCACTATTTCCTTAGAGCTCGCAATGGTAGGGGCCTCACCTCCCTGCACTGCACAAATGAGTCTTGCAAATTATTTGCAGTAAATCTTTAAAGTCTGCTCAGCGACAAACGACAAAACGACAAACGACGCACGACGCTCGACGAACTTTGATAAGATTGCACTACAGTTTGCGCAGTCTGCCTTGGCTTGGCTTGGCTGGAGAGAGGGGTGCGATGCTGTAGCATGGATTGGGAAGCCGACAGCAGCATTTAAGCTGCATCTTGTTACTGAAACCAAACAAAGTTTATTATTCATGCAAAGAGTTTTGTTTTCACTTTGTGCCATTTAACCAAATTTTAAATGGTTTCCTGCGTACGAATTTGGTGCGTAAAATGCGACAGGATTCAAACATACAAAAGGCCAAATTCGCAATGGCAATCTGAAGGCGGTTAAGTGTAACTACTTTTGTGGGATCATGACAGATGCCACGACTTGGGAGTGCTGCTGCCTGTAAGCAGGTCAACTTTGCATGTGCTGCTGAATTAATGTGCGCTGGTTACCTTTAAAGTGGTTAGCCTGTTGAGTTGCTCTCTTGACAGGACATTTAACAAATTGAAGTAGTTTGAGAAAGTTAAGTTGAAGCACATCCTCGTTATGTTCATTAAGTAACAGAACTTTAAATTTAAATCAGATAACACATAGCGCCATCTATTAAAGTTAGTTAGTTTGGGAAAGGTGCATACTACATTGAGCTGCTGCAAGCTGAAGTGTATAATAAAGTATCGAAATATAGAGCAGCGTCTTGTGCAACTTCAGGTAATTCACGTCTTTGCATATGCTACTTTTAATCGAAAGTAGGTTATGTGCAATAAGTTGAGTTATGATTTGCTTCATAATAAGCAACGGCCTTGTCAAGCTTGACTTAACCGCTTAAAAGACAAATGCAGTGATCCATATTATTAAAAATATTAACTGAGGCAGACTGCAACCCACTTGCATCTCTAGAATGTAAAATTAAGACAAAACTGTTTCATGTTGACACAAATGGTTTTCAACAGTCAGCTCATATATGCGCAGATAAACCTTTTAAATTACTAACTCAACTTTCTCTTGACAAAGGATGCCTTTCCATATTTTTTCTGTTGTGTCAACCCCAGATATATTTTGCAAAAATATTTAAAGGTACATTGCAGAGGAATATTATGTTAAAGGCAGATTTATAAACAAGCTGATTTATGTTAGCAGCACATACACTTTGCGTCAAGAAAAGCTGCCATCATGGAAAAATGTCTCATAACTCAAAAGCAAAGAACTCCCTTACTTTAAGAATGTGATTATCCGAGGAAACAATCCTGATTCCATCCGGAATAAAAAAACAATCAATCGAATCGAAATTAAGAAAGAGGTCGCTTCCTTTCATAGTTAAGCTCAACGCGGAGAGATTTCAATGCGTTATATGCGGTAATCCCCTACATTATATAAAGGGTCTTGGTAGAATAGCATATAACAGAGTTTAACTTGCATATCATTCCTCAATTCCTTTGCATGCCACATTAAAAACCTATTTGTCTTCATTAATTTTTCTTTTTATAATTCACACAGTGGAGTCAGAGATAAGTTACATAGTGATGACAACTGTCTCAAGACTCTTTCTTTACATTACCTTATGGAGCAGACTTAGAAGTCCGTAGCAGTTCGCTTCTCTGACGTTGAGTGTGCTAGTTAAACAACACTTCACGTCATGTGGAAATGTTGTCATTTTAACATTTTATTTTGCTCTTAATTATGGAAATGCTCATTGTGCTGCTCGTGCGACTAACATACTTTTCAGCCACATGCACTCGGAGAGAGGCATGTCAGCACGCCCCAATGAGCGCCGCCTATTTGACATGTATTCCTAGATGCGCAAATGCCTGACGAATAATGCTTTGAAGTTCTGCTGAATGCTTTGTGATGTTTTCCGTAATCATGCAAAAGCCAGCAATGATTGTTGCATTTTGTGGCGCATACGTATACGCCATGTTGTGCGACAATGCGACTAGGAAATGGGAAATTTAAGTGAATACAGCTTCTGTCAGAAAACATTGCATTGCCTTGCCTTGGCATGCCTGAGAAATACACTTTGTCATACAAATCAAATACACATTTTACAAAATTTATGTTGGCATACAATTCAATTCAATTCAATTCAATTAAACTCAAGCAAAGCTCAACATAATGCACAACAAGAACAACAAAAGCAAAAATAACCAAAGAAGAGGAAAACAAAACCAAACAATGAAAATCAAAATCGAAAAATGAAAATATATAAAGGGAAACCCCAAATACAACACAAAAGTGTCAAAGCAATTGAAAACTTTTTGTGTGTAGAGTTCATAATTTTGACACGTACTGTGTGCAGGCTTCCAACATGGCAGCACCCACCCCGCATCCGGCGCAACTTACGCATGGCAACCGTTCGCCAACAGGAAATATAATTATTATATAACAAAACAAAAAATTTAGGCATTCAGCATAAATGGCAACGAAATTATGACAATAATTTTGCTAAGCGCAATGAAGAAAGGAAAAGTGAAGCACAGAGAAGCAGAAAACAAAAAAAAAAACCAAAAAAAAAAACAGAAAATCAGAAAAACAAAAACGGAAAAAACAAGTAAAAATAATTGTACAAACATAAAGTAATTAAAAAGTTTTTGCATTTCTCTTGTCACGTCCACGCCCGCTGCCACTCCCATTCCCATTCCCACTTCCACTCCGCCCCCACTCGCAGAGCTAGTCGCCATCTCTTTGCCGGGCATGAAATAATGATAAACTTAAATAAGCAGTAAACAAAAATTCAATTAGGTTGGATTTATTTTTGGTTTGCTCTGACAGTTTGTCATTTCACAAGACAAATAACAAACAAAAAAAAAAAAAAAAAAAAAACAAAAAGAAAAACAAAAACCAAAAATAAAAAACCAAAAACAAAACAGAAAAGCATAAGCAGATTCGAATTTCGTTGTAGCCCTAATTAAACAGACAGAGCAAAAGTGTAAAGAATTTTATTTTCTTTTCGGTTTGTGCAAAGTTCTGACAAAGTTAAGTGGAGTTGCTCCAAAAAGGTTGGCATGGGCCCGGAGGCTTTAATGAACGGGTGTTATTGTTTTTGGTACAACTCTCGAAATTTGTACATGTACTTCTGCGAACATTTTAAAGTGGCAGCGAGCAAAAAAAGAAAAAAGGATCTTTACGCAGTCTACTCTCACTTGGCAGCCTGCTGCCTCACATTCATTTCTTGTATAATTGGCAGCGTCTATAACAGAACACTAAGCTGCATGCTGTTTAATCGCAAGGAATGCCTTTCTTTACTTTTTCCAATACCCTGTAGCCTTTTAAATGGTCTAAAATGGGATCAATTAAATACGAAATTACGCATTTACGTGACATTTACTTAGACGAAGGTAAGATGGCATGATTCGTGTATAGCAAGTGTTTGGATGACAGTTCAAATCAATTAGGCCATGTCCACCTGCTGATCCATTATACCAACTCTTCTTCTGTCGTTCTGCAGTCCAGACCACTTATCTGCATTCAGCAATTTACATTTTAAATTTTGTTTCAAGGTTTTGTTGGGTACCTTTTTTTACTCTTAGTTTCAATATGATTGGCCCAAAGGGCAAATTTGACCCTGTCAACATATGTACTCCTTCCAAACCGATTGGATTTGGTATTTTTTCGTCTCTCATGTAGTTCAGCTTTCTCACTCGTTCGAAAAACGTGTCGAACCCATTTCAGTCTCTTCAACTTTACATTCTATAAAAAAATAAATTCCACTCAAAATTGAATTAGGTAGCTTCTTTTTATTAGTCTTGACCATCCCAAAGGAATATAGGAATTTTGTTGTTGTATGGATGTGAAAGTATGTTTAATTAAACATTGTTGGATCTTCCACATTGTCAGCAACAAATTGTTGCTAAAAATACTATTTTTGCTTTAATAAAGACTGAAAATGAGTGATGAGTAAATAAGAAATGAATATTTTGAAACTAAGTATGTGAACTGAATATTATCTATGTAGGCAAGTCATAAAAATTAATAAAATTCGTAAACGACGTTTCAGCTGCTTATTTTGAAGATATAGGCAAATAATATATTTCCAACGGTTTGAAAATGTCAAGAGAATATTTGGAACGCATGCATCGTGCTCCAAAATGTTGTAAAAAACTTAAAATGAATTAATAAAGAACGAAATGTGCTCTGCTATGTTTACCCAGCAACTAAATGACATACCCTCGGAGTATAAAGTTGCCATGCAAATTGATTCTATGCCTAAAAGCTCAGCATCAAATTTATTTTGCTTTATATTTATTTATTTTGCGTACAATGCTTACTTATTTTTGTAAGTTTATTTAATAATTATGGGTTTTCCTTGTTGCAACCCTCGTCACAATTTGTGCGTTGCTTAAAAGCCTTCATTGTTTTGCAAGCATTTCGCCCACTTAGCGAAAAATATGAAGCAACCATACACCGCACACCGCACAGGCCACTGAGCTGAGCGTATCAAGTGTCAAAAAATGTGGTCAACAACTAATTGACAGTATGGAGGACCATCGAAGATACAATATTTGCACAAATAATTTGTTTACACAGTTGATTTATTCGTTTCGTTGTTCGCTGTAAGGAACTCGCTCGCCCCATTCGCACACTTTCCAATTGGCACTTAGTGCATCTTGGCTGGCAGCCGCAGCCGTAGCCGCAGCAGCAATCGCGGCAGCTGAGAAATTTCACACGCGCCAATTTGCGTCACGGCGACATCGTCATCGTCATCGTCGTCGTCGTCGTCGTCGTCGTCGTCGTCGTCGTTCTATGTGCCCCAATGATTATGCAATGCAGTACGCTGCGAATTCTCAGCTGAGAGCTTAGCCTGAGAGCACTTAGAAGCAACGGATATTATGTGATTTAAACGCTTTTGCCTAATGTTGAAAAACATGGATCATATTTAAGCTGAGCAGCAGAGTGGCTTAGTCGACATATTCAGTAAGCGAAACGGCACACAAGTGGATGAGGATGAAGGCGAGTGGAGGGTAGTGAAGAGGAGGCAGCAGGCAGCCACACATTGAGATGCTTTGAGCAGCGACGTGTTAGGTTACCATTACTGGCAACAAAATGGCGGCAAATGGCGCTCGCCGAGCACTTCCGCTGGCTGCTGCCTTTGTATACTTAATCAAACTTCGATTGAGGTTGCCAACACAACGACGACGACGATGAAGACGACGAGAACGGCAACGACGCAGCAGCGCATAATATATCAACTAATTAGCATTGCTGGCAAATATAATTATGTTGTTGGCCCCATCGACCCATCGCCTCTTCACCTCTGCGGCAATGGTGTGCTGTGCCGCAGGTGTGCAGTGCGCAGCGTTGACCTGGCAACCTGACCGTACATTAAGCTAACCACATTTACGTATCGATTGCTTTGCGGTTGTTGATTAACCATCACCGACACCGTCACCGTTACCGCCACCGTTACCTTTGCCGTAACCATCGTCATCTCCGTTGCCGCTATCCTGTTGACCTCCTGTAGGCGCTAAGTGACGCTGAGTGTTGCTCATTTATAAGTTTTTATCGTTGCCATGGCAGCGTTGTGGCCCCGTCCTCGTCCACTCGTTAGTGGAAATTAATGCGACTTTTATTGCTTAAACTCCTTCAAGAGCCGGACTTCGTGTGACTTTAATCAAGCTGGCCACGCTGCTAGGCAGCTCTAAGCTCCCTATTCCCTGTACCCTGCTCAATGCTCGTCTACTCTGCTCTATGTCTGCTGTGTGTGCTGCTGTGTATTCTTCTGTGCGTGTTTTTGCCGCTCAGCTCAAGTGGCAACTTAATTTCGTAAACAATTTTCGTTTACATAAAGTTTTCAAGGCTGGTTAGCATTAGCCCAAGTGCAAGACGTCGTTGCTACGCATATCAGACGTTCTGCTATGTAAACGCTTTTCGCTTATGAGCATAAGCCAAAGCAAGCCAAGCCAAGTCAAGCCAAACCAAGTCAAATAGGATGATGTTCATATTATGTTTAGCTCAAATGGCTGAAGTTGTTCCTGTACTCGCCTTCGTCTGCGTCTACGTCTTCATCGTTGACGCAGCTCCCTGATTTTCCAACTTCCGCCTGGCTTTACATATACACATATTTGCTGCCACTTCACTGTAGGGCTGCTGCTGCTGCTGCTGCCATCGCTGCTCACTCATTTATGCTGCTGATTTCTGTTGTTGGCTTTTGCCTTCGCCTACGGATTTAAATGCAAATTTCGGCGCAACTAAATGCGACTTGCAAATTAATGAAATGAACCTTTAACTTCAGTTTAAGTTAAAGTTCTGTTCATTCAGATAAGGCTGCCAAATACTATAACAACAACAAAAACAACAAAAGCCATAACAAAAAAACAAAAACAATAACAAACGTGCCAACAATTTAAATGGTTGGATGAGGAGTAAAGTGGAGCGGAGTGGAGTGAAGTGGAGTGGTGTGAAGAGGAGTGAATTGAAGTCGAGTTAAGTCAAATTTTAAACAAAGTTGATTATGCATGCATTAGGCTTCATCCGTTTGCCAGGAAGAAGTCGGTATTTAGTCCGTGCCATGGATGTGTTGCCTGAAAAAACTTGCTCATTGTTGTTGAACTTTGTTGTTGCTTTTGCTGTTGCTGTTTCTGTTATTGTTTTTGTTGTGCAAATATCAAGACTAAAGAAAATGTCAAGCATAAAATTTAATGAAGTGTTATTGTTAAAAGGTGAGAACGCAAACTAATTTCAGTAGTTGGCTTCAGCAAGTCAAAGCGAAGCATTGAGATAATGAAAATCGATTAATTCTCTAACCAGCTTAGCAACGTTGCTGTCTAAATAAGTAATAATCTCATTAGTGCATAAATGAATATTTTAAGGGCTTATGACATCAAAGTCTTTCTCTGCCAATATACATATGAATTACTTGGTACTACTTTGGTTTCAACACAGAAGACACTTGTAATTTTCAAGGAACTTTGTTGTCGCCATTTCGGTAGCTCCTATATTCAATTGGTGGTTGATGTGATGAAGTAAGTTTAATAAAAAATAAAATTTTTTGCAAATAGCTCTGATTATGCTTGAGAAATATGCCAACTGACATTAATTGCATTTTTTAAACAACGAAAACGGAATGTCTAAGAGCCATCAGCTATTCGAGATATATTTATCTCTATTAAAGTAGGTAAAACATGTTCTGAACTAATCTAATTTTCCTTCATCGAGGCAAATTAAAGTTAATCGAAGTCAAAAATATCTGGCAACTTGTCTCAAGAACATGTTCTGAACTGAGGACGCAATTATCCGGCATGTTATTGCGTTTTAACGATCACATAGGACATCTAAGGCTGAGGAGCATAGAGAAAGTTTATCACTACATAGGAACGTCTTATAGGGAAATCAATATTTACCTTGGTGTAGTTCATTACTAAACAAACTTCAGCCTACAGACTTTGTTCTATTGATTCAGCAGATAAATTTCACTAAACATCTATTTAAAACTATATCAGCATCTCTATAAGTAAGAAATGTCGTGTGTCCAAACAGTCATTGAACGATTTCAGCATGCAAATTCTAATCTGTGAGTCTCCTTATATTGTTTGTCGGACATCAAGCATACTGTAAGAACCCTCAGATGCTTTTGCATTTGCAAAACTTTAAATAAATTTAGTGTCTTACCAAATCGTTTTTATGCGGCCATTCGTCTGGAGATTTTAATTTTCCAACGTTTTATGCAAACCCTAAATGAAACACAACTTCTCTGTCTGTTACTGACAACTAACAGACACTTCCTTTGCGGAAGGAGCTCAACAACTTCAACTTAGCTTCTGCATAAATTTGTGCATGGGCAAAAAATGAAAAAAAAAAAGTCAAAAAACAAAACGTGGAACCCTTTGGTCCTTGCATAAAATTTGTTTAAAATTTGACAATTTTGCTTATGTTAAGCATAACTGAAAACTGCTTACTTTGAAATTACTTTGCTGCTGATGTCATTTCGGTAAACAAAGTAATGAGCAGATGTCATGTCATCACCCACGCACACACACACACACACATACAGTCTTTTTTACGTGCATATGTTTAGCAAACACTAAAACAACAAAAACAAAGAGTAAGACCAACAAAAAAAAAAAAAAAACAGCCTGACAGCTAAAGAGTCAAAAGGTTAATGGCAAAGCAACTTCTCCTTGCTAGTCATAGACACGCATACTAGGCACTTTGCTAAGCGAAGTATCTTATAAAAAAAAGGCAAAAACAAAAACAACAACACTAAAAAATAAAAAAAAAAAAACAAAAACCAAACATCAACAACAACAGCAATAACGTTGAGGTGTCGCGTTTGAAAACGCTTTGGGATTTCCCAAAAGTCTTTTGATGAGTCCGCAGCTGATGATGATGACGATGATGGTGGCGTTGACGATGAAGCAGGCGGCGGCAGAGGAGGAGGTGGGTTGGCAGTAGCATTGGCGTTGCGTTGGCGTTGGCGTTGCTGATGATGCTGCTGCTGATGATGAAAAGTGCTGTTATTGCGTTTGTTGTTTCCATGCCGCAGTTTAACAAAGAACAAAGCGGTTAAGTCACTCTTCATGTGAAGTGTGAGCAGAGCGGCAGCACCTTTGTGTTTGCCGTTTGAGGGCACGCCAACAGCACAGACCCTACAGGAAGCAGTGCTGCCAACGCTTCAGAGAAAAGGTTGCCGCTTGCCTTTGCCTTTGCTTTTTGCTTTGGCTTCTGCGTACGAGTCTGTCAGTCAATGAAAGGCAAAGTGGGCGTGTTGTGTATATGCCGGTGAACTGTTTGCTGTTGTTGTTGTTGCTGTTGTTGCCTGTTTGTTCATGTGGTTTTTGCATAAGTCAACTCGGTTGTGGTTTAGCCATTTCTCATTCCATACTCATTGCGTATTTATTTTCCTTGCTCATGCTGCCGTACAGATTACTTCATTTTCGGTTTTACGCTAAAGCAGAATGAGAACTTCAAAAGGATTATCGCAAGCAAGTGATATTTATGAAACGTTTGCTAAATTCTTGTGGGCGGGCATAGAGGCACAAAGCTGCCTTGATGTGTGCTCATTGAACAATGACGATATGTTGCGATGTTTTGATTCCAAAACTATGGCTTTGGTTTAGTTTGGGGTGAATATGCTTTTGACAGAGCTAAGATATAAATTTAAATGACTATAAGTCTTTTGCAGTTGCATGCTTGGTAATATGCTTAAAATATTCCAGCATTGTTGCAAACTACAAATATTTACTAACTACCCATATAGGGTAGCATTGTCATTTACTGAAGAGTTCTGCAAACGTAGAACTGCCAGCTTAAGCTCAGCCATCTTCAAATGAATGTCATTTCATACCTTATGAGTTTCGTTGCCTATGCACCAATAAATTACCGTTAAACTCAAAAAACTTATTCTTTGTTCGTTAATTCTTAATAATTAATAATGAAGTTAGTTACAAATAAAAATTAACAAAAAAAAAAAAAATATTACACGCTATAAAGAAAATGAAATTTAAGACAAAATCATAAATTTGGAAAAAATTATATATTTTTAATAAAAAGTTCCTGTAAGTTATATAAAAGAAACTCAGATTTTCTCAGTGATCAAAAAATTGTTTATAATTGAATTTTCAATAAACCCGCAAGCTTCAATGAACACATGATGGTGAATGAGTTGCTTTATTCACAATTGCTTTCTCAGCAATTATTTAGATCAGACTCATAAAAATGCTTTCTAAGATCCCCTCCCGCCCTCAGTTGTGAGAAACTTTTTTCAGCAAACAAACGTTGCCATGCATAAAGTTCATGAAGCTGTTGTTCTAAAAAATGCACAATAGATCAATTATAGCCATAGGCAGCATTTCATTTACTCTGCACAAAGAATAGGAAAAAGAAATAGAGACAAAAGAACACTTTAATTGCATAAGACGTTGTTCAGCATGTCGCACATTTCTACAAAGAACAATCGAATAAATTTCACACCTACACGAAAATTGTTTACCGTCCGTACCGTGCATACGCATACGCAAACGCATAAGCCAAGGCAAGCCAATGTCATGCACAACTCATTGATATACGACAATAATCAAACTTGGCCGCCTATTTCATGTTCAACTAAGCCATTTTCACACAAATAGCTTACAGACAAAAATGCGCATAGTTTCTCCGACATGTCGTTGTGCATCGGCATTCCCCCTACTCTGCCCTATGCGACACAACTCATTATTCAATACAAGTGTGGAGGGAGGCAAGCAAGTGAAGTGAAGGCAGTAGCAACAAAAAAATTGTGTAAACTTGTGGAGCGAAGTGTGCCTGCGGCGAAATGAAAGAAATCAAGACAAAGAGAAAGAAACGAACGGAATCAGAACGCGAGTCAACAGCGAACTAGCCGACAAACTACATCTGAGTGTGGAACAAGCGAGAGACGACGACACATATTGTTGTCATTAATTAAAACGTTTTATGGATTACACGTGCAATCAAGCATGCGGCACTCGTGTGCAACGAACCAACCCGACGACGAATCGCCCGAACCAACTGAGCCAACTGAACCAACTGTGCCGACTGAGCCGCCGCCAGCACAGCCGCGTTGGTGAACACCTTTGCGGCAACAACAATGCGACGCCTTAAATGCTTTAAAATATTTGGTAGCTGAGATACGCGCGCATATATCGCGTTCACAATGTCTATGTCGAATGACATTTGTTGTTATTTACTTTATTTTTTTCGCTGCTGCTGACTGCTGCCATGTGCGCCACACAATAAAACATCAAAATGTCAAAGGCGCAGCATTTGACATACGAACATGCGACAAAAGTCGTGGCAGCAGGAAACCAAAAAAACCAATTCAAAAAACCGAACAAAATCAAAATGAAAGTATAAAAATTGGAACATGAACACAAAAACAAAAAAAAAACCAAAAAGAATACGAGTATAAGAGAAAAAAAAAACACACAACAAAACAAATCAGGAAAATATAAAGGAAAATTTTAACAATGCGCATTTCCATACAACGGCTGAGCATGACTGTATTCATAGGCGTGCAATATGTACATATATACATATAGATGTGTGTGTGTTTGTTTGCATAAATATATATAAAATACACTTCATGTGCTTCAACGCTTAACCCGCGGCATTTTTGTTTCAAAGTGTTCCACGGCATTTGCATGAGTGTGCACACACAAACGTGCTCGAGCGGCCATAGAGGAAATCGAAATCGAATATTGGCGACAATGTCAAAGGCACTGACTTGCCTCGGTTCTCTGTTCTATAAAAATGTCAAATAAATAACTGATAATGCCACTTCGCGCTACTCACACTCTTTTATGTTAAATTGAAGTAGACCAGTTGAAAATTCGCTACGCGTGTCAAAGGCGCTACTTGACATTGGCAAGTGCCTGCCAGCCTCCCCTGCCTGCCTGCCCTGCCTGCGTACATCTGCTGTGCCACTGTGTGCGACTGGGCCATGCTGCCATTGTAAGACTGTCAGCAATATAATACCGCGGCGCTGTCGTTGTGAAATTCTTTTGCATTTTTATTTTATGCGCTGCTATCAGCCACAACGCGTAGTTTTGATTGACTATATTATATGATAACAAAGAGTTTCCAATGTAGGTGGCTGTGACATAAAGTAAAATAAAGTAAGATAAGAATATTTGCTATTCAAAGCTGTTTACGCTGGAAAACGCGGTGTGACTATAAGTGCATACTAACAACATCTTGCATCGCAGAAACCCGAAATAATTCCAAGTTCGAAGTTTAACAGAAAAATAACATATATTAAATTTTGTATTCTTTTCTTTTCTATTCTTAGAGCAGTTTTGGAAACGGCTATCATCTCAAAGCAATATCTGCATTTAAGACTCGTTACATTTTGGGAAAATTCGCCATTTGAATCTGAAGATACAATAATATTCTTAGATAAACTAATAATGTGTATGACAATACCACGTTCAGCACGGCATACAATGTGAGTTGCTCTGAAACTTTTGTTAGCTGCCGAAAGCTGCAAATGAGTGAGCCAATGCAAGTTTTATAAGGCCAATAAATAGTTTGGCTAAAGGCTTTTAATTGTTATCAACAAATATGGCAAAGTAACGACTGTCATAAGCTTTTCTTTATACATAAATAAGAGCCAACAAATCTGAGCAAATAGAACAATGTAAAATCATTATCATAAGTTACAAAACAGTTGACTAACTTTGCAACTGGAGAGAATTATCCTTTAGTCTGCTTAATGACTGCAGTAAAAACATTTGCACCGCATAAGGCTAAAGTGGGGTCAGACACATTTCTGTTGATTTCACTTAAAAATGCCAACATTTGTTACCGACTACACTAAATCTGTCATATGCAAATCTAACTGACAAAAGCATATCTGCAGTGCAAACTGCAAAATGTATTCCTACATATGCATAAATGTGCTTTGGCCTCCTGCTTGCCCCTATGACGACATTACGTAGTTGGTAAGTGGACAAGTATGTTGTTGATGTTGTTGTTGTTGTGATTTGCTGGTACAATTTAGCTTATACACTTAAACAAGCTGCAAAAAAAATTTATCGCATGAATAATTTTATGGTTTGTGGTCAAAATCACCTCAACTAATCAAACAGACACGGAGACAGAGGCAGAGGCAAAGGCAGAGAGACACAACGGACGTCTAAGCTCAATTTCAGACAGATACATAAGGCCAGCAGCACTTACAGTGCAGCCCACACAGCCGCCACACACAAACACAAACTCACACACACACATGCACACACACACACTCACATACACACAGACAGCATGGCATTCCGGTTCAGTCAGGCAGGCATGATCTCTCTTGCTCTGCAGCAGCAGCAGTGACGGGCCTCACTCGATTCGACTCGGCTCAGTTCGCTGCCTTTTGAATATATATTTCTGTATTTTATCGCTTTAACACTCTGACACAATGAATATAAATATTTGTACAGCAAAAACAGAAGCCGAGGCAGAGCGAAGACTGAAAACGGTGTTCAACGTACCAGAGCAAGGCAGAGCAGCCTTAGCCCCACCCTTAGCCCACCTCCTCCTCCACCTCGTCATCCACAGCGATGGGGAGGCGTGTGCACACCTCAACACACACTTGACATAAATTTGCGACTTTTGAACTTTTGTGCATGCAATAAATTCGGTTTTTACAAGTTTCGAACATTTTTATAATCAAGTATATAGCAAATTGTCGGCATCTGTATTACAATACTCGCATAAAAGCAGAAAGTTCATTTGCTAAAATTCGATAGCATAAACCCTTTCTTCGCTTCTCATTCTTTCTGCTTTGCTTATTTATTTTAATATTCATTTGAACGTAGGCCAGCATCCCTTGGCCAGAACTTCGGCACTTTTGTGCTAAACGTAGAATTTATGTTTTGCCATTAAGACATCACATTCACTTAGTGTATGCTGCTCTGTGTGCCTGTGTGCGTGTGTGTGTGTGTGTGTGTGTGTGTGTGTGTGTTTGTTGACTTGGCCAATGCGACATAAATTAGTTTTGCGCGTGTGGCATGTCGCAACCTTTTGGGCCTCTTAATGCTTTGCCAGCAAATTTGTCGCTGGCGGAAACGTGCCACATAAAACTTGTAACGGGTTAGATTTTATTTTTCGGTTTTTCTTTGCCATTTCTCGTGTTTTTATTTTCTTTATGGGTCTTTTCTGTTTTGTTTTTTTTTGCTTAACTTGTCTCAAAATATTTCGACACAAAATCAATTTCCGCTGCGAGTCTGAGCTCGCTTCCTGTTGCACAAATATTTTACGCCGGATGCTGAAGCAATTGTTTTGTTGAACGGTTTTGCAAATGCTTCTGAAATATTTGCAAAAATATATGCCATAAGACATACCGGAACTTGCGCCCCTTTCGCACTTTGGTGTGGAAAAACAAATTTTTAAATTTCGCAAACTTTGAATCCGCATTCAGTAAATTTAAAAGGAAGCTATCAACAACCGTTAGGCGTCCTCTAAAAGTTAACGCAGCAAAGAGACTTTGATGTAGTCAGGCGTAAATTTAGCATATAGGAACGAAGTCTTCTATATACGAATACTGCTAAAGGATTTACATAAAAATAATATTTCCAACATTCAGAATATCAGCAAGGACCTTAAAAGAAATTCCAAATTCAAAGAGGTACTGAGATTGTTAATCTAATATAATAATAAGTTGTCTCTTGAAGAGGTTAACATTGCAGCAAAGCAATGTAGTCCCAAATATTAAAAGAAGATCTAGTAAATATTACAGTTTTATGTTAAACATAACAATACGAATCCTTCATACGTTTATAAAAATATTTTGGCTGGATAAGAAACCAATGAGTCACACTTGGGGGCTCACTTTAGTTAATTTTTGGATGTTAGCCAAATCAATTTCATTCTCAAGCCTTAACTACTTGACACGCTGCTAAACCATAATTTTGCATATAATATCCGAATTTAATAACTAAACCGCATTTTAATTTCCATAGCCACATATTGAGAATATATTTGCAAGCGGTGCTCATTAAAACAAATTTATGAAAATCCCGGCAAAGCATAAAATGCATTCACCTGCCAGCATTATGCTGGTAATTTGAAAATAATTTTAAATATGAACTATTAATGGCATAATTACTTGCATTACTTGCATAACGAGCGCATCTGCATAAACATGGCCAATAATAATCACAACCGTCTGCTGCTGCTCCCGCTGCTGCCGCTGCTGCTACATCATTATATGTGATGCGCCGTGGTATCGGCAACGGGATCGGGATTGGGCTCACTTTGGTGTGGTGTGGTGTGGTTTGGTTCGGTTCGGTTCGGTTTCATTTTCAAACCACATACTGAGTTGGTCATTAGTTAATTTACCGAATGCGTACTCCATATAGCAAAACAGAATACATCAGCGCCGCCGTTGTATGTCACAAATATGCACACAAAGTGAAATCGTGTAAAATGGACCACTGCACATGAGTGACTGACTTACTGAGTGAGTGAGCGTGCGATTATAGTTGCCTGCCTGCCTGCCAGTCTCGTCCGTACCGAGCCAGCAGTAGGTAGGTGGCATTATTGTGCAATATATTTTGCATAAATTATCAACAGATATGCAGATACACCACAAACAAAACACACACATATCGTATATACGGGAACGCAGCTGGAGTTGCAGGCAAAGGCCCAACCAGGGGCATAGGCATGGGCACAACCGACAAACAAGATAATGGCGCAACGCATCATTAAGAAAATTACAAACGGCTTCGCAGCCGGCATGCTACGGAATCGACTCAACTCGACTCAACTCGACTTGCTCCAAGCCAAACCCGAGCGGCGAAGCGTATCTACTTACATGCACACATATGTATGTATGTATAGCAGTACGCAACAACATGCAATCCATGCCAGTGGCTGGGCTATCGATGGCAACAGCATCGTGTGCACAGTTATCAGATGATGGATACCTGCCCTCAAAGTGCACTCGTGCTGTGTTAGACGTGCTCCACTCACTTTGGAGTGGCGAACTCCAAGTGCTGCACAATCATAATTAATGTGAGAAAACCGACCCGGACAAAGTTCTGCACAGCTTCTTCAATAGCGTGTGGCTTTAGTAATTAGTAAAGTATGTTAAGCACCTGTTAGCAAATTGTACTATTTTTCAATTAATTATGTCTGATTATGTGCAGAAGATCTGCATTTGCACATGTAAGCCTCATATTCAACAGAATATGTGGATTAAAGCAATTGAGACATTTCTTGAGTACCCGACTGCAGCAGAAAGACGAAGAAAAGTTTGCGGCAAACATTAATTGCAACTCAATTAATTTAGTGGCCACACCTATGAGCTGAGACGACTTCTTTGGGAAAGTCTCATTGGTAAACTTTAATAGCTGAGATACTTATTGATCTAGTTCTACAATGATCCTATCTGGCATTGCTGAGTATCTCGCATTCAATAAATTTTCTAATTTGCCTATACCAAAAAATTTGAGAAGATGTAATGCCAACTCGTTATAATATATCCATCCACAAAAAAACTTATTATTTGTCTACTTGAGACAGCTCATAATCAAATAGAACAGAACAACTCAAAAGTTTATTCAATAGATACTATAAGGCATAGTATTAAACCTTGTATGAGTTGCGAGAATTCCTTAGCAGATGTTTTTCCAATTTTTTATTAATTTTTTCAATTCTGCTTGAAAAACTTTATATTTTTATTTAAATGACACCGTCAAAATTTGTGATGCTCTGCTTTTGCACTTTATAAAAACATATTTAAGATAAATCGAAAAAGTTCTCGCAGCTGCTTGGCAAACTCAAACATACGAGCCACCAAAAGGCAAACGAAATCCGTGCGAGCAACTCTCACCTACTGACCCAAATATTTGCACACCTACAGAGCGCGGCCAGACTTTCCTTTGGCATTTATGCAAATTAGGAATGAACAAAAATCACAGCACTGCCAAAGCTTATGCCCAAAGGATTCAGCTTAATTCGCTGCTGATGCTTAGTCTGATGCTGCAGTCGCCAACTTTTAGTGCAAAAAGTTTGCATAAAAGTTGTGGCCGAAAAATTATGACATGCATAAGAATTAGGCCAACATGGCGACGCTGACGGCGACGGCGACGTCGATGGCAATGATGGCACAAACAAAAATATGGGCGAGCACAAGGCGAAGCTGGACACTGGCCACAGTTGGCAAAGCGGCAGAGCGAAGGCAGATCGTATGGGAATGGCGGGAAAGAGTGTGGAAGAGACAGTTTAATATTATAATTGAGCAGAGTGAATAATATTTTTGATTGTTTTTTCTTATTTGCACTTCCTTCGCAGTTTTGGTTATTTACTTTTTTAGTCCGTTACAATTGCTTTGGCAATCAGCGTCGAGTTCGCAAGCGCGCCAAGGACATTATCCATTAGCGTTGAGTGCTCGGGCAAGTGTTTGCCAAGCAATTATGCTGCTGTTTGACACGCTCTCACGCGCACTCATTCACTCATTCACTCACTCACCCCCTCATTCACTCTCTATTTCACCTCGCTTCAGTTGTGCTACCGAAGCGTTCGCATTCTCACTTCTGCACACACTTTTGTTGCGTTGGCTGTGCGAGGTCCTTGATTAAGTTTACGATGACGACCATTTTTATGACATTTTAAGTGCTGCAGCGTGTAAAATTCTTTTAAGTAGTTTTCCGCTTCTCGGCTGTGATTATTTTCGTGTTTTATTAGTCTTTAGAGAAAATTAAACGTACAAATAAGATAAATGTTGATTAACGCACAAAAGCTGATTTGCGCTCCTCGCTCATCTTCGCACTTCGCTCTTCGCACTTAAAACTAAAACCAATTGCTAAGTGCTCCGGTAATTGCAGGACTTATAAAGCTGTCAAAACGCTTTCAATGAAAATGAAAAGTTGCTGTCAAGCTGCTGTTTGGTGAAAAGGTTACCCTGCAACATTTTCGAAATGGAAGTTCAGACTTTAAGAATTAGAAAGCTTTATATAGCCAGAAATTTCAATTAGAGTTCTTTTTAACTCCTTGACCACTACGCATATTGACAATTTTCGATTTGTTTTAAATTTATTTTTAAAAGTATAAAGTGTTGTCAGGAAAGCTGTAAGCTGAAAGCAGTAAAGCACATGCGAAAATTTATCAAAAATCATCAATAATCGATGTTTGAAACTCATCGGTTGAGTACCAATTGGACCTCTGACACCTCTCTCGATAATCAGCTTTGCTAACTTGAAGTGAAAAGTTTTTAGTGTAAGAAAAAATATCAAATCGAAAATTACATTTTCTAGTAAGTGTTTTCAAAAAAAAATTAATTTATCACAACTTTCCAAAAATAAGCAACAAGAATCAAAAAATATAAAAATATGACTATTTTCATTCTTCATTGTTTACTCAAACGAAAATTTGATTGAAGATTATTAGCAGCAGGGTGTGAAATTTTTAATGTGTTTTCTTTTTGCTGCCTATTTTCGCATACCTTCTTTTCCATAGTCACAAGATCACGTTTTACATAAACGCTTTTCCACTAAATAGAAGGGTAATGTATAAATGTACAACACATATAGATTATATTGGGTGAGATACTTATGCAGATAATATATTGAAAAAAAAAAATTATTTAAATGGCAGTAAAAGTCATTGGTAATGTTGCTGGCTGAACAAATACGTGGCGATAGCCTGGGGTTCAATTTGGTTTCACCATTTAACAATACAAAATTTTAAAAGCCATTTAATTAATTTTTACCTCTGCGGAGTTTATTTTTTTTTTTTTTTTCTAAGCCAATTTTTGATAAATATTATAAAACTCGCAAGTGAAATGACTAACTCACTGACAATGTCCATATTTAAAGTTTTCGCGGAATTGGTCAGTAAATGCGCTTTTGTGATGGTCACATCCTGCCGCATTAAATGCAATAAAAGAAAACCAAAAACTGTTTTGATAGCAAATAATTTAAGCACGCTAATTGATTATAAGCTCATAATAACGAATGTGCATTGACCTGAATTTTTGTCATAATTCAAAATAAATTTCAACCATTTATTGAAAATTGCGGAAAAGTATCAGTAAGGTAATTAATATTGATTTTTTTAATTTTATTTTTTTTTTTTTTCAACTGCAGCTAAAGCAAATTAATTATTCATGAATTTCAAATAACACAAGCCACAGAGTTTTTATAATTAATGCAAAAATAAATGTGGCTCACAAAAAATTATTCTTTTAAAAATTAAATGCATAATGCATTATTTCCCTTTGGGTTTTTATACTTTTATTTTATTTGTATTTTTTTAGCCTGGTATTATTGTGCTGACAATTAAATAAATTGTTTTAAATTAATAAAATTTGTACTAATGATGGCTGGGCAGAGCAGCAAAACCCAAACACAGGCGTCGAGCACAAATGAAATGCACTTCATTAGTTGCATTTTATTTGCTAAATTATCCTGGCAAAACCACAAATGCTAGGCAAGGCACGATGCAGGTTTCGCACACACCGCTGCCATACACACTCACTATCTCTTGCTCGCTCTCACCGCTTCGCTTTGTGCCGCAACTCTTGCCATGTGGCGCACCTTGGCCAAATATACGTAAAGCATATTCTGCACAACTTGGTGAAAGCAAAAAACTTGCCATTCATCAGCAGCGACACACAAAAATTGCGAAAAAGTTCTGTCTCTGCATTTGTCCGTCGAGGATTTCTCGCAGGCAAACAGACGAAATCAAGGAAGCAAAACGCAAAAAGCATAAATGAAAGAAAGTTACTTTCGCAACTCGAGGCTATGCAACAAAGTCAGTCACCGACAAAAAACCAAAAAAAAACAGGAAAGTTTTTTCTATTGAGTGTGTGGGTGTGTGGCTGTGGCCTGGCTTGGCTTGGCTTTTGCCTCGGCATTTTTACTTGGTCTTGTTGCAAAACTTTGCTTTAGTTTATTTTTTTTTTCCATTTTGTTGTAGCCACAAAATATTTGTTGACAATTGAAATTGATTTTGTGGTTTCTACTTCAACTTTGACAAAGCAAATAGACAGTAGTTGACTTTGTTAGTGTCTTTTTTTGTATTTATAAAAAAAAAAGTTGGTCATAATAATAAGTCACGTATGATGGAAAAATTTCATATTTTGTTGGGTTGCTTTAAATGAGATATTGTCATGCTGCTGTAAATTGTTGCTGATCTTTTTTTTTCTATTAAATTTCTTAAAACGTGTTATTTGTGCGCAATGGAGCTGTAGTTGATACATAATTTAATTTTCCGAACAAAAATTATTTCTGCCATTATGAGTATAGCAAAGAATTCAAAGAAGGCCGCCATAAAGATAAAAATATTCTCGTTTGATACGCACTTTGTTTATTTTATTTCTGATATAAAAAAAAAACAAAAATCTTGATAATCTAAGAAAATATCAGTATTGACAAAACTCATATCAGGAATAGTATTGTTTGTTTGTATTGTTGTATTGTTTCATTTGTCCTGAAACATTATTAGCATGTGCCGAAATAGATATTTTATAACATTTTACTGTAAATATTCTGATAGGCAGGGTGTCAAAATCAAATCATTGACCTGATATGTGGCATGCTGTGTGGTAAATCATACTAACTTTTTATTTCTAAAAATAAATACCGACTTAAGTTTTCTCATACATATAATTTTTTTGTAAACCAAGTTTTATGCTTTGAATAAAACCTCTTGCAATAACAACAACAATAACAACAAAAACAAAAGCAACAAAAATAGACGCAACCACATGCTCAGCTAAAGAATAACTTAAAAATTAATAATAAAAGCAACGAAACTCGAAACGATCTGAAACTGTATACAACATACAAATATTATATTCTCGCATCGTGCACACGCGCATTAAAACATTTTCGAAAGCATTTCCAGCTGAAGTCACCCGTGGAGAATTTTCTTAAGTTGTACACAAATTTTATAAATCCAAAGCATAGCAAAAGAAACAAAACAAAAAAAAAAAAAAAAATACAAAAAATTAGCCGCATATTATTTCATATTGAGAGATAAAAATGTCACAATAACAACAACAAAAGGCGACAGACAGACGCCAATTGGGAGAAAATGAAACGACAAACACGTGAGAATTACCTTGCGTGTAGACAAAAGCACGAAAAGCAAACGAAAATTTGTGGCAAACGAAGGGTCTTCCGGTAAATGAAGACGAAAACACATGAAAAACAAAAAAAAAGAAGCAGAATAGGAGAAGAAAAGCCGCCGACACTTATGCTGAGCTGCGAGCGGTCGAATGAACTTTCCAGCGATCGATCGATGCAAGATACGATAAATCGTGCCTTGGCCAGACTAATTTCCATATAAATGTCACAGTCTCGACGAAAATTCCAAATTTGAACAAAATTTCACGCAGCGTTTGACAAATGCAAACTACAACGAAACTAACAAAGCGGACAATAACAACAACAACAATAACAAAAACAACAAACAACACACAAAGCTACACAAATAAACTTGGGAATTTATTGAAACGCTAAAATATTTCACTAAATTGAGAAATGGCTAAATTGGAATGTGAAAATGTTGAACAAGAATTACCGGATGCGTCTAGCGGAAAAATAAGTTTAGCATACAAAAAAAAAAAGAATAAACTGAAAATAGAAAAAAGTTGAAAAATCAAAAATTGTTATATGATAAAAATGTTAATTCAATTTACATAAATCAAAATAATCGCATACTCGCATACGCGCTGCTGCGCTTCAGTCTTGTCAATTATTTAGATTGGGAATATTTTCGAATAAACACGCGCGCACACACACACACACACACACACACACAAAATCCATTGCCAATTCGTATATGAGCCGCACGCGCGGAGTTCATGTGGAAAAACCCCGGGCACTGCAGTAGCGGCTAGGCAGAGCAGGCAGGCAGCACGGACGGCGGCATGGCTGTACAATTTAATACTCTGTTGACAATTCGATTAAGTTATGTAATTGTTGTGACAATTATCAGAATATTAAATCTTTTATCGTGGCAAAACTATCGGCGCATTAAAACGTCAATTAAAAATTCGTATTTTTTATATACAATTTTCACAATTTCGGCTTCTCGCTATTCTCCCCTTCCTTCTTTTCGCTTTTCTCCCTTTCCTTCCCCCTTACAATACATTTACACTTTTCATGCTGTGGCTTGCTTTTCCATGCTGTTTTTGTACATTTGCTTTTGTTGGCTTACAGATTGGCGCAATGATAAAATTAATTGTGTTTATTTCAGTTTTTGACATATAGATCAGATTTTAATGAATTGTGTGCTTTGCACGTCAATATTTCAGCTCAGCTTAGTGTTGAAAAATAATGAAAAATTATGCTGATATAGTGACATATTGCTTATGTGCAGATAAGCAAAATTTACTAAGCAGTTTTTTTGCATTTATTTTGCGCCACCGCCTCTTACTTATAATAATATAAAAAACCTATGTTAAAAGCAAGCCAACACTTTAATTTTTGTGTAGGAAACCTGGACAACTGGCTGAGCAATTGCAATAAGATAAAGCTAAGTTCTAAACTGTAGCTGGGCAGAGATGAAGAGGCTTAGACAAGTTTATTCAGCGGTAATTGCAAAAATGAAACGCCAAAACGAAATAAAAACCAAGCAAAAGAAACATAGAATGAACCTGAAGAGAATAAGCAGAGTTTAAACTGTAAAGGGAACAGCTTTCAGAAATCCCAAGACTGTGTATGAATTGGGAATCTTATTCGTATAAGGCAAAGGCACTTTCAGACCAAATAGAAAATTAAGTTTGTAATATAAACACTCTTTGATATGCAACTTCGAATGGGTTTTCTGAAGCAAGGTTCAGATATCAACTTAAATCCTTGATTTTTTTATAATAACTGAACAAGAATTTATGAATATTCTACCTTTTTAGTATTTCTATGGTAATCCGGACTACCTATATGGATTCCTATAATATAAAAATATATATATATTTTGTCATGCAAAATCGATTTAGTTATGAGTTGGAGGCATAGTGACTCACATTTCTGCAGTTTGATTTCAACGTAGTTTTAGTTTCAATTTCTTCTTTTTTTTTCTCTGTAAGTTAAATGCAATTAAAACTAAGCATCGTATATGCTGCACAGTATTTAATATTCAAGTGCAGTTGAGTGAAGAGGAGGGAAGAGTCATATATGGCAAAGTGCTCCTGAAGCAGCAGCAGAACTAAGTGCGCAGGCTGCTGGCACACTTTGCACCATTCAGTTGCATAAATTCAAGTAAGCCGCAACAAACTGCTGCAATTGTGTCAATGCCTTAAACACCAGCAACATCAGCAGCAACATCAGCAGCAACACCAACAGTAATACCAGAAACAGCAACAGCCACGGCCACAGCAACAATTAAAGCACACATTCAACAATGCTGCGCTCATCTGCAAACACGTCACATACATAATTATCGCCTTATGCGCAACTTAGTGCGTATGACACACTTTCATTAAATAAAACTATATTTTATGTTAACGCAAATAAATTGTGGCTTAGTTGAGCCGAGAGACAGCCAAGCAGTCAGCCAGAAGCAGCAGCATCGCCAGGCCAAGCAAACCTAAATGCGCAGTAAGACCAAGGGACCAAGGCAGAGCAGGGAGTTAGCTAAACATGCCGACAGACAGATACAGATAAAGAAGAAGATGATGAAGAAGAAGAGAAAGCAGTGGCAGAACATATGTACATGCATGTGTACAAATGCTGGTCGTGTTGTTGTAGCAGCAAACAAACAGCTTACATAGGCACACTCCCCGCCCACCCAAGGTTCACGGGCCCACTGCCCACTGCCCACCCAAGGTTCACGGACCCACTGCCCACTGCCCACAGCCCATAGCCCACAGCCCAGTGTGCGCAGGCATAAATCCTAAATTGTCATTTGTCGAATAAATATTTTAGTTTGGTATTAAAGCGGCTGGGACCAGTTTGAGCAACAACACGACGAAGAAAAAAAAAGCAGTACCAAAAAAGAAGCACACAAAGTCGAGCAGACGACATTATTTTTTATTATCAGAGCGCATAAATAAATGAATGAATGAACGAACGAACGAACGAACCAATGGACGAAAGAACTGAATGAGTGAGCAAATAAATATGTGCCTGCCGAGAGGCAGCAGCAATGAATATCCTGCGTCTTGGCATAAGGAAGTACATAATAGAGCCAAGTAAACAAGTCTCGATTCAGTGTAAGAAGTCAACGCAAGCAAAAGCCAACAATACTACATCCCTCCCCTGTTCGCTTGCCTGTCCCTGTCCAACTTCGTTGCGCTGTCATTGTTCCTGTGTCTATGACTGTTGCTTATGTCGCCGTTTTATGTAACTGCAGAATATATTCCCACATGCATTTATAATACATATGTATATTGGTGTATGTGTGTGTGTATGTGTGTGTATGTGTGTGTGTGTGTGTGCGGGTCGTAGAGTCCTTAGCTTGTGCAAACACATTCATTATGTTTTAGTTTGGCATTACTTGTTCCTTTGTTGCTTTGTTGGTTCTTCTAATTATGCGCAAATAATGAAGTTGGCCTAAAAGTTCATCAAAAGAATTGCCAAGCAAAATATTTTCAATTGCATAAAACATACTATGTGGGTCAAATAAATACATCCGTTATTTATTCTGCTCAACAAACAAAGCGACAAACAGCAAGCAAGCAAGAAAAGAAAAAAAATCATACGAAAACATGAAGAACACTAAGAACACTAAGAAGAAGCAGAACGCAAGAAAAACTGTATGAGAAATCACAGCAACTGCAAATAAAAATCATTTAACATTAATTTAACATACTTTTCATTTTTCTTACTCCTTTGCAAATCCTGCGACCTTTGTTTCATTTGCTTTCGTTGCGTTTCGTTTTGTTTCTTTTTGTATATTTGCACATGATTTTCCGCACAACTAACCGCTTTTCTTTACAAATTTTATTTTCGAGCGTGTGTTTACATTTTTTTTTTTTTCATGTTTCTTTTTTTACACAATGTGTGTTTTTTTGCTCGTGTTTTTTTTTTCTTGTGTCTCCGCCTGCTGCAAGAACTCACATGGCAGGCGTATGCCAAAAGAAAAGTAGCATGTGTCTGTGTCTGTGTCGGCTACAGTGTACTTTATTTTTTTTTTTTTGCCAGTGTACGATTTTGCCGAGGAGTCAGCTGCAGGAGCTATAGCAGCGCTAAGCGGTTGTAAATCTCAACTGAGACGTAAAAAAGCAAACATGAGATAATTTATTTGCTTTTCTTCGTCGTAAGCGGAAAATCGTTCGTTGCGCCAGCAAAAACGAAGCATGAAGAGGAGGCTTAGCAGTGCAGAGAGAGAGAGAGTCCTGCAAGTTGGCAGTACAAGAGTAAAGGCGTAACACATATGAATGGAGGCGGTCGAAATGGAATTGTCACTCGTATGGCACAAGACACAAAATAAATAAAAACAAAATATACAGGAAAGGAAGGAGGACGCTATCGCAAACTGCATCGAAGTGTTTATGCCAGGCAGCCA
The DNA here is from genome assembly GCA_037044495.1 of Stegana nigrithorax. Classification (NCBI taxonomy): domain Eukaryota; kingdom Metazoa; phylum Arthropoda; class Insecta; order Diptera; family Drosophilidae; genus Stegana; species Stegana nigrithorax. The sequence goes on along the minus strand of JBAMBQ010005352.1, from coordinate 260,369 downwards.
GCTAAACTTTCACACAACGTGAGGCAATAAAAATTTCAATCAAAATGTTATATCAACAATTTTATTCTTGAATTGAAAATTTGCACGATAAAGGCTTAAGTGTAATGAAAGCGGAAAAAAACATGGAGAGGTGTGACAACAGGATTTCGAGCTTCGAGTAGAATTGGCATAAGCTACACTGCGTACATTGTCACGTTTAAGTGGATATGTTATATTCGAATATATGACCTCTGTTAGCTGTTTATGTGCTTCAAGACTAAATCGGGCTTACAGTTGGTATGCACTGACAACACTCTGCATGACATGCAGAAGCGATGAAATACACAAAGATACACATATTTATATATGCATATATGCAAAAGTAGCTGCTTTGATTGTTTGTTTAAAGATTTGCAAATTCCAGAGAGCTGCAAGCTGCTTACAAAACTGCAACATTTTATTGTGTTGCTTAGCCATTTGCACTATAGAAATCAATAAAATATTTTATGTTTAGCCCATTAAATGCCATATAGCGATTTCTGAGAGTTAAGTTTCAAGAATACGGTTAAACAGTTATTAAATTCTGTGATCTGAAATACAAAATTTTCATATGCTTCGCTTTGTAGATCTTATAGGCAATGTAAGGAATCGCTCCATATGAAGCAGGGAAAGCTTGCAGCTTTTCCTATGTTTTCGCCTATGGAACAGCAGGGGCGTTTTAATCTAATGTCAACTTCAATTAAATGCTTTAACTTAAAGAGATTTTAAAAATTTTAAAAAATTATTCGGCTTATACTGTCAGTGCCTATGCAGTAGACCAACTCCGTATTTCAAACATCGAAACTTATGCAACAGTGTACGAACCACTGAAATGGCTAAAAGAGGCGGCTACTTAATATGAAATAAATCCAACAAAATCTTTACTTATAGTCTTGCATATTGGACTATCCACTTTTGCTCTATTGGACCACATTTTCTGCATAGTTTTTCTTCATAAAGTTTTTCAATAAATCTGCTTACAATATGTAAAGAAGAACATCTACTTGTATGGGAAAAAATGGCGTATTTTTTATATGTGAAAGCTGTTAGCAAAGTTGAAACTGCAATGGTGCTCAGATGTTTTTTGTTCAGTTTCAGTCGCAAAGAGAACACAACCGAGCAGACTCACTAATGTGCGAGTCTTTTCAAACAGAAGTGGCGGTTTGCTTATCTTATGTGCGACTGGGAGTAGTATAAAAAAATGTTTCCTTTGCTTTGGCTATCAAATCACGAGCATCACATGCTGCACTGAAACTTTTACTGAATTCAATGGCATTCATAGAGACATCAACGTATTGTTAAAAAATAAAGAAAAAGAAATTCAAAATGGCTTAAGTGCTGCAATCATCCGAAAGCTTTGTGTGAGATGAGCGCAGTATGGCTAGCAAAAACAAACCCGACTCACTCAGGATGTAAGTGAAAAGCAATTGCTTTGATTTTATCGACTTTCTAGATTTTAGACAAACTTTTATGTGGTGTATAAAACTCATAAACTGTATAAACTCATGCACAGTTCGTACAAACAATGATGGGATATTGGTAAAAGTAGAAACAAATTTATTGCATTCACGCATTGTATTGCATGGCTACAATAATTGACACACTGATTTACAATATTTTCCCAAAAAATCACAAGTATCTCAGCAAATCATCTTACTATCCTATCTATCAGGAACATTTATCTGTTTTCTTACTTTTCTTAAATGCGAATTTATTCAATGTAATTTTGTTGACTCTCTTTGCTTGATGTTATTCACAAGTACAAAGCAATTCAAGCTGTAGAGTACACAAACAAAACGGAATCCGCCGCTTTAGCTGAAAATCTTCATGTCAAAAATAAAAAAATATATATGTTCCTAATCCAGTGAAAAAAGAAGAAGAAGAGAAAAAAAACCAAAATGCAAGTCAGCAATAAGGCATACTCATAAATTGTTCGCTTATTTGTATAAATTCAACTGAAACCACATGTCGTATGCGCAATATTCACTTGTGCGAGAGATGTGCAAACTCATACTCCCACACACTCACACACATACAAGGATTATTTACTGCGTCATAATCGTTGTCAGAATGTGATATTTATGCGCGCTATTTACTTTCTTTGCATTGTCTTCCTGTTGACTTCAGTTTTAGTTTTCTGCTTCATGGTCTGCTCTACTCGCTAAAAATGGGAGAGAGAAGTGACTTCCAACTGAAATGTGATTCATCTTATAAAATAAAACAAGACACTAAAATCAAACTAATGATTTATTGACAAGCATAATAAATTAATTTTACGACTTTATTTGCTTGCAAAACAAAAAAAAAAAAGAAGAAAAAACAGAAAATAAAAACAAAACAACCGAAGATTTTGCACAATTTTTTCTTTGTGAGTTTAAAGTTTCGATTGCAGCATTTGCGTATAAATTGGCAAATCTTGCTTTTGGCCAATTTATCAATTTGTCTTTGCTTTGATTTGGTTTTGGATTTCGTTTTGCGCCTTTTGAACGTGTTACATTGCTAAATTGACAAATGACAGCATAATTGATTGTTCGATTCAATTGTGAAATCAAAAGTTGATTGCAAAGGCAAATTGCTTAAAATAAAAAGAAAATGAACCAAACAGAAAATGTATCAGTTTGGCTTTGATTGCTGCCTTCACAAAGAAAAAGCGTAAAAATCGAGAGACAAAACCAATTCTCGATGCATTTTATTTTATTTAAGTTCATTTTCTTTTTTGCCATTGGTTGGCTTGGTTCGGTTTGGTTTTGTTTGGCTTTGCTTGCTTTTTGCAAATCAAGGCAATCAGTCAAAGGCTCATCTTACTGCTTCACTTACTTTGTGTGCTGAAGTTGCCAATAAGTTCACTTTAGAGAAACTTTAAAAATCCATTTGAGCATTTTATTATGCGACACATGTTGGAAATATTGTGCAAATACAGTGTAAACTCAACTTGCCTACTGAACTGATAAGCGAATCTTTAATCTTAAATTAAACAAAAAAACTACAAAAGAAACACATCTTAAAAATTTCAGAATAGGCTCAGAAAAATCAGAGAATTGCTCTTACTTAAACTATACTATATAAAAAAATTGTCTTAAATAGGGTTTCATCCTACAGTAGAATTTCTTTATTAAATATGTATTGACCTCTTTAGCTTCGATTATTGGGAACTAACATTAAAAAAGGCAAATCTGACTTTCTGAATATTCCACTGATATTACTGTATTCAAATTGGCAAATTATGTACGGAAACAGAAGTGAGGTAACTTTTGATCAGTTGTGAGAAAGGAGTCAACTACTTGAATAAGCTACTTCAAGAAAAAGCCCCAATACACTTAACTGAGAACACATAAAAAGGCAGACCAATAAACTACTCTTTGAGTTCAGTGGAAAGAAATGGGAGAACTCTTTCCGAATATCAATATTAAATGAAACAATTGGCGAAATCAACTCTTGATAAACCTGCACATGAGATGCCTTTTCATTGACACCAATTTGGTCTAACATCCCTTCAATACTCATTCTTCTCAGATAACCACAAGTGCAGTCACTTATAAGCTGGCACGAATTTTAATTTTCTTGCAAAAACAATTAATTTTTCAATGCCAAACAGGCATCGGTTTTCAATGGAGCAATTAATCGCCAATATGCCAACCCATAATAAAAACAAAAAAAAAACCAAAAGTAATTTTAATTAGAAAAGAAAACACAACAAATTGAATTTGAAAAATCAAATATTTATTTGTATTTAAGCACGCTCGTTTGATTGTTCTCTTTCTGTTTTCGGAGCGAGGGAGAGAATTTTTCTAGTTTTGCATAAGTTTAAAACAAACATGAAATAATTGCAAACTCAGATGAATGAATGGTTGAGGGTTGATGGGTTTGCCAATTGTTTCGTTGTTTGGCTGTAGGGCAGCACAAATGGTTCAATGATTTGATAGTTTTCAGCGGTAAATCGAAATTGAAATGCCAAACCACAAACAGAAAGCGATGGAAAAGCAAATAAAGACAATTCAGTGAGCGGCCAATGGGCCACACAGTCAGCTTCCTGTGCATAGGCACAATCGAGATGATGCAGGGACAGCCAAATAATCCAACGGCAATTGAAAAACTGCAAACCCATGGCACATATTGCCAGTATTTTATATTTTGTGCCGGAAGCTCATCAAATTGCGCATACGACACCGAAAAAAAAAATAGCAATACCCAAAAACTTAAAAAAAAAAACCCACATAAAGTAAAGAAATATGCAAAAAGCATGGAAAAATTGTGACAGACATGTGCGCATATATTCATTATAGTTGGCAAAGCGAACAGCAACAGGATATTCAACACACAGGATATGGCATGCAAAGGATATAGAATGTAGCAGCAGCAGCAGGCAAGACTAGCCAAACAGACGCATGATGAGCATTTCAAAATTTTCAAAATGAAAACGAAAATAAACACGCACACGCAAAGGAAGCGCAAAGTGTGCATATACATGCAAATGAACAAACACCCGAAAAAGACTCATAGGCACTGATTAAAACCATCCAAACTTCGATTTTTTTTCTTCTTTTTTTGCCACAAACTGCATTTCGTTAGTGGCCTGCATCTCATTCAAGTTGACCAATGAGAAGAATCTGTGCAGCGGGGATAAATTAGTTTCAAAGATAATGCAAAGTTTTTTAGGTTGATACATTATGCTCTTTTGACTACTAGGTAAGCAGATATCTCAAATATATCCTAGAAAGCAAACAAGCAATATAAAAGTTAGCAGCATTGAGGATAGTTGATCATCAGGTCCTTTATCTTCCTTTGGAGCATATTGCCTCTTTGAAGATGATTGCATTTACATAAAGAAGACTCTAGACGCTTTTAGATTATGTCATGGGCATCATTGAGCGCTGTTGTGGGCTACCCAAACGCAGAATTATATATTACCAAAATTTCAGTTAATTATGTATATTTATGGGAAATTTACAGTTGGAGCTGTTATGTTGTCAATTTTGCAAAGTATTCATCAACCTTGCTGCCTACTTACTTAAGCCCAAAACACATGTGCAGAATTCTGCATGCAGCGAATATCAAACACACAAGTTCTTATGTAGCAAAACACATGGAGCGCTGCATGGTTTGCTGCACGATGCAAGTTGTGTTGATTTTGATATTCGCTGCATGGTGCAATGCTGCCAAGTTATTTTTTGGTTATTTTGGCAGCATTTATTGCTATTTTGGCAGCATTTATTGCTATTTTGACAGCATTTACAAACAGCTGTTGTGTTGTGATGAATAAAAAAAAAATAATGGAGGAACAGTTAATCGAATTTGTGAGGGATAACCCGTTTTTGTACGACAAAAAAAACCGGTCGTACAAAAATGTGTATCTGAGAGAGCAGAAATTTCAATTTCGTTTTTCCACGTCCATTTCCATTTGTTTACAAATTCTGACTGTCAAAAAATATGCATGCTTCTGTCAATGAAAAATCTGCACATGTGTTTCAAATGCAGCGCTGCATGCAGCGAACATGCAGCGCTGCATGCAGCAATTCTGCACATGTGTTTTGACCTTTATGCTTACACAGTATATGGATCAGCTCATCTAAACTTTAGATTTTACGCATATTCGCAGAGGTTCATCGGACCTTTATTAATTAACAACATTTAAATCACACACACAAAAACCAAGCACAACTATCGAGTATTTGATTTTGAAGCTGAAAAGTCGTGCAACTTTACATATATTCCCAGTTTCACTCAATGGGGGGTTTAAAGCCGCAAAGGTATAAATAACACATGCCAAAAGTTGAAGCAATTAATGTCAACTTAGTTAATAGGTTTCGCTAACCGCCTGCGTGCCGCGTTTGCACCTCCATTAATATCCCAGTCGCAGGCGATGCGTGGTCTGGTTCAAACACAATGCGGCCATTTCCGCGGCTGCCATCGACGGCGTCTTCAAATGCCGGCGATGCGTATCTCTCGAGTTCGCATGGCTGCTGCTTCCAAGACAAACGATGTACAAAGCCAACAAACATTGCCGCGAAGATGAGTGCCGTGCTGTGCAGATGTGCCGCTTTGCTGGGTTTCGCTTGCATGTCATGCTGCGGTTGTTCGCGTGATGAATTACACTCACGTCGAAGGACGCGCAAGCACATATCAAATGCTGCAGCGCACTGTTGTCCTTCACTGGCGCGCTATCCTAGCCATCTTCTTGCTTAGCTACTGTGCTGTCTGCCTATCTCCTGTCACTCAAATGCCAGAAGAACGAATGCCGACATGTCTGTCAGCTTGTCCGTGCTGCGCACAGTCTACACACTTAGAGCGCATCCTTTGAGGTGAGGTCTGTGAAGCGCAGTTTTCTATTCGCGCTCGATTGTACATTTGCATATTCAATATAATTTATTGATGCTGTTCGAGTTTAATTACAACAAATTTGAGATATTTTATCTAAATAACTGCCAGCGAAGTGTGGCAGTCACGCAAATCGATACACCTGCGAATCCTCACACATGTGGGAGCGGGGGAAGCATTGTATGGCTCTTGCTGATTGAAAACGCATGCAGTGAGAAAGAAAGAATGAAAAAAAAAAAACAAGAAAATGGAGAAGTAGAAGAGGAGCGTACACAAAGCAGCGACGAACAAAGCAAAGCACGGCGCAGCCACAGATCCTTTGGCATTTCTACATATACGATTTGTGTAAGTCGATAAATACAACACTAATGGCTTTTAATTGAGCACTGGGAACTTTTTTAAGTGTTTGCGGCTGTGTTTGCCTAGGAAATCTGATATTGAATTGGTTTTTGTTTGCGCATCCAATTCGTCCTTTTCTGGGTGCGCTGTTCGTGCTGACTGCTGTGAAACGACGGCTGTGCGTGATTTGGGTGTGAGGATGCGTGGACGTGTGGGTGTGTGGGCAGAATCAATGTTCTGGTGATTCATGAATTGATGATGAAATGATGTTTTAGTGTGGGGCCTAATGCAATTAGAAGTCAATTAACGATTGGTTGCCATAAATGAGAAGTGCTTTTCTTTAAGATATTGGTCAATGTCAAAGTCAGTTAACGGTGATTAATAACTTTCTGAAGATGCTCTACGAAATTAATGCTTATATTTTATCAATGTTGCATCTTCTTAATTAATAGTAAATAAGAGCAAAAGTTACAATCTTGTTCCTTGATTTTCTTACAAACAACTATTAGCTGATAAACTTGAGCAATAACAAATACATGTTAACCAGCAATTTCAAACACTTGGCATCCAATTATTTCAACCTGAAAAAACTTTTACGGTCACATTTTTGGTAAAATATCTTCGGAATCAGCTGGGAAATAGCTTCTTTCTACATTGGATTTTGCACCATAAGAGCATATAGACTCTCAGAGACTAAGTTTATAAAACTAGAAAGGCAGGGCTATAGTCGGGCGTAACCGACTATAGAAAACCCTGTACCCAATCCAAAACGAAAATTGTTTTTTTTTCTAAAAGCCATTTTTCGGCTGATCGTTCCTATGGCATAGTAAACCGATATTTGTCATATTCAGGAGTGTGATTGCATATTACCAAAAACTATCAAATCAAAAATTTGGTAACGATATCTTAATCAACAAAAAAGTTTTTCTTAGTAAATGTTTTTCTATAGCAGCTATATATGATATAGTAAACCGTGATATGTGATATGGGTATTAGATAGAAAGATTAAATCCAAAATTTGGAAACAATATTTAAAAAAAACAAAAGAGTTTTGGTTAGGAAATGTGCTTTTTCGGCCGATCGTTCCTATGGCAGCTATATGTTATAGGTTGAATATCAAAAAAAAAAAAAAACATAACCTTGTTATGCCTATGGTTTAGAAGAGTATTCCTGCCAAATTTGGTAATATTAGGTCTTACCGTTTCCGAGATCCGTGCGTTCATGCGGACAGACATACCGACGGACAGACGGACATGGCTAGACCGACTTGCCTTTCGATGCTGATCAAGAATATATATAATTTGTGGAGTCTGCCACACCTCCTTCTGCCCGTTACATTAATTTGCACTATACCCTTCACCATTTTACACCCTGTGCCAAGGGTATAAATATTCCTTTGCTGAATTGTGCTGCCAAAGGTCTAAGTTTATTATATTTGTATAAAGATTTTTTTTTTTACTTCTTTTAGAAAATTGACAATAACTTCCACATAAAGTGATTATTCGAATGGATATCAGCTCCTTGCGCGCAGCCTACTTGCAAGTGTGGCCGGGCTGCTCACGCGAGCAGGAAATACTCGAAGAGTTCGAGGCAATACGCAATAATGGGCATCTCTTCGAGGAAGCAATGGAGAGTCTGTATCAACAGTTGCTGGACGACATCACCGTGGGCATATTCCAAACTGAGCAGGCACAACTCAAACATGGCGATGAACAAAGCGCAGCACAGCTAGAGGCTGAAAGCGACACACCAACCACGGATGTCTTTGGCATGGACATTGCGTCGAACATGCAGATCACCGAGAGCTGTGATTGCCCCAACTGTGGGCGCAAAGTGCGTTGCGTGCGTTTCGCGACGCATCTGAACAGCTGCATGGGCTTTGGGCGGCGTACAGCAGCGCGCCTGCAAACCGTCAGTCGCACGCCGGAGAGTGCCAAGGAGCTGGACGAAATCGCTGACTATGCTGCAGGCAGTGAAGCGGCACAGGCAGAAGCAAAGGCAGATGACATGGATACTCAAGAGGAAATGTCACTAAAGCGCGCGGCACAACGCGGACGTGCAACGAAACGTGTGCGCAAATGTAAATAAGCACAAGCAAATGGAGGCAGGCAGTGGAAAATACTTTGGGTGCAGAGGCGATTGCTTAAGCAAAGGAAAACTCTTCATGCCCACTGCACTCCTCGCAATGAAAGCAAAAGGGGCTTGGGGAGAATATTTATAAGTTATATATGTTTACTGCAGTCAATAAACCAAATCACAGCAAACAAGTTACAAGGCAGCAATCCAAAACCCCTCTGTGCTGGCGGATGCAGAGCAGCCATGACGACGACGAGCGCCAACCAATGTCTGCTGCCTGAGCACAGTCGTGTGCTGCTGCAGTCCAAATCCAACCCAAATACTTACCACAAATCACAATTAGGACTTAAATTAATATTACATTTCGCATTTAGCAATTGGGCATGCACTTGCCTGCATTTTGCTGGCAGCAGAGAATTCACATTTGCAGACATTCATAATTCATGCCAGAATGGTTCACATTTAATGCACTCGGCATGCTTAGGAGGAGCACAGCAGCACACAAGTGGCACAGGCAGATCCAATAATGCTGATAATTTTGTTTCACATGCACGACTGTAAGGAATGTTCGAACAATAATACTCTGCAATAAACGAGCTGCTAATATTCGGCTACAAGTAATCGCAATTTCCGTTTTTGGTATCCTTCCTACTTGGCTAAATATTTGCGTTTGCATAATTAGTTGAAGTACACATTAATTATAAGATAAACTTTGCATTTCCCCATGTGCAGAGTGCAGAGAATCTTCTGCTTATGAGATGTCTGAATGTGCTTCTGTTACAATTGACACGAGTAACAAAAGCAAATTTCTATTTAATTGAAATATTCAAAAGGCTTCAGCAGACTTTTAGGTAATCAAAATGAGGTTGGAAATGAAACAGGATGCATATGCACTTAAATTTTGTCTTCCTTAATGTAAACATGTATAAGTTTGATAAAATCCCTTCTCGATGCTCCACAATCCAAATATACGTATTCAAATTAAAGTTAATTTCTTGACTTAATTGCACATAGTGAAAATCTTATTTATGCAATATGCAACCTGGGCATTGTAGTCACTCAACAAAACTGCCAATAATATTCCACATCCAGCATTGCTTCATGACGCTCATTTGTTCCTTTGTCCATAAAACTACAGTTATTTTAATTAACTTTTAAGGTTCAATAAGTTTCATAGTCCCTTTAATAATAATAAATTGTATCGAGTTTGAAAACATCAAGACAAAAATTTGTGCTGGCAAACTAAGAATACTCTTCGTCACACTTACATTTCTCATTAGAGTATCAAAAAGAGCTGGGTCAACATACGTTAATACAGGAGTTGATTTTATGCCAGGATTTAGTGTGAGACTAAAAATTTCAGGCAACATTTTGCTATCATCCTTGTATTTTAACATGAAACAGGATGATGGTACTGCTGATATTTTGGGGTGTAATGTTCTAACAATCACAACATCGGTCAATCTATATGTCTCATTAAAAAAACGGCTCCAAAATAAATGGGGATATCTGCTTTTCATCATGCAGAAGATATAGAATATATGACATATAAAGTCAATATACAAAAGTAATAAATTTATTGCACCCATGTATTATATGAAAAGAATCTCACGCCATCATCCACGTCTAACAAACAACTGTTCTCAGTAAAATTGCTAAAATTGAGGCAAAATGTTTCCAAGTGGAATGTCATAGCCTGCAACTTCGTTAAATAGAACAACTGCGCTTCGACGTTCGAGTATAAGATACACAATAGTTCCATTCACTATGCTGACATTCCGTAAATGAAATTTAATAAAAAATGCGATAGTAAATTTGAATTCTTTAAAATTCTCAGCATGGAATCTCTTACCTCTGATTTATACATTGCAGAAAGTCGACAACATGCTCAACAATTACGAATCGGAATTTTTATGCTGCCATACTTTTTATATACTTCCTATTTTTTCCTTTTATCTTTTTTTTTTTTTGTCGTACTGTGAATTTTGTAATTTTTTTTGCTCGATTTTCTTTTTCCTTTGTGTGCGTTGTTCCCATGTGTGCATGTAGCCCAGCATGTGTATTTGCATAAACGAATGTTTGCATGCGGAGCTGGGCGCTTATTTGGCGAATGGTCAGCGCAGCTGTTGCTGCCATTGCGACTTCCGTTTCCGTGCAGTTTCCGCTTGCGCACGGACAAATGCACGTTGCCAATGTCAATTGTATGAAATTCATTTTGTTGCCGTTTTTCACATTCTTTTTAAAAAAAAAAAATTGTATTTGTTTTTTTTTTGTTTGTTTTTTTTTTTTTAACAAAACAAAAAAATTGCGAATCGCTGCATTGACTTCTTTTTGCAAATTCACACCCAGCAAACTTTAAATTGTACATTTAACAATGAATATGCAAGTGTTTTTGTTTATGTTGTGTTTACGCGCTATTTTACTTTTTTTCTTTTTTATTTTTTTGGTGCCACTCCATGTTGTTGTTGTTGTTGCGTGACTGCATTTAAACATTTAACGGCATAATAAAGTTCGACTAGAATGCATGAGGGCAAAAGCGCGTGTAAAAAATGATGTTGCGAAAATGTGTTGCATAGTTTTCAGCGCACGCTTGTTCGCGCCTTCTTGTATACGCAGCACTGTTGCATGCTGTCTCGCTCAGGCATGCACCTTGCCTACTTACTGCTGGGAAGGTCGTTCAACTTGCAATAATGGCAACAACTGACTTCCGCTTGAGCCGCCATTTTGTTTGTTGTTTGTTATTGCTGTTGGTTGCTTTTTCTCTCTTGTTGTTGTTTTTCTTGTTGCCTTCTTTGTTGTTATTGTTATCGTTATTGTTGTTGCTGTTGTTATTGTTATTGATGGCATTATTGTTGCACACGTTGTTGCTTAATTTTTTTATTTTTTTTTTCATTTGTTTTGTTTGTTTATACCATTGTTGTTGTTATTGTTGTTGTTGGTATTGTTATTGTTATTGTTGTTATTGCTGCCGTTTGCATGTCCATTTAACTGTAAATTTAATTATTAAAAGCATAAAAGCCACGCTCGCGTCTGAAAGAGTTAGAAGCAGCCAAGCCAGCGACCGCCTGCCTGTGTGCGAGCGAGACAGGGAACACACGTTGTGCACACGCGTTAACCACTTGGCATTTCATGTTCAATTTATTGTTATTTAAATTTTTTGCCACGCAAAGCCAAAAGTTAATTGAAACGTTGTGTAAATAAATATTTAATGGTTATTACGCAATAAATTTAAATACTTTTGATTGTATGCGCCAACGCATGCGTCTGCGTACATGCGTGCATGCGTATATGGCATAAAAAATATTGCGGCCGAGATGCATTTTAATTAATATGCAATAAATGCAGCTTTAAAACGCACAAAGGCACACCAGCATAATTTAATAAAATCTTCATGTGATCTTGGAGTGGAGTGCAGTCAAGTGGATGACCTGGATTTGCATGCACAACGAATATTATCTAGAATCTGATTTATAAAGTTAAAAAAAAAAACCTAAAAATAATCCTCATATAATCATTTTACTTAAAATCATTGGAAAAAAAATTATACTTTTATATTAAATCGTTTGTTCCAACAATTTATATACAAAAGTATAGATCCAGAATTGCAAATTATTTAAAAATATTGTTGCTTTGTAAATCATCAGAAAGTCGTAGCATATTAAATATGCAAATGGAGCTAAAAGAAAATGTGTTCAATCATGATCTTAAAAAAAAAGGCTGCAGTCTTTTATGATGGCAGCCACCGTTTACTCTTTATTAAGTTCTGCATACAATATTTTGTATACAAAAATTTATTAAAGCTTAACACGATTCTAAAGAAGTAAATGAAATTGCAAACTTAGCAAAACGAATGAGTTTTATATGACTTCGTGTATGACAATGAAAGAGGCGGCTACCTATTTTGACGCATGTGTTTCAATTCTTTTTTTTTTTTAGAAATTAAAAAAGTTTTCTGTAATGCCAAAATGTCTACAACAAGCAAATCAATCACAAGCAGAAACCACATTTTTTAAGTCAAAAATCCAACTTTTTACGTCTGTCAAAGAATGGAAATTATGTGCATTTTAATCGCATGTTGATGCATGAAGTGCTGACAGCTTTCTGCAAATTTACAAAACTTTTTGCACTCACAAAAACTGACACCTAATTTGGTTTGCTTGTGGTTTTTTCTATTTTTTCGTTTGTTTTTTTTTTTTTTTTTGTCATTGTACCAGACACTGTACGGTAAGTGCAAAATTCTCCCGTGCACATAATGTAAACCAAAATTTGAGTCTTGCTGATATTACGCATACGCACCATCGCTTGTGCTCAATTTATGCTGACTTTGATGTGGATGTTTTTGCATTTTATACTACACCTGCTACACTACATCACAAATTTCCATGGCAAAATCCAGCAAACCAATAAACAAACAAACCAGCGAGAGCAGCATGCAACATGCAGCAACAACAGTGCAGCAACAATGACAACACACAAAAATGCCAAAAACTTTCATTACGCTGCCAAGTTTCGCCAGACAAACTGACGAGCAGACGGACAGACAGACAGACAGACAGACACACTTGGAAGGCACTACCTTGCGAAGAGAAAGGCAAAAGTCAAACTCGTTGCCTGCAAGCATCGAACTATGAAGAATATCTTCGGCTTGGGCGCTCGGCGGCAGTTGCCGGTTGGCGGTTGGCAGGTGGGAGGTCACAGTTGGCTGCGTGTGTATGACAGATAATGCGTTTAATACGTTTTCGTTGGCACGGCTGACGCTTTGTTCTATTTTTTTCACATGCAGACATTGTTGCTGGCTGGTTATGCTTTTGTTCCTTTTTGCCATCGACGACGCGCAACATCAAATCAGGCTTCCACTGTGATGATTTCTCGCTAACAATGTGTGCGATGCGTTTGAAATGCTAACGAGTTTGACTTGCAGTTGATCGACTGCTTTTGTTTATCCTTTACTTTGTCTTTTTTTTTTAATTTTCTTTTGTTTTTACTCTGCAAACTTGGCATTGTGTCTCAGCTTGCAAGTGATTGGCATTGCATTGTTGCTTTATCTGAAATTAAACTGTAATCAGTTAATTATAATGCCGACACGCCAATAACATAATTCACGAACACACACAAAGAGCCAAGGCTCAGCAACTATGCAGCTTTATGATTGACCTATTAATAAAGTGCTACCAGCTACGCGCATATGCAGCTGACACGCACAAGGCTCAAGCACAGGCTCAGGCATTAATTAACAGCAAAGCTCAAGCGCCGCACTGCAGCAAAAATATATATGCGAAAATAATGGCAAAGAAAAACCAAAAACAAAAGGAAAAGGAAAAAAAAGAAGCGAAAAATTATATGCGCGCGTATGAAAAATTGTGTCAAGTGTCTTATTGCTTGGCAAAGGCGCAGGCAAGGACCCTAACCGGCTTAATGCAATAATTTTTCCGCAAACTATGTACGCAAAGTTGCTTTGATGTGCGCTAACAACTGCATAAGCGTTGGGAAAATCTGCTCGGGATTACACAGAGTATGCACGAATCCTTTGGCGCGCTTTTCACATAATAAGCGAGTCAGCGGCTGTGCCGCCAGCAAAGAAATCTTAAAACAAAGCAAATATGCATATTACACGCTGAAGCAGCCGCTCCTCGGCAGCACAATCCTTGTGCGCCGGCATAAAGGACTCCACTTGCTTGCACCCGCACTCAAGTGCCTCTCTGCGAAGTTACGCATATAATCTTGTGGAAACTATGCAATGCACAATTCATATAATAACTTCTTAGCGGCTGCTGCTATGGCTGCTGCTGCGGCTCCGGCCTTAAAGTGTTTCTCTTTAATTGAGTATCAGCAAAGTGAAAACTTGACGCATTTCTTTTCTCCTTTACTGGGTTGAGTTGTACTTCAAACTGCGACTTTATTCATTTTAAAATGTGAAGTGAGGCAGAAGTAGCCTTATTTGAAATTATTATAAATGCAATTCACGCACTCGTGCGTTATGAAGTGGCCAGGCTCGAGTTTAAATGGTTGCAGATATTTGCAAATGAATTTTCCGGCATAATATTGTACACAAAAACCAGGCATCATCTCATCCTTGGAAGTACATTGCAGATCTATTTATCAGATAGTTTCCTAACTAAAGTCACTGATTCCTTAAAATTCTGGCTTATTAAATTTGCTTCTTAGCTCTGCTCTTCATTGCTTCGCCATACGTCGTCTACTTCCTTTCCTAAAAAATTTATTCATGCCATTTTCTTAATACTATTTAACATTAAATTTGGAACTTTGGAAATTTGTTTTATTATCACAATAATATGCAAATAACAAAACTTCTCGTCAAATCCTTTTAGGATCAAAGAAAATAAGCATGCATTCCAGGATGTTTTCATTATCATGCTCTTCATCAGATTAGCATTATGTTTAAGTATTGGATTCTAAAGCAGAAAGGTTTAAAACCCGGTTTCGTCATTCTTGACAAAATTAGCAATAAATTTTTCAATAATATTTTATCTCAGAGTGAACTTTAGTTGTATAGACAAACATACATACAGACATACTTATGGTAACATCGCATCTCAAACTCAATTCGGGCTCTCTGCATTACGTATATTTTAACTAAAAATCTTTAAGTTCTCATCTCGTGAGAGTCAAGTGGGAAAACTGAGTCAAAAGTTACACGACTGCAATTTAACAAGATTCATGCTTAACTCCAACTGCTGGCGGCGCAGGACTAAACGCGCAAAATTTAAAGTAATTAACTATTATCCTGTAATCAAAACGAAAGCAGATCTTGATTTATGTGCCCGCCACAGCTATGCTAATCTAATTTTCTTTTCATCGTGGTTGTTTTTTCTTTCTTCTTATTCTTTCTCTTGGGTCCTTCGCATTTTCCGTTTCATCTTATAGTTGCAAAAATGCCAAGCAACGCATAATAATTCAGACGCTGGAAATGGAGTTAATGTTGCGGAAAATTACAAAGTGGCGCAGTTTTTGGTTAATTGCAGTTATTATTATTTGCGGAGGGTGTGCACAGTCTGGGCGAGAAGGTTGACTGCAGAGCAGTACCTTTAATGAAAATTAAAAATGAATTTCATAAAGTTGCCATGAGTAGTTGGAAATTTCTCAACGTTACAGTCAAACTAAAACAAGTTGAACAATTATTCACAAAATGTCAAGGCGCCTTTAAAATGCATGAATAAAAAAGTGATTAAACTTAAAATTTATGGTTTGGCAAATTCGAGTTAAATCGTATATAAATTCAGAAACAATTTTTCTGATTCTTACATTTGTATGTCACGTACAGGAGCTACTGTTTAAAAAACACGATAAACCATTTTAATTTAGAAGCATATGATGTATTATACATTTAATTAAATTTAATGGTTTTTTTAATTTTTCAAAAATATATATGCAATGTAAGGGAATAGCCAATTATTCTACTTATATAGGTATTTAAAATAATAATTTGTACAGTCAATATTCCCTATTACGAAAGAACGAAATGGAATCCTCATGCATTCTTAGTCTCCATATACTGATTTTCTCTCTCTGTAATCTAGTTACATCTAAGCCACAGCAGAATTCTATCGCTCTGCAACCGACTTTTTCTCAGATGTCGATTCAATATCGACAATATGTTTTCTGGCTTCAGATCCATAGCAAACTTACACAATTAAATTGCCATCCTTGCGCGTGCCTAATTTGCAGCCTATCACATTTTACATAATTCCATCATATAACATTTAATCGTTATTATAATTATTATATATTAGCTTAAAGAAAAAGTCAAACAAAACGTCAATTTTACATTGTTTTTAATTATGGCACCACCGTGCGTATGCGTAATCCCATGTGCAATTATTTTATTAATCATATGCGGTGCACATCGCATATCGTCCTCCACAAAACATTTGCATTACAATTCGTGTTCGTGCACAAACATTTCGTGCTTTTATTATTAATTTACAACTGCAAGGCGTATTCCATGGGTTGTTGTTGCTTTTATTGTTGTTGTTGCTTTTAGAGGCTTTGCAAAGTGTGAAACAAATCCGAACGTAAACCTAATTAGCGACAGATTAAATCGGATTAATTTTCATTTAACGCATGAATCAAAAACAGAAGCCTGCTGGGGACACACAGCGCCGCATGCTGAAAAAAACCGCAGGATACGCGCCACAACTTTTTCAATAAAGTATTTGCTGTTTGTGTATGTTTCTCTTTTTGCTTTGTTTTCGTTTTTTTTTTTTCTCTTTTTCTTTTTCGTTTTGTATATGGTGTGTTCTGTTGTAATCAGCATTGCTGTGCCTAAGCTGGACGCGTTCCAGCATGTTAGGCATTTAAAATACGCCCGGCGACAAAGGTCATCACATGACGTGTTTATTTGCCGTGACGTGTACCGGCAGAAACCAAAAGCAAACAAAAAATAAATGCGAAAAAAAGCCGACTTTAGCATATTGTGGCGTGGATGGTTTCACAAGACTGCCTTGGCATTAGGAATTGCTTCCATAAGCACTCATAAAGATAGTTACTGATGAGGAGAGTATGGATTCTCACAGTTTTTAATTTTTTTTTTTTTTTGATTAAGTGCATTCTCAGAATAAATAGTTTGCCGGGACTTTCAATAAACTTTTTTCTCATAGGTATGCCATTGTATGTATATGCCAGTACAAAGTAATCAAACCACCCACTAAGCAAGCGCGTCAACCATTTTTAAATGTATTTCCGCACTGATGAGGCTGGCATTGTTTATCTTATGCGCACATAAGTCGCGGCTTTTGCGGTTCGCGGTTGCTTGTGGTTTTGCTTCATTTTTTTATTTTAAAGTTTGCAGAGTTTGAAAATTTTGATTTATGTGCATTTGAAGTAATTTGTTGTTTGGATAAGGAATTTTAATTAAAATTACAAAAAATGCGTAAAAGTTGTGTTATTTAAGGATATGCGGATATGTTCGAGGCGACCAAATGTCATGTAAGCGCTCAGCTGTAGGCGACAGTTTGCCTTTGCCTGATAATAAATGACGTTAACTCAAACCGTTAGCAAAGCCTCAGCAGCCAACATGTCGGCACATCATGTGTCTTTTTTATGTCCTTTTGATATGCTTCTTTTATTTATGCGTCTCCATTGCTGGCTATTAAATTCCAAATGCAGACACTCAACTGATTGCCAACTATTACACTTCATAACGTTGGAAAAAAAATCATAAGTCTAAGTTAAACAAGCAAGAAGAATTGAAAAACTATTCGTTCGAAACTGTATTGACAAAACTAATTGCTAACAAAGTGCCAATACTGCATAAACGAGATAAGCGACGAACATTCGCTTCGTGGAAATTTATTTGGACAGTGACAGGCTTAATTGCCAAGTGCAACGTATTGAAACGATGAAAAAGGAATTTCACAAATGGGTTTTCTCCGTAAAATGGTTTGCATGAGAAGGAACTGTATGCAATATATTTAATTTTGACTATAATGGCTAAGAAACGATGGGAGGTTTAGTTATTGTCCGAGCATCAAGTTAAAAGATCATGGGCACAACGTTTTCACAGAAACAAGAAATCGTTAGTTTTATTTACATTTATTTTAAATGAAGTGAAATCGATTTTTTTTTTTTTTTTGTTATTCAATTTTAAATGCTTCATCAAATTTTTAAAAATTTACTTACAGACACTTAACTTTATCCTTTTAACTTTCTTTCTAAATATATTTTTTTACTTCTATTGACTCAAGGCAAACTTTTTACGTTCATCTTAATAGCGAAAGACGATATACGACTCTCCACCTTGGTCTTCTTAATGCTAAGCTGTTCTTATTAGAAGCCTTACAGAACATTAAGCCAATTCATAAGACCCTTCGAACAAATTCTATGGCCTCATGAACTTCAGCTCCATTATTTTATGATATTGTTGTTATAAAGCCGAGTGAGTTAATCTACAATCTATCAATTTGCATGAAGTACCAATAATGCTTCTTGCTTGAAGTTCTGATAAAAGATTTTACAAAAAAATTCTAGCTAAAGTAATTACAAAAATTGCTTTTCCATGCTAAAACCAATTTTTAATGAATTTTTGCTTGCTTCTGGCAAAAGTCATAAAGCCACACAGAATGCATTTCAAATGAAATTTGCACAGTATGCCACAAAAGCGACGCACCCACTTTGATGAATTCTGCAAAGTTAAACTACAAAAAACACAACCCATAAAAAAAGTGTCACAAAAACCAGGAAAGAAAAAAAAAGATAAAATGAAATGAAAATCAGAAGCCAAGCAACTAACAATCAGTCGGTTGCAATTTGTGTAAATACCAGCCGAAGTAAAACAAATGGAATGCGAACGCCAAGTGCGAGTAAACAAAGTAACGCTCAGTCGCCCCGGATGGGTGCAGGACATAGGAGTGCACACCTAGAACTCGGGGCATAGGCATTTTTGCATGCGGTGCATGCTTAACATTTTCTTCTACTGCTTTTGTTTTTGGTACACCCGAGCAATGCATGCACGGCAAGGCACGGCAAGTCACGACAAAGCACGGCAACTGAGTTAAAGCTGGAGATGAAGCCGAACTCGAAACAGAAGCTGAGCTGGCACATGACAAACGTGCTGCCAATAAATTACACTGCGCCACAAACTCAACTCAAACAGGAGTCGAGGCGAGAGAGAACGAGAAAGCGAGAATGCGACAGAGAGAGAGGGAGAGAGAAAGCGAGGTTGCCAGCACTCAACAAAGTACAATTTTAAATTTACAACGGCTCTGCGCAACAAAAAACATAAGAAAATCCATTTTCCTTTGGTCTTTTTCCCCTCTTCCCTTTCCCTTGCAACTTTTTGTTTTCTTGCCTTTGCATGTTGTCTATTTTTGCTGCACATACTCGTACTGTAAACAATTTTAATACTTTCGCAGGCAAGACACGTAACCTCTCGTTCGTATGCTTCGTGGAGCTGCAGCATTTGTCTCCGCAAAATTCGAAGTCACAATCCGGCTGCAGTTCGAGCGCCAGCAGCTGCACTGAGCGCAAATATTTGACAAAAACACATCGCAATTTTATATCATTTAAGTTTAAACCTGTGAAGTATGCTATGGATGCACAATACTCATAGCCTACATTAAGGAAGTGAGGTCTTCTTGGCCGCAAAGTATAGTCTACAATAAGCGGTAAAGTGATATTTAAGAAGAAAAAGCATTTCCATGTTGGAAAAGAAACAACAAGTTTCATGGCACTTAGATTATTTAAATATATTTATTATATTATATATTATATTATATTATATATTTAAAATAAATCTTTTATTTTATTATTATTATTAATATAATTCTTTTTTTTTTTTGTAATTTAAATTTATATTTTCATACATCAGCTTTATAAATCAGCGCTCAAATCACAGATAGACCCGTGATATGGCTTCTTAATTTCAGAGATATAATAGAAAAGGATTTTCTTGACTAAAGTCAGTGTGATCAATATAGTGTTGCCTAATTTGCTCCTTATAAGTAAAGACTAACTTTTCCAGTGTATCAGCACACCGACGGATGCCGGTTTGGCTGAGCTTGGCTTGTCTGCGCCACGCGTATATGCAACAGGACAAACCAAGCGTAAACGTTTGCTCTCTGGCGCACAAATACTGAATAGGAGATACAGATACACACATACAATTCACTTTTTTATGCAATTCGCATAGGCAAGAGCCACCGCATCTGCCGCTGCAAAGGGCGGGCGGCAGCGTCGGGCAAAGTGAATGCGTTGGCATGCAGCACAAGCGTCTATAAAAAGCAAAGAACATGCACTAATATGCGCAACGATTTATGTTTATTTCGCTAAAGCGAGCAAATCAACAAAAGAGCCAAAGTACAAACAACAAAAAAAAAAAAATAAGAAAACAAGAAAATGAAAAAAATAAATAAAAAAACCAAATATATTGAAATGTTATTTACTGTAAAAAGAAGTCGACTTTTGGGAATTTTGGTTTTTTCGGCAATGCGTGGCATGCATTACATTTTCCGCTTTGCTTTGCCTTTCTGCTTCAGCTACAGATTTCTGCAATGCTAATGGCGCCGCCGCTGCCGACGTTCGCCAAAAAAGCCAACGCAAAGTGCGCTCCACACTCAATTGTATTGACGCGACTATCAGAATGGCATATAATTTATGGAGTTTCTTTTATAACTTAATAGCAGCAGCATTTAATAACAGCAGACACTGTGCCATGCTGGCCATTGCCTGGTTTGTGGCATAGGAAGCGCAGAGGCCAATAAACATTTCAACGCCTTGCCCGTCGCAGGCACGCGTAGCACCAAAGCGGAAGTGCCGCGTGGCTGCCGCCGTCGCAGTTACCTGGTAATGCTAAATGGCCATAAAACGTTTTTATGGCCAATGTTGCGTACTATTTTATCGCTAATCAAGATAAGTGCCCACAGCATTCATTTGCTGCAATCAGTTTTGGCTTCTTTCATCCTTCTTTTTTTTATTTTATTTTTTTTTTTTTTTGCTTTTCTTCACCATAGCCAAACTGCGGACGTTAAGTGTAGCGCTGACTGTTGCCTTTTAGGTTTAAGCGTAAGTAATTTTAATAAAATAAATTTTTATTGTAGTATGTTTAAAATTCAAAAGTTGTTGCCATAAGCATTATTTGATGATGGTACATAACATTGAAAAATAAAAAAAAAAATATAACAAAAAATAAATAAATATTTATATATATATAAGTATAAAGTTAAATGTACATATAATCGAAACAAGCGTCTTAAGGCATCTCGTAAAAATAAAGTTTTCTTCGATTAACTGACACTTGAACGTAATTTTTTTTTTTTACTGCTTCTGCCTTAAAGCGAAAAGTTAAAACGTTCTTTGTTCTTTCTTCGTTAAGTAAAGTGTCGATTGACTTTAAAGACCACTTCGTGCATTACTTTGACCTTCATTTAACGCACAAAAGTTTGTTCTTTAATGCGCAACTTTATTGTCGCGCATGATTTGACTTTTGACTTTTATAAAAAAAAATTCAAAGAATACAAAACGACAGAAATTGTCGCAATATTGAAATAAATTTATTTATTTTGTTTGCCGCTTAAAGCATATGATTTGATTAACTAAAAACTTTTCAATGTGCTAAGAAAATGCAAGTAGATTTAAAAAATAAACAAAACTTTCTTATTTTCTTAGTATTAAAATCGATCTAGAAAAAAAAATTATAAATGGTTCAAATTTCTGCATGCCTCTAAGCAGACAGCGCACTTAATAAAAGGAAAAACAGGATCATATATTTACTGTTTTCATAAGTTCTATATAAAAAGAAATGTAGCTCATACCACAAAAACAACACTAAAAGAAATCATTTTTTTTTACATTTTAACTATCATTAAAAATATGAATAAAAGTAATTTAACGGATATAAAAAAAGAAAAATACATAAGCAAAAAAATAAATTATTAATAATGTTTTTACTTACATAATAGGTTAATGATAAAGTAGCAACTTTTTTTTGTTGTACAGAGTCTACAGAAATACTTGTCGGCCAGCAGCTGCCTATTAGAGATAAGTTCTCAAAGAAAAGTATGAGTTTTTTCTCGTCTAGCTGAGAGTTCAAGTGTGACAGAGATGCAAAAACTTATTTACAATTTTATGTTGTTAAATATTTGTAATTTAACTTCGAACTTAGTCATGGCAGAAGAGTTTTTGAAAATCAGGGCTACCAATATGCCAAATATTATATTTTGTTAATCGACTTGCATATAAATCTTTAAACACATAACTTACATTTTAATTTTAATTAATATGCCCGAGTTAAAGATAGTTTTTTTAAATTGTTGAACCGAAAATAAACACGCAACGGGAATTGCAGTTTGACGCAAAGCTTTAATGACTTCCATTTCTAATTGATTCCTCATTTTAATGATTGGCATTTTTTTTTTTTTTTTGTTTGATTTTAAATAAAAAATACTTAGTATACAAAACCTACATGACACTCTGGCATAATTCGCTGGCAATGGTTTGCGATTAAAACTAAAAATTTCAGCAAAATGCCATTCGGAATTGATGATTCCCATGACATTCCAGTCATCAGTATTTATTTGTATTTAAATAAACACACATAACTGAAGTGACAGCCGGGATAACTTTTAAAGCCTGCAATAACGTACAAAATTTTAATTAATTATTTATAAAACATAAAATATGCGCAAATTTATTAACAAGTTCGTAAGTTAAGCTAAAAGTCTGCCAATTTAATTGTGAAATTGTAGCTAAGAAATTCGTTACTATTTGAGCTCTTGTTCTTTAAAATTTTAAGTTTTGAAATACATAAGCTGAGATCGAGTGTCCAACAAATTTCACAAATTAACAACAAATGCAGATTTGTACAGAATCAAGTCGAAGGAACAACTTAACAGTGTTTAAATTAATAAATATTTTCATTTCTATCATTTTTCTTATTTTGTTCTAAGGATGGTTGACTTGTCGCTCAATTTAACTGCGATGATTCGAATGCCAAGTGTATACAAAACGAAAATGCACAGGAAATGAAAGCCATAAATGATCATTTATTGAGAGAAATGAGAAAATGAGAAAAAATTTATTTACTTTGAACTACACAAATTGGTCTTTTAATGTACCCAATAAAAATAAGATTTATAATGCTTTAATCAACAACTCCAATTTATTGAATATCAATATTAAATGAACGTTTACGACTGTTTTAAAACGAGCCACTACATAAACTCAACCAAAAACTTAAGACTATTGACAAAAAATGCTATTTTTTTATCAGCAAATAAATAACTAATTGTTTTTACATATTTCAATTCAGTTTTAATAAATCTTATAAAGAAACTTTATCACAACATATAGCATATGTAACTTATAAAATTTCATTTAAAGTTCGCAAATAAAACTATTTTTAGTTGTCTGAGTATTACTGCTGGGAAACACATTAAACACATAATAGACGCCATAATAACTTTCCAATTTTCGATAAGGTGAATCTTGCGTAGCACCGATCCAAAATCCGTTTACATAAGATGAGCCTCGATAAATTGAATTCACCAAATATTCACTTAGGGCTCTTAAATCGAACTCGTGTTTAATTTGGCTCAACTTCGCGTGCATTCCTTCACAATACTTCTTTGCCCCAGACAATGATTCCTTCAAAATAAAAATCATTTTTATTGAAACATTTGCATATGCTCTGTTACCTTTTCAGTGGTACTTATATAGTAACACTTGGCACCTATGCGTGTGAACTGCTGGGGACACACTGGCTCTGGTTGCACATGAGTCATTCTTAAATCCCTTAGGCTTTGTTGCTCCTTTGCGTTGTACTCGCAAATGGATCGGCTGGTTTCCAGACATCTGTGATCGTGCATAAAGTAAGCACCCTTATTAGTTATGAGTTGTATGCAATACTCCCTAGTGCCACCATTTGGTTTATTCTCTGCCCATTTTGAATAAGGTTTATCTTTTTGTTTAGCACGCCAAACGATCCTGTTATGCTTATCCGTATGTCCTCCAATCCAAAAACCATTATCAGCGAGTATATAATCATATCTTAGGCTCAACAGGTGTGTGCTTATAGCTTCCATTTCTTGCTCATTTTCGATTCTGGCCATTTCAGCATTTTTCTGCTTGCATTTGTCATTAGCACTGTGCCAATCCATCTGCAAAGCAATAAGAAAGTTACTTTACCAAGTGTGCTGCCTTGATCTTGGCCATCTGTTACCAAACCTCATCAGTTGCCTCTATAAAGTAGCATTTCTTGGCAAGCAAGATAAAGTTCTCCGGACATTTCTTTATTTCAGTTTCATTTGCATTTAATACGTATTCCTGGTAAGTCTCTAAGAGTCGCAGGCTACGCTCAGTCGATAAACCGTAGTTGACATTTCCCTAAAACAAACTCGATATGTAAAGTTTTGTTCTTGTGCCACTCCAGTTGGCTTACATTCATATGTTCCAGACCTTTGAAACTCGATTGATCAATAGTTCTTTGCTGGTTATCAATAACGTTACTTTCAGTGTATAAATAATAAAATTTCATAGCAGTTGTGGTGAATGAAATTAAAGCTATAAACATTTTTATTGCGTTCGAGTTCATTGTGACTTCTTAATTCTATATAAGCTGTTCGCAGTACGAATAACTAACCAAAACTGAACGATTTTATCAAAAAGGTTTCTTGAAATGTAGACTTCCTGCCCATTCACATAAAATTGTGTATTTCTTTTCACGGAACTCTAAGCTTGCCACTTTGCAATAGAAGGGCGATAATGTTCATTAATTTTTATACGATAACAAAAAAAAAAAAAAAATATATATATATACATAAATTTAAATTCTTTCAAAATATTTTGAAGTAAAAACTAAATTTACAATTATGGTTTTGATAAACAATCTTTCTTCTTTATTGTTCTTAGGTAGGACCTCGCTACTGTAAAAACTCTCTTGAAAGGTCACAAACAGTAAATACAACATAAGTGGGACCATTTTACTATTAGTGATTAAAAGACAAACATATATTAGAGCCTATATGCGAATGGTAGATTGCTCTGAAAATCCCATACGACGTGAAATCGTGTTATACGAGACTTAAATCTCACAAAGTGCTCCCACATTGAAATCAAAATTGTATATGACTGTGCAAAGTTTACTTATGCTTTAAGAGTTGGCATGCCTGTAAATTTATTTTTATAATAAATTATATATATCAAAAATTTTTAATTCAACTTTACAAGTTGAAAGACATAAATTCGCTTAGATAATATATTCCATATACATCCTCTGCCTACTGCCAGAATTCCTATCAGTTAGAAAAAAAACTGCTACTTCCATCCGACGAGAAAAAATTCTATTGATCGCATATAATTTATTCAAACCGTTATAGAAAAAATATGCACAACTAAAAACCGATGAAAAGAAAGAAGATTAAAGTTAATAAATTAAAATGAGGTTAATGCGTTTAAAGTACCGCCTGCATTAATGCGCAGTGCACACCCTCATGCCTGCCAGGGCACTCTGCGGCGACTGAGCGCTGAACGAGTGTGCAGCCGACACACATCGACTTGTCCGCGTGTGCATGCCGTGTACTGAGTAGTGAGCGAGTCAAGTGCATGCCAACAAATGCCAGACGTACACTCTCGACTACGCAGCCACCCGCCTGCCAGGCCCCTCTCGCGGCCGCATGATCTGCCCAGGCAGGCGGAACACTCGAGGCATTTGTTGCGCCTGATACGGTCTAACGCTTAATTATGGCCGCCGATGATGAGTTTAATTGAAATAATGCGCTAAGCTTAGCGGGGTACTAAATCAACTGCAGTGCGCTGCTTGAGCAAAGCGGGGTTTTGCGGGGACACATAAATGCATTATTGAAATCATTAATAATCGTTTTTAGTTTTTATATTCTTTTTATGTTTTTTTTTTGGTGTTTCTTTGTTTCTCTTTTTATGTGCTGCTTTTTTTTTGTTCTGTTACTTGTGCGCGTTGTGCTTATGAATTTTCTAACCCGCTGACGACGACGACATCGACTGCCAACTGTCGACTGTCAAAAATCTTAATTGCTCGAATCTCGAATCAGTGTGCTGCAGTGAGGAATTTCGGCGTATTAACCGCCTGACTGGCATGCATGGCAATGCACAGTCGAAGCTGTGGGAGGGTCTTTTGAGCACCCGGGAGATGCTCAAGTGAGTGCGGCCAGAGTGTTTTTGATGTACTGACGCTCTGTGACAATTCCACATTTGCGGCGGCAGCGTTGTCTATTGGGCGTGCACACATGTGGCAGATTGGGAATGGGGGTGGTCGCACATATGGCGCACACTCAATGAAGCGCCTAATACGTTTCAATTTGAAATGGGAATTGTGTCAACTCGCGCACTTTCTGCGCTGGGGCAAATTGCCAGGCGCATGCGTCACAGGCTTTTTGAACACTAATACACCATGCGATGCCATCAACTTAATGCTGTCTTTGTTCAAATTCACTTCAGCACTTTCATTTACTCGAACATAAGATTATTGGTCTACACGGTTATGGGTTGCATTTTTGAGTTGATCCAAGCAGATTTAATGTCGGTACTTATAACATCCGTCACTGGAATCTGGCAGCAACATGTTCTGGGCTTTAAGAGCAAATAGAATTCTGATATTGTAAATATAAAATCTAAATTGCAGAAAATCTACTTATACTGAAATTAAGTTTGCTAACTCGTACTTGAATATCTTACAGAGAAAAAAAGGTGCTTTAGTTCTAGTTAAAGAAATACCCTTAATTTAAAAAAAAAAAAAGAAATTGTCAAAGCTCACCATCATCACGCTATGTGTCAGTATGGGTAAAGCCAAATGTAAAAGTTTATTTGCGACAAATAAAAATCTCGACTAGACGAGTCCGTCCGCGTGTCAACATAATTATAAAAACTTTTAAGACTTTTACGATTGCTTTGTTGCTACGGGAATTCTTCTTGTATATTTTCTAGCTTATTTTTTAGTTATATTTTTTTTTTTTGTATTATTCACAGATATGGATACTGCAAAAGTTGTTTTTGCTATTTGTGCGTTGAAATTATGTGAAAAGTAGCTTAGCTAATGTCTTTCTATATTTTCACTGTAAAATCTTAATTTTTTAGAGATGAAAGGATTGATGAAGAATTCTGAGTAAACTAAGTTTATGTTGGCATGCCAATAAGTTTAAGCGAATTTCGCACAACTACGCAGCATTGTTAAGCCACAACGAAGCACAATCAACAACTAAGCAGGAGTGAAATATGCCTCCCATAAACATGGAAGACATATAAACATATTGGGCGACAGTGAAAAAATTTTTTATACAATTTTTCTTTATTGAAAATCAATTTTAATTAAGTGCATATTGGCTATTATTATTTATTCTCTTGCCATAATTCGGTAACCTTCATAATTCCATCGGTGCAGAACTTCTGTGGTGGGCTTTTTTAGTGACTGGCCGACCAGAGCGAATTGCATCTTTGACAAACCGACTCCTGGGTCCCGGGTTCCTCACCTTAAACCGCTTTTTTTTAATCTTTTTTATAGAAAACGTATTTCTTCACAAATTTCACTTATTTCCAAATCAATATAACTTTTTACACGAGCGATGAATTACAGAATTTTCTTCACAAAAACATTGTAGCCTGTTATGTTACATTTCAAATATGAGATCATTCGACACAATCAGATATGTATTGCACAATATATGGGCATCAAGACCATCTAGTGAGAAAAACTCGCGAATAGTTTTCAACCCATAAACAATCACCCAATATGATTATTATTATGATATTATTAACATATAACATTAACATTTTTCTTTGTTGACTGCGAAGTAAAAACTACAACATATAAGATAAACCATTTCGTTATTTGAAAGAAAATCCAATATGAAACACTACCAGCATGCAGACTATGTGAGAAAAATAAATTTAATACACAAATGTGCTCCGCTGGAACCCAACTAGAATAAAAAAAAACATACATTTACATTATTCAAAAAGTAAGAAAGTTAAAACAAAAAAGAGAAAAAAAAAACAGAAGCATTTACGTATACGTATTTATCTAAATGAGAGTATTGTTGAGGAAATTTCTTATTGTTTACACGGACTGTTGACTTCCGGCTGTGTTGATTCGGTTAGCCATGGAGCAGCCCCAGGTGGGGAGACGGAATGCGGCAAGCGGCAACAAAAGTTCGCAGTGTAAAATTTCATGGCATCAGCGGTTTTCTTTATATAAGTAAATGTGCGATGTATTTATGCACACATATAGACATGCATTTTTTATACATTTACTTATGTTTGTGTGTATATGTATGTTTGTGTATGCATATACATTTTGTTATTTTCGGCTTCATGCTGTAGCAAGCTGCAACCGCATTTTGCAGTGCATTTAACAGCACATGCACACACTCACACACACACACACACACATTGTGGCACACATGAGTGTATGTGTGTGTGTGTGTGTGTGTAGGTATGCGAAGTAAACGAGTACACGTGTATTTTTAGTTGTTGGCTGTGGGCAGAAATTGTTGCCATATTCACAAGTATGCCACGTTTATAGTTTTTGTGCTGTAGCAAAGTTTCACGCTGCACAATTTGCACCCGAGCCAAACTTTGCACAATTCACTTAACTTTCGCGCATGGGGCTGGCAGCCGGCACCCAGCGCCCGGCGCCTTTATTGTGCATTCACTTTGGAACAGCGCAGATAGCGCCCAGGACAATAGATCATTTTGCGCATGAATGTCCCTTCGCTCGTGCATGTGTGCATTTGTGTACGCTGGCTGGTCACCGAGACCAAACCACTTCGCTGGCAGCAAAGTTTTGTCGCCGAAAAGTATGCAAGCGTTTTTTGTGTACTAAATGCGGAAATGCACATTTACTCTGCTGCGCATTCTTTCATTCTCACTTTCTCGACAAAGCTCTTGCAGTCATGGGTTGCAATTCTTCAATGCTGCATTTTTTTGTGCGGTCATTTAAAGTTGCCTTAATTAAATTGTATTTTTATTGCAAGGCAAGTGAAATACGTATGAGTACTATAGCGTACATATGTATATGCTCACAGGCATATGTATGTGTGCTCATCCAATAAAAAGAACATCAAAATGTTGTCCGCCATTGCGGCGCATGTAGACTACAATGTGGCTTGGGTATTATGGCCAAGTCGCCTGATATATTTCGTGTACGTGTGCGGTAATAAAATTGCAACACGTAGGTTGCTAATGGCAATGAACTTCAAAGTCAAGACATGCTCTGAAAAGCTGGCTGCAGTTTGCGAAATGTTATGATGTTTCACCGCTAACGACTTTGTGGGGGAAAAAGTGAATTAGTGAATAAAACAGTAGACATGACAGTTTCTTTTTTTTTTCCTTTTTTTTTTGTCGAAGAAAATCAGAATCTGTTCTTTTTTTTTAATTTTTTTTAAATTCATATAAAAAAATCTACGGTATATGGTGTCACTTATTATTTAGATAGACACAAGCAAGAAGTCGTTTCTGAGTAGAGGCAGTTGTTTGAGTGCACCTAGGTTATGGGTGAAAAAATAAAGAACTTATTATATTTCAAATTTCTTGGTAAAACATGCCCGATAAATCCACAAAAATAATATGTACTCAACATTTACTTTCTTTGATTTCTAAAGAAAGTTAAAAAATTTAAATTAATGTGGATTGCTTTGAAGTTATTATGGTTTTTAATTCAGTCATACATTACCCCAATGAAATGTCTGGTTTTGATAATATCTTTTTGAAGTTTCACAAATATTACAATTATTTATTTATACAGCCTTCAACGTATATTGACCCCAAATATAACCAAACGTAATCCTACTGTAACTACGCAGCTAAGAATTATATCTTACAGTCCTTACAATTTGCATACAAATTCTTCTATTTGAAACTGTCAGACATCAAGCAGACTGGAAAAAAGTAAATAAATACAAGAGAGCTGCTTGTGTTATTAGGCAGTCGATTAGCACATTATCTAGAAAACAAAGAAAACAAAGCACTTATGCTGCAGGAGCAGATGCCTGAATTGTTAATGTGGCACATAGCAAACAGACTCTGACAGTGGCTGTGAACTGTGACTTTTGTTACCCCACACAAGTTGAGCACATTTGGCATTCATCTTCATGTGCAATCACTTGGAAAAGCGCCAAACAAACAGTTACTCAAATGGAATGCGATTTGCATGCCATGAAGCCAATAATACAATATATATAAGAAAAAAAAATAAAAAATAAAAACGTTGTAACTCAATACAAATAAATCAAGCGGCGGACCCCCACTCAAATCGCATCAAATCGCATTGCATGGCAGCGCAACAACATAACGTAGGGAAGCAAACGAAACCAAGGCAAACCAAACCGAATCGAATCGTACCGAACTCAACTCACTCATTAATTGTTGATTGTTGTCTAAATACACTTGTAACTTCAGTGTGCAATGAAGCGCAAACAATCCAAAGTTGTAAACAATATAAACAACAGCAAGCAGATACAAATATGCTGCCCATTTATCTTTTTTCGTTGGTTAACTGTGCGCATGGTTAGCCTCGATGAAGTGCAGCCGGCGCAAAGTAGTTAGAAGAATAAGCAGGCGAAACAAACACAACTGTGCAAAAACAGAAATAAACGTTACAAAATAAAAAAATAAAAAATATAAAAAACAAAAACAGAGAACAGAACAGAAAAGAAAGTAAAGAGCAAGAACAACAAATAATTGCTGTCTGGGAATTGGATTTTGCGGTTTAACGTTTAAAATTACGATGACAACGACAACCGAGCCAAGCCCAATCAAACGAAGCCAAAGCGACGTGGCTGAGTACGAAGACGTGCAACAGCAGTGCAGCAGTGCAGAAGAGAGCCCAGCAGATGAGAGCAGAGCAGAGCAGAGTAGAGCAGAGCAAAGTAACATTGACGTGCATGGCGCAGCACATATTGCTGTAATTGTGACTATCGATGTCCGCTCAATTATACTACAACGGGCAGCCAACTCTTTTTGTCGTTTTCTTTTATTCTGCTTTTCGCAGCCACATTCCTGTCGTAATAAAGTTTAGCGCATCGTCATCATCGACGTCAGCGGCGTCATCATCAGCTACAACGTCATTATCAACTGTGTAAAATCGCTCAATCGTAATTCAATATCGTATATCGTTCGGTCTGACAACTTTGTTACAATTGAGTGTGTTCTGCTTCTTATTGCTGAATGTTAATCGTTTGGAATTTGAGGTATTTAAATGGAAAACATACAAAAAACACGACACGCAGTCAGGTGAGCAGACGATTGTAGCAAAAAGTAGAAAAGCAGCTTGCACGGAAATTGCAAAATAATCCACTGCACTTTTCTACACAGCTAACTCCCGAACTCCGTCCTCCAACCGTCTGCGGGGCATAACAAGTCGACATGCCTGGCATAGCTTAAATACCTCAGAGTTCATCTGCAGTTCATATTTGCGAGTAACAACATGCAAATAGTTTGTCGTAATGTAATTCGAGCAATTGTACATAGTTAGGCACGGTTCATTAAGTTATTAGCATGATAAAGTTTTCCTGCAGCACAATTAAAAATTTATGTCGAACACATTTACACTTGCCCTGTGGGTCTCTTTACGTTGACAGCTGCCTCTGCTGCCGCTATTTGTGTGTATATGTGCGCGCTTGTATGTGTGTGAGTGTGTGTGTGTGATTTTGACTGTCGTAAATCTGCTGTTAACTTTTTTTTATTTTTTTATTTGTTTGTACAACTCGTAGCAGCTGTAATTTCTGTGTCTCACTGCAGTGCATAAATTTTCTAAATGTAATGACACAAATTTTGGTTTCACAACAAATGTTTAACTCTTTCATAGTGATTTTTAATTGCAGGCAAAACCAGCATAGGGCTGCACATGGAATTTAAATCTTTCGAGGCATGTGGCCGGCCAGTGTGCAGAAAACAACTAAAAGCCAACTTAGGTCAAAACATTTGTGAGGCAATTTATTCGACAATTAGTTGCGGAAAATCTTAGTGTAATTATTTAATGTTGTTGGACTGTCAGACATCTCTGGAGTTTATGTTACTGTGTCATGGTTGCAAAACTCTTTAAAAAGAGTTAAGTAAATTTAATTTATTGACCGCTACTGTAAAAAAACTATTCCAGTGAATATGAGAGGAGACTTGATTAAGAAGCTCTGCTTATAATGTTCTCCATAAATATTCTGTCGATCACGGTGTTTAAATATACCATCTATAAAATATATATGTGTGCCATGAAGTTCGACATCTCTGGACCCAGCTCCCTGAAGTGGTTGGAATAATTTTTATAAATGGATAGCTGGCGCAATCAAAAATATATACAGAATAAATACGCATACTGCTCAAGGAACTCTTAAATTTGTTCAAACTATTCCGATTAGTATTTGCATTAAAGAATGTGAAATATTTCTGGAAAGTCAAAATATGCCAAAATACGCATGCATACTGAAAATTTAAATAATACTGTGAGTCTGTGTGATATTTTTATATTTTTACTACAAATATACACATAAAACAAACCAATGCTTAGATTTCATTGCCTAAAACAACAAAGCGTGCAATCAGCATTCGCCCAACATAATAAAATTATTTAAAAATCGTGCTTAGCAACACAAAACTTATGCTGCACATGAAATATGCAGAATATACGATTTTTTACACAGCAAGGACCCAGACAACATGCGATAAAATAAAATAAGCGCGAAACCGAAACGGGATCAGTTAAAAATTCATAAATTTGCCTTAAAAAAATATTTGCGGACATGGATGGTCTCAGTATCTAAACAATATTGCACTTAAACAAAAACCGTTTAGAAATATTGAACAGACACATAAAGTCGCTACTTTTTTCATACATTTCTTTTTTCGATTTTTTTTTGTTGCCGCCATTTCCGAATTGCCACATAAAAATACATGTTAATTTTTTTTTTTTTGTTCTTTCTTCTCTTGGCAGCACTGGCTGCTGTGAACGTCACGCAGTGTATGTGAGTGGAAGTGGGAGTTCGAAAACATGGGGCAAAAATCCCAGCGAAAAAAACGTAAAATATGCCTATTTAAATTTGTTTTGTGGTTTCATTGTGTCTGTCTGCGGTTTTTAGGTAATTTGCACATTTTGGTTACTAAAAAAAAAACCAAAAACACAACAACGGCAGCAAGAGCAGCAGCAACAACAACAACAAGATCAACAATAAAAACGTAACGTAACGAAACAAAACAGAACGAAAAATTGAACGTAAATATTGAAATCTATTTGGCAGCTGTGCTCAAATTTCAAAGTAAATAGCAGTTGGCTGCCTTCGCTTTTGGTTTGCTTTGGTTTTGATTGCGGCCTAGGCAGGAGCGACTAAACGTTAGGCAACTGCCACATATCACACTCAAGCGCGCGTCTCTTCTACGTATATATAGACATAGGCACACGCGCACACACGCACACACACACACAGCTGCATGCATAGATACAGACATATGTGTGTGGCAACGTGTTTGGCATATTTAAAAAGCCATTTTTGAATTTACAAATGCGCAAGTTTAAACTTAAAGCATTGAGCAGCAGTCATGGCAACAACTACAACAACAGCAACAATAACAAAGGCAGCAGCATCATTGGCATCGTTAATATTAATCATACGCCGCGTGTTGCATTGCAGAAACTTGAACCATTTAGCTCATTATGCTGTTGCTGCTGCTGCTTTTGTTGCAAAACTTTTACGCACAGCAAGCAAAGAAAAATTGTGGAAAAAAATAAAAAGAAATTAAAAATTAATACCCGCAGCATGAAAGTACTGAATTATGCTTTTACTTCAATTGAGTGCCTGCAAAATGGTGTAAAAAATAACAGAAAATAAAACTTCGCTGAAAAAAAAGAGAGAAAATGCTGGCGAAATTTAATTAAGGTACATCAGCATGCGGCAAAAGTGCACAGCATTGACTCTGACATGCTCAGGCAGCTGAACTTTGACACCTTGCAGCTATTGGTTTGTTGCCATTTCATGGCTTTTAAATTCGTTTAAATGCCATTACACACACACCTTTGTGCAATTACAGTGCTGATACCTCAATGCATTTGTATTAACGTTTGGCCACAAATGCTCACAGAGAATTGCTATACTGGAGGAACTTAAACTTTTGAACTCCTCTCAACGAGTCGAACTTCTACGACTCGAAGTGATTTTTTTTTTCCATGAAATACAGCCAAAAGTTTGGAGTTTCTATCGATTCTAATGGAATCCTTGGCATGCTAAAATAATGTAAATAATCTTGTTAAAAAAATAAACTGAAATCGTAATTTGAACTATTTTGTATTAAAATATTCTGAAGTGTAGCATGAATAGGATGAAATATAATAAGGAATATGACTTGGAGTCTGAAAACAAACATTATAATGATGCTTAGTAGATGAGGCCAAAACCGAAAAAGAACTACACAAAGCCTGTAAACAAATTACTCATTGAATTTTATTTGGACCTACTGAAGCGTTTGAAGAGGAATGTTTGTTTCAAGAGTTTGAAATGCTAGGAAAACCATTCCTTGTTTGAGACAATACAGGCCAACAGGTTATAAGACCTAAGAGAAGCAATCACTCGATGCCAGATACCTGGATCTGAGAACTGTCTACAGAGAGGCGCCATGAAATAATCGTGTTGTTGTAAGTTTAAGTAAAGAATAGGATTGCATGTCTCCGTTAGCCCTGAACGGGAAGTACTCGTATGCAAAGCGACGCTCACATGCCGTTGGGCTTACAAATTGCAACACTTAGACACGCACATCACTAGCAACACCGACTTAATGCCACATATTAAACGTCTACCTTGCGTGGAGCAGCCGGACGCGCTTACACGCGTATTTTGCGAAATGCAACATTGCAACAGTGCCACAGTGGGACCAACGCAATGCGACGCAATGCAACGCGTGGCGTCTGCCTGAGTCGCATGAGACGCATGAGTCGCGTATTTATGTGTGACGTGTATGTGGGTTAATAACATCATTTATTATGCACTTCTTCCGGTATTTCCGGTATTTACCGCGCACACGCGACACGACACATAAATGTTGCAATAAATTTCGCTTGCCTTCGCCCAACTGCAGCGCCAACGTCAGACCTGAGCACCATTGCATTTGGCATTCGGCTGCCTTGCTTTCTTGGCGTTGTTGGCGATGTTGGCGCTGTCTTCTGGCGTTGCTACACTGTGCCACGTAGCAGACATTTGTTGCAGGTACACGTTGCATGCCACCAAAGCTGGTAATAGTCTGTAGAAATAACTTCAATTTATTTTCGCACAAAGCGCGCGCACAACTTCCGCTTCCGTTTGCATTTGGCTACGTACACTAAAATGCAAATAGTCCTGCCAGGCATGTGTGGCAACCAGCGTCGTCTTTGGGCGTGGCATGCCGGCATGCCATACCTTGGCCTGCATGTAAATACTCCGGCAGACCTGTGCGCGCGTATAAAACTTCGTGGGTTTCGTATTTTATTTACTTTTCATGGTTTATAAATTTTAATATTTCTCAGTTGCAGTTCGCTTTGCATTACTCCTTAAGCTGTTGCAGCCCGGCTGGCAAATGGCAAATGTGTTGAGCAAAGCACTTGCTCCTCCACCTGCTCCTGCCCTGACTGCTGCTGGCTGGTTTCGGTGTCAGAGTCGGTGTCAGTGTCGGAGTCGGTGTCGGTGCACCCAAAAGCTTATTTCTGGCGCAAAGTTTTACCAGAGTTTCTGCATAGTTTCACGAAAGGTGAAAGTGGCTCTATCACATTTCACAGCCAGTTGTTACTCTTAAAAACACTCCAACTCTCCTTCCGTCTTCCGCCATCAACCTTTCTGATTTCTTGTCTGCTCCTGCACTCCTCCCCCGCTGGCTTTAGTCGCTGGCTGCTTACCTTTTATATGTAATTATTCTTATTTGCTGCTGCGCTTTTGGGTGTTGCTTGCCACATAAATTTCGATTTAAGTTTGTGCATTGCGCATTGTTCGCAACGTTAAAGTTGCAGAAAATCAGCTCAGTTTGCTTATAGTCGTAAATTCAAAAGGAAAACTTGCATGCGATTATGCATAGGAGTATTGTGGCAAAGGTGCCGAATTGCTTATTGCTTGTGAAAATTTACATTTTTTCCTGACTCTTGGCATTGTTTTGTGGCAAGCATCCTTCGCAACAGAACGGAAAGGCATCTTACCGCAGTGTTAAATGACTTTCAGTGTTTGCAGTTAAGTTGCATTGCACTCCATACATGAGAAACTGCCACATGTGCGAAATGGCCAATAAATAAGAAAACATTTGTTTTACGCACATCTCGAAGACATCTTTAAAAGCACACAATAATAAAATGCAAGCTAACAATGTGGAAATGGTAAAAGAAAAGTAGGTAGTTATGGCCTTGGCAAGTCGTTCACCTCTGACTTAGAAAAGTAAAGTCTCTGCTCAAACATCAGAGTCGATTAACTGCACAAACTCCTATCAAATCACACAAAGTCATAATGCTGGATCTGGAAATGCTAATCTGTGTAAACAGCTACGTGACACAATATCTCCTTTTTTTAACAAATAAATCTACGCAAATAAAATTTCAAGAATTTTGCAGTAAATGATTGAAACTTCAATTTAAAACCACAATACTTATTTGTGCTATAATGAATCTTATTCTCAGTATAAGAGTATTTCAGTATATTATCCCCACTGAAATCATTTCGATACCAAAATTTTGATACTCTACTGAGAACTCTTGCAACAGAGAAAACACCTGTCCTACATACAAATCTTAATACTAAGTAAGTCGCTCTGCACTTATGTAAGCCTTCTTAGAGAAGTTTTGCTTCTTTTTTCTTATTATAGGAGCAACAGCTTCGATGAGCCAAATGTCGACTCACGCAGTCAGGTAACAAATTGGCTGCTTATAAAGCCCAAGCTAAAGCTATATACTCGTACAATATCAATGCCAACCGATGTGGAAAGTGGATTATCTGAACCGCACATGCTGCCAAAACCTGCTGCTTAATCACTAGGTACAACATAATTCCAAGTTACAGTAAAGCCATGCGGAACTACCCTTTATTTTAATTGCGAAAAACAATTAACTTATGAGCTCATGCCGCACAAAATGCGTCATATGTTAAAATAAGTACAGCAACAACAACAACAGCAACAACAACAATACCACAATGAAAAAACAAAAAACCGAATAAAAAATTAAGTAACACAAAAGGAAATCACAGTTTTTTTCTTCGTTTTGGATTTTGTGAATCCCAACAGTGACAAACGCGCGATACGCCTCCTTTCTGCCAAACATCCGTCGTACTCCCTTTAACCATTAATTTTTCTGCTGACTGTCGACTAAATAAATTTGCATTAGGCCGAATGACAAACTGACAGCAAACCAACTCACCAACCTACGAAGCCACCGAGCAAGCAGCCCTGCATAACTTTTGCCATACGGCCGTATGTGGAGTGTGAGGGGAACGTGCCTCGGCTGTATGAATAAATTACAAAGCATTTTCATTACTAAATCAAAGCGAGAACTTGTTTATATTTAAATTAGTAGGCAAAACACACACAGAAGCCAAGCGACAAAGCGAATGCCGCGCAAGTGCCAACAGTAGCAGGAGCAGGACGAGGAGAAGGAGGAAGAAGAAGAACGAAAGCCAAAGAACATAAGCAAATGCGGAATACTCGTGTGCGGGTATAATGAAAGTGTCAGGCGCGAAAAATGCCAAAGCCAAAAATGTGGCGGATAAACTGACGCAAAAGGGCGCAGAGTATTTAAATACGCGTTGCGCAAAGGATGTGTGCCACGGCATGTTTTGCTTTATATATGACAGTAAGCTCATTTATTGTCTCTAATAAAATGTATTGTGCAGACGACGAAACGACACAAAAATGAAATTGGGCACAAGGCCACAGCTAAAGCTACACAGTGAGAAATGTTTCATTATTAACAAAATTAGGGAAGGCATAAAAAATCGTCATAATAATCATGATTGCTCCACAAATGTATTCTTATGTGTAAACTGTGAGAAATCCCCAATAGAATGAAAATGAAAAAAAAAAAAAATAATAAGCTAAAAATCTTGCAAGGCTATATAGAACCAATTTCGAGTTATATGTGTTGTTTGCAAACAGTTTAAGAGAAATTTACCAATCTTACATATATTTTGAGTATAATTTTAGTTTCTAGGGCTGATGTGTCTATTCATATATCGCCCTATGTAAATAGGCATGGAAAACTATAGAAACATTTCATCGTATTTACATTATATTATTTCTGCAAAAGCTCTGTTTTTAATATTAAAAAATGAGATGTTGCATAGGTAATGCAAAATTGAGTTTTTTTGCAGTGTAGGCGAAAAATGGCAGGAGTAAAGTAAGATATCTCGAAATACTTTGTGACATGAGTGTGCAAACCCTTAGGCGACCTAGCACAAAGCTCGTGAAGAGCGTCGACAAGAGGAGCAGTGAAACTGGCAGAGGTAGCAGCTACTGCGCGTCATATGAAGGGCGTCAAAGTGATTTTTGATTTTCTATGCTTATGAAAATGAGCTAACAGCGAAGGGTTGAGTAAGTGCTAACAAGTGAGGGTTGTGCCTTTAACAAACGGAGGGCGCAACTTAATTTAGTTTTCATTGTGCAGAACGGAACACAAAATATGCGATGATTTCTATGCAGATCAAATACGTTTACACGGATGCCAGAGACTTCTTCTACGCTTCTTCTGTGCTCCGTGTGCTGCGTGTGCTTCGTGTGCTTTGTGTCGTCGTCTGCTGGGTTCTCTCGCGACGTCAAATCGTGACAATCAGCATGTCTATTATTTTGTCTCATTTAATGCGAATCAGAAATCAAACGAATCAGCGAAGCGAAAGCAATCAGTCTTGGTTACAACACGACGATGGCTCTGCTCAGCTCCTAACAGCAAATCAACTGACGTCGGCGATTTTTATCGGCAATAAATGCCGCAACAACATAAAACGAGTGTCACAACAGTCGCGCCACTTGAGTGCCACTTAAACACCAAAATCAACAACAAACGGCAGCAACAACAACGACAACAGCAACATTTAACAAGTCCAAGCAAATGACAAACAACGTCAGCCGCAACAACAACAACAACAACGACAACATGGGCAACACATGCAACAAACTCATACTTCATTTTGATCGATCACTATCGGCGACGCCACAATCAGCGCCGACACCGTCAAACGCCAACACCATAGTTGCCATTAACCCCCTCCCCCTCTACACTCTCCCAACGCCCAACTCCACACTCCAGCGCAGAGCTGGCTGTGATGTTGCCTATGTGACTCTCACTGTGACTTGTATGTCGCCAACACTTGTTGCCACTCACTGTACATACTGATGTTGTTGTTTTTTGTTGCTGTTGTTGTTATTGTTGTTGCTGTTGTAGTATGTACAAATAAATAAATACACAAACACACACTGCAGCAAAGCAGCAGCGCCAATCATTTAACGACAACTGCGTGGCACCGTCATCAGTTCCGCCAACACGGACAGCGGCTTTGGCTCGCCTGGCGTCAAAGTGCGGCGTAAATGGCAGCAATTAATTTGCGCGTTCGCTTATTAATTAATAAACATTTCTGTTTTCGGAGCACTGCACTGCACTTTAACGGCAACAATAAATAATAAATAAAATAAAATGTAAGCCAAAATAATTATGTATAAATAAAGAAAAAAAAGGAAAATAAAAATTAACCGCTTACTTGTTGCCAACATTGCAGAGGCTTGGCAGGATTGGCTTGTAGCAATTTGGCATTAATTGGCATGTGCCATGCAGCAGTCCATGGACTGCAGAAAATTTTAATCGCATTCATTTTGATTAATTTGAAAATATTGACATGCATAGCTGCCGCATGAGCAACGTGCACATCGTTTCTCTTAAGCGGATTAATAGTCGCGAAAAGACTGACTTACCGCTGATGTGTGCATATTATATAAATGTTTTCTCATCTGCAGTTGCGATTTAAGTTTCAGCTCAGCCGCTCGTTTAATGATGACATGACTCACTTCTTAATAAGTTTCACATTGCGACAGGAAAAAGATTATCTTTTTCTCCGAACTATTACATTTAGTAGGAGCTCATCAATCCCGTTACCCCCTAAAATCATAAATGTTATCCGCAAAGAGTTAAAAAAGAAATTAACCCATAGTCTGGTATTACTCCGATGTTAATTGATCCGGATTAGCGAGCTTCTACAGATATCCAGACTATATCAACGTCAAATTTATGTAGCAATTCATCTGTTCATTTTGTGTAGTTTAATTAGTCCAACCATTGTTCCGACAATGTACATGTGCAGCCATTTCACTTTAGAGGGACTCAGTCGCCATACAATATGAATTTTCTTGCCTTACTTACTCCGTACATCGCATCAAGTGTTCATTTTTAGTTTAGGTTTCATAACGCACACTTGAGTAACTAAACTTAGAAGCAA
The DNA here is from genome assembly GCA_037044495.1 of Stegana nigrithorax. NCBI lineage: Eukaryota > Metazoa > Arthropoda > Insecta > Diptera > Drosophilidae > Stegana > Stegana nigrithorax. The sequence goes on along the minus strand of JBAMBQ010005352.1, from coordinate 219,732 downwards.
ACAAATTAGATAATTTTCAAAAGCTGCAAAGCACTGAGGTCTGTATAGTAATAATTCGCTTTGGACTTTGCCAGATCTTTGATTTAGTGTGAAGTGCAACGCAAAAAGGTCACGTATAAATAATAATTTTATGCGCTGCGGCAGCTCACAAATCGATCATTCTCGAGTGTGGACCACCAACGATCATTCGTTGCCAATTAAGCCAATGCAGAGCTGCACGTTTTTATAAGCTCGGCGCCATTGCGCAAATTCGCAAATTGTGATAAATTACTTTGAAATTACATTGAAATTGTGCGATTGGCATTGGATCTATGGCAAGGAGGAAGGCGCTCTGAGCAGCAACTTGGAATTCATTGCAGTAATTGCGTGTAATTATTTGCATTCATCATTTTCACTGCTGCCAACAAATTCAAATATGCAGAAAAATAATTACAATTTTTGTTTGTCTATACTGGCTCTTGCTTTTTTTTTACCCTTCCTGTTTTTTTTGTTTTTTGTTTTTCGTTAGTTTTTTTCTTTTTTTTTTTGTATGCATTTGCATGGAGCCACATTTGTTTGTTTGTTTTAGCTATTTGTGCATTTGTTTTGTATAAATTAGACTGACGCAGATATTTCACTCATTTATTAATGCAATGGCTTCGCCATGACCGAAGCATGGCAATGATTTCGGCAATACGCAGATACAAAAGCAGATAGAGATACAAATACAGTTACAGTGCGCTTAGCTGCAAATGCACACACAGTTACATAGTCGCAGTAAACAAAACAGTGGCATTCAATGAATTTGATGCATTCATCATCTATTCATATGCGCATTTATAATTGTTTCTGAAATAAACACGAATCGCAATAATGAAAATGTAATGTTATTTTGAATATTCAATCATTTTTCGGAGCTTTCATCTGTTTTTCAGCAAAATTAGTTTTCATTGACTCAGCAAATATGGCATTCATAATTTTGACGCATTTTTGCCCACACTCTCGGTATACGTTTTCATTCATTGACTTGCTTTGTTATTTGTTTTTCGTGGCAACATTTTCAATGCTTCCATTTTTAATTTTTTTGTTTTATTTTTTTTTTTTTTACCATATTCAAGCATGAAATCTGGTTTGACTGCATTAAAGGATAATGTATGCGGCAAATGGTGTGCCGTGATTTTTATTTTGGAGTCCTTCCACTCACTGCGGTCAATATGTAATCAAACTATTTTACGTATGTGTGTATTTTCCATATGTATTTATTTTCTACTCTAATTTATATGCAATAGTTGCACAGGTAATCGAATATGCATATTCTAATCGAATGAATTTCCACTCAGTATTTTTGGGAAATTTTGTGGAATTCAGCAGAAGTGTTGCTTAGCAATTGTAATTTTAATTTGGCTTTGGGCAAAGCAATACGCATCAAAAAAAGCTAATGGCAACAGGAAAGTTACTATTCGGATTTGGGTAGGAGTTCCCTGACATTTGTGCAAAATACACACAACAAAAACTGACTGCAAAAACTAGGCCGATGCATCATGAAGCTGTGAAGCAAACAAATACATGCTGGGAAATCTCCAAAAATACACATGCAGCTTATAGTTTGTGAATTTTGAAAAAATAAAAACATTTTGTGCCATTTATAATTATAGAGAATTTTTTCTGTTCGTTATAGAGAAGTATAGAAAAAAAAAGAATATAAATATAAGACTCACATTTACATGGCTCCATTACAGCCATTATATGCATCTGCCAAGTTATATCATGCGACACTTTATTAATACTCTTTTCTGTTTCTAAAGCCATCTCATGATACTCAAATTAAGCTTTACATTCTGACCTATTAAGTCAAAACAACTGATATCAAAGGTTTTCAACCTTGAACTTTCCTAATCCTTTGTGTTAGTCCACTCTCCCAAACTCGTATCCTTACACACAGACGGTAAAGAAGCTTACAAATTTTTACACAACATTTAACCGAGCCAAAGTACTTCATGAATGCCTTTATTTACACAGTGCCAAACGTACTGCATTAATCTCTTGCTAAATTTATTTGAAAATGTGCCATAAAAATGCATAAACCTGAAGCTGAGAGAAAACACAAAACAAAAATGCTTTTTCATCGGCATCAACGAAGTTTAAGTTCCGTTCTCGGAACATGTATCTGAAATTTGGGTTAAAGCTTCGGAAGAAACAAAGTGAAGGTTATTTGCTCAACTGAATATGAATGCTATTCTACTGAATTATTGGAGATTATAATGTATTAGCTCAAAATTTGATAAACTATTTAATGCCATACATTTCGAAATGATCCCTCAGACGAACATAATCATAACCAAAATTATTAAAATACCTCTTCATGCTGCTTCCAAAATGTAACAAGAGCCCATATTCACTGCCATGTAGGGTATGTCGCAGCAAGCCAGAAAATATAAAACAAAATAATGTTCAGCCTTGTGTGCATGTGAAAGAAAGAAAAACAAAATAGAAAACAAAAAAAAAAAACAAAGTAAGCAAAACTGAGTCAAAATGAAAGCAATATTTACACGGTCGCCGCTTTTGCTTGATTTTCGATTTGTTTCTTAATTTTTACGAATTTGTTCTCCATTCCGCTTCCATTTCCACTTGGCTGCTGTGCAAATAAGTAAATACACAACTGCATATTTTCTTTGCCCTTTTCGCCATGTTACCCTCTGTCAATATGCTGCTGACGGTGCTGTCGTTGTGCTCGTTATTGTTGTTAGTGTTGTTGTTGTTGTGTTCTTGTTGTTTCTTCTACTGCTTCTGCTTGCTTTGCTTGAGCATTGCTTGGCCCTTGAGGCGTGGCATGGCGTGGCGGTCGCACTTTGACTCTTTTTTGGCACATGGAACCATAAATACTTCCCCTGTCAGCAACTGATTTTCCACTGATTTATTTGCAAATGCGAAATTTACTTTTTATGTTTTTATTTACTTTGTATTCGCACCACGAACACTTTTGCATTTTTTTTTTCTAACTAAAGCAAAAGACGAATATGAAGAAGCAGAATTCAACAACAGGACGCAGGGCGTAGCAGATCCTGTGGCAATAGGGTTTGCCTTTGTTGCTGTTGGGGGAGGTGTGAATGTGTTTATAATATTTGCTTTCTTTCATTTCATCTTGTTTTCTTTTTTCTTTTTGTTACTATTAAGCCAACCCTCATAGTTTTGTTTTCCCTTTGTACGTGTATATGTTTTTTTTTTCGATTTTGTATTACCTTTGTGTTGAACTTTCACTTGCAATTTGCACAACTGGAATAATAATCAGAATCGTAATGCTCCAATAATTCAAAATTAAGCCTTCAAGGCGGTTTATTTTCTGCATTTAATTCAAATAATATGCAATTATTAGTAAAAGACCAATTTAAGTTGTTCAAATAGGGTCAGCACTTTGGCTTGACTGGGCCTTCAAAATTGCTAATAGTGGCAATCGATTAATAAAAAGGGAACAAAGAAGACACAAACAAGACACAAATATCGCCAGGCATTAATATACACATGTGTATATATGAATTCGAGATAAAGGATTGAGGACATGACAGTTTGCGCAGCTGAAAAAAAATTCTTTGAAAGCTGTTAAAACTCCTTTTTAATTATATTTAACGCGATTTAAAGCAGCCAGCAAATGTCTGCGGCAAACTACAAAGTTGGAAAACTGCGAGCACGCAGAGTCTAACAAAGGATCATCTCAAATCACACAAAGATGTGTCAAAGTGCTAAACTGATTTTTCTATATTTTCCACATCGCACCGTGCACACTTCTGATCCGCATTAATGTCACTTCTATTATCGACATGTCAGAAGTAAAAGGTGCAGCACAAGCGTTGGAAGCACAAAAGGTGCAAAATTTATTTTCAATCAAAGTGAGAATTATGAAAAACGTTTGTCATAGTTCCCGAAAGAATGCAGTGTTCAAATTGCATTAGAAATCTCACAGCGAGAGGAAATGAATTTCGTTGAAATGTGATTTCAACAGATTGCAGTTCGGAGCATTCAGAGAAGCCGAACAATGACCGTGTCTGGGCTGAGATGAAAGCGTTCGAAGTGTGCTCATAAAATGGAATGCAATTGAATGAGTGAATCAAAGTATGAATGCATGAATGAAATGCTGAGCTGCTGAAATTCCAAAGATGGGCGCACTTCTCCCCTCCTCCCCCGCTCGGCACGCTTGTGATGACACTATGTAATCCTTTCTCACTGCAAATGCACGCCCAAGTGCTATTCAGGGTGACCAGGACTCAGAACGTGATTCAATTTATATCAACAACGGCATCAACACCAACATCGACGTCCTTGCCATCATTTTTTATTACATAAGAAAAAAAAAAATAAAAATAAAAAATGTATCTTATAGATCATTGATTTCTGATAATAAAACTATAAATGCTTGTGCGGTAAAGTATTCCTATTTAGCGTTGGGCAGGAGGGTAAGTGCAGCATAAAATACAATAATAAAAATATATTCAATAAAAATTCACTGAACGCTTCTCACACACACAAATACACGCACACACAACTGCTGGACCAGCGCGCTTCTTGGCAACGAAATTGTTCTTCGCTAGGAAAATAACAATAGACTTGTTTTTCCACTTACTTGTCGCAATTTCTTTTTCATTTCATTTTATTTCTTTTTCTTTTTGAAGCCTGTCTGTCTGTCTTGGCAGTCATAGAAATGCGTGAAAAAACAAAATTATAACAAATAAATAAAAGCGAACGACTGACAGCAAATCGAAAAATTATTTTGCACAACAATTTCTTTGCAAGTACAGTCAGCGAAAGTTATAAAATTACTTTGCAAATAAAGTGGACTATTTCAATTATGACAAAAGCCTGTAACGCAACTGAAACTTTCAAAAAATTTTAATCAATATGAAAAATATTTAGCTGACAACAAAGTTCTGCATTCTGAATGTAATTCCATATTAAAAAACATTGCCATCGACATGCTAAGACATTATTATGATGTATAATAATTATAGAACATGCTCATAAAACGTGCTCAAATATCAAACAAACGATTGCTCTCTAATTGAGTACGGTCCTGTTCACATATTTAATGGTTAAAAAATACAATACTTTAAAAATATTATTAAAACAATATGGCAAATTTAAAACATATTTCTTGTAAAAATATAATGAACTGTGTCACTCCTACCCTAATCAGTAAAGAGTCTAAGCTAGCTGACAGAAAGATGTAGGTATAAGCAAAATCAGCCAAGGGCCACAACATCAGAATCCTTCCATGTTATTTTAAGATTGTGAACATATCAAAGGAGACACACATTAAATAGCTTACAACTTAAGAGAAACTGTCAGGAGCCCTTTTTAATTTAATTTGCTGAACACTTTCTATCAAGACGTGACCTCAGCTGTCATTTGTGTCCATGCTTATAAATGATTGACCTGGCTCAGTGTGGACTCGTCTGCGTGCAGGCTAATATGAGAATTATTTAAATTCTAAAAAGCCAGAAGCAGCAGCAGCAGCAGCAGCAGTGAACCGAAATGAAAATCTGCTGCTGCCTAATGCCAGCGAGAGCAGCAACACTATTCCTATTTACGAGTATGACAACAGCAACGGATCCAATTTAAATATTAATAAAGAACTCAACTGTCAAGCTGCGCTCGAAACGCAAATGGAGACATTTGCGCAAAACCGTCTAATGCCTGCGTGCGATGTCGGAGCGCGTCTTACACAGAAGATTTGCACCAAAAAGGCATTATGACCGACTTATTTCTGTAGACTTATAGGGCGCAAAACAAAACTAATTCCACTGACAATAACACACAGCGCTGCATTGTGGCCAGTCACTGGCCGCAGTCTTGTCTTGCCTTTCTGTCTGACCGTCCTGGCTGCCTCAACTCGCACTGCGTCGTTGCACGTGATTGCCAGCATTTCTATGGTTGTTGGCCTGTCAACTTTAACTAAAATTCTCTCACTTATTTGCGCGCTCGGTTTTATTTAATTTTTTTTATTTTTTTTATTTTTTGTATGTCAAAGATGCATTCAAGGATTAAATGAATGTCACATAAAACGAACACAGCGTGTGAACCGAGGACGCCTGCTACTCGGGCTAAAACAGTTCGTCCGTCTCTCTGTCTGTCTGTCTGACTGTCTGTTCAGTGTGTCTGTTTGCCTGCCCACCGGAACAATGCCGCATGGAATATTAACGCTTAATTGTTTGTAAGGTTCCAAAGCGTTCAGATCGTGCGCCTGAGCTTGCCCAGCTACTGTTCACCGCCTGATTTGCCTGCATTGTTCAGGCATGAACCATTTTTTTTTTCAACCAAAAAAAGCGTGTATATGAAATAAAAAAACTTAATAAAAAAAAACAAAACAAAAACCGAAAAATCCAAGCATAAATAAATTCACTTAATGCCAGCAAATAGAAATAAAACAAAAAAAAAAGGAAAAAAAAAGGAGAATAAAAGAAGTGTCATCTTACTTTGCACTCTGAACCTTAAATATGAAAATGAATAAGCAAGCAAGTGAGTGAGCGAGTAAGTAAGTTAGCGAGCATGTGAGTGAGTGAATGAACGAATGAAAATGCTTTCAGTTTAAACGTTTCCATTATGTTCGCTTTACTGCTACTGCTGACCCTGCTGCTGCTCCTCCTGATGCTGCTGTCGTCGTTGTTTTTGTTGTTGTCGCTCTTTGTCATTCCTGGCTGCCTTTTTATTCCTTAACTCAAATCGCATTAACATTTCATTACAATTTCATGTCGAGCGTCGAGTATGAAGTGAAAAAAATAGAGAAAAAAAAATACAAAACAAAACAAAAAGACAAACAAAAACAAAATCCAAGACGAAACTATAAAAAATAAAAATTCAAATAAAATAAAGCCAAGCGCAAAATGAAATCAAAGTGAAGCCAAGGAATAAAAAGGATATTTGACACTTTTAAATGTTCGCTCATTGCGACTTGTTGTTGTTTAACTTGCTGCTATTCTTGTTATTGTTATTGTTGTTGCATGTTTCGGTGCTTTTGTTCTTGTTTTCTGTTGTTACCCAGATTTGATTTTTTCTTTCATCATTGCTGTTAAAAGTATTCACTGCGATTTATAGCAGTTGGCATGGATTTCTTACTACGTCGTTGAAGCCAACATTGCTGAATCTCCTTGAAAGGTAATTAACAAAACGAATACCCTACATATTCATGAGTAAAAGGGTTAAGTAGTTTCACAGCAGTCAAATGATTCGATTTCCATGTAAACACCATCAGAAGCCATGATAATCTTATTAAGAAGAACATCTGTATACTTAACTTTTTTTAATTCATCTCATGACTCGATGCCGTTTACCGCTTAGCATAAGAGCTATAGCATAGATATTTACTAAAAGTAAGAGCTTGATGTCATTATATCTCTATTTTTCCTTGAATCTACTTGATTCGATTGGGATTTGTTAGCACTGATATATATCTTGGTGCCTTATTCACCTAACCTTCATAAAAATATCTTTGAAATTGTTTGTCTATTTGAAGAAGTAAAGTTTTCAGTAACTATAGTACAGCACTTTATAAAGATCTATAACAATTTGAAGGAGAATTGATCTAAGAATTTTAAAACTATTTGGAATACTCTATTTTTTTAAAACATCCTGACACACAATGCCTATGGATCTTACATTAAGTATTTCTAAGCCTACGGATACCAGTTGTACAGATATGTGAATCGCTATATAGAATTGTTGCATACATCCATAGCACATCAACTTCTTGACACTTAAATGTTAAATATTGACTATAGCTAACCTAAGAAACTTTTTGTATACTAGAATTGGTAAGCTTCGTGAGTGTAATTTCCCTTTGTTGTTAACAGGTAGAGACATAGTGTTTATATATATTGTATATATTTATTAACTTTATATAAATAATTAAATATATGATTATTTACATAAAGTATATATATATATCATATTTGAACTGAGACTGGCTAAATATTCCACACTGTAGCTTAATTTTATGTCCTTGTTTAAGTTTTATATAGTTCAGCTACTCACTTGGTTGGTATACAAAAATCTTACATGTATTTGCTATTCTAAGCTGTTTGGGCCATAGAATTTACACTTAACCTTTAAACACTTTTGCACACAATAGGCTTAACATAGATGTATAGCATGTTGTATTTGGCTGCAAGCGTACGGAACTATCCGCCTACCCTGGGCCACTTTGCTGACTAGCAAATGGGATTACCAGGCATTTGCATTTTGAATTCATCACGAATCCAATTCAATGTAAACCAATTCGAAGCGTTGCAGTGCAGGCGATGTTGGATTGCTCGATTGGCAATTGCGCAAATATTTTATTTATTGATTTGGCAGGCGTGGCATTTGATTTCGGATTCGGGCTAGGACTGCGCTGGACAGTGCCAGAGCACAGATGTTTGTCAGATGGCAACCGCATGAAGTCGCTTGACTCATTATGTGCATACGATGTGAACATGTTTTCGACTATTTGAGGCTAAACGATTTGACAGGTATTTGTGTCAATACAATAGGAATTCCAACTGAAAAGGATTAGCGAACAATGGAAGTGCTTTTGACACTTGGCAGGGGTTGAATACTTTTATTTATTTACTTTTTTATTTACATTTTTTTTATTTCTTCATTTTGTTGCCCCGCCTCTGCCTCTGCCCCTTTTTTGACAAATTGACGACAAAAACTTTAAAATTGGTTTAAATCCTTTGCTCGCATTTTACACAACTGTGCGGAAATGGGCAGAAAAAAAAACAATAAGAACAAAAACAAATTGCGCTACTGGGTAGGCTATGGCTTTCATACAGTAGCGACAGGACTCTTGTGTGTGCCAGTGAGTGCGAGCGTCGACGACGCGAGATTTGACTGACTGCACGTCTTTCAATCAATTGAATGAACGAATGAATAAATGCGCGCATGAATAAATTGAATTCGTTTGCAATTTTAATAAAGAAATACGAAAAATGAAAAATTGAAAGCCAAAATAACAACAACAACAACAAAATACATGCATACGCATGCAAGCAACGAAAAAGCATCGAATTACGTTTAATGCCGCATGTGAATTCAATGCATGTCCTTGTTGTAGTTATTCCATCTTGCCATATACATTTGTTTTTTCTTTTTGTTTTTTCTTTGGTTTCTGAATTTTTTTATTTTTCAATGTTGTGTTATCCTTGATTTATGTTGTTGCTGTTGTTGTTGTTATTGCGTGCTCACCGTAACATGCCTTGTGGTTCACGTTATGCTGGTGCCACTGTTGTCCTTTTTCATAAGCGTTTCGCCTGCGTGCTTTAAAACAAACGAAACCAGCTGCGGTTATGCCTTGTTTTCACCATTTTCGCTGTTTTTCGCTTATTTTTATGCCGCTGGCTGGCCCTCACCTACCGTTGCAGACAATGTCCCGCTGCGCATCCTGCGCTCAGGACTAAAGTCAATGCAATGCATTGTGAAAGCAATTAGCAGCATTTTTTTTTTCTTTTTTCGTTCTTCTTTTGTCTTCTTCTCATATTTTTTTTTTGTTTTTGTTTTTCGTTAACCCACCTCGACTTTGATTTGATAGATATATATATAGCATACGAAAAAACAAAAAAAAAAAAAAAAAGAAAGGCGAAAAACATTGAACATCAAAATGGCGTGCCATGCGTTACAGTCGCGTTCGTGCCGTAAGTCCTTCTGACCATTTCCGGTTTGCCTGTGGCGCACATGTCGACTGGGCCGCGTGCCAAACTGCGCTCCCTTGCGCTGTCAGGTGCTCACAATGCCATCATTCAAACGCAATTCAATGTCAATGCAATGATTGATCACTGAGGCGCGCATCTTCGCTTTTTTCACACTCTGTTGCTGCCATCATGAACATCATCGCAGCGTCAACTGCAGACCACGACCCGTAAGCGATGCTAATCTTTGCGCAATGCCAAGCAACAAAGCAAAAATAAAACAATTAAATACACTGAAACAGGACTTTCTCTTGCTAACAGACAATTAGCAGCAGCCAAATTGTCAATCCACCAGACATCACAGCTCACAATAAACAAATTCTACGCTTTTCCATTAAGAATATATTTAATTGCAATTTGTTGTGATTTTTTTTTCTTTTTAGAAGTCATCCATTTTTATCAAACTGCTTAGGTTCGATCCTCGGAGGTGTTATAATGCCCGACACTAACTGAGGGAAAACGAGCTAAGTAAAACGAAAAGTATTTATTCCTATACTTCTTATAGAAAAAGAAGTTAAGAGAAACTAAAAACCAGCATGGAAACTCAACATTGAGTAATTTCTACCTAGTATTACTATTTTAGGCTTCCTTATAGAAATCATGGGCAGAGGGAATTTTCAAAGCTTATAAGTACCCAATCTATTTGATTCAACTTCAAATACAATATCCGCAGTAGCGTGGACTTTTTGTTGACTTCTTGCAGTCATCACGTTTAACAAATAAGTTTCTAAATAACATAAATTCGTTTCTACTTGCTTATTTTGTTGCTTATTTGTGTGTCGGTGCCTTTGGCTATCTTCGTCATCAATGTCAAAGATGGTTTATGTAAATAGGAATATATTTTACTTACGTTAACTGTCGATCAATCACTTTCAATTTTAATTACACTTATGTGGTTAGCAATGTGAATAAAAAATGACACACACATATTTCTTATGCATGCACTTACTTTACTTCGACCAAGATGCACAAACAGACATGAAAGAAATTGAAGTTGTATAATGAAAAACAAAGAAATTGTAATGCATTTTAATTCTTTATGTCTTTATGTCTAAATTATTTTTGCCTACCTACTCAATGTTGCTCCACTGTTGTGTGTATTAATATTATATAAAAAAGATGTCAGATATGGTGAGTGATCACGTATTTAGGCTGATGTTGATCCACATAATTTTTACAGCTGGTTTTATAGTATGGTAAGTAGTTAAGCAACAGAATGTTAATCAACTTATATTTTTTATTTAAAATAATAGTATTTAGGAATTAGACAAGCAAACAGATGAAATACTTTCTATTCGCTTTGATACTCGAAATATTATATGAGACAGAAACATTAAGCAGCTGAGTTATACATTTCTATTAAGTCAACATTTTTGCACAAAGAATATGTTAAAAGCCCTTATATATATTTTGACATACGTACGCCAACGTTTTAATTTCCAATAAGTCGAACTGCTGCGCTACTAATGGACATGATATTGTTCGTGACATCGACAGATAACATGAAATAGCAATCTAAAACAATTCTTTTGAACAACTAAACCAATTATAGTTGACTTTAATTAATGACACACGATGTCCGAACTGCATTAGGCCAACACAAGCGGCTTATGTTCTCCCCTGCCCCCATGCAGGCCATTAATTCAATTATTTAAAATTAAAAATCACTCAAGAAACGAACAAATGTCATTTACTCTGCTCTAATGCGCTACAGCAAACATTAAACGCTTTCAAGTGCAAAACTAAAATTTTAATTAAAACTATGCAAAAATCCCAAAGAACACAAAAAAGAAAAACAAAAGCCAGAATATGTAATAGGCAAATGGCAGCTGTAAAAAGTTGGGCAGCAAAACACTCAACGTAAACGAAGCAGACAAAGTCATAATGACCGAAGTGTGTCACTAACTGAGAAACCAATAATTATCATCATCGATACGCATGCTGGCTGATTACTGGCTTAATGAAAGAACAGCGGGCGGCCGAAGGCAAGGAGGCATGCGAAAACGTATGCGAATGTGCATGAGACAATATGGCAAGGGCAGAGTCGCAGGGCAAGTGTAATGAAGAGCATCAGCAGACAAACCGCAAATGACAAAATGCAGCAACAGAAATAAAGTCGGGAAATCGAATGGCAAGAAGGCGAACTTACAAGTGTGCAAGAGAGAGACAGAGACAGAGAGAGAGAGTGAGTAGGAGACAGGGAGGAAGACATAAACGCCAACGCAAAACGCAACGGATATCCCATGTTTGTAATCAAAGGAAGCGCAGCAGTGTCGTTGCCATACTTAACAATCGACACGAACAAAGCAATAATAACAACAACAATAACAACAACAACAACAGCAATAAGAGCAAGAGCAAGAACAGCAGCGGCTAGCTAGCAACAACAAAACCAAAGCTAAGAACGTCAACAGCATTGCATGCCGCGCGTGCAAAATTAAATGTGAGAGCAATGACAACAACAATAACAACAACAACAACAACAAGTAACAATAGCAACACACGCGTTTATAATTCGTACAACGCCGGCACTGTTCCACATCTCGTTACGTTTCACCGCGTTTCACCGCGTTCCATGCGCTGCTGCTGCTGCTGTTTCTGTTTCTGTCGTCGCTTTTGTTGTGGTTGTTGTTATTGTTGCCGTTGTTGTCTGTTAAGGAGTCGAATCGATAGCGATAATTACGAGGGCGTGTGCAAAATGCATTTGCGGCCGCGCATGGATTGTCTTTTGAATTGAGATTTGGTTCTTTGGCAACGTTGCATGTGCACAACAACTTCCCGTTGCCCCTGGCCAAGCGTGCAACCTGCTGTGACGACGACGAGGAGAGCGCCTGTGGAACGAGTGGGAGTTGTCGGCCTGCTAAGGCGTCGCACGCACGTTTTGTGCAATTTTACTCTTGCATGTAACCGAACGCATATATCAAACGCAAATGCCGCACGTGGCCTCACTACAGACACAATGTGCTCTGGCAACAGCGTATGGCAGAGAACATGCCGTCGACGTTGTCTTGGTGGTCGGTCGTCGGGGCTGTCGTTATAATCACGATGATCACCATCAAACTCATCGACAGCAGCAAACAGCGGCAGCAACAAGCAACGGCAACAACTTTGTTAGCTTGATAGCAACGCATATTAAAAAGGCAGTGGCGTAGTCGAGGGTGCAAGAGCTGACGATGTTTTAAAGCTGAATAAGTTAGGTATTTCCGCTTTTCTCTGCATAGCCACATGTTTATCTGTGCCAACAAATCGTAATCGCTTAAGTCGACTTAAGGCGAAATCGAGATACATTAGGAACTCGTGAGTGCGGATACCCGCTAAGGTAGAGTAAAAAATTCAAAATTTCTATTATATACTTTGTTCGACCATGGTTTTGCTAATTTGTATCGCATGTTTTATAATGCATTGATTGATTATCGAGCAAATTAAAAAATACTCACATACTGTACATATTTTTCCTATTGATGCTTAAGTTTTGTTCCATATCTTTGGAAGAGAGACTCCACAACTCGGTATAATTCTCTACATGAACTAGTGAAATATTGAACAACTCTTCAATAAAGTGTCACATTGGCTGGCAACCTTCATGAGCTTTCATCCAACAAGAATTGGACTTAGGAATTGGAGTAATTATTAGTTCCCACCTGCAGTTATTTTCTTTCTACTTTCGCACACTTTGGCAATCTCCCGTCGACGCTCCTGTGCGCTGCAGTCAGTCACGCGCCACTATAAAGACAGTCGGCCAGCCAGCCGCAAGTCAGATTCAGGCAAGCAGGCAGCAGCAGCAGCAGCAATGTAAGCGTCAGTAATGCTGCTGACGTCGGCTGCGGCGTCGTTAGTTTTGCCTATGGCTTTGACGGTGTTGTGGTGCCTGATGCCGTTACTGTTGCTGCTGCCGTTGCCACCTACGCCCACAAACCACTTTGCACTTCCACTTCGCTTAATTAAATTGCAGTATACGACTGCGTTGCGGCAACGTCATCATCATCATCATCATCATCATTATTGTCGCAATCAGCAGCAACGGCAATGGCACAGCCGTCATTGCCAGCAGACTACGGATGTGCCGCATTTACTGCGCGGTCGACAACATTTTTCGTTTTTCCTTTCTATTTTTGTTGCTGCTGTTTTTTCTGTTTTTTTTTTTTCGTTATTCATTTTCTTTTTGTTTTTTGCACTTGAGTTTTGCATGACGACGAAATAAGTGGCAGCACTGGCAACAGTAGAATAGCAGACAACGGCACACTGTGGCCCAGAGCTTGGGCTTGGGCATGGCCGCGGACATGGGCAGGAACGTATGCAGGCATTTGGCGTTGGCGCATAAGTAAAATGGTAATGCCTACATTTTTATTTATTTTAAGAGCCGCTTTGCGCCTTTTCTGTCTGTCTGTCTGTCTGTCCGTTTGTCCGTCGGTCTGTCTGCTTGATTTTTATGCATAATCAAATTAGCGGCAGGCAAAATATATGAAAAAAAGGAACGTGGCAGCGTAGTTGCCGAGGCGAGCAGAGAACTCATAGCCAGCAGCAGGGCAGCAGGGCAGCAGCAGCAGCAGAATTATTAAAAGCACATCAATTGACAGTCGTCGGCAGCAGCAGCAGCAGCTATAATTCATTTAGTGGAAGTCGCTGCGCATAATTAGCGGAAGCAACGCACTTAATAAGCGTTTGCTGTGCTGCTGCTGCTATTGCTGCCGCTTATTCGCTCGCCACAGTGACACCTCATGCCCATGCGACGCTGCGAATCAATGCCTTAGCTGGCTTGCCTAAGTGGTCTGACGATTGCCCCAAAAGTCAACCGAAAGTAATTCACTTTATCAATTTAATTCCTTGTGTCTACGTTTCAAATGCAAACACAAAGCGAAACGTTCGCAACTTGAAATGATTCATTTCCTTCTCCTCGCCATTCCATTGCAAGCCATTGACTCAGCGGTTGAGTTCTAAAATTTAATTTATATTAAGTTGCTGCACATGCGCAGCGGCTCTTAATGCAATTGTTCACTTATTTAATTGATTAAAAGTTCCACTCAAGTCTAATTGAGCTGAATGGCAAGTAAAACAATTATGTGTAGCACAGGGAAACTTGAAGCTGAGAAAAAGTTGCCATAGCTGCCACAGACAAAATGTCGCCTAAATTGACAACTGACGCTCAGCTGATGTCACAATTTTTGAAACTAAACACTTGCCAATATTAAGTACAATTTCCTAAATTGTATATTCAACTTTATATAAATTTTTAAATATTTTCCCAGCACAAATTCAAGCAACAGGTAATATATCCGTCCAAAGGAAATAATAAATTTTCGAGAAATGCAGAAAAACGTTACACTTATGAGAATATGGAATTTTTTTAGGACATCCTTACAGACCTAACAGAACAAATTTCACAATGAAGCTCGTTTTAGGTTTTGTCAACAAACGATGCAAAGTTTATTTTAAAATCCAGATCTATCGACTTACGAAAACTTTTCTGAAACTAAAAAAGAAAGGATAGCAAGGAAATTTGGGCGTGGCATGATTTAAAATAAAAATGTTCAAAAATATTTGAAAAGGTTTATGATATATCATTAAAAATGACAAATTATATCCAAAATGTTACTCTAGCATCGGATTAATGGCTCTACATCATATTTTAATGCAATATGAGAACTTTTGTGAAATACAGAGGTAATATTGTTTACTAAATAAAAAAAAAACCGCAAAAAAACATCTGATAAAATCATTTACAATTTGCGAACGTTTTTACAAAATTGTCATTTCCTGCAAAGAAACTTTGCCCCACAAAAGCCTACACTGATAAATTTCCAAGCATGAGGACATGCCAACTGAAGCATATTTCCACACGTGTGTATCGACACTCTCGGCAACTTTTGCACTCAAAGTTCATAACCGAAAATCCAATTTACAAGTTTTTCAAGTAACTGCCAAGTAGTGCACTGACAACGTTCGACTCGACTACTCACGACGCAAACACGCACGATTTCAGGCAAATCTAATTTAAATACATATGAACTGTATTGAGAAAGTTGTGGAAGAGGGCCAAGCAGCCAGGACCTGGCTGAGTGCGTTGCACGCGTGCCAAGTGAAATGCTTTGCCAGCAATCGGAGGGAACCGAGCCATGCAGCTGCCAGACAAGAACTTCTGCTGCCTTTTGCGAGGTGCCACGGTTCGTTTTCAAGTAATTAAGCTTTGTTGTGGTGCATAAAAACGCACTGAGAGCCCGCAGAGGACAGAGCAGCTGCGCAGCACTTACATGATAGTAAAAACTTTGCAGGTGTAAAACTTATAAAGTCGCTTATGAGTTCATTTAATAAACTATTATGGAATTTGCGCTTAGAACTTGTAAAAACAAATATGAAAAACTTTTACAACAACAGCAAAACAAAAAGGGAGCGGAAAAACATGGAAAAAATGAAAACATGCATTTGTGCAGCTACGTCATAACTTGTGGAGCAGTCGGCTGCTGTTGCTGCTGCTGCTGCTGGTGCCTCTGCCTCTGCCTCTAAATCTATCAACATCAAGGCAAGACATCATCGAAAATGCTCAACTGCACGTGCATGTTTTCATTGAATGCGACAGGAAAATTATGTCCGCACATTAAATTGACGCTTGCTTTTTCTTTTATTTTCCAAAGCAAAAACTTTCTCGCACACATGTCCCCCCTCAAAGTTCAAGTAGAAGTTGCCGTCGCCGACACCGTCGCCATCGCAGTCTGTGGCATTGGTTTGAATGCTCTGCTTCTGCCTTAGCACTTCATCAATGCCAGCAGTTTCATCATATGTCGCACATACTAAGCGAGCAGCCCGAGCACAGTGACGCACGGAGGGGCAGGCGGACGGATGCAGAGTACATTGGTTTGCTGGTTCATTGGTTGGTTGTTTGGTTGGTTGGACGGGTGCTCGACTTCCTTGCACCTAGCAATGTGCGCTTGTCAACTTAATTTATTCTCAATTCCAGCGAAAAAGTATAAACTAAGAAAAAACAAACTTTCGTGGGGCAATCGAGGAGTTCCTAACTCTACTCACGCACTTGATATTTGATAGAATAATTTGACCAATAAACTCTACTTTAAAAATATATATATCTGACTTTATGAAATGCATGGGTAGATAGAACTGCAGATACTAAAGATACTTGATCTTTCTGCTACCGATAGACTTTTGTGATTCATTAGCGGAAACTTCCAAGCTTATCACACAAAAAATCCCGACACTTTAACTTTCAAACATCCTTGCCTTTCTAGCAAAACCCAAGGACCTACACAAGCCGGAGTAATTTAATTCTGCAGACAAGAGAATGTGGCTGGGAACCATACCACAAAGAACTCTTGGTAAAACCAATTCTGGGCAGAAGAATAAGTAAAATAGTGCTCATATCAGACAGCTTGAGCACTTTGCATAGTTTGATTACCTTAAGTTTGATAAATGGAAATCATAGAAACACCCCTCGTTGAAAAATTTTTTACAGTGAAACTGTTGCAGTGCCCGCATCCAAGTACAGAATGCATAGCTACGAGAACCTTTTCCTTTTGCGTTGCGCATGTTATCTATTTGCTGCCCCTCCCTCCCAACCGCGCGCATTATGCGAGTATCTGTGAGTGCCGCTATTTGGCAAGATCTCGATCTGCAGACGCTGACGTCGACGACGATGACGACGACGACAACGACAACGACAACGACAAAGTTGACGACACCGAATGTGGCGACATTTTTCATGTCTTGATGTGATCGAAAGGCATAAATTATGCAGCAGCGCATAGCAAACATCGAACAGCGAACAACGTTCGACGTTCGGCATACAAGGAACATGTCGCATTCATTATGCGCTGCAAGTGTTTGTTTTTGCTCGCCGAGCTGTGACAACATTGTCGATGATAATGACGATGATGAAGACAACGACAACGCTGACGATGACGATGACGATGACGATGACGATGCTGCTGCTCTGGCTGCTGGCTGCTGTCCGAGGACACCAAACGAGAACGAGTACACAAGTATGTGATGTAAAAGACGTAGCTGCTGCCGATCTGCAGCATGCTTGGCGCGCAGGCATTCAATCTTTGTGTCAACAGAAATTATTTTTAACAGGAATTAGTGACGCTGTGTGGGTAAAAACTCAACACGAGATTGATTGGCCACTGCGACACTAGGTACACTAGATACACGCAAAGTGGGAGTGTGCGACTTTCTTTTTTGGGTATTTTCAATTAATTAAGCAAATGCCCGACTTCGCTTAGTCTATGCATGGTATCGACTTTGCTTGTTCTTGTCTACTTTTGTATGCGTGTCGATAAATTATAGCCAAGTCAATACTTTCGACTAACAATTAAAAGCATTTTAACGCGCATTTCATGCCAAAAGGCATAACAGTGGAAGCATGCAGCAGCAGCGGGGCGCGTGCAAGGACGACCGACAGTTGTGCATGGGGAGGGGAAAAACAAATGCGCAATGCTCGGCATTAAATAGATAATAAATGACTTTGGCTAAACTGTTTTGACTTTGTTAATAAATTGAAAAATTATGATAATAAAGGACACACAGCGTATGCAAACCAAGCAGCGCCAAGGACGCAATAGCAAGTCCAGTCAGAACAAGCCAAGCAAAACAAAGGGCAAATAAAAGAACAATAGCAGCAGCACAGCAAAGAAATTAAATTTAAAAAAAAAAAAAAAAAAAACAAAAAAGGAAAAAGGAAAAAACGAGCACAAGGTTGCTGCTCACTTGAACGCACGTTAGCCCTGAGTACGTCGCTGCAGCAACGCAACATTAAGCAGAACATTAAGGCTGCCCACAAAGCCAGGCATGTGCAGCGCAGCGAGCGGCATCAGCAAGGATAACACAGCAATGTGAAGCAACTGCGGTTCTAATGATGCTTATGGATTTTCAAATATGTATAACCATGAGACTTTCCTTTAATGTCGCAGCAGCCACGTCAGCCCAAGTCCTGGCAAAGGAAAATGCAATAAAGTGTCACTATAAATAAATAATCAAGCCGAAAATGTGAGTGGGTACGTCACGGCGGCACAGTAAAAATATTGAAAAATGTAATTGTATCTTATAGATACAATTACAATCGTGTAAGTGCCAGCGCAACTCACGCTCACGCTCTTGCTCATGCACGGCGGCACGTGACTGCGCTGCGCGTGTTTAAGTTTAGTGCGAAAAATCGCAATACGGGCGGCCAGCAAAAGTCAAAGCGTGGGTTTTTATATATTTTCAGTTTTTTTCCTTTTCCCATATTTCGTTTTTTTTTTCTTTCTTTCTTTCGTTTTTCATTTTAATACCCACCAGCGACATTTCTCATACGTGTGTATCTTGGATAAGACAAACGCTCTCGCCGCTGGGTATTTAATGGACCAGAATTCCGAATGCAAACAAAAGTAACGCTTGATTGAGGGGTTAACGTTAATGTGCGTCGCTTCAGGCAGCCCAACGGGCCAATATGACTGCAAGGACGAGCGCTGCGAGCGCGCGGGCGCGGGTTGATTTCAAGTGCTGCACGCACGTTACGCATTGGCCGCAAAGTCGTGCGTACCTACGCGCGCTCAAATGCAAACAAAGCCGGAAGCAACACGATGCCACGACACTTAAGCGCAATTCAACAGGGCCTCGTTCTCATACCGTTGAAGGATGTGAACGCGTTGCAGGATACGCATATGTAAAAGGGCACACATTTTCGCTTTTCCGTGTGACATTTGATACAAAATGTTGACTTTTTTCTTTCTTGATTCTTTTTTGTCGTGTGTAGGGAATTTAATTTTATTGCTGCATGGAGTTTTGTAATAATAAAAATACCCTAAACAAAAACAGAAGCACATGTGTTTTAATGATTAGTTTATTATTTAACTAGAATTCAGCGCAGATATGATCGAACTGAGAACTGATCAGGTAGCCCGAACTGTCTGACTGACACTTCAGGGAGCTAAGTAAAAAAAAAATTATAAATAAAAATCTTTAGAACTCCTTGTGCAAAACCTTATACTTTTAAGTTACTCACAATGCGAAAAATATTTAAGAAGGTATAAAAGATATACATATCCATAACGTCGTCGGCTACAGAATCCCTAATGACAAACCGATAATACCGTACCACATTTCCGTTTTATCTGAATTTAATATCCTAATTTTCCAGCTTTTTTTATTTACATATTGTTATTGTAAACTTTTAGCCCCACACTTTTAAAAACTTCAGACCGACCAACCTATAAAACACAGCCCCTGCACAGTCCGCAACAGTTTTCACATATGTGCACAGTTATGTGCGCGATAAATTCACCTTGAGTATGAAACTAAAAGGTTCGTGTCAGTTGCTTGGCCCTAACTGGATTGCAATCAACTTTTAGACCAGCTTGATGGCAACGGTAATGAGTTCTGCGAGCGAATGCCGAAGATGAGTCAATGCACAATGCGGCCAGCCCGAGCTGCCTTTTTCACACTGCAGCACAGAATTTATTACCGTCGCAGTGCTGAGCAATATCCTTAAATCTCTCTCCACTTCGGTGCTCCTTGTGCACTTAATAGTCTTTCACACTTGCACCACGCCAAGCCAATGCAATGAAGCTGCAAGCGTCGCTCAAAGGAATGATAAAAATACGCAAAAAGAAAAAATGGAAACGGAGCCGAGCAGAACAGAAGAAAAACTAAAATTTATATCGCATGCATAATGAACTCATAAATTATGGCGGCTTTATTAACCCATTGATTACCAGTGAGGGGAGCATTGAACGGACACAGAGCTGCCTAGAGCATCAACGCCAGAAAAGCGTCAAGCGCGCAAAATTTATGCGTCTGCTTTGGCGTTAACTCGTAGCATGCTTTATTATGATTTCGAGGCGTAGACCCTGCGGTCGGTCGGCCGGTCGGTGGGTCGTCGCCAAGTGGCGAGTCGAGCTGCCTCGAAATGTTATCGAAAATCCTAAATGACCACAACTAATGCCATGTGACAAATAAATGTCATATTAATGTCACAAATCCCGCAATGCGAAATTGATTTGCTGTGGTTCCACATTCAAATCTGCGGTCGGTTGCCGCCATTGCCTTTGCCTTTCCCATTGCCTTTTCCATTGCCATCGCCAGCACCATTGCCATTGCCGAGGCGGGCTCTGACGGTCGATAAACTTCTTGGGTGAGTTCACTGTTTATGAGCTTTGTTGCTGTTGCTGTTGCTGTTGGTCTTCTTCGTGTTGTTGCTGGTGTCGTGCGTGTATGCATGCAGCTGATGTTGATGATGTTGATGATGTCGTCGACGTTGTTGTTGTTGTTTTTGTTGCTGTAGCTTATGCGCGTGACAAGCAGTTTCATGCATGTTTGCGCGGCTTTTTGGCACATTATAAAGTAATAAACTTTATGCCACCGACTGAGTATCTGATAAGCAGCGTTAAGCGGCTCTGCTGGCTACACTTGTGACCGCTGATCACAAATGGAAGCATTGTGTGCCACAACATGCTTTGGACTTTGTCTACATGAGTAGCAAAAATGAGCAGCAATTTGTATGTGAAAATGGTTTTTATATCTCAACAGTTTATTATGAAGCAAAGTAAAACTAATACAAATAAAATAGCCAACTCATCTCTCACATGAAATAAATAAATATAATACATATAGAATGTTTTAACAAAACTGTAAATATATCCAAGAGAAATACAGAGTATTCTGGGAGATCTACTAACATGCCTCTGGCAGTCTAATACGAATAGTTAGCATATTTTTGAGTACCATAATTCCCAATGGCAATTTATTTGTCAGATAAATAAATTTTAACATTAGTGTACTATATTAGATATTTTGAGAATCATTATTAAAAATAAACTTATTAAAACGATGATATCTCACAAAAAAGCAATGGTTACAAAAAATTCCAAATGTAATTGAATATAAATTCTTTTAGGAGAAACCATATTTACAAATAATCCTTCTCTACGAGAATTTCAAAGCATTTCAATGAAAGCAAATTTACTTTATACATTTTTTTATTCATTGTTTTTAATTTATTATTCGCTGAATTCGGCATAATCGAGAAAAACCTTTCCTTGCACATTATAAATATCAATATCTGCAATTTTATACAATGGTGGCACATTTTTGTTTCCATTTCGAATTTGGCATTTGTGTGGGCTTAGAATTTGAAATAATTGGAATTGCACACGTTTCCATGAATGAAACAATAAACCACAAAGCAGCTTGATCAAGGCTCAAAAATCATTTACGAGGAACAAAAGGGCCAGAAACAAAATCCCATAATGAAGTTGTTCTACAATTACATTAATCCTGCTGACCTACCACGTACTGTCGTCTACAGATTGCAGCAGACAATGGAACTCTGATAAGTCCATCTGCCGTGTAATTGAAGCAGAGAATCTCTGCACAGTGAGACACACACAATGGAACACCTCGCATTACACGCACCTTCTTAAGTGTGAAATTCCATTGTCACATTGCTAAGCTGCGCTGCGTGTGTGGGTGTGTGGTCCCTGCACAGTGGGACATGGCACGCAAAACTAACAAACAAAAGATAAGAGCAACGAAAACCAATGAAAACATGTCCAAACAAATAAGCATAAATTTAATTCAAGCAGCAACATGTGGCCAGGATATTGCCAGGATAACACACGCACGCACACACACATTGTCGCCTGTTTTTCCAAACACATTAAATAAACAAATAATTTTTTCCAAATTTCATAACAAATTTCAACAAGCAAAATTAGGGAAAAATTATTACCAAACTCTCTTTTCTTGCGCGTAACAAAGCAGCACAGCATCCTTTTCTTGTTTGTTTGTTGTTGTTGCTGTTCTTGTTGTTGTGCCTAATTTATGGCAGGCATTTGCCTTTGGCGTTGCCTTTTTTCCTTAGCGCTGCACGGCTTGCTCAAATTTTGTCTGCAATATTGTGTAAACAAATTATCAATGAACTATCTTACTACGGGCATTGAAATGCGACACGCCTGCGTTCATTGCCGCGCCACACCGAGTGTGCCTCGTTAATTTCACAGTTGTCAACCGTTACTCTCCAAGAGCAATGTACAACTTTTTCAAGTGCTGTGCATTTAGTTAAGGTTTCTTTTTCCTCTTCTAAGCATGTCGGACGCCTGTCTCTTGGCTGCCTGGCTGGCGTATGTCGCGACAAAGGCAAACCTTGAAACAAATGCAGTTTGTATTGGCTTTGAGTCATGGCCATCGTCATAATGAGCAACATTCAGCTCATTATCGGCAGCAGCATCAGCATCAGCAGCATCATCATTATCATCATTATCGTCTACAGCGACAATTGTCTGCAGCTGGTTTTGTCGGTTGTCCCCGTCTGTCTCTCCGTCTGGCGGTCCGTCTGTCTGCCACGCTCACTCCCTGGTCACGACCTTTTTGTGCCGCTTGTCGGAAAATGCGGGTCAACTATTGACACAATTGTTTTCACTCGCAGACCTTCATACGGTCTTTGTGTTTGTCTATTTGTGTATGTGTGTGTGTGTATATATGTTTGCCTGTGCCCCAAGCGTCCGACGCGTTGCCATTGCCGCGATTGTCTTCTTTGGCTTATTTTTAATTATTTGTATTATGCTCGGCTCGGCAGTTGTTTCAGCTTGGTCCATCGATTGTCGAGTTTCCGCTTTAATTGCATTATAACGACTAACGGCGAAGTACACAACATACAACGAGACCAAGAAGACACAAAGCAGGCGCAAATGTATCCGAGATAATGAGCCGCGCCGAATGCATGTGAAACAGCTTTTCAAATATTTGCTCTTGGTTTTGGAATGATTTTAGCATTCATGGTGGTCGCTGCCAGGCCTAATGAGATAGCAATTAATTGTTTCGCTGTAAATTCAATTGCACTGCCGCCCGGGCATTTAAAATGCAATCACTTTTAAGTATTTATAAAAAAAAAACTATCACGTAGCTTCGAAGACCTTGTAGCGAAAATCGATCACTCGGCAATATAAATATTCATGTAGTTCATTTAGTTTTCATGGAGCGTTGGTCCGATTGGATATATTGCATAAACTTGCCCTCATTCTGCAGGTGGAAATTCATGTAATGTGGGCATATTGGAATTACATGCTTTGTTCATTAATTGAACTACAATTGACAAGTTGGAATAATTAATGGGCATTTTGCAATCTAAGAGAGCAGATAGAAACATCGTGTTATAGAAATTCCACTGTAAATCGGTAATAAATTGTCTTGCTTGACCTGCCTCTGTATATATACCTTTTATCTTGGCTCTTAACTATCTGTGATTGATCTAATATTACAGCAGCTCTTTGATTCGTCATTTCTGGATTTTAATTCAAGATTAAGTTTTTGTTCTGAGTGAATCCCATTCGTTCCAATATGATATTCCATTCTTTATGTTATTCTTAGAACTGTTACATTATTCTCTATTTCTTACACCTTACAATATTTTCAATAATGCGTCCATAAAGATCGCAATGCCATAATGTCCCCCAATTTATAATACTTCTTAGAGCTAATTTTCTGAAAATGATATTTTGGTTCAGTCAAATTTATTCAAATTTCAGTGCGACATTGACACTTTTTTTTATCTTTAACAAGCATATGTCTTAAATCAAATTTTACTGATCATAAAAAATATATCTTCGCTCATTAATAAATCAAACAAACCATAAATCTACCAAAAGTAAAAAAAGCCAAGACAGCTGTTCTACTAAAAAAGATAAAAAGGGAGCTCAAATTTATGATGCGTGTAATACTAAAAGAAGAAAAAAACAAGAAAACTAAAATAAAAACCGGGAACATGCTCTAAGACATTGTAATTCAATCCTTTACCACTCAAACTGCACAAAGATATTTTCTTACATGCGGCGTCTGTGTAGGAAATCTGCGACGCTTATTAAACAATCATTGACGAACTACAAATCATGTGGCAAATGCAGCCAGCAATAAACAGACAATGCCAAAGCAAGCCAAGTGCTGTTGGCAACTACATAGAAACAACTTATGAAACTCTTTATAGGGCTTTTGGTAATGATAAACCAATTAACAAGTTCATTCTCAGAATTAAGATATTTCGCGCATGAATGAAATCCGAACAAAAAAAAAAATCGACGGCGATAATGCAGATGGAAAAAAAAATAAACGTGTAGTGCATCTTGTATCGCAGTAGGTGTGTACATGTGTATGTGTATCTGCGGTTAATGTATCCATGAATGCCCGAGGCAACATCACTCATGCTCAAATTTCCAACAAAGTAACACAAAACCTTTCAACAAAGTTTCGGCACAATTTGTGTACAATTGATTGGAAAATCCAACGAACGAAATTTGGACAATGGATTTCGCTTTGAAGGGTTTCGGCTCTGCATTACTTTTTTTTCTCCTTTTTTTTTTGTTTTTTTGTATTCTCGGTTAATGAATTTTTATTGAAGCGTTAATCGCATTTGTGCCCAATTTTTTTCACATTTCGAAGGTAAGCCGCAGTTGCTCGTAGTTAAGCCGATTTGGCGCATGAGAAGCCCATTTGACTGTTAACTGAACTATACAAATTATGTTGACCTAGTTTACTGCCAAAGCAGTTTTGAGAAAAATTAACAAAAAAAAAAATGAGAATCTGCCTATAAACAAAATTTACCAGCAAATAAAATTAAAATTTAATGTAATAAATTAAACACAATTAACCACCAAATAATTTGACCCTGATGTACGCTATATAAAAACAGGAGAAATTAGGCCACAAAAAAAGCAAAAAATCTCAAATACTTATAAAAGAAAAAACTAGAAAAAAATCCAAACTGATGACAGTGTCGGTGCTCTTATGTGTTGACGCTTGGCTTTGTTGGCTTCCTGCTTGCGTTAAGATAAAAATTTCATTAAAGCCATTAAAAAAGCTTCATAGTCGAATACACAAAAATAAACAGAAAAAAGTTAGTAAACACGCAGGCGGCTTGAGCAGTTGACGGACGAGTGAGTGTGGGTCCTTTTATAAGATAGATATTGAATGGGGTTACAAAAATATTCTTCTTGGCTTTCTGTCATGCGATCTCTCTATGTATCTGATCAACCAAGTAGCCACATATTTAGTAAAAAATTAATCAATGATAATATGGTACTGTATGCTACAAAAGCATATGAAGTTTAAAATGCTTACAAATTTAAATAGAAAACAAATTCGAAAGCATATTTTAATAAACTTACAGATAATCATTTCGAACATAAAAATCATGCAGAAGTTGCTATAAAAACTTGAAGGAAAATTAAGTGTGATAACCATAGTACATAGACCCGAAATAATATAAAAATAACACTGATTTTCTACAATTAGTTTTGAGAACTATATTAATCAAGTTTCAAACTATAGCAATTAGTAATTTGAAATTGCCTATAGCTTGGTGTCTGATCTGCGTTAACGATCTAACCGATATAGTTGCATGGAAGACATATTTTGTTCTTGTGGCTATAAGTTTTTCTCTGAACTATACAGACTACCCTCGCGTACATGTATGCATGTATGTATTTATGTTCATTGAACAAAATATTGCAAAAAAAATTTATCTACGAGATACGAGATTTCATATCGCACGCAAATTACAAACGCAGGGTACTCCGATCTACCCGACTCACATCCGCTGCTCGCCGCTTGCCAGTTGCCTTTGCCAGTTGCCAGTTGCCTGTCGCACATTTTGCGCTCTAAGCAAATATCCTTATTGTGTAAATAACGCATATAGCGGCTGTCATGCCGCCGAATCCTGTCGTGCATGCATAAATACATACGGGTGACGATGTGCTGCTGCTGCTGTTGCTGCTTTGTCTTTTTCACTCACTTAGTCCTCTCGCTTATTCTCGGCTGTTTCTATCGTCAATATGCACGTTCTGCTGCTCGTCCTTGTACTCGTTGTCGTACTAGCGCATATATTTATATATGTGTGTGTGTGTGTGGTGTGTGTGTGTGTGTTTCTGATAACAGCCCAAGGATTATATCGCATTACTTCTTTTGGCTTCGTTTCGTTTCCTCTTATACATGGCTTTATGTTTTTTTTCTTTTTTCTGCTTTTTCTTCTTGCTCACTAGGAGCGTGTTTTCATTATTTTTTTTTTTATCTTAGGTTGCTGTTGTTGTTGTGCTTTGGTTTATAATTTACACGCTGATTGCGCGTTGGGATTATTTTTTTACCCTGCCTGTTACTTCGCTTTCATTCTGGTTTACACAAATTTATTTTCCTTTATCAGATTATTGTAACGCCAGGATTTCGGGCTTTCGTTTTTATGAGCTTATAAAATTAATTGTCTATTAATATGTTGCATAATATGCATGAATTTGATTATGTATGATTAATGAATGAAATTGTGTGCTAATCAAGTTAATCTTTCACTCTCTTTCTTTATCAGCGGCCTGTGGGCTATGGACTGTCGTCTGTCGACTGTAAGCCCTGTGAACGTTTTTTGGCTTCGTTCCTCGAACGTACGTGCGACTGTTTTTATGGCTTTTGCCAACAATTTGAACGATTTATGCCAGTTAACTTAATTTTCTCTCGCAAGTAGATTTAGTTGATCTGCATGCTTAACTTAAAATAATACCTTACTTAAAGCCATCAACTGTTATGCTGAAAAAAGGCTACAATATGAGAGGATTTAGTAATCATGGCTAATCGTTGTATATATGATGGTATACCTTAATTACAATTTATCATTTTTAATGTCATATCAAATGCATAGAAAAAAAATTATATATATAGTACATTGTTTTCTCAAACTTTTTTTGTTTCGATGAACTATAAAACAAATGTTAAAAATGTCATCTCAACTAATACTCGGATTGTGCAGAACCAAGTTGTATGATTTGTGTTACATAATGATCAAGTTATAGTATGTTCAACTTATCCAAATTTGACTGTGTTTAAATTATCTACACTGCAGCTAATATTTATAAAGACTATCGGGATATGGGCTTATTCCCTTTCGACACTTTAAAGTAAACTTTTGTGTTTATTTAATAGTTTATCAAGATCTTAACTCTCTCTCTTGAAACCTTAATAGTATAAAAATCAGACAATATGACTCAAGTTAGATCTCATGACTGCATTAAGGCTTATTTTACTTTATGCCTATGTTACGTAATACTTAACAATATCTTTCAAGTAACTTATATATAACAAATTGAATTTGCACGTTAAACAACAGATAAACTGTAGTAAATATTTAACCCTTTATGCAAAATGCACTTTAAAGCTAAGGCAGAGCTGAGCCGTCGTATTGATTTCAGATATACAATACAGTATTCGCAATTAATGAACATGTATCAGTGGCCAATGCGCCACAATAGGATACGTGCATGCGTCTAACGTCGTTATGCTTCTTTATGGCAGGATGCTCAAACTTTGTAAAATCTTGCTACAATTTCTGATTTGCAACATCAATTTGTCGAATAAGCAACTTAATCATAACCAAAGCCAATGCAACTGTGCCACGCCAATGCCTCGTGCAAATGCAAAGAGCCGCAATCTATGCCATGAAAGGACCAGCGCCAATAAGGGCGCAGGCAGGAGACACAGGCACGAATATGCATAAGCAGAAACTATGGCACTATAAGACCAATAAGACCAACGCCAGCTAGTCAGTCAGCCAGCCGAGCAGCCGAGCAGCCAAGCGAGCATCCAGCAGCCAACAGCCAACAGCCAGCAGCCAGGCGACAAATGTGGCAACAAGCAACCGAAGCGGCAGAATATGCAAAGTACGCCACTTTTTGCCAAAATGCAAGCAAGCCAATGTCTTTACCACACACTCGTCCTCACACGCTCACGCTAACCCATGCACTTGCATTCTGGCAGGAGCAGGGGAGGAGACGGCAACTATGCTACAAAGCAATTGTGGCGGAGTTTGTGCAGTAAAAGCATTTGTGGCTACATTGCATTTGGCAATCATAACACTGGGAAGAGAAAAAGTGTCGGAAAGGATACTCCGACGCTGGGAGGTGGCTTAAGAATGGACTTTACTATAGCAACGACAAATCATTGGCATAATTTGCTTTAGCGCTTTAAGTCGGCTGCATACACGGCAAAAATAGATAAATATGGTTTACATAGTAAAAAATACAATGCGACAACTTAGGAAACTTAGGAAAAAAGTACCAGATCAGTGTCCAAAATATATAAAATCTTGACTATATCCACTTCCTAAATGGAGCCTCATAAAGCAAATCTGTTGAACATTGAGAGATTGTTCATTTAAATTATGTGGACATTTTTGCTAAGTGCAGGCTGCTTAGAGGCAACATTTCCAAAGCCAGATTAGTCCATACAATTGACAAGTTAAATTCAAAAGACTTAGCGACGATTTATTTTAATCATTTCTTGGCTAGAACGTCACAAAACAATTTAAGCTTGTTAATTAGATTTTGGCAAGCAATAACCTTTCTAAAACAAATAATAATAATATATGCAATTTAATTAAATTTTGGCTTTGCAGTGGGGCGAGGCTGGGTAAGAGGCCGGCATACGTTTGGCACGTACACATAGTCAGGCTGCTCAGCGTCAGCCACGGAGAGGCGACATATGCGACGCATAAATTAAACACTTCATTGTGGTGGCTGCCTGGCATGCATACGTACGTACCCAATGTCAGCCTACAGTGAGCGTAGGTGCGTACTCGTATACAAAAGGACACACGTGCCCCGTTCGTTCAGTCGCTTGCCTTTAGGATTCATGCTTTCTTTTTACATAACTCATGTGCGACGACATTTGCCTAGGTTCACAAAAACCAAAAACAAAACAAAAAATAACATGAGGCGAAAAAGTTTAGACAACTCAAGCCAAGGCAAAACTGTGCCCAAGCGATGAGCAAGTCGAGCAACAGAAATATTTTATCATGCTATCATACAAGCGTAGATTCGACCTACACGTCCTCCTGCATCATGTGGCTCAGCATTCTGGCCATATACTGCGTCGCTTTATGTGGGTCCTGCTGCCAGCACGAAACACTACTCCATGCCACGGCGCTACCCTGCCTCACTCATCGTACGATGGAATACGTACGTGTGGGCACGCTCATTAGTTTTTCCGCATGGCATAACATTTTTCACTGGCTTCTGTGGTAGCCTGCGTCTCATGCGAGCCTCACGATACGAATGCGTCTACAATTTTTTTATTGATTTTAATTTTACTTTTTTATTACTACACGGCAGTACTTGGGCTCAGTTTGGCACAGCACGGCACGGCACGGCATGGTTGGCAGGGCAGGGCAGGGCTCGGTTCGATGCGTTGCCATTACTCAACTTTTTGATAGCTTCACGTATTAAATTTACTTCGACTTGTTTGGCATGGAAATATGCATGTCTGCTGCCACAGACGTACTGAGCAGCACACACACACACACATACACACACACACACACTACATGCGTGCGCATGGGAGTGTAGTTAATCATTTACCCAGAGCGGAGCTGTGCTGGGCTGAACTGAGCTGAGCTGTACTCCTGCTTGGCAAATTGTGCACAGCGGGTGTTGTTGTTCTTGTCGAGTCGAGTATTTATGCACAGATGTGGATATTTTATAGTTGCTGCTCGTGTCTCAAATACTTCACTGTTAAGTCAGGTATAAAAAGTGCCATCAAGTGAAGGCCAGTTCGCATGCAGGGCATCTTGGCGCAACTTTATTCGAAGTGGGCCTGCACACATTGTGCAGTCACTAGGGAAAATAATCTTTGGATTTTGTATTACTTTTCCTTGCTATCTGTAAAGGCTGACCTATATCACAAATACTCAACACAACTCGTTAGCTTAAAACAAAAAAAAAAAAACACAAAAAAAAAAGCTAACGTAGAAAGCATGTTCAACAATAAACTTAAATCAAAAAAACAACAAATATCAAGGAATTGTAATACGCCATATTGTTCAGCTCCGAGGCAAATAATGGAACACACAACCCTGAAATGGCAGTTTTTCTGCCATTTCACGGTACATTTCCTACGAGCAATGTTCGTTTTCCCATGGAATAAGTGCAGTTTTTAATTAAATACGATTTAAAAGAGATTTTATGCTCAACAAATTGCCTAGATTGCATAACTCTAGAGTTAGTTGTATATGTAGGCAACTCTGCTTTCTACAAATGTCTCAAAAAGCAAAATAGAAGATCAGCGGCAAAACAACGAGATATACAAATAACATAGTCCACATAATAAACTAGAATTTGACATATACTACTAATCATAGGTTCCTAGAATCCCGCAGCAGTGCGAATAGAAATAAATCCAGATGAAAGCTTTTCAAGTTAATCAACGATCACAAATATGCAGGGCTGCCATATACATTTTAACTACAGCATGATTAACTTTGCAACACTAAAATAATCGCGTGCGTAACGACTCACATTGCAATCTCAAAGAAAATCAATATAAGCTATAAGCGAAGATGATGACAAACGTGACATTACATTTTGCGTACATTGTTTATTGTCGGAATATGAACAAAATTGTTAAGTTGCAAAGATTATTTAGGCAGTTTGCCCTGACGCTGTCGCAGTCTGCTGTTGCCAACCCAGGCCAGCGCCGATGTTGTCAGATTCTCCTTATCGCTGATATATCCACTTCTATTTGCCTTACGACAAAACTCGATCTCCACTTTGGCCATATTGGCTATCTTCTCAAAGTGCTCCTCAAAATCCAGCTGCGCATCGAGAATCTCCCGCATGTATTCTTGGTGCACGTTGTTGGTCATGCGTTTTTTGTCGAGTTTATTTAACATCAACCTGAGTTCGATATGAGATTGAACTTATTTTTTCTTTTACCTAATGAACTTGCCTGTCATCACGTTCCTGCCTCAAAGCAGCCGCAACTTGCAAATATGTTTGATGATTCTCTAAATCTTCCAATTCCCGCCGTAGTTTTTCTATTTGACTATCAATGAGCAACTTTATGGACATTTTCGTCTTGCTGTTGTTTTCCATGTTTGATAAAATTAAATTAAGGCAAAAATAGCCTAAAAGCCAATCCTCTCAATTAGAACTTACGGGAAGAATCCACTTATAACTTTTGAAATGTCAAAAATTTTAAAAATGGCGGTACCGCATCTACCGATAAGTATCGATAAGTGTAGCGTTCTCAAAGAAGCGGCCATCTTTGTTGTGTAACGTAAGAATAAGGGACAAGACCCAAAATCAACTCTGTCCTGACGTCAGCCATGCCTTAGTGGAGTTACAGTATAAACGCACAGTTGACAAATCTTCAATGCAACAAAAGCAAATTAATTTTTGGATGCAACGTATTTCTTAAATTTTTAATTAATCTGTATTTTTTATAAATGACTTAGATTAAAAAAAGAGCAAAAGAAACCAATTTGCTTAATTTCCTTAATTTTATCTCGAAGAAATTCTTATCATTCATAAATTACTTCTTTTCATATTGGCAATATAAAAAAGCCAAGAAAAACGTTTGACGGCTTTTACTACTTCAAGCCAATTTAAGAATTTGTCGGCTTGGACAATTAAAAGACTATACCACAATATTAAGAGACTTTAAAAAAGGCAATGAAACAACATTCAGATAACAAAAATAATATTTTAGAAAATTTAAATAAACATTAAATGTTAAAATATATTTGAATTGATTTGAAGACACCGAGGTCGCGATATTTTTGTCGGGTTATGGGAATGTGTTTTGTAAGGAAAAAATTATGAAAGGTTTTCGAAGTTTGTCAAGTTATGGGATCTGTCCGTTTATGGGGACTGTCTGGGAGATTTTGATGTATGCTGTTTTATGCAAACTAATTCATTGTCGACGCTTTTTCATTTATCATAACGAAATCAAATACATATTTTTATTTAAAACATAAAATTTGATTAAAGTGCTAATAAGACTAATGGTAAAAAAAAAGAAAGAAAAAAAAATAAAAATTTTAAACATAATTTATATAAAGAAAGAACATAACTCAGTAGCAGAAAGTGAATGAACTGAAAATCGCTTACAACCCTTCCGAAACAAATTCATTCTATAAAAAAGAATTGTTGTGCGATTTGTTTGTCTGTATTGCCGCAAAAGAAAAAAAAAAGAAATGCTTACTTTCTGGCTTGGCACAGCTTATTAGCGACAAAACTTTTCGATATTATTTTTTATGCGTCTAACAAAAAGAATTTAAGCGACACGAACAGGAAGCGGAAACGGAAACATTGCAGCAGACAAACGCGCGCAAATTTCGTTGTAACGGCAACCAAAAAAAATGTATAAAAAGCAAGCATATAGTATATATATATATTTAAAAAAAAAGGAATGTGCTTAACACCAGCAACAATAACAACAACAACAACCATCAAGTCAACCAGTCAAAATAAACTCACTCCAGAAAACCAATTGGCAAAAGCTTTGACTGCGCGTTAAATTTGAAAAGTGAAAATTTCTGAAACGAAGGCGCAGAAAAAAGACTTGGAACTTTGCATTAAAAGGGAGCACAGGCAAGCGGAGAAGAAAAAAAAAATGGCAAAACACAGCATAGAAAAATAATAATGACATGGAAGGAAATGATTTTCATTTGCAACGACTCAAGTTTTCTTTTACGTCAGCTACTGTTTTCCTTTTCTTTATTACTCGCTCTCGCTCTCGCTGTCTCTGTCCCTTTCTTGGTCCTACTGCCATTTCTATTTACTTACAACGTCTCTGGCAGATACTTGACGTTGCTAACTGTCTGCACGACTCGCCTCGACTCAACTCGAGTCGACTCGAAGCGACTCAACGGAACTCAACTGAACTGAACTCAACTGAGCTGAACTAAACTCAGTTGAACATGTCGCTTGTAGCATAGAGATTCGCTTTGTGAGTTGGTCGTCTACTCGGATGCTTGACTGTCTGTCAGCCTTTTGGTTTGCCAGTTGTAAAGCGCTTCATTTGTCGTAAAGTTTTATTGAATTACTCAGGCGTTGTGTCTAACATTCCTTCTTTTTCTTCATTTTTTTTTTTTGCTCCTTTTTGGAGTTTGCTTCTTTTTTTTTATGAATTCAAAGTGTCAAGAAAAAGTTGCAGCAAAATAAAAAAGAAAAAAGAAAAGCATGAACAGAAATATTCTGCTGGCGTTGCTTGCTCTGCCTGGCTGGCGCACAACAAACCGCACCGAACGAAATCGAGAAACGCCAAACGAAGCCAAACCAAAGCGAGGCATGCCAAACCAATCTACCTAAGCATACTTCACTGATTATGTTGCCAATTGGCAATAATGAGTCAAAAGTTTTTTGATTAGCAGTCAGACACTCGCAACGCAAAGCAGCGCGCCAGGCTAAGTCACGCCACGGCACGGCAACTTGCAGCCACGTCTCCTGCGACGCGCGGCGCAGCTGCGTTGGGGCCTTGGCTCTTATGCTTTATTGCTAGGCAATTATTTTTGTCGCACGAACATCTCAAAATAAGAGGAAAGTTGACAAAACCCATTAGGAACGGAGTCTTTTCATATGTCTTTTGCAAAAATTCATTACAAGTTTTTTTCACCGCTTTGATTTTCCTTTTAATTTTGAGCAACACTCGAGCGTTGCGCCTCTGTCTGCTGGCCAACACCTGCATTCATTTTTCATCTTGCCTGCCTGGTCTGCAGCATAAAAAGCTTTGCTCGACTGACTTTTACGACTGTCGTCTAACGTTACTTTCTGGCTGCCTTTTTTTTGTTTTTTTTTGTCTCTTTTTGTGTCTTACTTTTTGGCTTGTTGTCATCATTATTCATTTTAACTGTTTTTCGTTTAGCGCCATTGCGGCACAAACGATCGCATATGTCGATTTGCAATGAGTCCTCAGTCGGAGCGAGCCGGTCGGAGTCGGTATTTGTTATTTTATTTTCATTTTTATTATTAATAGTCATTTGTGTCGTAACTGCATATGTTGCGGGACTTTTGAGTTAGTTTTTGTTTTATTTTTGTTTTCCATGCAAAAGTCTCTTAAAATGCTTTCAGAGTTGAGATGATTAGCAACTCCTATGCACGCTTAAAGACAACAAGCCAAAAATTATGAACAGCCATAAAACAAACGCAGAATATGCATTAATATAATATTTGACAGTTAACGGATTAACTGAAGACTGTAACAAAAGAAATAAAATGGAAAAGACTTTTTCCATATGCATGCACGTATTAGTCATGGATTAGCTGCTATGTCTTATGCTAATAAGTTGGCTAACCGACATCACGTAACATGAAGTATTTAAAAAACAGTTAAATTTTTATGCATATGCGTGTACGCTCAGTGTTAGGCAGAAAATGGGCAACAGGTGCATCACAAATCGACTGACATGCGAGTCTAAGCTGACCATAGCAGTGAATAATTTTGCTGTCCTAAACATGCAATAACATTAGTTTTGCCGTCTTTTAGTGCTTAATGATTAAGTGAAATCTTGTTTAAACGGATTAAAAAAATAAGTTCGAGATTCCTAAGGAATTTCAATTTCATGCCAAGAAAATAATGCATACATGTGACAACAACAGGAACCGGTAGCTGACAGCTTTCGCAAAGGATATTGTTAAGGCAAAGCTTACATGGCTTAACGCCAGGCATATCACATCTAAAATATTTTATTTGAGTTGTTTCAACTTTTTAATTAGTTTTTCAATCAAACACACAAACTTCACTCATCGAAAGTGGGCGATGCACTCAACCAAACCTTAACGCGCGCCCGCACAAATCGCGAACGCGCACCGCATCCCACCTGGCCAGCTGTCCAAACCACCTGCACACACACACACACGCACACACTCAAAGAAAAAAACTGTTAATAATTTCACAAGTAAATATTTATTTTTGTGCTAATGCCTTTTGGCCATAATCAACAGCTTCAAAGTGGCATAGTTGAAGTAGAAAAACGCATACACAAAACGCTCAAAAGGTAGCAAATAAAAAAAAACAAAACCGAATACAAAAACAATCAGAAATATAAAGCAGAGCACAGCAACAGTGAAAAACTTCAGCAACAAAGTAATCAATTTCAACGTCCGACCCACTTGCCCAAGTTTTAGTCTGTTGCTGCTGATTTCTTTCTTTTTTTTTTCGCTACTTTCTGGTTTGTTGTTTTTGTGATTTTTGTTGTTCTTTTTTTTCATGAACTTCAAATATCAACAGGAGCACGGCATGGCTATGGGCAGAGGTTTGCATTGCAGCACACCTGCCGCTCTTGGCGTTTTTCGCCGGGCACTTGCGCCTCCGCCTCCCACCCACCTGCCGATATTGCCGCGCAGCAGCCTAGAGCTGGCACGCTGTCAGCTTCCTCACTCGACTTCGCGACAAAGGCTACCTGTCATCATTTGCCTCGTTCTCTGTTTGCAGTTCTCTGTTTTTAGTTCTTACTGTTCCATTCCTACGCTACGCTGCGCTGCGCTGCGTTGCGTTGAGTCAGTTTAGCTGTCAAAGTTTTTTCTGTAGCTATTGTTGTTGTTGTTTTTTGAAAAATTGAAATGCCAACTCACGTTTTTTATTTTGGCCAAAAAAAATATTTTTGTTGATTTTTGGCTTAGAGTGTTGACCGTACAAAAAAAAAAAAAGTTCACAGTTTTTTGTTTGTGTTCTTAACTTACCAATATAACGATTTCTTTTTCCTTTTTCTTTTCACTGTTTTTTGTTATTTTGTTTTTGTGTTCTTTTTTTGATATTTTTCGCGTTTGAGGCTTGCTGCCTTTTGACATTTTTCTCGCTTGTGTCGACCGTTTTTTGGAGAGTCGCTCTTTCGCGTGGATTTAATTTCTTAATTTATCAATTTTGAGTAATTGTATTAAATTTTGATTAGTCTTGGCATATTTGATTTAAGAGTCGCGATGCTTTTGCAATAACTTATCGTTAGATTTTGGCAGGTGTCTTGCTCATTGAAAAACAGAAATGTAGGTCACTTTTTACAATTTCTTTTGTTTGCACAATTTTAATGTCAAAATGTATTATTGAGTTATTGTTTATTGCATAAATTGAAAATATTTACTACGCAATATCGTAATTTTTATTATTCTTGCGCTCACTTTAGCTGACACTTGAAAAGTGCGGAAGTAGTAACAGAATCACAAACTGTAAACTGCGACTCTGTGATGTATTTGTGTTTGTAGTTTGTTACTCAGTTGTGCTGTAGTATATGATGAGTTAATGCATAAACAGTTATTAACACTAACCACCCTGCGAAAATAATTGACAGCAGACAACAAAAAATGTTATAAAGCAACAGGACGGAGCAGAGCATCTTGTTGTTGTCCCAGTTTCAAAGAGAGCCATAACAAGAGCTGAGCATTTTTTCGTTGCTAATGCAGCTGTGGAGTAAGCAATGCAGACACTGGTTTATTGTTTCGGCAACGAAAGGGATAGATTAATTAAGGTATAAAACTGGCACTATTCACGCACAGCTCGTAACAAAGTAGAGAATGAATGACATAAAATAAGCCAAAACGAACGAAAACCTTGAAAGAAAAATTAACGAAGAATGAGTTAATTTAGAAGTTCAGCTCAAAATTAAATTGAAAAGAAAAATATTTGAATCTTATACTCAGTTTTATTTTTTGAAGTCACAAAATAAAAAAAAAAATATATTATATAATGACTTTATCTATTTAATAAATTAATCTCGATTTGTATATCTAATCATAAACTGTGCGTCTTTTCATATGTAAATACAAACTTTATTCGAAGTTCAAGGGATGCTTGTGTCACAACATTCGTAGATCGTTTGTAGTCTGTGCAAAGCGTAATCAAAGATTTGTTTGTTTATTAAGCGAATTTATAATCCCAACTAAATCCAACTTAAATACAAATTTTTTTATCTACTTGTCTGCGGGGTCGACAAGCGATTTTTTTTTTTTTAATATTTTTATCTAACCTACATCTTAAGCTGCTTTGCGAACTAATCCACGAAATCAATTTCGCATAATCAATCAAAAGGTTTTACCCATCACCTGCAAATAATGCCACATAAATTTTAATCAAAATCTAATGAAAAGAAAACGAAAATCGAAAAGCTGCAAGAAAACGCTAAGATGAGAAAATATTTAGTTCACGGATTTATTTAAATGAGTTTCTTTACATTTTCATTTCATTTTCCACTCGCTACCTGCTGCTGAACTTATAAAATAAACTGAGAATTTCTCTGGCGCTTCTTCATCACTCCTATTTTTTTTTTCTTTGCGTTTTAGCCTTTGTGTAATTTATTCAATAAACGAATATACGCACTGACACTTTTTGGCTTCCGATTTGCAAAGCCAAAAAAATAAAATAAAATAAAAAATAAGGCAAAATCCCGCTGAACTGTCAGCCCAGTTGTGTCAAATGCGTTAAAGTAGTGCAAAGGGCCAAAGGGGCCAGGCCAGGCCACCCAGGAGTTGGGAGTTTCACGCTTGAAGCTTGATAACTTTTTGGTTACGCTACTTCTTCTTCTTCTTCCAGCAGCAAGTGACAACACACTGAAGTTTGTTAAATTAAAGCTATGGCGATGACGATGACTGCGATGGTGACGGTGACGGTGACGATGACGGTGACAGTGACGGTGTCGTCGCTTCGTCACACTTAATAAAGAAAAGTAATTTCCGCAATGCGTTACACTTTAAAAACAGATCTAATGTGTGCGGCATCACTTGATATGGGTGTGTCACATAGAAGTCGTTCGGCTCTTGCTGATGCACCGCTGATAAGTGTTGGGGGGGATGAATGAGTTAAGGTTGTAAAAGGAGTTGTTCATTTTATAAAAATAATCAGTTTAAATGCATCTGGAATTATTGTTAAGAAGTTGCTTATTTTTAATGTACTTATATACCAAACTTACGCAACATTAGTAAACCAATTTGTATAAGCAACATCGCTGGTAGATTAACTTCTTTAATGGTTCATGATGTGTTCTGAAGCTATTTCAACAAATGTTTTAGTATTATATAATCTTAATTAAAAATTTTACTAGACTGCGTTGTTAGTTATATATATATATATATATATAGCTTATACAAATTATCATAAACAATCAAGGCAACACTGCGAGCCTTAATAAGGTAGTGACGGCTCATTAATTAATAAAATCTAATAACTTTCTTTAATGTTTTCCATTTTGACACGCACCATTCCAAAACTTTAAGTAACTTACGTGTTAGGCATTTTAAGTGCTTAACTGCACTCAAACACCGTGATGTGTTGCCTGTAGGGCATACGCACACAAGGCTCCCCTAACTCTTAATATTTAGACGCCAGCTTTGCTACGCGTGTCTTGCTTAGACAGAGTAATAAAAAAAGAATCAGTAAGTGTTAGTACACTTTACTCCTATTTAAATACATTTTAATACGCTTTTTGCAGCTCAAAGTGCGAGTTAGAGTGAGCAGCAGAAGGATTAACTAAAAAGCAAAAAGCAACGCATATCAACACAAAAACTTGCATACATATATGCAGTGTCTCTTATTCCTTCCCCTTTTTGGCTTCTCTTTTTGTTTCTGGCTGCCTTCACTCAGTGATATGTAAGCTTACTTACACTTACTTGCTTTGCTCTTACTGCGCTTAGTGCTGCAATGGCACGACAGCAGCAACAACGACAACGACAACAATAAAAAGTAGACACACTAAATGAATTCACGACGTTTTTAAACCGACATCAATGTCAAACGCTGGGCTGTGGCTGCGGGGCATTGTGCGGAGGCGGCGGCTGGTATGAGAGAGTGTAAGCATAAAGGAAAAGAAGAAGCAGAAGAAGAAGCTGCGCTGATGTGACAAGCATATTAAAATCATCAGCAGGTGACAATGAGTGGAAAAAATTGTATAAAGTAGCAGCGGAAAAGAAAGCGGACTAACAATAAGTACGCGGCTAATGCCTAACTGCAGGTGCCGGGGTGAGAGCGTCGCGCATTTTACCGTTTTATCAAAAGCAGACAGACAGCAAAAAAACAAAAAAACAAAAAAAAAAAATGGTGTAAGTCGCGAGGCTTGATCTTTGTTCCTCTGCGTATTACTCCTATTGTTATTGTTGTTGTAGAATTTTGTCAAATGGCAAAAAAGCAGCGGAACGCAGCTAAAAATAAACTAAAAAAAAATCCGCACCCGTTGTTCATTTCTCTTTTTTAATTTTATTCTTTTTTTTTCTGCTAGTAATTCTGCTAAGAGCAATGGCGCTTAAGTTAAGTAAGAGTGAGTGTGCGCGTGCGATAATGAGCAACTGAGCGAAAGGATGGGAGTTGTGTGCTGATGGGTGGGAGGAGAGGAATGCATGTACGCGCGTTGTAAGGCAAGTTTATTACAACAGAAGGCTTTTAAAGCCACTTTAGCGTTTAGCATGTAAAGCGCTTCAAACAACTTCACAAACTTTACAACTATTTTAGTTGTTTCCATTGTGCACTCCAAGAAACACATGACAAACGCAAAAAATGTAACAAAAAAGTACTGCACACGCTTTGAAATTTTTAATAAAAGCTTACTGCAAAAGATTAAAGGAAAAATGTTGATAAAGCAAAAGAGTGAAATAAACAATTGCTTTTGAAAATGCAGCAACACAAAGCTAAGTGAAAAGAATTCTTTCAATTCTAATATGAAACAAAAACAGTCGCAGTTGTGCATAATATATGCATACACATACATATGTGTAATGAATTATTCCTTTCTTGGCCAAGTCATATAAATATTCACTTGAATTCTCGCTAAGAGCAATGAAATCAATTAAGGATGGACTCAGCAGAGTTAAGCTTTGATAATCATGCTGGTTACTTGCCAGCTGCCTTAGCTTTCAGGCTAAAGGATCTTTTGCTCTTACCAATTGCAGTTATATGCCAATTGGGGTCCTTCAAATTGGGATATTGCAGAAAGTGTGATTCTAATAAGAAAGTCGACCCCGTTATACAGGCAACCTAGGGTATGAGAAGAGTAAATAAATTGAAGATTATTTGGGTAAAAATGAATTTGTAATGCCAATGGACTCTTTCACCTTTTCTTTCCCACTGTTGTGTTCAAAGACCAATCCAGTGAGTATTTAGGGATGCCGTCATCGCAATGTTAATGTTTTTTATGACATTCGTATCATACTTATTTGCTTACTGACTCCCCAATATATATAACCATATTTATTTTATTTTTTTTTTGTATATATTCCTAACAAACTGTAAGATATATTTATTTGATAATAATTTCGCTGCAAAAAAACGTGACTCCCATGGTTTTTTAATTTTAGCTGAAAACAATTCCACATGTTGCCCAACTCTGTATTAGGTTACTTACCGAATTTCAACATTTCAACCATAATAAAAAAAAAGAAAATTTGGATGTTTATTTATTTTTTTAATTCGGACGTTTATTCGCACTTTTACTTAGAAATAAACTTTATATAATATACAACTTAAGAATAAATTTTTAAATAGAAATAATATATGGAGTAAATAGATATAAACCAGTGAAACTAAGACAGACCTGAGTATGGGAAAACGTAATAGGTAAACTCTTAGGATTAAGTGTGTATCGAAAGGGAAATGATGAACCAAAGTTGGAGCGTAGAACGTTACGGGACTAACTAGTGCTTATATTGGTACACTTAGAATATCGATATCGATAACACGTGATAACTACGACGACAAATACACTTTGCTGTTTGCTGTTTTCTGTTTTCTGTTTGACATAACTACACATAAATGCACGCATACGTGTATGCATGTGTATAATGTACGCACACATATATATGTAAAGAGAATAATTACTAGTCTACTTTTAGGCGCTGCTACTTACATTTAACGAAGAAATCTCTTAGAACACCACACATCAAAATTGTATTTGAGTTTTTTGTTTTATTTATTTTTTTTTTTTCGCTTTTGTTTTATTTTTTTGTTTATGGTTTATATTGGTTACATATACTTTAATAAGTTCTTTTTTACGCTTAAAAGGTTAACTATTAATTATTTGCATTGAAAAGTCACAATTTTGTATACCATGCGGCAACTACACCTAAGCCTAAAATTCTGCAAACTTTATTCATGCTGCCTGTCTTTCGTATTTAAATGTGTTTTTTGTTTTATTCAAATGTTGCTTAGCACGCCCGCCTTTGGAGAACTTATAGACTATATAAATATGTCTTTGGATGTACCGTTGCCTTACGCCTAAATTTATGCCGTTGTTTATTACGATTATATTTACAGGTTTGCGCATGCTTCAGCACAACAACGGATGGTTAAACGTAACGCGTGATCTGCGTATGGAATTCCGACAAGCAAATCTGCAACTGAGCGAACGATGGACGCTCCGTGGGCAATGAGGCCCAGCAATAGGCCATAATCGTAAAGCTGTAAATTTAGAGT
Organism: Stegana nigrithorax; assembly: GCA_037044495.1. Taxonomy (NCBI): domain Eukaryota; kingdom Metazoa; phylum Arthropoda; class Insecta; order Diptera; family Drosophilidae; genus Stegana; species Stegana nigrithorax. The sequence goes on along the minus strand of JBAMBQ010005352.1, from coordinate 177,865 downwards.
TACATTACATTCAAGAAATAAATTAGCATGCATTTTTAGGTTTCTATCAACTTACAGCTCATCAGGACAGTTGAAGGGCTGTGCAAGTCTATAGCCATCCTTTAGATAATGTTCCATTTCGTAGGGATCGATTTCGGCGTAGGGCAATTTACCCAAAGTGCACATCTCCCACATGAGCACGCCAAAGGACCAGACATCGCTGCCCTCGTTGAAATGATTCTTCTGTATAGCTTCAAGGGACATCCATTTAATGGGACGATTCTCGCCATCTCCCAAGCAATTGTAGTCACTTGAGAAGAGATCACGACTTAGGGCACTGTCAGTAAGTTTGACGCGCAATTGTTCATCGATGCTGTTTATGAAAATACAAATAAAATTTAAGAACATCAGCTTTTTTTAATCCTCAGTATTGTTTTCTTTAAATCTTTTAAAGACTTATTCAATCCTTATACCTTAAACTTAATAAGCAAAGAAAAATTCACCTGACCTATATGACCTGAACCAACTCATAAGACGATGAAATTTCAACGTAATATACTTCATATATGATTATGGATAAAGTTAAAAAAATGTTGATATACTTACACGCAGTTCCTAGCGGCCACATCCTTATGTATGATGCCATGATTATGCAAATGTTCCATAGCCAAAGTCAACTGCGAAGCCATTAAAACGGTTTGTATGGTGGTAATGCTCCTGGCATAGGATGGATCCTGCAGGAAACTCTTGAAATTGCGCATGTTGCCGCTCATGGGGTACAAAACAAATGGCGTAGCAAAGTCCTCAATTGAAATGCCCAAAACGGAGAGTACATTCGGGTGTACAGCATCGTACAGCATCATGGACTCCTGCAGCAATAAGTTCACCTGCAATTGGCTGGCATGCTGTGCCACAGTTTTCACAAACACATCCTGGCAGTCGTTGTAGGTGCCCTTGTAGATGCGACCGTAGGCGCCCTCCTGCACCAGGCAAGACAAACGCACGCGGCACTTCTGCACAGTTAATTCGTTGAGACGCCGGTTGAACTCCTCCGGTTCCTGCTCATATTCGCGAAAGGGCCGCGTCAATGTGGCATATGTGGGCGTTATAGTCGAAGGACATACGTAGATCGAATTGTGTGCCGTGGAGCTGATGGTGGGCAAACGCTGAAAACTCGATGTCTTGATGAGATGCACACCATGATTTTGACGCTTGGTTGGGCCCTTGGCACAGTAAGCGATCACTATAAGGGTTGAGACTAGGATCAAGGCCAAAATGCCGCCGATGATGAGCGTTATAAGACCCGTTGTAGGCGGCACGATTGTCTCACGCAACATCGGATCGAATTCATTTAGGACACCATTTGTTGGCGAACCAGTGAGGATATTGTGCTCATGACTTGTATGCTGTTCCAGTTCATCCTCATCGGAGAGATGACTATTCGCATTGACGTTTATCTGCTCGGAAGTATCCAATAGTTCATGTTCATGTGGTATCTCAATATCATGCAATTCCTCCTCGGTGGGATCATCGTAATTTTTATGGGGATCATCTTTGAGGCAAATCTTCTTACGGCGAAAGACCAAGTCCGTTATATTATTGGTTTCCTTGTCCAAAATGATTTCTATCTCAACGGTAACCTCAACTTCAGCCTCCTCGGTGCCGGAACATTTCATGCCAATGGCAAAGGTTTGCGGCTCAAAAGGTATATCGCCAATGCGTGAGATATTCAAAGTGGGTCTTGGCAGCACACTCGGTTCCGAGGTCTTTATATTGATGCTATAGGGCAGCTCATGGTGTGCCAGCGATTGCCAAGTAAAGGATATCTCATTCACATTGGCCGGCACCGGCACGGCAAAATTCAAGGCATAATCGTTGATTTGTCCATCGCGCACATAGTACAGCTCAGCAGACACACCTGCAAGAAAGAGAGGAAGGAAGGAAGGAGTTAGTAAGGTTTACTAATGTTGGTTGGCAATCTTAAATTATACTTCTAGACACTTAAATCAATCAAGTGCTCGACAAAATAGATTGTCCGGCTTAAAAGCATGCAGACGAACCGTCACTTGTGTTGTTTTGTTTGTCTACTCTTCTGCCTGTCATTGCAATATGTCCGATTTGAGTTCGAGTTGCTCCGAATGGAACTCGACACAAGCAAAATTAATGATGACTTGTACACATTTGCTGCCATTTTTTCCAATTGCCCATGCCAAAGTCTTTAGTTACTCGGCATTTTCCGTTGCAGCTATCACTTGCCGGCAACACAGGCTGACTAACGCACGGAGAGGAAGGCAGGCGGCTGGCAGGAAGTGGAACGAGCGGGCAGCCAAGCTGACAAGGGCAAGCAGGCAAGTAAACATAATCAATCAAGTTGGATAAAATTTGATTTCACTTGAAATTGATTTTTGCAAACCACAACTCATACATAAACTATATACGACGATATGACAAATATGTGGTGTGCAAGATTTATTTATACTTTTTTTTTTTCCTCTTTGCTTTTTTTGGGTATTCATTACTAGCCGACGAAACTGAGTTAAGCCTGTGTTGTATGTATTTTAGGGTTAAACGAGTTGAGTGTGTCCATTGCAATATTTCGATACATCTTTATTAGTTTTAATGCAACTTCGAAACTTTGACAAAGTATTTGGGTTACTTTGATTGATTCGATTGGTTCGCCATTCATTTGGTTTCTGCACAGTTCAGTGTAGCAGTTTACTAACAAGAAGCAATGTAAACAAAATCACTTAATAAAATAAAAAAAAATATATATATGGGAAAATTTGATCAGCTTATGTGAAATACACTCTACAACAAATAATTTGGGTAGGGTCCACTTGATTGAATATAACGTCAGCATAGATTTATGTTTGCATTTACTTAAGCAGCAAGGTCGCACTTATAACGGACGCAAGAGGCAAGCAAAGGAACCTCACACCTAAAGTTAAGATTCCTCTCTATATGAAACATGCACCAAAAACCAACATGCAGAGAGTGTGGAATAGATGAGGAATATTGTTCTTGAGAATTTCTAGGCTCCAACGAACTATACGAAGGCATACTAGGATGTGTAGAACAAACAAAAATTTGTAAAGGTATTCTGTAGATCCTGGCAGCACTGCAGGCATGTTACTTAATGCATAATTGCACATAAAGCATGACATGCTATGTTAAACCATAAATGAATATTAAACCAACAGACTGCGCTCCATTACACACCTGTTGGCGCACATAAAGACGCAACTGTGGGTTAGGAATTTACAAAATGTTGATGAGTAGTCCAGAAACATGCGTAATTAAATTAACTATAAAAATTTCCCGCTTAGCAGGGTGCGGGGCAGCGGAGACCTTGCAATGCAATGCATTGTTTATGTGTTTGCCTTTGTTTGGGCTCAGCTGGCGCCTGCACTTGCCCTGCACGCCGTAAATCAATCAAAAGACAAAAGATGCACTGCACATGCGCAGGTCGCCTGTCAAAACTCATTGGCTAACTAGCGACTGGCAACTGTCGAACGATGGCACCTACGAAAACCATAGGAACATGTTAGGCACATCTAAACTCCGCACATAGCAGGCAGGGGGAAAATGTTATCTAATAAATAAAATGTACACCTCAAAAGGCCACAAACACGCGACAGACAAGAGCGCACAGTAGACTCGCTTACCTTGCCATGGCGGCGAAGGAGGCAGTACAACGTTTATGCTTAATTAATGTTGCAGCATATGCTGCACGCCAAAGGCACCGGCAGCGGCACCCGCACCGGCACCCTCGGCAACCCTGACTGTGCCACGCTGTCAGTGGCACTGCTGCGGCAAGTGAAGCCAAGCCGAGTCAAGTCGAGTCAAGTCGAATCGAGTCGAGTCGGGTTCTTGTATCTTTTTATGCGTACCGCCTTTCGTGTTTATTTAAGATCTTATCTCAACTTTTGATATGTGTGCGCATATATTTATTTTTTATTTCATGAAAAAGTGTATTTTATTTTAATTTATGCCACTTAGACTGAAGTCAACTCAACTTGACTCAACTCAACTCAACTCAACTCCTATGGCAACGGCAGACGCAGTCATGTTTGTTGCTATTGCCATGGTTGTTGTTGCGGTTGACTCTCTTTGTGGCTCTACGCTGACTCTCAGACTTAGTCGCTCCACACGTTGCGTTTACTAATTAGTGCACGAGCGTAGTTCGGCGACATTTTGTGGCATGCATCGTTTGCAGCTTGAAAATGTAATTAGTAGCGCCGTAAGATAAATACAAAAAAATGCAACAACAACAACAACAACGACAACAACAGCAACAACAATGATAGTCAGCGGTAGCTCTCCTGCCGCATAATGAAGCGTTGAATCACATTATGAATATGTCTGCGCGTTTCTTTATATATATATGCTTGTTTTTATATCTGCCTGTCAGTCTGTCCGTCCGTCTGTCCGTCTGTATGTCTGCCTGTTTTTCTGTTTGTTTGACGCTGTGAGGTTCATTTTATATTCATTTAGATAAAGTAGTTAGCAAAATATGTTAATTAAAGGGTTAATGTATATAAATCATGCACGTTAAATACTTAATTCATGCCGAGTTATTCAATTTTGCGTTGAAAGTATTTTGCATAAATTTTATTTATTTTATTATGCACCAGGCGTGGCTTCCGATTTACGTGAAAAGTGCCTAATTGCGCTTATGTAGGCCAACTGCATTCGAAAAACTTCCTTTCATTACAAAATTATTTAAATATTTTTCTGTTTCTGCCGTTAGTTAGTGGAACGTGTAGACCCAATTATGGGCAGTTTTACATATTTGTAAGAATTTATAATTGTATAAGAAACATTTTTATTTTAGGGTTAGCATTTGCCTATAGACTGGCTGATAGGCAACGGTTCTATACAACATTTCGAATCTAAAACATCTTTAGAATGCAGAGCGCTAATTTTTGTGCATTTCATTTATTTCTAACAATCGCAGGAGAATTGGAACAGCACTAATGAGATGAATACGTCAGATGTGAAGTCAAGCAGCAACTGTTAACTAAGTCAAGCTGACTGTTATCTTATTTGACTTTAATATATGTCTGGCATTTTTTGAAGTAAGCCCAAAGAAATTTATCTTGATACCTACAAGATATAAAAAAAATATCAGACCTTTATTATTTATATCTTAAGAACTTGAATATTCCTAAGAGTTTTAATCAACATTTCGCTGTGGCATACCTAAGTAATGCTTCATTGCAACAATTGGCTACAGTACAGTGTGGATGATGTTTCAAAAGTTTTAAAGATTTTGAAGCAAAGTAAAGCCACTCTCAACTACTTCCTCTTCATTGTATTGATGAAGTATGAACATTAATGAATCGTTGCTGCTTTCTCGTTATCCTTATTATTCTTCAAATCAATTACTCTTTTTATATCAACGGTTTTTTCTTCTTTATTAGGAATTTCTTTACAAGTGATAAAAGTTGCTTATATTTTTTTTATACGCTAGTTTAACGCTGATCTATTTTATCTATTGCTATATTTGATTATACATTTCCTTTCATGCCTATTTTATGTATATGACAGGCAATAAAAAATGCCATGAAAAATCGCTGCTGGATTGCCATACTTCAGCAACATAGTCCAGAGAACTCACACATTAATTTATAAAATATGTATATTTCCCAACGAACTTTTCAAATCAGCAGCCGTTGTGCATTTATTTGATTTTTCTAATATTTTTTCTTTTCGAATTTATTTATATATTTTTCATGCTAATTTCTGCTCCAGCGAACTTTTATTAGAAACATCCAAAACCAATCCCCGAATGATCATTATGTGCGACACTAAAAATCGGCAGGTAATGCCGTTATTTGCATAATTTATTTTTATGACTGTAAATAAAAATCCACGCTATGGCCACCTGCCGAAGCCGAAACCGGTCAAAAGCCATAAAAGCAAACATGGCAAATCAAACCACAAAAGCATTAATTTTCACACGACAACGCCGACCACGACGAACACGATGATGACGATGTGGCTGATGTTGCTGATGATGGTGATGATGGTGATGATGATGATGGTGATGATGATGATGAGGTGATGACTATGAAGCTAAAGCTGACGACAAGGACAACAACTCAATGTGGCTTATATGGGTTTCTATAAATTTAATGGCATTGCCAACGGGGGCAGCAACATTGTGGCTTTCGCCTCCTCCCAGCCAACACATCCGCCAAAGTTGCATACGCGTAGGTGATAAAAATTTCATTAAGTCAGTAGGTGCGAAAAAAAAAAAAAACGAGAAAAAATTTGAAACAAAACAAAACAGGCGAAGCAAAAAGCAAGCAGCGACGTCAACGTCAATGGCGGCAGGAAAAGTCAAAATTGAAAGAAATTTCACTCCAGTGGCAAATTAATGTTGCCTCCTGCCCTGAGACACACAAAACAGGACACGAACTGCTGGGGGCATGGCAATATGTAGATACTCCCTCCCATGCACACACATATCCATCCATATGCGTGTGTGTGAAGGTGTGCACAGTGGGCGTGTGCGGGGGCGTCGTGCAGGTGTGTGTACGTGTGTGCTGCGAATTATGTTCGCCTGAACATTAAGCAACAACATTTTTCTGTGGGCGTTCACCGCAGCCAAGTGGCAGAAATATCGTTTTATAGCTTGGAAAAAACAAAAAACAAAAAATAAAAAAACAAAAACAAAAAAAAAGAAAACCATATAAAAAACAAAAAGAAGAAAATAAAAGAAGAAAAGCAAAGGGAAAACGCATAAAGCACATACACATGTATATGGCTTAAGGATTACTTAATGCTCTAACACCTCGCCTAGGTGTGTTGCTTATTTGCTAAGCTGCGGGATGGCGGTTGCGGGTGGGGGATTGGGGGTTGAGGGAATTGCCTTAAGTGGCATATGGAGCTTTGCGCCCGTTGCCAGTCGGCTGCAATTTTATTTGTTAATGATGTGTTTAGCATTACGATGTCTGACTAATTGCAGAAGTATGGTAATGTTCTGTGAACTTTTTCTGCATTAGGTTTTTTTTCACATCCACATGTAGAAGTTCTGTGAAAGGTTTAAGCGCAATTACTGCAATCAAAGGTGGGTAGTTTGCTAAGCTGCCTGGGGTTACTCGTGCTTAGCTGCTTAGTGGGTTTTTGATTAAGCCAATGCGGCCATGCCTAACGAGCATCAGCAGGAATGTTTCGTTGGGAGTGTATGCTCAAATGTGTTGCAGAAATCCTTTCTAGGCTGTTGGCTTGCAGAACTAACAATTTAAAAGGCAGTAGACTTCCGTCTACAAACTTTTGTCAATTTGGTACATGTACAAATATGATTTAAGAATATTTGCAGATTTTAAATTCTTCTAACTTCGTTTTTTAAGACTGAGTATCATTATAGAGCATATGCTATCATTTACCCATAAGCTATCAAACTGAGCGTCATAATAATTTCTAACATAGCAATGCAGAGTTTTTTCAATCATAAAGATTTTTAATATGCATATAATACAACAACAGCATCAGCAAATGAATAGACTTTTCATATCTTAAAGTGGCTCAGTCAATAACTATCTGAAACTCTAAATCCGGCATTAATTACCAAAAAAATAACATGATACACTTGGGAATTGGAATTATTATTTTTAAATCATCACCACACTGAAACTCAGTACTGCTGCCATAAACTTTGGCTTCAACTCGAATTTAGTTTAAGCTTAAATTAAATAAAACAATTCAAACTTTGACATAAGTTGCCTGAAATTTAAGTGAGATCCTCTGTGCGCACACTACTTGTGTGGGTAGGATAATTGAGCTGCTGCCCCTCCCCTCCCTACTCCCTTTGTTAAGCAAGCATAGTTTGCTTTTACAAAAGTTCCGTGCGCACACACAAATCCAACCTGAAAATCTCATAAAGCCTTTAAACTCCACACCAAATCAGCCAAAAAATAAAAGCGCAAAAATTTATGTGGCAAAAACTTTCGCAGCTGCCGACGTCGCTGCCTTTGTTGGCGCCTGCCGCTTCTCTTGTTGCTTTGTTTTTGTGCAAATTTCATTTCATAATTTTACTTATCGATTTTTGTAACTAGAACGCAGCGCATCAACGTGTGCACTCCACCCTAATCAGGGGCCTCTTGTGCTGCTGGCTGCAAGCGCTTCAGCTTCTGCTTCTGCTTCGGCTGCGATGCTGCCGTCAGTTGAGCTAATTTTGTGCATCATTGAACTTTAACCTTAATTTGTCTAATTAGAAATTGGTTATATAAAAGTGAAAATGAATTGACTGCCGTAGGACATTCACCCTCCCTCACACTGTTCACATACATATATACGGACTTAGTTGTATGTATATGTAACTTTATGTGCTCACGCTGCTCGCCGCGGCTGCGTGACTGCGTACTTCTGCAGAATTCATGTCAACACCCACAACAAGAAGTTATGAATTTATGTTTCAGTGAGCCTCGTTTGCCAAAGCATTACGAGAATGCATTCTTCTTCTGCTTCTTCTTTTCTTTGGTTTTTGTTTTTTATCAGTCCGGTCTACAAGCGGCTTAGGCGTTAATGTGCCGAGTGCTTGTGGCAGACAGCCATGCGAATTGCGCTGACCATGACTAAGTTGCCCGCCAGACTGCGATGCGCGCCACGAGAATTCAATTCAATACATAAACTTATGGCTTACTGATTAAGACAACGAGCAGCTAACGAACGAACGGACGGACATGCGGACGGACGGACGAACTAGCGGCGGCAGCATCACGAAGCCAAAGAACTCGCATAGTTGTGCGCTTTAAAAAGCTACACAGAAAAAAAACAAGCGACTTAACACGAAATAATGGCAGCGCACTTGTTGTAGACTAAACAGTCTGAGTAAAGTTGAGTTGTTATATTAGTTTGAGGTTATGGAACACTCGGAAGACATCAAACACTGAGAGGTTTACAAAGCTCTTTCGCATGTATCAACTTTCAGATGCAGCTAAAAATCAAGATAAATTCAGATTCTCAATATTTCCACTAAGAAATATTGCGCCCTTAGTACTCCTACCTGACAATTTTCTCCAACAATGAATAAAAATAATCCTACTAAAAGTAAAATAAAGTTTCTACAAAAAAAATGAACAATCTTTTCCTTGACATTTTAGCTTCTCCCTCAATTGCCTTATGCAATTCAGTCCACAAGATATTACGCCACAAACAAAAATGCCAAGTCATATACATAAACATCTTATATGTATATGTATATTTTTATTTCGTAGCAATTCATGTGCTCGACTCAGCTCTTGGAGTATGCATTACCAAGTTAATCAAAGCAGTTCATTCGCATGCACTTTATCGAAAGTTTTCGTATTTCGCAACGGAATCTTCTCTCGGTGCAACAGGATAAGTGCTGCCTGACAGCGCTGCTCGGCCGTTGTATGCAGTTTGTAGTGCCAAATGTTGTATTTTGTATGCGAAATCAGTAACAAGAGCCACGAAAGGAAGAAAAGTAAAGAAAAAAAAAAAACAAACGAAAAACAAAAAAACACAACAAGGCAACCGATGCTGATGATGCTGACGGTCTTACAGTTGAGACGAGACAACTCAAGTCGAGTGGAGCTAGGTAGGCTTGGGTTGGGTTGAGCTGAGCTCAGCTGAGTAAGACCTAAAATGAAATGCAATAAATTGATGTTGCATGCTGCATGGTGATGAAATACAAATACTCAAGCAGACAGCAACAGCAACAGCAACAGCCGACGGAGTAGCCCGCTACCGATACGCAATGAAGATGCTCCTCTGCTCCCCTGCCACACTCGTACATCCGTATATCATTCATTGCGGTCCAACTTTATATGCTGGCCATATCCTGCCAACGAACTGGCGAATCGGCAAACTGGCGAACCGGGGAACGAATGAAAGAACAACTTAACCAGACAAGCGAAAGACGGTGAAACGGACTCACGGACAGACGCTTTAGCTTGTTTGTCTTTCACTCTATCGCTCACTCAGTGCGCTCGAGTCGTTGCTTTTTTGTATGGCAGCCCGCACACCCCCTGCCGCGGTCGCCGCAATGCTGCCGGGCAAAGTTGTTTGAACAGACGTCGCAGCACTTGTGTGTTGTACCTCATGCCGCCTGCCAACAACGTGAACGTGGCATGAAGGCGTCTTCAGCTGCAACTGCTGTGCAACATAATGTTGCTGTTCTTGCTGTTGCTTGCCAATGATAATGATGAGCTGGTTGTTGTTGTTTTGGTTGTTGCTGTTGATGGAATCATGACCGTTTGGGTATAAAAATAATTTTATATGCTATATATGGTGTTTGTTTTTCTTCTTCTTCCTCTTGCACTTCCACTTCTTGCCTTCTCATGCTTTTTTTTTATTTTTTCTTTGCATCCTCGCAGCCCTTTTTTGGATGCTCATTCACTTACTCCACACACAGGCACGGCACTGATTAAATCAGTTTTCTTTACCGTATATGCGCGCATCTCGACTCGGGTGTGTGTGTGTGTGTGTGCTTCCCCAGAAAAGTAGTGTGCATAAGTGCTGCGCAGTGACTGCAATTCAGCTGTGGAGTGCATCAAATTATTGAAGTGTTGAAGTTGAAAAGTTGATTATGTTGCGATTCTCGGGCAAATTTTCATTTAAACAGGCTGTGGGCTCGCAGAGTCACGATACGGTCGCTTTTGCCAACTTTTCGTGGGAGTCTACTTTTTTTTGTGGTTCTTTTTTAATGAAGCTTTTGACTAAAGCGCGCATTAAGTTGTTTCATTTAAAGGCAATTGTGTGCATGTGACCTTTTTTCTCTAGGTGAGTATTCTGTGTATCTTTTGGCAGCAGTTATGTGCCTTTGAGCCACTTAGCAGTAAAGCATATAATGTATGATGCATTGAAAAGGCAGTTACCAAGGCGTAATATTCCTTTTCTTCTTCTTAATTAGCACAATAACTCCAAGAAATAATGCCCAGCTCTCGCTCTCGTGTAAGATTTCAGGTACGAACCCTGCTGGCGACCTGCTGTCTAATGCGATTCGCATGTACGCAGCAGTATTTTTTTATGCCCCAGAAAAAAAGTCCGCACCTAATAAAAATTGTCATTCTGAGTCGATGTAAGATTTTAGCTTCTTTTATAGTTAGACACATGAAAACATCACGAAGATTTACCTAAGCTTAGTAAGTGATTGGCGGCTTATGCTATGTAAGGATCAGGTAGATTATAGGGGCTTAATTTCTGAGAATTATTGGCTATAAAGTGTGACAAGCATCGCATATTTTTATTTATTTTATGTCAACATGGCACCTCATAAATATTGACATTTATTTTATGTTATGTAGTTCGTAAATAAATAAACAGAAAACAAAACTTGTTTTAAAGTTAAATTGAAAAAAGCGTCAAAGTTTTGTTTTTCAATAAAATCTTCAAATCTCAACGCAATAAAATATGCGAACCTACAGCAGCGACAGAACGAATTGAATATGCCACAATGAAGCAAACAATTTCCAAGCCATTTCAGAGGCCATAAACAAGCGCTAAATGCGCAAAGATGATCTAGTGCGCCGGCAGATACGAATCGAAACATCAGCAGGAATGCAAAAAATAAAATAAAATAAAGCAAGAAAAAAATCCATAAAAAAGGATAAAGTCAAATTTAAGCACACATAAAAGTATATAGGCATGCAAAAATTATATATATGAGAAAAGAAAAAAAAAAAGAAAAAGTGTTGTATGCATATGACAAACCCTAAGAGGAAAAGTCGACCAAAGCGTGCTGCTGGCAAGCCTGCGGACAGACGGCAAAAGTTAGCGCAGCCAAGCGTCGTCATAATAGCCTTAAATCACCCAATATACAATATCATCATCATCAGCAACAGCAACAGCAACAGCAGCAACGGCAGCCGAGGCGGCAGCAATTTACAAGCCAAGCAGTTAGAGTCATAGTCTGAGTTGGAGTCTGAGTTGGAGCCGGAGTCTGAGTCAGTCAGCCAGTTCGTCCGTCGGCTAGACATACGCATACTCATATGCAGGCACATAACCCCATAGACACACATACTGACATATATATATGCTGCCTATATTGATAATAAAACTGTCGTCTGTATTTTGTTTTTTATTTTTTTTTTATTTTTTTCTTTCGTTTGGTTTGGGGTTTGTTGCTTGGCGTTGCCTTTTTAATGCCCGACATATTCATGTGTCAAAAGACAATTTCGAATTTATGTGCTGCATGTGAGCGTGCGTCGGGCGTCTGTCATGGGTCTTTCTTTTTTTTTTTATTTTATTTTTTTTATATTGTCGCCCAAATGACGCATTGTCCTGCTCTGGCTCGCCTTAGCTGACTTGCTTACTCTACTCTGTGCTACTCGATTAACATAAAAAATATGTTTAGAAAAGCATAAAAAATATATGTTGTGTATCTGTGTGTCTGCTGGGTTATGCCTGGCTGCAGACTGGGCTGCATAAATTATTGTGCAAAATTTGGCACAACTGAGTGCAAAAATCGACACAGAATGTGGCGTTGGCTTAAATTTCGTTTCGGTTTCGGTTTTTTTTGGCAATTGCCAAATGTTTTTCATTCTCGCATTGCTGTTGTTGTTGTTATTGTTGCTTTGTGTGGGTTACGCAAAGTTAGACGAGAAATAATTGAACTTAAAGGATTGTGCGTTGAATTTTAAGCAGACTGTAGTTTCACAACACCAGCACAAATCGATTTTTCTGTCTAGCTGCGCAGTTCAAACTTTCAGCACTGCGGATACAATTGTATGTTGTAACAACACCAACAACAACAACAACAAAAGCAACAACATCAGCTGACTTGGCTGTTTGAAATTGTCTGCATGCTGGTGCTGTTAATTTTGACAATAACTGTGATGAGTAATTGTCAAGCGATGTGCTCCATTTTTTGATTAGTTAAGTTTTGCAGCCTTCAGTTATAATAAAAGATTTTTCAAAGCAAGTAAAAAAAGCATCAGATTTTTCAGATTTTATGCAGCACAATTTCCAATGATGCATAGTCCCCATAACCGGACTGTTCCCATAAATTTCCGAGTTCATATGAATTGTATATAACAGAGGCCTTCGTCATAAAGCGAATGAAATAAATGCTGTCCCAAGTTTAGCGAGTCAAAAATAATTAACTAAAAAATAATATCACTTGTGTTTTCAACATCCTTGCTAGACAGCTGCACAAAGGACGCTATATATTAAAGAGCACTTATTCCAGCAGCAATATTTAAGCTAAGCAACGTTGTTGAATTCGGACACAAAAACTTTTCATTTAAATAAAAATTGTATACGCAGAAATTTACTAAAGAGTGCCTCTATGTACTTATTATGAATACCCCGAGGTAGACTTGACAAATTCCACTTACCACAACTCATAAAAAACAAAAACCAAAAATAAAAAAAAAGGAAATAAAAGAAAAAAACAGTATTAATAATAAACACACTACAAAAAATCAAGACGCAACTTTCTATGTCGAAAAAAAAAGCAAAAAATAATAATCCCATTCGAAAATTTATAAGCCAACTTGAGCAAAGAATAACATGAAAGACAATTGAGGCAGGCTAAAAAAAAAAAAAACCAGCAGCAGCAGCAGCAGCAGTAGATGATGAAAAAAAGGCAAAAAAGAAATGCGTGGCAAACGGGAAGTACCTACCAACAAACACAACACTTGAGGCAGCGGCGCACATTTTTCAATTATGCCACCGGGAATAGCGAAATTTATGGCACACAGCGTGGGATGTCGGATGAATCGCAGTAGCAATGACCAAGTGACTGCAGTGACTGAAGTATGCCAAGCTGCCTTCCTCACTGACTGTCTGACTGACTGCCAACATGCCAACATGCCGGCATGGCTAGAGATGACTGACAGAGTGACTGTGACGGTGACAGTGTGACTGACGTGAATGCTAAAATGTGCTGCGAACACATAACCAACAATAGCAACAATGAAGTATGGGACGAACAGCAATGAAAATTTTCATTGTTTACAATGGCACGAATTAAGGCCGAGTGTCCACAACAGCGACAATGTTGAAGCACTGCCAGAGCGACATCGCAAATCTCCAATGGCCAAAGTGTGCGCACACACTTGGACACACAGAATTTATTTCTTACTTGGCTTGCCTCGACTCGGCTTGGCTGGCTTGCTTTCATTTTCAAGTGGCACACTGGCATACGTAGCACAAAAATATACAATTCCTTCCTTTTCTTTTTTTTTTGGGTTTTTGTTTTTGTTTTTATTTGATTTGTGTTTACTTTTGTGGGTCAAAAATTGTATATGCGGACTTGACTAGAGGATTGTGTGTGCGACAGTGCGATAAGGTTCCAAACGTGACAGTGCAAAGGCGATTTATGGATTTTGGCTGTGCAGCAGTTTTGCAATTTTGCCATGGACCACACACACACACACATACACACACACCCACTCAAAAACACACATACTCATTTCGAAATGAAGTGTAATTTGGCATAGCTTAGGGAATACAAATTTTGTTGGGTCATTGCGAAAAACTTGTGTGAGATATCGATTCGAAATCACAAATAAATGCAGCAAGGATACCATATTGATCAAATTAAATCGCAGCGGCTATTAGACGGCAAGCAACAGGCCACCTAGCTGCCACAAAATAAATTTGAGCTACATGCTTTATCTGAAAATCTTTGTTTGTATGTAAGCAGTTTAACTTAAGTGATCTTGAAATCCGTTTGAACTTTAATGGTCACAGACAAAAATTTTATGAACTAATGATTAGTTAGCAGATTCATTCTATATATTTTACTAATAATATCCCTGATTCCTATATATAAAATGTGAAGCGTATATGTTTACATATGAGTGGCTATGAATTAATGGACTCTACACTTTGACATATCAACAAATTTATTTTATTAAGTAGAGGTTTTCCAGGTCTTGAAATATACTTCCAGTGCTAAGGAGAAGCCCGTCACTGGGATTCGATACCATATATACGAAAACTTCGCATCTAAAATGAAAATAATGCATAAGAAGTCTATGCTACTTTTCTGTTTCAATTTAAGCATCTCCTTGAATAAGTTGCGTGATAGAATATTCAATTCTCAACTTTCATTCTTTATAAGCCTGACACTGAATTTCTGAGCATGCGACAAATAAAGTTACTTGAAACTTACAACTTGTGCAGAATAGTAAACGGCAACAAATTGAAGTTTTTGTTTAGGAAACTTTATAAAATGTACGCAGACAACAAAAGTGTATTTTATTTCCGGTTGCTCTGCACTCACCGCCCCCACCGTCCACAAAAACACGAGCATTTGGTTAATTTATGATCAAATCTTAATTGCCGCATGCACAATTATATGCAACATAATCTATTAACAAACTATGCAGTCGAGCGCCCCCACGCACACTGTGCACATCTCTACTGTGGAATATATTACAAAATATTTTACAAATGCTTTTTATAAGAAATTTTCACACGCCGACTTTTCCCCCGCGTGCAGTAGCAGCGCAGTAGCAGGCTGCCATGATTCCCACATACAGCCTCGTGTGCTCTGAGAGCACACAAAGAGAAGAGGAACACAGCAGCAAGTTCAGCGAGACAAAAAGGCCGAAATAAGTAGCGTGAGGGCAGCATGCAAGAGAGTGGGAGAGTGGGAGAAAGGGACAGCGGGAGTATGAGCGCATAATGTGCAACAAAATTTCCTAAATACTTTCACACTTGCCTTGGCAGCAAGACAGTTTAGAGCTGAAGAGCGCACATTGCAAGTAATTAAAATTTCGAGTGCTTAAGTGGCGCATAATGTGTTTAATGCTTAAAATGCATTTTTGCTCTTTGTTCTTTTTGTTTTATTTTTTTCTTTTGTCTGTGTCATGTGCGCTCTCTTCGTTTGGGCACTTTGTGTATTATGAATTATGCTTTTGGGCACAATCATGTATGAGTCTTTGGGGGTTAATGAGTTACGCGTAATAAGCAATGAACTCATTTAAGTTCAGCCTTAGCTGTGCCACTTCGGCATGATAAATGTAAGTTATAACATTGAGTCAAGTCACTCAGCGCATTACTTGCAGCAGAAACTTGCTTTAATTTGCTGCTGCTAATGATATATCTCTGTGATAATAACTAATTACCTTGCAGCGTTGAACCAATTTCAAACCCAATAATGATTGCTTGAGTATATTTCAGTAAAGCGACTATAAAAATTACTTCGAACCGCTAACATTTTACCGTTGTTTCTTTTTTTTTTTTACATTTTAATGATTTATTCGTCTGCTTAGCATTTGCATACTGTTGAAAAGCTCTTTGGCATGCCAAATATCACGCAAATTTTTTGCTATAATACAATTTACTTTCCTTTTGAGTGCTGTTATGATTTTTAATACTCATATTAAGAATTATTTCTATCCAACAGCTAGGCGGACATATAAACTCGAATGACATAGAAATCTCTTCGAAATGGAAAAATCGCACTAGACTTCCTGGGGATGGTAACCTGATCACAAAGCACTTAAAGGTAATGAGTTAGTGAACCTATTGCTGGGAAAAAGACACGATGATAAATCAACTTATTTTAGCAGTTCCGGCACTAAGATAATCTCGTTTGTAATTATTGGGAAAATCTGAGCTAGTAGAAGCAGTATGCACTTAGACTCAAGAACAACTTAGGCTTTAGCTAGTCTGCACAGTAAGCCAGTATTGTTCAGATTGCAAGTGTGTCAAGTGGCATGCCCCTATGATTCCCAGTGCTTATCATATTAACATATCACAAATCTACTTAAAGTTTCAAATATATTACAAATATTTTTAAAGCATTTCAAATCATTCAGTTTTAACACAGACATCTATTATGAGCTTCCCCCCAGTGTCAGCATAAAACGTACCGCATCTCAACTTCCCTCATTTGTCTTAAGCTTTCCATTTCCATGCCAGCAATGCATGGTGCGCTAACAGAAAAATTACTTTATGCTGTGATATATCACTGTAATTGTCGAAACGAAACATATGTATGCTGCGAACAGCAAATGCCATTATTGCTACATACTCAAGTATACAAGTATAATAAAAATATCAAACAAAATCAATCTTCAGCAATTTTTCGCATTGAATTGCCACATGAAAAAATACTAAAAGAGAATTGCAGAAAAAATAAAACAAAGTTGACACCAAGATTGACTACACGCGCGGGAATTTCACAAAGAGCCGATTGCCACGGTGAGTAAATAAAATACCACAACGACAACAAAATAATTTATGTCTTCAATCAGAGCAGAAAATGCTGCACGATCAGCACTCGACAACAGCAGCGACTCAGCAACTGCTGCAGCACTGCGCCGGCATTCGCACATTGACTGCCTACACGTTGACTGCGGCTGCAGTTGATCGCGTAGACATAATTTTGCTGTCACGCTTGATGCAACTTGCACATGGCACGTGAAGCCTTTGCAGCAGAAAATGTTGCAAATATTGTGCGCCACATTTCAATTGCTGTGCTGCGTTTCGTTAGCTGCCAAATTGTTCACTAAACTACAAAATTTATTTTACCTTACTATGCAAATGTTCATTTAACGCAAATTTTCTGCAGTTAAATATAAATAAAAAAGAGATTAGTTTCTGCCTATGAGGGAAGTTCATTGGAACAAACACATACTATATATATATGCCTTGTAGATAATCGTACATCAAATGAAAAAATTTTTTTGATTTTATACATATTTGTTTTCATTTTATTTTAATTGTACTATTCTTAATAATTGACTAATTTTTCATGCTGAAAAAATTTATATAATAGAAAAACTTTACAAATGTGTATATTTGAAGCGAATAAAAAACAAATTAAATGGGGGTCGCATATATTATTTATATATCCTTCAAAGACTTATATTTGGGAAGCATATAACTTTAGCTAACTTCCATTAATAAGGAAAATATGAGTTGCTGAGTTTTCCAATGATAATTTTTCATTTTAATATGCTTGGTTTCGTATATTTATTTTTATTAAAAATCAACTAATAGAGTCCCCAACCCTTTTTATATGATGTTATTGGACAAACCACTAATAGCCAACGCCGAAATACCATAAACGAAGGACCCTTTTTATTAAGAACTTTTTCCAGAATCGTTAGCAGGTATACGGTTTCTAAGTAGAGTTTCTTCAAAGACCTGCAAACTACCTAAAAAATATTTAAAAAAGGTTCTAAGATTTCTCTATAAAAAGGAAATCATAGATTAAATTAAATCAGTTTCAAACAATTACTGACTATCGAAAACAACTATTTTCACAAAATAATTTTCCTTGGATCATCTGATATAAAATCTTTATAATGAATCAAAGAAAAATTGTTAGTAATTCCAACAACATACGTATGGACGCAGAGTTCCATCGTCTATTCGGAAATTGTGTCCAGAACGCCAAAAAATTCATTGACGAAGCATACGGAAAACCCCCTCAAATCAATGAAATTTATACGAACAGTACCCGAAATTTAAAACAATTTCCTAAGGAAACCTTCAAGAAACCAGAGCCTTCAATCGTGGATATACCTTGTAAGCTGGTGAACCTTGAAGAATATAAGGCCAGGGTGGTTCAAGCCAAACCAAGCCGACTTTATCCAATACCACCAAAAAGGAACCCTATTCAGGAAAGGAAAGTTTCTCGAGCCAATGTTAAACCATCCGAAGGAGCCAATACTTCTGAGAAAAAAAGGATCAATCGGCCTGTTTTCAAGCCAATTAGTCGAGTATACTTTAAACCATCAAAAGCTGCTTGTCAATCATACATCCGCTTGCAAGCAGAGTCAAGGAAAAATACTTTTCTAAAGGAAGATAATGGCGGGCGTACTGATCTGATTGCCACAACCACTTAATGGCTCAGTCTTGGGCAATATAGGGCTGGACGGGATGAATCAGTCCTATAACTAACTATTTCCCAAAGTCACATATCTGGAAGACTTCTATAACTGAAAATAATATTAAGTAGAAGCCCCTGAGATGACAATATTTTCTATCTTTGGATAGTCTCATTTTTAACCAAAATTTAAAACACAGTTTTAGGATTATTTTTAGTTTGAACATTGTTTGCTTCATTTATTGTTATTAAAAGTCAATAAAATATATCACTCAACTCTGTTTTATTATGTTATTGAACCAACCACTAATTAACGCAAACCTGCCATAAATGCAGAACCATTTTTTTTATCGGGAATCTTTTCCCGAATCGTCAGTAGGTGAACAGATTATATGAAGGGTCTTCCAAGACCACATACAATCTATCTAACATATATGTTCTTCAAAAAGGTTAATCGATATCCTCATAAAAAAGAATTCATGGATTAAATTAAATTAGGTTCGAACAAGTACTGACTATCGAAAAGAACCCTATTCAGGGAAGGAAAGTTTCTCGAGCCAATGTTGAACCAACGAAGAAATGAATTAGGTCTGAGGACAACACGATCAAACGAACTCTCAAGGCAATAAATCGAGTAAATTTCAAACCACCAAAAGCTACTTAGAAATCGAAAACCCGATCGCAAGCAGAGTCAAGGAAAGTTATTTTTCTAAAGGAAGACTGATCAAATTACAAAAGCGACTTAATTACTTAGTCTTGGACAATATAGGTCCTGACGGGGTACATCAGTCCTATAACTTACCATATCCAAAATTTATATATATCTGGAAGACTTCTGTAACTGAAACTAGTATTACCTACAAGTCCCCAGAGATGACAAGATTTTTTATCTCTTCATAGACTAATTTTCAATTTTAAATCCAAAATTGTTTACCCAGTTTTAGGATCATTTGCAATTTTAGTATTATTTGTTTTATTTATTTTATTAAAAACCAATTCATATATCCCTCAACCATTTCTTAGGAAGTTATTGAAATAACTTCTATTTGTAAATTTAATATTGTTTACTTCAATTATTTATATTAAAAGTTAATTATTATATCCCTCAACCCTTTTTTATGATGTTATTGAATTATCCTCAAATTAACGTATACCTGCCATAAATAAAGAACCCTTTTTTATTAAGACCCTTTTCCAGAATCGATAGCAGGTATACGGTATTTATGTAGTGTTTTTCAAAGACCTGCACATTACCTAGCAAAAATTTCAAAAAGGCTCTAAGATTTCTCTATAAAAAGGAAATCATAGATTAAATTAAATCAGTTTCAAACAAGTATTGACTATCGAAAACAACTATTTTCACAAAATAATTTTCCTTGGATCATCTGATATAAAATCTTTATAATGAATCAAAGAAAAATTGTTAGTAATTCCAACAACATACGTATGGACGCAGAGTTCCATCGTCTATTCGGAAATTGTGTCCAGAACGCCAAAAAATTCATTGACGAAGCATACGGAAAACCCCCTCAAATCAATGAAATTTATACGAACAGTACCCGAAATTTAAAACAATTTCCTAAGGAAACCTTCAAGAAACCAGAGCCTTCAATCGTGGATATACCTTGTAAGCTGGTGAACCTTGAAGAATATAAGGCCAGGGTGGTTCAAGCCAAACCAAGCCGACTTTATCCAATACCACCAAAAAGGAACCCTATTCAGGAAAGGAAAGTTTCTCGAGCCAATGTTAAACCATCCGAAGGAGCCAATACTTCTGAGAAAAAAAGGATCAATCGGCCTGTTTTCAAGCCAATTAGTCGAGTATACTTTAAACCATCAAAAGCTGCTTGTCAATCATACATCCGCTTGCAAGCAGAGTCAAGGAAAAATACTTTTCTAAAGGAAGATAATGGCGGGCGTACTGATCTGATTGCCACAACCACTTAATTGCTCAGTCTTGAGCAATATAGGGCTGGACGGGATGAATTAGTCCTATAACTAAGTATTTCCCAAAGTCACATATCTGGAAGACTTCTATAACTGAAAATAATATTAAGTAGAAGTCCCCTGAGATGACAATATTTTCTATCTTTGGATAGTCTCATTTTTAACCAAAATTTAAAACACAGTTTTAGGATTATTTTTAGTTTGAACATTGTTTGCTTCATTTATTGTTATTAAAAGTCAATAAAATATATCACTCAACTCTGTTTTATTATGTTATTGAACCAACCACTAATTAACGCAAACCTGCCATAAATGCAGAACCATTTTTTTTATCGGGAATCTTTTCCCGAATCGTCAGTAGGTGAACAGATTATGTGAAGGGTCTTCCAAGACCACATACAATCTATCCAACATATATGTTCTTCAAAAAGGTTAATCGATATCCTCATAAAAAAGAATTCATGGATTAAATTAAATTAGGTTCGAACAAGTACTGACTATCGAAAAGAACCCTATTCAGGAAAGTAAAGTTTCTCGAGCCAATGTTGAACCAACGAAGAAATGAATTAGGTCTGAGGACAACAGGATCAAACGAACTCTCAAGGCAATAAATCGAGTAAAATTCAAACCACCAAAAGCTACTTAGAAATCGAAAACTTGATCGCAAGCAGAGTCAAGGAAAGTTATTTTTCTAAAGGAAGACTGATCAAATTACAAAAGCGACTTAATTACTTAGTCTTGGACAATATAGGGCCTGACGGGGTACATCAGTCCTATAACTTACCATATCCAAAACTTATATATATCTGGAAGACTTCTATAACTGAAACTAGTATTAGCTACTAGTCCCCAGAGATGACAAGATTTTTTATCATTTCCTAGTCAAATTTTCAATTGTAAAACCAAAATTGTTTACCCAGTCTAAGGATCATTTGTAATTTTAGTATTATTTGCATTATTTATTTTTATTAAAAACCAATTTATATATCTTACAACCATTTCTTATAAAGTTATTGAAATAACCTCTATTTGTGAATTTAATATTGTTTACTTTATTTGTTTGTATTAAAGGTCAATTATTATAAATCTCAACCCTTTTTTATGATGTTATTGAATTATCCTCAAATTAACGTATACCTGCCATAAATAAACAACCCTTTTTTATTAAGACCCTTTTCCAGAATCGATAGCAGGTATACGGTTTTTATGTGGGGTCTTTCAAGACATGCACATTACCTAGGCAAAATTTAAAAAAGGCTCTAAGATTTCTTTATAAAAAGGAAATCATAGATTAAATTAAATCAGTTTCGAACAAGTACTGACTATCGAATGCAACTATTTTCACAAAATAATTTTTCTTGGATCATCTGATTTAAAATCTTTATAAATTACCAAAGAAAAACTATTAATAATAGCAACAACATGGACGCAGAGTTTCATCGTCTATTCGGAAATTGTGTCCGCAATGCAAAAAATTTCATTGACAATGCTTACGGAAGTCCCGCTCTACTCAATGAAGACTGCACGAGCAATTCAAGAATGGAAGAAGAATTTCATCTTACATTTGAAAACTGTATTCCAAACTCTAAGCAATTTAGCAAGGAAACCTACAGAAAACCGGAGCCTTCAATCGTTAATATGCCTTGGAAGCTGGTAAACCTTGAAGAATATAAAGCTAGGGTGGTTCAAGCCAAACCAAGCCGACTTTATCCAATACCTCCAAAAAGGAACTCTATTCAGGAAAGGAAAGTTTCTCGAGCCAATGTTAAACCATCGAAAAAATCAATTAGGTCAGAGGAAAACAAGATCAAACGAGCTCTCAAGGCAATTAATCGAGTAAATTTCAAACCACCAAAAGCTATGTGTAAATCGAAAATCCGCTCGCAAGCAGAGTCAAGGAAAGTTACTTTTCTAAAAGAAGATAATGGCGGGCGGACTGATCAAATTGCAAAAGCGACTTAATTACTTAGTCTTGGACAATATAGGGCCTGACGGGGTATATCAGTCCTATAACTTACCATATCCAAAACTTATATATATCTGGAAGACTTCTGTAACTGAAACTAGTATTACCTACAAGTCCCCAGAGATGACAAGATTTTTTATCTCTTCCTAGTCTAATTTTCAATTTTAAAACCAAAATTGTTTACCCAGTTTTAGGATCATTTGTAATTTAAGTATTATTTGCTTTATTTATTTTTATTAAAAACCAATTTATATATTCCTCAAATTGCAAAAGCGACTTAATTACTTAGTCTTGGACAATATAGGGCCTGACGGGGTACATCAGTCCTATAACTTACCATATCCAAAATTTATATATATCTGGAAGACTTCTATAACTGAAACTAGTATTAGCTACTAGTCCCCAGAGATGGCAAGATTTTTATCATTTCCTAGTCAAATTTTCAATTATAAAACCAAAATTGTTTACCCAGTCTGAGGATCATTTGTAATTTTAGTATTATTTGCATTATTTATTTTTATTAAAAACCAATTTATATATCTTACAACCATTTCTTATAAAGTTATTGAAATAACCTCTATTTGTGAATTTAATATTGTTTACTTTATTTGTTTGTATTAAAGGTCAATTATTATAAATCTCAACCCTTTTTTATGATGTTATTGAATTATCCTCAAATTAACGTATACCTGCCATAAATAAACAACCCTTTTTTATTAAGACCCTTTTCCAGAATCGATAGCAGGTATATGGTTTTTATGTGGGGTCTTTCAAGACATGCACATTACCTAGGCAAAATTTAAAAAAGGCTCTAAGATTTCTTTATAAAAAGGAAATCATAGATTAAATTAAATCAGTTTCGAACAAGTACTGACTATCGAATGCAACTATTTTCACAAAATAATTTTTCTTGGATCATCTGATTTAAAATCTTTATAAATTATCAAAGAAAAACTATTAATAATAGCAACAACATGGACGCAGAGTTTCATCGTCTATTCGGAAATTGTGTCCGCAATGCAAAAAATTTCATTGACAATGCTTACGGAAGTCCCGCTCTACTCAATGAAGACTGCACGAGCAATTCAAGAATGGAAGAAGAATTTCATCTTACATTTGAAAACTGTATTCCAAACTCTAAGCAATTTAGCACGGAAACCTACAGAAAACCGGAGCCTTTAATCGTTGATATGCCTTGGAAGCTGGTAAACCTTGAAGAATATAAGGCTAGGGTGGTTCAAGCCAAACCAAGCCGACTTTATCCAATTCCTCCAAAAAGGAACCCTATTCAGGAAAGGAAAGTTTCTCGAGCCAATGTTAAACCATCGAAAAAATCAATTAGGTCTGAGGAAAACAAGATCAAACGAGCTCTCAAGGCAATTAATCGAGTAAATTTCAAACCACCAAAAGCTATGTGTAAATCGAAAATCCGCTCGCAAGCAGAGTCAAGGAAAGTTACTTTTCTAAAAGAAGATAATGGTGGGCGGACTGATCAAATTGCAAAAGCGAATTAATTACTTAGTCTTGGACAATATAGGGCCTGACGGGGTATATCAGTCCTATAACTTAACATATCCAAAACTTATATATATCTAGAAGACTTCTGTAACTGAAACTATTATTACCTACAAGTCCCCAGAGATGACAAGATTTTTTATCTCTTCCTAGTTTAATTTTCAATTTTAAAACCAAAATTGTTTACCCAGTTTTAGGATCATTTGTAATTTTAATATTATTTGCTTTATTTATTTTTATTAAAAACCAATTTATATATTCCTCAAATTGCAAAAGCGACTTAATTACTTAGTCTTGGACAATATAGGGCCTGACGGGGTACATCAGTCCTATAACTTACCATATCCAAAACTTATATATATCTGGAAGACTTCTATAACTGAAACTAGTATTAGCTACTAGTCCCCAGAGATGACAAGATTTTTTATCATTTCCTAGTCCAATTTTCAATTGTAAGACAATTGTTTACCCAGTCTAGGGATCATTTGTAATTTTAGTATTATTTGCATTATTTATTTTTGTTAAAAACCAATTTATATATCTTACAACCATTTCTTATAAAGTTATTGAAATAACCTCTATTTGTGAATTTAATATTGTTTACTTTATTTGTTTGTATTAAAGGTCAATTATTATAAATCTCAACCCTTTTTTATGATGTTATTGAATTATCCTCAAATTAACGTATACCTGCCATAAATAAAGAACCCTTTTTTATTAAGACCCTTTTCCAGAATCGATAGCAGGTATACGGTTTTTATGTGGGGTCTTTCAAGACATGCACATTACCTAGGCAAAATTTAAAAAAGGCTCTAAGATTTCTTTATAAAAAGGAAATCATAGATTAAATTAAATCAGTTTCGAACAAGTACTGACTATCGAATGCAACTATTTTCACAAAATAATTTTTCTTGGATCATCTGATTTAAAATCTTTATAAATTATCAAAGAAAAACTATTAATAATAGCAACAACATGGACGCAGAGTTTCATCGTCTATTCGGAAATTGTGTCCGCAATGCAAAAAATTTCATTGACAATGCTTACGGAAGTCCCGCTCTACTCAATGAAGACTGCACGAGCAATTCAAGAATGGAAGAAGAATTTCATCTTACATTTGAAAACTGTATTCCAAACTCTAAGCAATTTAGCACGGAAACCTACAGAAAACCGGAGCCTTTAATCGTTGATATGCCTTGGAAGCTGGTAAACCTTGAAGAATATAAGGCTAGGGTGGTTCAAGCCAAACCAAGCCGACTTTATCCAATTCCTCCAAAAAGGAACCCTATTCAGGAAAGGAAAGTTTCTCGAGCCAATGTTAAACCATCGAAAAAATCAATTAGGTCAGAGGAAAACAAGATCAAACGAGCTCTCAAGGCAATTAATCGAGTAAATTTCAAACCACCAAAAGCTATGTGTAAATCGAAAATCCGCTCGCAAGCAGAGTCAAGGAAAGTTACTTTTCTAAAAGAAGATAATGGCGGGCGGACTGATCAAATTGCAAAAGCGACTTAATTACTTAGTCTTGGACAATATAGGGCCTGACGGGGTATATCAGTCCTATAACTTACCATATCCAAAACTTATATATATCTGGAAGACTTCTGTAACTGAAACTAGTATTACCTACAAGTCCCCAGAGATGACAAGATTTTTTATCTCTTCCTAGTCTAATTTTCAATTTTAAAACCAAAATTGTTTACCCAGTTTTAGGATCATTTGTAATTTAAGTATTATTTGCTTTATTTATTTTTATTAAAAACCAATTTATATATTCCTCAAATTGCAAAAGCGACTTAATTACTTAGTCTTGGACAATATAGGGCCTGACGGGGTACATCAGTCCTATAACTTACCATATCCAAAATTTATATATATCTGGAAGACTTCTATAACTGAAACTAGTATTAGCTACTAGTCCCCAAAAAAAAAAAAAAAAAAAAAAAAAAAAAAAAAAAAAAAAAAAAAAAAAAAAAAAAAAAAAAAAAAAAAAAAAAAAAAAAAAAAAAAAAAAAAAAAAAAATAAACCAATTTATATGTATCCTTCAACCATGAATAACTCTTTTTTTTATGGAAATCCCTTTACTGAATCGTGGGAAGGTAAAGGGTTTGTTTGTGAGTTTTTCAAAGAAGTCTTACGAACTGCTTAAGATATACTTAAAAAAGGCTCCAAGATTTAAAAAAATAACCAAATATATAATGTATTTATATTAAATAAAATAATTATAAGTTTTTTATCAATGCCTAGCCACTGTGCCAATGCTTTGGCTTAACATAAATTAACATTTTTGTTATTTTTAATGTTGTTGTTGTTTTCTATATTGTTTTCTCTAACGACTTTTGATTACTTCATCAACTGTCTTCAGTACTTCAACAGCCGAAGCAGTAGCAGCAGGCAGCCGGCAGCGTCAAGTTGTGGGTCATTTGATTAGTGCCGGAACGTATTTGATTCGTTCTGCGTTTGACAACAATATGACATTTATTTGCCGCTAAGCATTCGTTTCGGCTATTATGCATAACTTTTATTACCATCATTGTGGTTTTCGTTTCTTTTCTTTTTTCTTCTTTCTGTTTATTTTTACTTCGCTTCACATTTTTTTGTTTTATGTTTTCTTTTTTTTTTTGTTTTGCGCTTTAAAA
The DNA here is from genome assembly GCA_037044495.1 of Stegana nigrithorax. Lineage (NCBI taxonomy): Eukaryota > Metazoa > Arthropoda > Insecta > Diptera > Drosophilidae > Stegana > Stegana nigrithorax. The sequence continues at coordinate 151,055 of JBAMBQ010005352.1, read as the reverse complement.
CAATTTGCTACGGTGGCCTTTGTTGCGTAAAATCTCTTCCGCACGCATGTTGTGTAGTCGCGCGTAACTTTTAACACTTCAAGTCATTAAATATTTAAATACGTTGCGTGCCATTTGACGCCGCTGTGGTCTATGCCATGGTTCGGGGCACACCAGCGCACACAACAGCCAATCAACAAATTGAAACCGAATCAAAGGTGGGTGTGTGTCAGTTTTATTGTGCATGCCTGTGATATATCACAGCCGCGGCCAACATGCGATTTGTTGCATTTTAAATTAAAATTGACAAAACGCCAAAGAATTTTAAAATGAAAAACTCATTTGTAAATGCGTAGCAGAAAAAAAAAAATATATCAATAAGTTATGCGTTAAAATTTTGATATATCACAAACGTTAGAAACACATTTAGGCTGATAATTAACTGCGTAGGCTGCGTTTAGCTAAAATCTTAAGGCCTCGTCGTTGCAGACTAGACAAAGATACATCACATAACTTCAGCAGACTTATATAATTAAAATATAAAAAATAAAACAAGCTGAGATTTTAATTAAGATGTATAATGCTGTTGGCATTCTCAAAAGTTGCTTAGTTGCATGACACAGCCGAGCCTAAAATTAGCTGTGATTGAAATAAGAAAGGCTCATGTAATAAATAGAAATAAAAAGGTACTAATACTCGAAGCATAGTGCAACCTCGCTTGGGTGATAACTCAGCGGTAGTCACTGTAGGTAAGTACATTCAAGAGCAGTTAAATTGTTTATGACTGAAGAGAAATGTTTACCCTAGCATGGCAGCCCAGACAAATTTTCATTATCTTACACAAGGCATTAAACTTTTCCAAATGATCACTCGTGATATATCACAAGGCTAGTCATACTTTTAGCTTCAATTGCTAAATTTTTTGACTAAATTACATTTGTATTGGCATGTTCTAGACATAAGCTAAACAATAGTCAGTTCGTGTGCTCTATGGGTGGTCAAGCAGCCATGAAGTACCGTTGAACGCGATCCGAACCTATCCACTGTGAGTATGCCACATAACAAACCAGCAGCTATTTGCCCCTCACTGCTGCTTTGCTGTTGGCGAAACTTGAGTCACACACCAGGAACAATTGATGTTTCCTTTAAATAATAAAAAAATAATTTATGAGCTCATTAAACTCAGGCCCAAAGCTCGCAACGTTGCTGCTTGGTTTGGGGCAACAGCAGCGACACAATGCAGCAATAAAAACATTGCTGCTGCAACAATTGCAGCAAAGCAGCCGAAAGCAGCCATCGAACACGAGCGAGCAAGCAGCAGCAGCAGCGGTAGCGGCTACGGCAAACAAAGGCACACACAAGCGCGCTACTTAACGTGCGAAAGGACATGCCATGCCGCAGAAATGCTCCTGCAGCCAGGCAGCAACCCTTGACAAAATGCATGCTTTGCTGCTTGCATTTGTTGTTTTTATATTATTTTTTTGTTTTATTTTTTTTTCTTTTTTTTTTTTTAACAAAAACGTATCAACATTTTCAAATAAAGCACTCAACGCGTTTCCTTGCAGGCTAACACGACGACGCCGATGATGACGTCGACAAGGACAATGATATAATAAAATCGTAGCCGTAAGGGGGTTGCGCGTGTGGCCTGGCCTGGTCGGGCTCGATGTGGCTTGGTGTGTTGCGGCGTGGTGTGGCACATTGTGCGTGCCTCAGTGCCTGTGCGGCGGCGCTGCTTCCGGGCGAACGCTCTGCCATGTTTGTTTGCATACGCAGCAGCGGCACGCTTCACTTACACACACACACGCACACAGACTTGCGAATGTGCCATGTGTGTGTATGTGTGTGTGTGCCTTGTGCAAATAATCAAAAGATAAAGGGCTGCAGCTCACACACGCAGCGTCGTCGCTGAGTTACATTGTTTGCATAGGGCATTCTGGTCCATTAGGTAGCGAGTTTTCAATTGTCTGTTGCTGCTGTCTCGTCTCTTTCTCAAAGCCGTGGCAGGACTAGCGGTTAGCGCAGTGGGCTGAGCGTATAGTTTTGTCTGTCTGTTTGACATTGTGTGCGACTTTTCTCACCTAACTACGGCACATAAAAATAAACAGTTACCCTGGGTTACCCTGGCTTACCTTACCCAGTCACTTCAACGCAATGCAATATTGCAGTCATATTGTGCGAGCAGTTTTTAAATTGTTTTTTCTTTTACTATAAATAATAGTAAACAGTTTGTATATGCTTTTATTATTGCGGTGTGTTGCCGTGGGCTGGGATTGGCATGGGACGTCTTGCAGTGTTTGCTGATTACGTCGCATAGTGAGTCGGGTGGCCATTATAGTGTAGTGTCATAATGTCTTCCTGTCGTTTATTTAATGCGCCATGTACTAAACTTCATTTTAATGTAAAGCAAAGATTGCGCAATGATGGCGTAACGTATATAAAGTACATAAGAAAACTACGCATCAATGATTATTATCCTATTAACATAATTTAAACATTTATAAATGGTGTAATAAGGCCTCGGGTCATCTACTGACAGCCGCTTTTTCACATGCTCCGCGTTCTCCAGCGCTCAAATGTCACTTCGGCCTACTCATGCCGCTCGCCTGCTGCCTACCGCCTGCTCATGTCTACGAGCGCTCGAGGGCATTCATTTTCGACGGCTTAGCTGTTGACGCAGGATAACGTATTTAAATTAGATAAGTGTTGTCTGTAATGACACAAGTGGATTAGGGCAACTGATTTGCCTGTGCGCGCTTCCAGGCGAAATGCCAAAATATGCCTCAGCCCAGCGTAGATAGACAGAAAGAAATAAAAGCTCCAAGAGCGCATAATCTGAAGTACACGTTGCAGCAGGGCTTAGGCGATTTTGAAAGGATATTTGAAAGTGACATTGCTAAGGAAACAAAACAAATATTTTGCGTTGGATTTAAAAATACACACTTTACGTAAGCAACCAAAAGAGCTTTTCCACAAAATAAGAAAAAGAATAAGAAGTTTCCGTCACAGACTTTTCAGATCAACAGACAAATAGGATCATTGACGAAGGGCGCTTTGCAATCTTATGTCCCTTACAACTATCTTATAAAGTCTTCGCTATATAGAGATATATAAATATATATATATAATATATAAGTCTGCACTTAAAAAATTATATACATAGATTAAAAACAATATTTTCTTTTTCTAAAAATCTGCTAAATACGAAAATTCTGTAAGATCAAGTTGTCAGTATGTAATTTATCTTTTCGTATTATAGTACATTATATATTCAGTGTTGTGCATATATTGAAAATTAATGTTTAAAAAATCCTTCTAGAAAAGAATTTCAAAACACGCATACCAAGTTGAAATGTTTCTAGAGTAATTCATTATGAAAAATCAAACTGACCCTACAGATTCTATTGGCAGATCAATCAACGTAACTGCGACACATTACTTAAGCGAATCTATCAAACTGCCTACATTCATGACATTCAATTGACGTATCTTTCAGCGTTTAAACTAATTTCAACGAAAAAATAGAAGGAAAAAAATGAAAACGAAAAGATTGTTGAGAAATATTACAACACATTCAATCGATTAAGGCCCACATTTGTTTGCCATCAGAAAGGCATTGATGACCATTAAAATTTGTAACGCTAATTTCATTCTTGCCACAGGCCGCAAATTGTTGCTGGAAAATTAACAAAGCACACAGCAACAACAAAAAGAAAAATCGCTCAAATTACGCATCCTATGCCCATTGGGCACAACATTTGACTGTTTCAACACCGACTCACTGACTGACAGACTGACCGACTGATGGACTGACTGATATATCAATTGAGATTAGTCAATTTCGAGTTGGCTGCGTCTTCGCAGTTTGGGCGCGTCAGGCAATTATGTTAAAATAAATGAAGTCAGCGCATGAATGGCCACTTTGCGTTAAAAGCGATAAGAGCAAATGAGCAAAAAACCGAAAATGAAATATAAAAAAATGCACAAAACAGAAAAACTATCAACAAAAAAAAATAAGCACAAATAGTAAAAACAGGCGAAAGAAGAAAATAAAAAGCAGCCAGCCACTATGGAAATTGTGCCTTTCGTGTCAGATGGCATTAAATCATCCAAGGCATTAGATAAAAACAATTGAAACTGATTAAATTAATTGATAACGAGCACACTTGGGCAGAGCAGCAGCAGCAACGCGAAGGCAGCGTGCGGAGGGAGAGTTGGGGGCGACTTTCTGCGGCTGTGTGTGAAAATTTTTTATTTAGCATGGCATATTGTAATTTAAATAAATTACACTGATGTGCCTGAGAATTGCACATGGCATGGCATGCCACAAAACTAAACCAACTGCAATGCATATTCTACAAACAAACAGGCTCAGGCCGCCATTTCAAAGCAAATGCAAATTTTTCTGGCACATGAGAAAGTTAAATCTAAATTGATAAACAGAATGCGACACTTCACCATGGTGTCGACCCAAACCCAACAACTGCAGAACTGAGTACACGATTATATGCTCTATGATGTAATACAGTTGAGTTCAAAATCTGAATACCCATATATGGAAACAAAGAGTATTTCTACTCGATTTGCTTCGATACCTACATAATCGTAGGTAGTTAGCATAAGAAGCAGATATTCTCGGCCTTAAGTAATCTATGGCAATATCACAGTATTTTGTGATTGCGATTAATATTTTTAAGATGTGAACCCCTAACAGAAATAATTTATCAATCGTAACTTAAAAATTTAACTCTGAAACAAGTCTTCTTTCAAAAAAAAACAGTCGTTCTAAGTCGACGTGAAGCAGGAGTTCCCTTCTAATCATAGCCACACACATGTGAATGGTAGCCGAGAGATCCCTTCTCCCTCCAGTTTGTAGATACAGGACATTATGATGACACGAAATTCTTCCTGCACTTAGCTCAAAAATAATATTCTGCAAATCTCAGCTCAGAATCGACTTAAAAATAAAATGGTCAATGTTTGGGAATTGGAAATTTGGAATCACATGACCACTTCAAATGAAGTAAATTTTAAATTTCACTTAGTGTGATAAAATTTCTGAAAAACGAAAGACTTTTTTAATATTCTCTAAAAAATTTTTTTTTCTTTTTTTTTTAAAGCATTTGTCTGGGTAATTTGAATAGTTCTAACACTTCTTTGCGCCACGCATGTGCTTTTGAAGTTTCCCATTTATGTGTGCTGCTCATGCAGACGTGAGTCAGCTGAGTGCACATGCTGGTCCACACACATGCCAGGTGTGTCTACGTGTGTGAGAGTGTGTGTGTGTGTGCCTATACGCGTATCGCATTTCAATAAATTAACATGCCGTTGACACATAAATAATACTTCAGACGCCATAACCGCAGCAGCATAAAGTGCCCACTGTATGACGCCACAAAATGCAGAAATATAGGTCAGCGTAGCGGCAAGTGGCTGCTGATACGTGGAAGATTGGGCGTGGCATGGCTGGCCCTGGTTACCCTTTGTGTGCGCGCATATCGACACATGCCACAATCCAGCAGCATAAATGCACGTGAGTAAGCACTCAGGGTATTTGCGAACATACGTCATGCTAATCCGCAAGCTTATTGATTGATTCAATTATAATTATTTCGAATGCCTACGGAAGCGAAGCCACGATAATGGAACTGAACGCGGCCGCATCGACCACACAGCAAAAAACTCAAACCGCAAAGCAAAGTGTGCCGCCGCTCAAATATCAAATTCAATGCGCCTCTTTTTTTTCCAAGACCAAGTGACATTTGTTTGACAACTAATAAATTTAAATGTGACAGCTGAGATGTTGGTTGCTCTGGTTCTGCTGCTGCCGCGTTCCGGCGCTTGCTCTTTGTTGGATTTGGGAATAAAAGTAGCAAAGTACGTAGGACAGTAGTTAAACGTCGGCGTTGATAATGTGCAGCAGGTTGTGCGGCCTGCGAATGATGATTGATCACCGACGGCACGAGAAATGAAATGGAATTATCAAAACGAAACTGCCAACCGAATTGTATGAACCCACAGTTGGGTTAGCCATGTGTCAAGTGGAGCGTATTGGGCACAGTTTGGTTTCAACATTCGAAGACTCAGCGCACAAACAGCAAACGTTGTTACACTGTCCAAATGTATGCAGGCACTTCAATGAAATTACAACTTAAACAAAATATTAAATAAAAAATATTTTCTTTTAAAGACAAATTTTTCTAACTACAAATGTTGAATGAGTCTTACTCTAATATAACCAAAATTATATTATTATTATTTTTATTAATTTATTTCTTTACTTTTTGTTTTTTAATTTATTTTTAAATTTTTTGTTGAAAATAATTTTTTTTTTTTTTTTTTTTTTTTACTCAAACCTATTTTTGTTATGAATTTAATTTTTAAAATGGTATTTTTAAAACTTTATATTGAGCGGAAAAATAAATATATAAAATAGTGAATGAGAATTATTTGCCAAATATATATTTTATTTTGCAATAATAAGGCAAACTTTCAAAGCGCAAAAACCAAAAATGCACAAAAAAATGTTGAACTTAGTTTTAGTTTGTTTTTCATACATAAACTTTTTAAATTAACAGCAAAAAATCTTGGCAAACTTTGTAAAGTTTTATTTTGCTGTTTATGCAGCCGAGCATTTTTGCCTGCAGTTTAGTTAAATTTAAGTGACAATGTGTGTTGAAAATAAAAAAAAAAATCAAGAAAAACACGGCCACATATCATAAAATGCTTTATAGCTAAAATATATGCATGAATGTTTGCTCGATTGATTGATGGTCCGCTGCTGTACAGTAACCCAGAGCGACGCCGCTCATGGCCACGGTATGGCGCTAATCAAGCGAAGCCGTTAAACGGTAAACCGTCGATGCCGTCGCTGTGCTGCGCTATGCTATCATAAATAAATCCAGTCTTTTGCCTACATATGTCGACAAGCAGATAAGACTAAGTAAACCAAACCCGAACCCAAACTCGAACTCAAACTGCAGTCGACGACTTGCATTGTTTGCAACACCGCGATAAGCGTGCAACGTTTATTTGCAGGCATGTCAATGCGTTGCAACACCTTTGCTGTCTACTTTTACACTCATTCACACACACACACACACACACACACACACACACACTCTTACCCGTATGCAGAAGGCTCGTATATCATTTAGCAGATTGCCACCGATAAGGCTTATCTATAAATGGCGCTTTGGCTACTGTCAGCTACAGTGGCCACTTGAAAAACTGTGAGAGCAACAAAGCAAAACAACAAAAATAAAAAACACAAAATGCTGTTACAGTCCTACTTCTCTATAACGTACTTCGATATAATGTAGCTCATCCTATTATGAATAGAATTAAAGAAATTGTAAATTTCATATCTTCATAAAAATTTATTAATATTAAGCAAAAATTACTAATTTCTTTGTATAAAATTAAAAGAAAAAAAAAATAAAATAAAATAAAAAAAGCAAATCGTAATTTCTACTTTCAATGTAAGGATGTGATTTCGGCTTCTGTGCTTATTCATTATAGGTAAGTTTGACTGCACATGCGTTTAACGCCTTCAGGCGCAATACCCATATCCGAGCATACATCGATCCATACCTGCCATACGCATTGCATGCATATCCAACCAGCTACAGTACATTGAGCCATGGCGAGCCAGAGGGTCTATCAATCAATCAATCAATCTCTTGAGTTGTTTGCTCAGCGCACACTGCCGCACAATTGTTATAAAATATATTTTACAACATAATTTTTCTGTAGATACGCATAATGCGACTCCGCGTTTGCTTACATATGATCTTATGATTTGTGTGCTGAGCTTATCATACATTTTTCTGCTCCTTTTCCCTCTTTCTTCCCTTTTCTTTTCATTTATTTTATTTTTTTATTTATTTTGAATTTATTTTTATGCATTTTTCAACACATTGCACGCATGCTGCTTTTCCTTTTCCCTTTGCTGCTGTGCGCCAAGTGAACTGAATGTGTAAAAAAAAAAAAAAACACACGCATACAAATTTATGTAAGAGATAAAAACTTTTGGCATGACATCGTAAATATTTTATTTATTTATTTTTCGCTGTTTGCTTCTTTTTTTTTTTTTTCTTCTTTCCTTAAGGTTTTCTTTTGCCTGCAGTTCGCGTTTAGACCAGCTTCGCATTGAAGACTTGTTGTGCTTTTTGCTGCTTTCCTGCTTTGCTTGTGCACCGAATTGCATTTGTACACTGCCTTAATAAATTTTTAATTCGGTTTATGGCCTCTTTTCATTATTATTAAATGCAATCATAAACTAACCAATTGTGTGACAATCAGTCAGAATGTTGCTTGAGTTCATGAGTTTATGCTGCCTTTCTTTCATTGGCAGTTTGAATGTGTGAGTGAGGTTGCGCTTTGTTGACGAATTATCCGAGGCTTTCTCTGTAGCCCTGCTCTGCTTAGCTGGATACTTCAGAGCATATAAAATACTAAGCTGGCATTTCACTTATGTTATGTCATAGCAGTTCAGTCATGTTTTGTTCTTATTAAACTTCATAATGACTTACTGCACTCCAACCTGTGCTGCTGAGTACTTCTACTTGGCAGTCCTTCTATGCTATGCACTTGCAGTAAGCAAGTTTTGCCTTTTGCTGTTGCATGTATCCTTTTCGCATGCAGCTTGCGAATTTTCCCGAGTTCAATGTACTTGCAACGAAATGCAGCGTGAACACAAAGCATATGCGCAGCCTAATTATCAGCCCTATTTACGCAATATAATTATAACAAAACATAAAAAAAAAAAAAACAGAAAAAAAAAATATGAAACACAAAGCAAAAATATTAACAATAAACAGACGAGCGAGGCAAGCAAAGTCAATTACAGGCATACGAGGCAGTTTTTTGTTGTTGTTTTGCTGTTTGTTGCATTTAATTTGTGCATCCGCGGACAGTTTTTCTTTTCTTTCCTTTTCTTTTTTACTTCATTGTTATTGTTGTTGCTGTTGTTGTTTATTGCATGCAACGCACACATGCAGCAGCATATGCAAGACACAAAAGCAAGAAGCTTCCGCAATAATGCATTGCAACGTTTTAATTAAGCCAAAGTAGGCGTGGCCACATGACTGCAAGTGGGCTTATTAAATATGTTTACGCGCTTTTTTGCCTTGTTTTTCCTTTTCCTATTTTTGTTCACATTTTTTTTCTTCCTTGCAGAGGTCATTGCTGGACATGGCACGTGTCTTGCATTAGCCCTGAGTAGGCGCAACTGCCCAAGCAATTAAGCGACACTACACATACCTCAACCTCTCCCTCACTGACTGTATCCCTCGCCCAGTTCCACAACGTGTCGCAGTTGAGCTGCGCCTTGCTACAGTGTCTCAAAAAAGTGTTCGCGCCACCCTCGTAATTGTGCCACATTTAAATGCATAACAAAAGTGCAATGAGTGTGCGGGCACGATGATGATGACGATGACGATGATGAAGACGAGGTCGGTGACGCTGCCACTGATGCTGACATTGCAGCTGCCCGCGACATGCCGCGCCATGCGACGTGAACATGAACATGCACTCGTCGTTCAATTGCAATTAAAGGCATTTATATGTAAAATGCGCTACACTGCGCGGCAACACAGTGTTGGCAAATCTGTTGAGTTGTTTATATTTTCCTCCCCACTCCGCTCCACCCCAAAGCAAGGCAACACGCAAAAAGCCAACGTCATCATCATCGTCATCATCGGCTGCAACATATGCAACATGCCGCACATGCTGCACGTAACATTCTCACACACACACACATGCACATGCACATGTCACACGTAGCCGCGCGCCTTGGCATATGTCCTACAAGTTTTGCTTGCTTTTCTGCTCTCTTGCTATTTTCCTATATTTTTTTTTTTTTTATTTTTTTCTGTTTTCTTGTTTTCGCACAGTTTTCACATTTTCATTTTCATTAATTATTTCAAGTCATCGCCTGCCTGCGTGGGCAGTGCGCAGAGTGCGCCTCGGTCTAATTGAGTTGCGATTACTCGGCAAGAACTGCCCCCTTGTTATTTTTAGCTTAATAGTCCTGCTACACACACACGCACACACACACACACACATGGACATATGTACACGTGTTATTGGCCGACAATGAGTGTGCAAACACATGTGCGTATGTCGACTTCTGTATGCACATAAATATTCTATGTACTCATGTGCAGAGCTTTGCTTGTCATGTCCGAAGTTTTTGTCAATCAATAAATTTGCGGCAAAAGTAATGCGAAACTTGGCTGCAAAATATGCTCAAGTACTTAAATTTGATTTATCCACACTAAAGTAAAAGTAAGTAAAATTCGTGAGCATTGCATAAATGGGTTTAGCTTTAATTTAGTTCTAAGTCAAATTCAATGGCTAACTGCCTGAAACAGACTACAGCAAAGGGTGTCAGGATAACAAAAACCAACCACATACTAGACTACATTAGTAACTCCCCGATGACAAATTTATACTCTAGATCAAATACTACCCACCAATTCTTCTGCAAGAAAAGCACATCCTCATCTATCCCTATAAATGTGAAACACATGCTCAATTCTTGCCACGCACGCCAAAGATTCATAAATAAAATATTTAATTTATATTTATTGGCCCAACCGCAGACTCCAGCACAGTTAACATTAATTCAATCCTCACCTGCCCAAAAGCAGCCAGCATATCACACCAAGTATTGTAGACATACAAATGTAAATCAGCAAAACTCTGACCAATATAATATATACATAATCTGAATAATAATATAATACTTCTATTATATAATAATTTGCAAAAACCAAATGTGCATAGTCAACCTATATATATAATTGTAGCCGAGGATCTGTATAATAAATATATATGCAAAAAAAAATAAAATAAAATTTATTTTATTTCGTAAAAATACTATGGAATAAATTCATCAATTGTAAACTTTTTAAGATGCACTTGATTTTTGTGCAACTCGCTTGGCGTTGAAGTGATTACTTTTTTAGGACCCTAGCCAACTGCAGCTTATTTTTGTAAGCCGCAAATGGTTTACTTGGCCACGAATTTTTCTTATTATTTATTTTTTGACTAATGCACCAGCATTTTGTTGAATCTGTGTCAGAGCTTTAGCCTTTTCTTTTCAACCTTTTCATTTATCAAGTTTATTAAATGCAGGCGTTGCACAGCAGGGCACGCTAATCTCCTTAAGTAAACTAAAATATCACAAATCTCACACCTGTGCTTAGACAAAGAGTGGCAGCACTCAAGACAAACAAATGAAAAAGTCGGTACTTACACTCGCATACAAAAATGCAGCATCACAGTCAACTAATGCAACAAAATCACACAAACCAAAGACAAAGCCTAAGAAGCATGTGTAAAGAAAAACTGTATGAACTTAGGGTTCTACTTTGTGCAAGATAAAACTGAATTAATGTACCCAAAAAATTATATATAAAAAAAAATAAAATAAAATATGCAGCTATATCACATTCTTGAAGCTCAAAACTGGACATTGCTGTTAGTTCACAAGTTGTGCAAAATACTAAGGCATGCAATTGATATTAATTTATGAACATCATTAAATTAAATTATTTATATTTATATTAGTATAGATATCTATAACCATGAATATGAATGATAACTAAAAGTTTATCATATGAAGTGTGCAAAATACTTTATATTGTATGTATATAGACTTGTTTTTTAATTTTTCAAATGTTTATAGTATTAAATTTTATAGCCTTAGTTAATGGCCAATAAAGCAATTCCAATTGGAAACAATTGCAGCAACAAGCCACACAAAATTACTCGTAATTTTTTTATTTAAGCCTTATCTATACACACATGAACATATACAAATCTTATTTTGTATACACTGATTAATTATTATATACATAAGTAATTAATTTCTTAGTGCAGCTTATGCACCCAAAGTAAACATAGAAAAGTGTTTATTAAGTTGTAAACATAATAATAATAATAATAATAATAATGAAGAGAAATAAAAATGGAATAAAAAATAAACAGAAATTGATTGATCACATACCGATGAGGCGCATCACTTCGTGCAGATTGAGATAAACATTGAGATGAGTGTTGGCGATGGCGAAGAGGCCCAAAAGTAATCCAAAGCCGAGTGCTGCTGTAAACATTTTGCTTCTGGCCTTGTGTTTGTTGCAGTTGCGATTTCACTTGTTGTTGCAGTTGTTCTTTTGCTTGCCTTAATTAAAACTTGCGTTCACGGCGCCAGTTAATTTTAATTACTTTCGATGTGATTAATTTATTGAATTAATTAATTTGTCAATCAGTACAGTGACACTTGTTAGCACGCGAATTTCCGTATGCGATGTTCAAAAGCAAATTCTCAACAAATACTTAGCACAAATTATTTGCGCGAATCGAATATACGTTACTTTTTCCAGTCAGTGGAACTTGTTCACATATATTAACTTACAGTAATTATTTTTTTTTATATTTTATGTTTCAACTTATTGCTGCTTTGCTTTATGTCGAGGGACGACGCGTGCGAGCTTAGCCAACACTTGATAGGATTTCTTTGGTTTTGAATACTTAACGAATATTTTTCTTCCGTAACCAACTTCGCTTGATGCGCGCACCGTGACGATTTTCCACAAACTGTCAACTGCATAAACAAACAATTCGACGCAGAGTGTTTTTTGACAACATGTCTGCTGCTGCTGGCAAAGAAGTTCCACAACAACACGAAACATCCTCTCTCACCAAAATCACAATTGGGAGAGCAGCAGTGCAATTCAATGCAGTGGGTGCGCCATCTAGCGGCAACATGAGACAAGTAATGCATATGGCATACAGTCCACAAGCTGAAGTGCAAGTTGTAGGGGAAATTGAGTATAACAGTTTGAGTGTTTGTGTGGTTTTGTTACGACAGTTGAGTTCACAACGCTCTGTGTGATGATACTGTAGTGGTCTCTTTCAGGCTCACGCTTGGCTGCCGCAACAAGCTGTCATGGCTACAGACTTGCTCTTCTCAAAGACCGACTGGGTAGTTTTGCGTGTAACTTGTTGTTGTGATCCAAAAGACATTTTAAATGTTGCCTGCTGATGCGGCAGCATGTTGCGTTGTGTGTGACAAATGCATTTGTTGTTGCCTGCAGCATGTTGTTGAAAGACTTTGAGACAAGTTGCAGTAGCAACAACGGAGCTACACACACTTATGAGTAAAATAATAGCATTGAGTAACTTATTTAGTATGAATGTTTATATTTTATTATGTAATTTTATTCTTAAAAATAATAGCTGCCATTTGTTTTATTTTGTATATTAATAATATACCGAAATACATAAGCTTCGCATACTTATAAAAAGGAAATTGTTTATCACATATAAGAAATACACACGGAAACAAATTTAAATGTTGCATTTTTGGCGCGAAATACGTTTCCATATTCGCTCAGATACGACGAATTATAACCAGAAGCAATTGGCACTAAAATTTATATTCATTTATGTGCAAAATATATAACAATTAAAATCCGCATATCTGAGCGCAACGGAAAGATACATTTTACGAATTAAATAAACGAAAAAAAGCTACTTACACTACATTTATGATGATTATAAGAATAGCCTCCGTTTGTGGCTGGTATGGAATGTTATCAATACTTAGATGACACCTAAGTGACCTGCATTCAGGTCTTCCCGGCATATTGACGATCTCAAAGGTTGTACTTCGGTCTTCGTAGCTCGACATGCGTCTTTTTTAGCATCTTTGGTCAATACACGAAATTTAACTAATATAAAATAACTTAACCTGCTTAATTGGCTTCTAGTGCACTGTCCTTTAGCTGTTCCATGGCTGTCAGTGTGGTTTCGATGAGTAAATTGTAATCCAATTCGTTGAGACTGGCTTTGGCGGTCAAGAGATCAAGGAACGAGTCCAAGGGTGCGAGTGTTTCAGCGACAATACCTGCGAATGAAATGGAATTGCAATGAGCATCCATGCACACACCTAACAATTTTATGTTGAAACGTTTGACATTCAAAAGGAGAAACACTGACTTCATGTACTTGAACTACTACAGGACACAATGTTCAACACAACAGGATATCACGAGCAATAGCATATCATTGTCACATTATTTTCTCTTACCCTTGACTGATTTTTATTGAATTTATCTACATTCGTAAATGCGAATTACACAAATGGCACATTTGTGTGCCATCTTTCCAACAAAAGGTACACAACAATTGTGAAACTAATGCATAATAATGCAATGATCATGTGACAGACGATTTTCGTAGATTTTGTAATAGCTAATAAGTGAAAAAAAAATATTTAAATGAAGTAGTGAAATGAAATGCCAATAAAGAAATAATGAAAAACAAATTTTTTAAATAAATAAAAAATAATAATATTAAAAAAATAATAATAAGAAAATATAATAATAATATTATTAATCAAAAATAGATAATAAAAAAAATATTAATAAATAAATGAAAGAAACACAAATAAATAAAAAAAAAAATGAATAAATATAATAAAGAAGAACAAATAAAAATAATTGATGAAAAATAAAATAAGGTCAAAAACTAGAAAAGCATTTCTATAAAGGTCGGGCGTAACCGACTATAGAAAACGCTGTTCTTTGTTTTAATAATTTGTATTCATTATGTATCCTATGGCAGCTAAATGTTATAGTAAACCGATATTTATCATATTCAGATATATGATTGGATATTATTGAAACTAACTAAATCCAAAATTTCGTTTGATATCGTATCATAATAAACAAAAAATTTTTCCTCAGTAAATATTGTTTTTCGGCCGATCGTTCCTATGGCAGCTATATGGTATAGTAAACCGATAAATATAATATTGATATATGTGATAGTTCAGATAGAACTATTAAATCCAAAATTTGGTAACGATATCTTGAAAGTCGAAAGGGTTTTTGTTAGTAAATGTGGTTTTTGGCCGATCGTTCCTATGGCAGCTGTATGTTATAGGTTGAGAATATCGAAAAAGCAAAATAAACAAAATTGCTAAAGATTTTCAAAAATTAATAATCTGTTTCCTGAATAAATCTGCATAGGAATGTCTATGGCATATGATAATGATAATCGTCTGGTCGCTGTTTAGAATATATCAGCTCACGGAAGACTGTCCGCTTACACTACTTTCCGCATACATACCACTGCGAGCACTCGTGCGTGACTGTGGGCACATTGAAGAAACACTGCCGCCGCGTTGTTGCTGCTGTTGGCCCGAGAGTATATTGGCAGCATGCTCACGTCCGCGTATCATCAGACTCTCCGGATGCTGCCAATTCTTGAGCAAACGTTGCGCACGCTGCTTGGGCACAGCCGAGAGCAGCGACAGCTTGCGCTCAATGCCCAGCGGAGAGTCGTCTATGTCTGCAAGAAGTCAAGGCGCAATTTATAAATCTTGCGGAGAACATCAAGAGCGAATCGCTGTCGAATATGGTATGGTAACCTACCATTCACAATAGTTTTCATCACGTCCACCTGCAATTCGAAGACATGATTCTGCACGTACTGCAGGAACATGTCGAAGCTCAAGGCACGATAGCCCAGATAGGTGAAGAACGAGGCGAAGCCTTGCGGCAGCGGAAAGGCTATGGAATCCACGGCTAGGCAGTAGCGCTCGAGTATAAGAAAGAGGGAATGCTGCTGTCCATTGCTCATTTGGTCGCTGAAAATGGCAAAACTTTTTATAGGCAACCACTCGCGGGGATTATCTTATACGCACATTAGTGGAAATCCGCGAGAGGTCTCGTGCCGCGCATCCAGTCCCGCAGCGCGACAGACCAGCGAGCAGAGCGCGCGTGAGAGCTCCAGCTGTGCGGCCACATACTGCGTGGCTACGGCGTGCACGTGCGCCGGCGTCTGCGAGCGCTCGAAGAACGTCTCCTTGAGCCAACGGAAGCCCGTGTGCGGTTTCGACGAATGCTTGACGAGATGCACGCTCAGCTCGCGCATGTTCTGCCAACAGAAAACAAAAACATATGTATTGAGCTTGATCTTCTTGGCAGGAAGTAAGAGTAGGAAGGGCATACCACAGAAATGACATGCTCCTGTTTAGTCGCTGTGCATGACTCCAACTCAATGAAGGGCAGCACTTCAGTCGAAGACGCCGTCGCTTGCCGCGCCGCAATGCTGAAGTCGCCCAAGCCGGTGCCAGGGCCAGCAGCCGGCGTTTGCGGCGTTGTGCAGCGCGAGAGTGCCTCCGGCTGATAGCAGGCCAGCGAAAACATAAGTTTCTCATTCACCTGTGTGGCGGCGAAACGTGGCTGCTCCTTTTGCGCGGACTCGTTCAAACGCTCCCACAGGCGCGTCCAGATGTCCGTGCGATACGGCGACAGGCGCTGCTGCGGCGAGAGCAGCATCATGCTCGTGTTGTGCAGACACTCGTGCGAGATGCCTACGCTAATGTCCGCCACGCGGCACTGTATGGGACGACTGGCGTCGGCCGTGGTTAGTGGCAGAAAACGCGCAAGCGCATGCGCCTCAGTGGGCAGCCCACGCAGCGCGGCAGCATAACTGCCAGCCACGAGCGCTTCCTTAAGCAGCGCCACTGTGTCCAACGACAGGGGACGCTCCATTATTGTGCTCAGCAGCTCCGCCAAGACGTCCAGATCGTTTGAGTGCAGCAGAAAGTAGTGTATGATGCTCAAACGATTGTCCACAGACGTGTCATTGCGAAAAGCTTCAATGAGATGCGCACGCGGCACCGACAGTGACACTAGATCCAACGTGGCCACGTCATAGGCCAACGAGCCCCACTTGCGGCAGGGCACGAGTTGAGTCAATGGATTGCGATTATGCGCCGTGCAGACAATGTGACAGCAGGGCTCATGCGTAAGGCCGACATCGAGCAGATGCACAAAGAGATCGGGCTGAAAGACAAGCAAATGATGTGCGCCATGCAAGGCGAAGGTCGGCTTCAGCAGACGCGCCTTCTCCCACGGCACGCCCGGCATAACACAATGCACGACGCAGCCATGATGCAGCAGCGTCACGGAGTAGGCGAAATGCACATCGACCTTGGTGTGGCCACCGGCAGTGCTGGAGTGGCTCTCATCCACATGCTTCGGCTGTATCGGCTGATACAGATAATAATGGCAGACGAAGAGCATGCCGCTGGCATCGGCGAGTATGCACAGATTCAAAGAGCTGTCATGCACGCGCAGTGGCACGGGATCGTCCTCGTAGCTTGGCTCGTCGTCGATGGCGCCGGTGGGCACTTTCGGCAGATTCAGTGGAATGTTCAGCTGTGAAAATGAATTGGAGTAGTACCATTCACTGCCACTGTGGCCAACTTGCAACAGCAAAGCATGCTTACCACAGTCTCTGTGGGCATTTTGTCGTTAAACTGAAACGCCGACAATGTTGGACTCAATGTGCATTCGGCCTGCGTGGCGGCCTGCTCGGGTTCGTCCATTAGACTGAGGCTCTTCGCCTTCGGCTTGAGATGTATATAGTAGAGTGTCTGACTTTCTGCATCCCACTGTGCCCAAGTGAAGCTCTTGGCAATGGTTTCACACACGAGCAAACTAGTGTCCAGATACCAGCTGCCAATGGCATTTGTGTCATCGTCACGTGTTGTGGATGCACTGGGCTCGCCACAATTGGATTCCAGGGCATCTCGCTGCTTCATGCTGCAGGTGTATTGCTTGATGGCTGTTATAGGCACATTTAAAGATTACTCAACGATTTACAAAATATAAATTCAGCTGCTACATACACTCTTCATGCGTCAGCAACAGCAGCTTATCCTGGCACATGCTGCCGGTTGTCTCCGTGCGCCATAAGAACTGCGTCATCACCTGACGGCGGCTGTGCAGCTCATTGAGCGCCGTCTGTGTAAAGACTACGGCTGCAGCAGTGGAGTTCACTTGGAGCACATCGCAAATGTACGCCTGGTAGTGCAGTTTTTGATTTGACTCCATCTGCACGCCGTCGTCTCTGTATGTTCGCTTCTCCACGTATGCCAAAAGCGTGAGACGGCTATTCACCGTGGCCTGTATGACTTCGGCACAGCGGCCCAGCCGTTGTAGGACACGCAAAGCCTTCTTTGTGGCATCAAAGTGGCCGATGCATGTTTCGCGCAGCACTCCCGCATCAAGTGGCTCGAATATCCACGAAGCCAGCATGGAGCCATCTTGTTCCTGTCCCAATATGCGCCACTCAATTGCTTTGTCCTTGTACCCTTGACTGGCCAGCAACCCACAAAAGTTAGCAGCTAAATTTTCCTGCCGAAGCATGTTCTTCTAATTGTTGATCAGACCGGTATAGTACCCACCAACTTATAGGCCACCGATGAATAAATTGTCGAGTAAAAGAATTTAACGGTGTCGCTAAGCGCATGAGTGCGATAGCATCAATAACAAACACTCAGCGACAGGAATGACGACACGAGGCTGATTGCTATGAATTGGCAGCACTGGAGTGGTGCGCATTGATTAACTGATAAATTTGTAAACTTTAGTTAGCTTTTATTGTTTACAACTAAGTATTACAAAAATTAGTTTAAATTTAATTTATGAGTGATCTCGTGATCAATAATTCTAGCTTTAATGCAATAAAACGTTATTTCCTAAGTTTTCTTCTTCTTTCTCCTCTGAAATGTTACCAAAAAACAGCTGTTTCGCTTCTTTCTCAACATGAAAGCATTTTGGCTTTCCTTTTTCACACAAATGCACAACGTGAGTAAAGGAATATTCGAAACTTTTTGCCCTTAGTTTTAACCGGATGAAATTTTAAATAAATTAAACATGAAGTACCAATCGCGTAAGAAATGGACTAACAAAGAGACATTAAGGATACTGGAATATGTTATAAGAGGAGGAAATTTAGAAGTAAGTATGAGTGCAACAAATTGTGAAAATGTTGAATATCTATTTAAAAATATATATTTAATATAAATATTAGTTGATATAAATTTATTATTCATAATATCTATTTAAAAATAATTAGAAACCAACATGCAAAAGTTATTATACAAAATTGCTAAAAGATCTTAATATAGACGGCAATTGGGACTCGCTAAGGTTTAAAATGCGGTACTTAAAGGAATCTTTTAAAAGAGTCAATGCCTGGGAAGAATCAGCACTGGCGGACACTCTGATTAACGACGAAGATCGACAAAAGATTAGAGGTAATAAGGCGAACATTGTGTTTGAACTTTGTATAATTAAAAAAACATCAAACTAATTACAGAAGATGTGATAAAAAAATGTCCGCACTTTGATTTGCTGTCTCAAATTTATGGTAAAAAAAATGACGACGATGATGATGACTACGTTGATGATCCTTACGTGTGTGACTCGCAGAATTCTGTTATGTCTGACAATTTCGGTATGTCAAGTACAAGAATATCTGAGCCAGCTTTTCTGCAAGCCACATCCTCCTTTGTTGAGGAGGAGCCAAAGCAAGCAGCTCGCCCAACATTCACACACCGTTCGCATAATATTGCCAACGACAAAAGGCAGCGCAACTCTTTCCCTAGTGTTACAACAACTACAAAAACAACTGCAGGAACAGCTTGTTCCAGCAGCCCAGACACCTTGCATGAGTCGGTTGCGTTCGTATTAGAACAATTAGATGCATTGCAGGCTAAAAGAATGGAGTTTAATGAGAAAAAACTTGAATTGGAATGTCGTAGACTGGAATTAGAAGAACGAAAATTGGAAAACGAGAATCGACTTCAAGAAGCAAAACTCAAGCAGGAATTTGAAATAAGGAAACTGGAACTAGAAAAAGATGAAAGAATAGCACGCTATGAAATTCAGTTAAAGTACAATTCTAATTTGAGATCTTAAATTCTACAACAAAAGCAGATATTTTAAGCAATTATATGTTTAAACGGCAAAGGATTCCTTAATTCAAATAATAAACGGAACCTCTTAAAGTCATTCTATGCCTTCATGCTAATAAATGTCTTATAATGGTAAAAAAATGTACTAATAGGTTTATAGTTATTACATATATACGTTAGTTGGTTGTGAATAAAATTTAAAAGCATAGAATGTTTTTTAAATTGTTTAGTGGGAGCATAGTTTATTACTGTGTAATAGGCTTAGAATGTAGGAACTTCTTTTCATATTATGTGGAACAGTGTTTGTTGATATAGAATTGTTAAACAATCGAAGATTTAGTTATAAAGTACACCAAAAAAAAAACAAATCGCATTACTGCATAAAATTTTTGATCGACCTTGGCAGCACTAAATTCTTAGTACTGGCAATATTGTCACCTCTAACTTGCAAATATTAGTTGAAACATGCAACTAACTATTAATAAAATTTGTACATTCGTGCACAATTCGTTTCATAAATTGTAATTCCAGCTTAAATGCAATGATACGTTATATATAATTCTTTTCACTCTTCCTCTTCTGAATTATTCACGAAAATCAGCTGTTTTCCATTTTGCTCAACCTGAAACACTAAGACACTTTCTTTCGCCGCACAAATGCACAACGTGAACGAAAATTACAGATTCATATTTGCTTAGCTTCAATGCCGTAAAATTTAAATAAAATTAGAAATGGCATCGAAAACACATAGAAAGTGGTCTGACAAGGAGGTATTTCAGATATTGAAATATATTATACAAGAAGGAAATTTAGAAGTATGTAAAACAAAATAAATTTGGTCATTTACACATCATGAAGACTTTGTCCGTATTTAATAATTTTAAATATCTCTTCTTCTTGCCTTCAGAAACCATCAGCCAGATTCTATTACTCAAAAATGATAACAGATCTCGATATAGACGCCAAATGGGACTTGCTAAGGTATAAAATGCGGCACTTAAAAGATACTTTTAAAAAAGTCAATGCCTGGGAAGAATCAGCTCTGGCGGACAGTCTGATTAACGATGAAGAACGACAAAGGATTAGAGGTAATAATGCAGGCATTCTGTTTGAAATTTGCATAATTAAAAAAAACAACAAACTAATTACAGAAGAATTGCTTAAAAAATGTCCATACTATGATTTGCTGTCTCAAATTTTTGGCAGCAAAAATGAAAATTGTGAACCGTACGTTTATGACGACCATGATTTTTCCATGTCCGATAACTCAGTTTTGAGTATGGAATTTTTGCCCGAAGAAAATCAGTCATTTTCACTGTCAGCAAATGATTCAAGTAAAAGAATTCCTAAGTCAACTTTACTGCAAGTCACTCAAGCATTTGACACACGTCAAAAGCAGCGCTACTCTTTATCTGGGATAATGTCAAAAACAAAAAAAATTAAATCGACATCTGCAACAAATACTTTGGATAACTCAGTTGCGTCTGTATTAGAGCAATTAAGTGCATTGCAGGCGGCCAGAAATAAGTTAATTGAAACAAAACTTGAATTGGAATGTCGTAGACTGGACTTAGAAGAACGAAAATTGGAAAACGAGGATCGACTACGAAAAGCTCAATTGAAGCAGGAATTTGAAATAAGGAAACTGGAACTAGAAAAGGATGAAAGAATAGCCCGTTATGAAATTCAGTTAAAGTACAATTCTAATTTGAGATCTTAAATTCCTACTTCGGTTGGTGTTCGAACAACAATCCTCAAAAACATCTTGTTTACAGAAGAATTTCTTCCGACTTTCTATAACAAAATTCGAATTTATTTTAGAACTTAAAGCAGATATTATTTTAAGAAATTATTTTCTAAAACGGCAAGAAATTCCGTTGATAGGCGAACAAATATTACAGCAAACGTTCCAGTAGCAACGTTTATGCAATCTTAAAAATAAACATCAAATAATAAACGGAACTTCATAGAACTTCTCTTTAACTCATTCTATGCTGCCATGCTAATAAATGCCTTAAAAAAAAGTTATTAATAGGATTACGTATGCATATTTAAGTAGATTTTGCATAATAATAAATTTGAAAGCATCAAATGTTCTCTAAATTGTTGATTTCACAGTAATAGAATCAATAAGTTCTCACATATTAGTTTAATACCGTTATATTATGTTAATAATATTTGTACTCGACAGAAATAGAAGCAGCCACAGAAAACTGTAGGATCTTCTTTTCATATTATGTTTAACAGCGTTCGTTGATATCCAATCGTTTAAACAATCAACTGCTAAACAAATCGAATGCATATTTTTAACTAAGCTTGGCAGCACTGATTACGTAGTACTGCCAATAATGTCACCTTTAAATGGCACGTATTAGTTAAAAACATGTAACTAATTAATAATAAAATGAGTGTAGATTTTATTTATAATTGATTTCATAAACATTAATTCCAGCTTAAATGCAATGATTCGTTATTTGTAACAAATTTCACTCTTCCTCTTCTGAATTATTCACGAAAATCAGCTGTTTTGCATCTTCCTCAACTTGAAATACTAAAACACTTTCTTTTTTCGCACAAATGCACAACGTGAACGAAAAGTGAAAATATTTATTTGCTTAGCTTAATGCCGTCAAGTTAAAATTATTTTAAAAATGGCATCGAACACTCAAAGAAAATGGTCTAAGGAGGAGATATTGCAGATATTAAAATATATTATACAAGTAGGAAATTTTGAAGTAAGTAAAATTAAATAAATTTGCTAATTTACACATCATGACGACTTTATGCCCATATTTAATTATTTTAAAATAATTCAGAAGCCAACAGCCAGAATCTATTATACAAAAATGCTTAGAGCTCTGGATATAGACAGAAATTGGAACTCGCTCAGGTTTAAAATGCTGTACTTAAAAAGCACGTATAAAAAAGCCTGGGAAACCGACATTATGATCGATGATGAAGACCAACAAACCATTAGAGGTAGGGCATAGTGTGTGAACTTTGAACAGTTAAAAAAAAATGTTTACTAATTACAGAAGAGATTCTTAAAAAATGCCCGAATTATGATTTGCTTTCACAAATTTTTGGCAAAAAAATTGAAAGTTATGATCTGTACGTCTGTGACACCCAGGATTTGGACAACGTGTCTGATAATTCAATTATGAGTATGGAATTTATGCCCGAAGAAAAGCATTCCGTTTCACTTCCAGCAATTAAATTAAGTTCAGGAATTCCTGAGCCGACTTTACTGAGTGACTTGGCCACAAACGAAATGGAGAAAAACCAGCGCTACTCTTTACCTGGGATAGTTTCAAAAACAAAAACCAAATCAACATCTGCAGCCACAAGCAAAATAAATACAAATAACTCAGCTGCGTCAGTTTTAGATCGATTAAATTCATTACAGACGACAAGAATTGAGTTCAAAGAAAAAAGACTTGAATTAGAATATCGTAGATTAGAATTGGAAAAACGCAAACTGGAAAGCCAGAATCGAATGCAAGAAGCACAATTGAAGCAGGACTTTGAAATAAGGAAACTGCAATTAGAAAAGGATGAAAGAATAGCCCGTTTTGAAATTCAGTTAAAGTATAATTCTCAGTTTTAGTTCGTAGTTTCGACTAAACTTCGACTGACAGATTGTTAAGAAGAATAATCCAAAAAATGGTTTCTAAATAAACAAAACTAGACTTTGGAATATCTGAAAAAAATACATTTATATGTCTAAATTAGGTATTGATAAATATAAGAATATTTTAAATCATATAATAATTTTAAATGCATAAAATGTTTTTAAGCAACATTGTTTTTATTTTAAATATCGTGGGATATATTTTAATTCTTAAATCTTGCAAATGAATCAGCGCAAAAGCTCTTAGCTTCAAATACCTCCAGGAACCGCATTACCCGTCGAGCTTGGAGCCTATGTAAAAAAGCCAAAGTAAGTTGATTATTTTCAAAGCGGTAATGAAAGAAAAAATCTCTTATCGCCACATATTACTTATTGTCACAAAGTGACAAATTACTATTTAATTAATGATGTATGTATGTATTTTTAAACTAAGGAGGGGCTGTTAAAATTGAGGAGATTGTGAGTGCCAGACAATCGACGCAAACAAGTCGTTCCAGGCGACTTACGTATACTGTATGTTACATTTGGGTTTTTTTATTTTCTCATGGACTTCGTTGCCTGTTGCACTTCTCTCTCATCAGGCAGATCTAATCAGTTTACTTCAGTCAGGCAACTTAGTAAGCTGACACCAGCATATAGTCGGGCATAACCGACTATAGAAAATCCTGTACCCAATCCAAAACAGAATATATTTTTTTTGTATTTATAAGGATATCTCAAGAAAAAAAACATTTTTTCTTTTAGTAAAAGGCCTTTTTGGTCAATCGGAACTATCTGGCAGCTATATGTTATCGTAAACCGATATTTACCATATTCGGGAATATGATTAGATGTTACTTATAATCACTAAGTCCTAAATTTGGTAACGATATCTTAATAAACAATAAAGTTTTTCTGAGTAAATGTGGGTTTTCAACCGATCGTTCCTATGGCAGTTATATGTTATATATCTAAAGATTTATATGTATTCTCGTTATTTACACACACACACCGTGCATTCATACATAAATGCATGTATTGACTATTATTTAACATGCTGTGCATTGCGAAAAGATATGCAAACAATGTAAACCACATTGCTTTGTCCACAAATATTTCCATTTGAATGACAAAAGCGAACTACTTAATTATATCGCTTGAAAGCGTTGTATATTTTGTAAGTCCTCGAATTTTTTCAATTGATGCAGATTATCCCACCATTGTTTAAGACGATGATGCAGTATCAGTTCGAACCAAGGCGTCAATGGAGCTTCAAACTTGGCTACTACGCGATCGAGCTCTGAGCGCTTGAGATAGCGCACCTCACTGACTTCATTTATATTTGGCTTGAGTGTAACATCTTTTTGTAGAAAGAGTATATAATCGATTTCATGTTCACCCCACACACCATCGCCAGTATTGGCGTAATGTATGCGTGTTAAATAATGAAAGTTTTCTGGGCGAATTTCTTCAGTCGGTATGCCCAATTCATAGTTGAGACGTCTTTGTGCTGCTTTGCGTATACGAAAAGCATTCAGCTCCTCACGTTCCTGCTCGATCTCATGCAGTGGATGGCTGCAGCAGGCGTTTGTATAAGTGTCGGGGAAAGTAATTTTGTGCAGTGAACGGCGTTGAACGAGCATATCTCCGTTTGTATTGAACAAAAAAACGCTAAAGGCGCGATGCAATTTCACTTGTCCCTCAGGACCTACACGATGGCAGTCTGCTTTTGAAGCAGAACCAATTGCTTCATCATTTTCATTTACCAGTATACACTGCTCCTTGAGTGCTTTGACTTGTAAAGGATACTGTTTTTCAAGGCTATGTAAGTGCGGTACCAATCTGGAGCTGCAAAACCGAGTACTCTGTACCCAGAGCGAGCACACTTTGAGTCTATTAACAAGCATCTTATGCGAGATCAACCACAACTAACCGGGCAATCGCCGATTCGGTTTCGCGAGATTCGAAGACAAAGATGCACTACTGACTACTTTACTTTACTACTACAGGTCGAATATCAAAAAAAAACTTGTTATGTCTATGGATTGGGAGAGTCTTCGTGCCAAATATGGTGGTTGTAGGTCTAACCGTTTCCGAGATCCATTTATTCATAGGGACGGACAGACAGACAGACATACATGGCTAGATCGACTCACCTTTCGATGCTGATAAAGAATATATATACTTTGTAGAGTCTGCCACGCCTCCTTCTGCCCGTTACATACATTTGCACAACTTTAATGTACCCTTTACCATTTTTTGGTACAGGGTATAAAAACCGATACTTTAGTTGACATTTAAATTCCATGAATATTTTTGAATAATCCGATCGAACATTTTCTATTGGTTTCTTTTTTACTGATAATACAAATTTGTTATTCCAGCTTGCGAAATTAGTGTGTTTGATTGTTGTTCTCATTATATTTATACCAGGAAATCTCAATTATCTGTTATTATAAATGCTTTTCTGAGAAATAAATATAATATACGCCTAATAAATCTTCCGATTTGCAAAAAATATTTACCATTAGACTTGCAGATGTTAGTTTATATTATAGAGGTCAGAAAAAAAATTACACTCAGCAGCAAAACTCAAAGTAAATGGAAGTACTAAGTGTTTATTTGAGATGGACACAAATGTTATGTTGATATGATTACATGACAAAAAGCTGATCACAAGTTATAAAACTTAATGGCTATCCAATTTTATGCTGATATTAGAAAAATATTTACTAAATGTGATGTTTCATAGCTTGTAGGCTGAACTTTGCTGGAAAGAGAAAGAATCCCACATATGTATGATAATGACTAATGCAAGGATACATCTTTTTTGAATACCGAGGTAAGCATACTAACTTTTGAAAATGATTTCTTGCAGACATTTGTTGCTGAGTGTAGTAAGACTTAATCATTCCTGATGCTGATAATGATTGCACTACAAGTCTATAAAAAGCTCTTAGCTTAATGCAAATCAGTTCCAGTCGATCTAAAGCGTTATAAGCAACTGCAGAGAATTACAAAATCGGAATATATTTTAAAATTATAAATCCAGAATGTTTCAAAAAAGTGTTACAGTTTTAGCACTTGGTTTGTGCATTTCGATTATTAGTGCCGCGGACAATCCACTGAAGGACCCTCAATCGTCAAACGACTTGTCCGATTGGGTTAAAATTTGTCCTGACGACTTTATTTTGCTTGGAGAATATTGCTACCTTATCGAATACGTGGAAAAGGTGTATTTGATAGTTACTATCAGGAAAATTTAGCATTTTCAATACAAAATCGCTTTTTAAAATATAATGGTAAGCAATTATACAACTTTTATTGCATAAATTTTTTAGGTCAACTGGGTGTGGGCCAATCTTAAATGTCGAATTTTGGGCGCCAGAATTGCAAATATAAAGGACTCAGAGGAAGTGGTTGCATTGAGGGAGCATATATTAAAACTAGACCCTATTGAAAATCGTTTAACATTTTGGATTGCTGGCAACAATACTGGAATCGAAAATATAGAGTCTTCTGAAAATCCTGAAATACGGTTGATGATCTATACGAAAAGGGCCGTTGGTGAACCAAATTACGGGCATATCATATATAAGAATGCAGAATGGAAATTTTACAATCGTCATGGGTTTATTTGTAAAAGCGAATCATTACTTAAAAAAAACAGCGATACAAAAACTGAAACTGAAAACGAAAGTGAAATAGCCGAAACAGCAAATGTTGAAGTTGATATTATTTTGATGTCGTCAACTGAGTCACAATCTGGTGAAAACTTGTATGATTCTATCGAAAAAGACACTAGTCCTGACCGGGAGATCGCGGAATCGAGTGAAGGTGCCAATAATTGTCCTGAAGGTTTTCAATCAATTGGCGACATGTGCCATAATTTGAGAATGGATATGGAAAATATGGTAGGTATGGCTTATCAAATTAGAATGAAATTGTATTCCCTTATAGTCGAAAACACTTATTTTGTCTGAAGTGGATCAAAGCTGGCACAGCTGAAATGAATTTGTGAGTTCTTAGAATGTTTGTTCAATCCATGTTTGAAGAAACAGATTTTAAGAGTGCAGCTGCTATTTGTGTCGAATATAACACGGAATCGTTTGATTATTATTAACCCCTATTCACCCTTAATTTACTCATTCTCTTGAGGTGTCTCAACGTCACTTATAAGTATAATCGTCTAAAAAATAAAACAAACTCATTTAATTAGTCTTCATATGTTTTCATATATGCAACTTACGTGCCAAATAACGAAATGCTACTAAAATGTACTCCAACTAAAACAAGCACACAAAAAAAGAAAACAAAACCAAATGCTCAATCTAATCAATAGAAGATCGGGGAAACCGATAACGGCACGACTCCCGACGCCAGCTTTCATCAACTCTCATATGCATCATGGAGTGCAATGAATGCTTACCCAGGTAGATGAGCGTAGATTAACAAATTTGTCGAAATCTAATCTATAAGAATGGATAATATCGGAATTGAATTGCGAAAAAGATGTAGAGGATCCAAATCACATCATATTGTGTAACGAGACTGAATGGCCTTTATGGAAGCCTCGACAGTCAAAGAGCTGGTTTGAAAATTTTTTATACCAAAATCTTAAGCAAAGAATTCGGCGAACAACAGTTAATACCAAACAAGTTTACTAATACAGATTGGTGTTCTTTTATCTCTTCAAAAATTTTTTCAATATATTTTTTTTTTCCGTTAAAAATGTTTCCTATTTTTTTTTTATTTTTTAAGGCGGAAAGTGGTGATACAGAATCGATTTCTGCTGAGTCAACTGAAGTATCCGTGGAATCAGTAGAATATTCGCAATTCGATACAAAAACTGATAAGATTGACAAAAACTGCCCTGAGAATTATGACTTAATAAACAACAAATGCTATAAGGTTGTCAACTGGAGCAGAGTAAGTGATTGAACGAGATGAAATTCTTGTGGAAAGTAGTCTAATATATTTGGTTATTTTTTAAAGCTGAGTTGGTCCGATGCTGTAGCATACTGTAAAGTGTCGGGAGCTGGATTAGTTGAAATTCTTAATGGAAATGTAATGGAAGCCATAAATACACACTTGATAAGATCAGCACTGGACTATGAATCCGATGAAACATTTTGGATTTCTGGCAAACTCTTTGATATCGAATTCTATGTGCCAAAGGATCAGTTGTACAGAGACAAATGGGCACCTGGTGAACCCGTTTATAATGACGATGGCGGTTGTGTGCAATTAATCAAACTATACGGCGAATATTATACTCGTGTCGCTGAATGTTCTAGTTTGAGTCAATTCATTTGTGAGGCAAAACCAATTGAGTCGATTCAGTCCTTTAGGAATGAGGAAACGACAACCAAAACGGTGACGTCGACCACAACTCTTCCAATGTTGGCTACGTCTAATTGTCCTGAGGAATTTAGAAAGCTTGGCACTAAATGCTATTTTATTCAGCATTTGGAAGAAGTTAGTAAATCAAATATTTTCACTTTTGACAACCTAAGTTAACCTGTTACTTTGTTACTATCCATAGTTAAACTGGTACGAAACGGATCGCAAGTGTAAAGCTCTCAAAGCGAAAATGTTAACAATTGAAGATGCAAATGAAATGAAATTAGTCACAGATGAATTGTTCCAGCTGGATGTGATTAAATATGCAAGTACGCAGGACAATGGTTTTTGGACATCCGGCACTGATTTGGGCTCTGAAGGTTCGTTCCATTGGCAGTCCACTGGTCAGAAAATGTCATATGCAGAGTGGTTTGAAGATGAACCAAATAATTATGACTCCAATGAGCATTGCGTTGAATTGAGGTACAAGTTCGGCAAACTTCTCATGAATGATATCCCATGCCTGCTTAAAAAATTCTACGTATGTGAGACAGAACCTCTGACTTCAAACGATGAAAACGTGCCCCTGCCAGTGCCTTCTAATTTAATAGACAAAAGTTGTGCGAATTTGAAATTATTGAAATTAAATCTCGAGTCCCAGCAGATAATTTTCAATGATCTGTACGGAGCACAAGAATGTGAAAGCAAAGACCATCAATAGTTACATGACTAAAATTTGTCGTTACAATTTTTAAATTTTCTCAGTAAATACTTAATGTAACTTACAGTAACACAAATAAAGTGAAGAGTATAATATGAAATACATTTCTAACTAGAAAGGCAGGGCTTTATAGTCGGGCGTAACCGACTATAGAAAACCCTGTACCCTATCCGAAACAGAAAAAAAATTTTTTTTTAGTAAAAGCCATTTTTCGGCTGATTATTCCTTTGGCAGCTATATGTTATAGTAAACCGATATTTAAAATGATTAAATATTGCTTAAAATTGTCAAATCCAAAATTTGGTAACGATATCTTTATAAACAAAAAAGTTTTTCGCAGTAAATGTTGTTTTTCGGCCGATCGTTCCTATGGCAGCTATATGATATAGTAAATCGATATACATAATATTTAGATATGTAGGGTACTAGCTAAAACGATGAAATCCAAATTTGGAAACGATATCTTAAAAAAAAAATGGGTTTTGGTTAGGAAATGTGGAATATGTTATAGGCGGAATATCGAAAAAAAAATTAACTCGTTATGCCTATGAATTGGGATAGTCTTCGTGCCAAATTTGGTAATTGTAGGTCTAACCGTTTTCGAGATCCGTGCGTTCATACGGACAGACAGACGGACATGTCTAGATCGTCTCGTCTTTCGACGCTGATCAAGAATATACATACTTTGTGGGGTCTGACACGCCTCCTACTGCCCGTTACATACATTTGCATAAGTTTAATATACCCTTTAACATTTTCTGGTACAGGGTATAAAAAGTGGAGATGAAGTCGGGGTCTCGTGTTACCAGAGATTATGAAGAATATTCTGTGTAGGAATATTGTATAGATATTCTTTGTTTTGAATTGCATTGCTGCTGCTTATATATTATTGTGGGCATTTGAATTTTATTAAGGACTTTGTTAGCAGAAAGGAAAAATTCAAAGCTTAAAAAAAGATTTTGTTCACAACATTGGGGAAAGTGTACTTATACAATAAACTTTTTGAAACATGGTCCAAGTCGTCAATTCATAAGGAAAAAAAAACATTTGACAGAAATTCGACTGACCTTACGTTGAGTCACAAGAACGGTTTATTTAAATAGTAGGGTAGCACTGAAAACACCTCAATTAGAAAATTAGATTTTAAATTATGATTTAATACAAAATTTCGCCTTTAACTATTCGTTTTGCATATATACAGAAAACCCTTTTTGTAGGCAATGTGCCTGTTTCAAATATAACATTCTTAATAACTTTTAATTTAATTAAATAATAAATGTGAAATCATTGTAATTTAATTTACAATGTAAAATAGTCGAATAGGAGTTTTAAACATTTATTGTCAAGTTATCAAATGAAAAATGCAACTAAGCCTAAGCAAAAATCTCTGCAATCATCAAATTATAAAGTAAATAATGACAAAGAGACACATTAGTGCGAGCAGCACATTTTTATGCAGGAAAGGGAAGGAACAATAACTGAAAATGTATATTAGCAAAAATTCCTACAATTCGCTCTCACAAGTTGAGTTTTGCTTTCATTCATGCTGCCCGAAGGAGCCGGAGTCTGAAATTCAAA
Source organism: Stegana nigrithorax (assembly GCA_037044495.1). NCBI lineage: Eukaryota > Metazoa > Arthropoda > Insecta > Diptera > Drosophilidae > Stegana > Stegana nigrithorax. Next base: position 120,035 of record JBAMBQ010005352.1, on the reverse strand, counting down.
TTTGAAATTTTGCTCATATGTATAATGAGATGAGAATTCCATATTCTTCATATTCGCTGACGTAAATATTTTCTGATGCCGTTTATAATTGTTCTACAATATATAAAAAAGGGGAAAAGCTGAACGAAATTTAATTTCAGTCCGTTTTTAGCGTGGTAAGCAACAGAAGGGAATCATAAAATCGGAGTGTATTTTAAAAAAAGAAATCCAGTATGATTCAAAAAAGTGTCACAGTTTTAGCACTTGTTTTGTCCCTTTGGATTTTTATTGCCGCAGCAGAGCCAATGAAGGACGATCAACCTTTAAAGGACTTGTCCGATTGGGTTAAAATTTGCCCAAAGGATTTTATTTTGCTTGGAGAAAATTGTTATCTTATCGAATACGTAAAAAAGGTGGGTAAATGCTTTCACGAAGGATGACAATTTTGAAGAGAAACCGCATTTAGAAATATAATGGTAAAAAACTATCTAATTCAAATTGATTAAATTTTATAGGCTAACTATTTGTGGGCTACTTCTCAGTGCCACGATTTGGGCACCAGAATTGCAAATATAAAGAACTCTGAGGAAATGAAGGCATTAAATGAGCATTTGATAAAATTAGACTCCCGGGAGCGTAGACTAACATTTTGGATTGCTGGCAAGAACAGCGAAATTGAATATTTAAAACCTCTTGAAAATGCTGAAATGGAGGAGATGACCTATACGAAATGGGCCGTTGGCGAACCAAATGGCACTGTTCATATCGTATTGAGACGATCAGATTTCGAGGATCAGTATTATATGCATTCAGAATGGTTTTTATCAAATTACGGATATATTTGTAAAACAGAACCCAAAGTTTTAAAACGTTCTGAAAAAATCACGGAAGTTAAAACACAAAGCGAAAGAGCAATTGAAAATTGCGCAAAGGGTTTTCAATTAATAGGCGAAAAATGTTTGCACATTGAAGCGACAAAAAAGGTAAGCAAAGTGTATTTTATTTAAAAGCAGAAAAGGAATTCTTTAATGTAGAAAAAACTTATTTTGGATGAAATATAATTTAAATTAAAGTAGATATAAAATTCTGTCAGTCATTAAAATGTTAATTCAACAACTGATTGAAATAAATAAAATTTTAATTTATAAAAATTTTTAACTATGATTCATTCAGATGTTCTTTATTATTATTATAATGGATTACAATACATTCTTTAGTTTACATTCAGTTTTCTAACTGCACTATTGCTTTTGCTCCTTTTTTTCATTTAGCTTAATTGGTTCGATGCGCGTCAAAGTTGCATTAAAATGAATGCGAGTCTTATCAATATTAAATCGGATAATGAGTTGTCTGAGATAAAGTGCCATTTGGGAAAATTAGGATTAAATGGGACGACATTTTGGATAGATAGAGGTGAGGTACCTATTGAATCCAGTACTTTCAAACAGAAATTGCATAATTATATTTGCGAAGCTAAAGTCCATAAAGAAAAAACGAAATCAAATGAACCCTTACTAAAAACAACCCTTGCAAAAAAGACAGCAGCATTGACATCGACAACAGCCGTGACAATGACCACAGGTCAACCAATGTTGGCAGCATTCGGATGTCCTGAGAAATTTGAAAAGTTTGGTAATAAATGTTACTTCATTGAGCCGACTCAAGAAGTAAGTACAATTATTATAATTCTCTGCACTTCTGGTAATCTAAGTTAACTTGATTCTTTATTCTACCCACAGTTAAATTGGTACGAAACGGATCGCAAGTGTAAAAATATGAAAGCGAAGATGTTGACGATTGAAAATGCAGATGAAATGAAATTGATTGAAATTGTATTATTTCGAATGATTCCGCTGAAGTTTGCAGGTAAAGATTGGAGTGGAATTTGGACTGCAGGCACTGATTTGGGCTCTGAAGGTTCGTTCCATTGGCAGACTACTGGTCAGAAAATGTCATATACAAAGTGGTATGCAGGTGAACCAAATAATTATAACTCCAATGAAGATTGCGTAGAATTGCGGAACATATTTGGTCAACTTTTTATGAATGATTTTCCATGCTCGAGTGAGAGATTCTACGTATGTGAGACAGAACCTCATACTCCAAACGAAGAGAATGGGGCCTTGCCAGTGGCGTCTGATTTAATAAGCAACAGTTGTGCGAAATTGAAATTGTTAAAAATAAATCTCGAGTCCCAGCAGATAATCGCCAATGAGCTCTATGGAGCACAACAATGTGAGAGCAAAGACCATCATTAGTTATTTGGCTTTGCATATTTTTTTAAAAACTTAACCTACATAATAAAGCGAACTTTATAATAGAAAAATGCGTTGGTGTTTTAAATTAAAAAAATTAAAAATAAACTTTTAGCAGTAAAGTTGGACGTGTACTTTTAAAGTATTGGATTTCTTTTCCAAACGAATTTCAATTAATGTAGATTTAGTGATTTTCTGTGTTTTATTCTGCCATAGACCAAGATTAAATTTTGCAAAGCTAATTGTGTATTAAGATGAGGAAAGTCTGGTGAATATTACGGATAAGCTAATATTCAAGACATTCAAATACACATTCATTAATACTTTTCATGTCGTAGGTTTATAATTGGCAATTTATTACTTCTTCCCCTAAAAAATGCACCTTTGTCTTGATGATAGATTATGTGATAAGACGACAGAAGTACATAAGGCTGATGATAGTCAAAGTAAGTGTCCCGAGGGATTTGTAAAACGATCCATACATAACTTAGAAATGGTAAGCAACCAAAATCGCTTGCTTGGGTTTTCCAAATTCCTTTTTTAAGTCGATATCGTCCTTGTAGTGCGATTGGTTTGCCGCTGAGATGGAAATACATGGAGAGAATCTATTTTATGAGGAACTAGTGCTAACCGAATCTCAGACTTCAAACGAGGAGAAAGTGGCCATGTTTGTTTTAATAAGCAAGAAATTAAGAATTTGAAATGGTTGAAACCTAATTTCGAGACACAGCAGAGAATCGTCAAGGAACTCTATGGAACACAACAATGTCAAAGCAAAGACCATCATTAGTTATTTGAGTTTATGTAATTTTATTTTTAAATATTCTATGGTATTTACTCAGTAAACACTTAACGTAGCTTGTAGTAACATACAAAGGTAACAAAAGTAATAAACGTATGCAAATAAAGTGAATTGCATCTGTTTGATTGTACATATAACTTAAGTATTTGCTAATGGGGTTTGGTTCAACTGATTTAGTAATGAAAATCATTAAATAATATTTTTCATTACAACTCGACATGAATATATATATTATAGCAAAGCTGTGCTATGATAGTTTAGTCCGTCAAGAAATTTTTTTACAAAACTTGTATCGTTTGTTAGGTGGGATGGAGGCTGGAAGGCTGGCAAACTGCTTAATGACGATGATATGAAAGGATTAAATAGCAACTATTAAGGAATAGCCGATTTTGCATTTTGGATTGTTGGCATTGAGTTAGGAATGGAAGGTACTAATTAAGGGTTTTCATTTTTCAATTCGGAATAAAGAAAACCCAATAAAACTAGAAACAAATATTTTGAATATATGAAATCTATATATATAACTAACGGGTGATTTTTTAGCTGTTATCTTTTTGGCAACACTAGTTTAAACAGCTTACGCACGTTTCGTGTTTTGTTTCACTGTCAAACATCTTCAATTTGGTCTATAATTTAACCATGAATCGTCTTACAAACGAACAACGCTTGCAAATTATTGAATTTTATTATCAAAATGCGTGCTCTGTTAAGAAAGTTCATCGCGCGCTTCTTCCATTTCCGACGAAGCTCATTTTTGGCTCAATGGGTACGTAAATAAGCAAAATTGTCGATTTTGGAGTGAATATCAGCCAGAAGCATTGCAAGAGCTATGATTGCATCCAGAAAAAGTCACAGTTTGGTGCAGTTTATGGGCTGGTGGCATCATTGGACCGTACTTCTTCAAAGATGATGCGAATCGTAACGTAACTGTGAATGGTGAGCGCTACCGTGAGATGATATCCAACTTTTTTTTGCCCAAAATGCAAGAGCTTGACTTGCATGACATGTGGTTTCAACAAGACGGTGCCACATGTCACACAGCACGCGCAACAATGGACTTATTGAGAGGTGAGTTCGGTGAACATTTTATTTCACGTTCGGGACCGGTCAATTGGCCGCCTAGATCGTGCGATTTAACGCCTTTAGACTATTTTTTGTGGGGCTATGTTAAAGCTCATGTCTATACAGACAAGCCCGCTTCAATTGACGCATTGGAAGACAACATTAAAGCATTCATTCGTGAGATACCGGCCGAAATGTTGGAAAGAGTATGCCAAAATTGGACTAAGCGGATGGACCATTTGAGGCGCAGTCAAGGTCAACATTTGCATGAAATAATCTTCAAACATTAAATTATACGGACTGTACTATCGATTCAAATAAAGATTTCATGCATTTTTCTGAATTTTATGTGTTTTTTTTTTTTTAAATTTCCTATAGCTTTTAAAAAATCACCCTATAGAAAGGCAGGGCTATAGTCGGGAGTAACCAACTGTACCCTGTATAATCCAAAACTGAATATTTTTTTAGTTGCTTCAATATTTTGTATTCATTATTTAAGGATATCACAAGAAAAAAAATTTTTTTTTTTAACAAAAACCCTTTTCGGCTGATCGTTCCTATGGCAGCTATATGTTATAGTAAACCGATATTTATCATATTCAGGAATATGATTGAACATTACTTAGAATTATCAAATCCAAAATTTGGTAACGATATCTTTATAAACAAAAAAGTTTTTCGCAGTAAATGTTGTTTTTCGGCCGATCGTTCCTATGGCAGCTATATGATATAGTAAACCGATATACATAATTTTTAGATATGTGATTGGGAATTAGGTACAACTATTAAATCCAAAATTTGGTAAAGATATCTTGAAAAACAAAGCGGTTTTTCTTACTAATTATTACATATTACCTCAATATAAGCGAAAAACTAAAATTGATATTCAAGGTAGGTGGATAAAATTTGGTACATAAGTAAAGAACACCGGGAGAAATACGGTGCATAATAAATAAAATACTAATATATAAAACACAATAAAAATGCGTAAGAAGTCAGCTTTAAACATTTTTATTGGCTCTGTTTCATTTTATAATGAAAAATACGCTGATTCCCCTTATCAATACATTTATTTGAACTCTGTGGGTGAACTCGAGAGTATGGGCATTGCTATTATTTGTTTTAAGAATTCCCAGGAAATTCCCATATGCAACTGACTTTTCTTTTTATGCAGTAGGCATTTAATTGCATATACATCTAGAAGTGAAAACAATGCGTTCTTGATAAGAGTTTCACTATATAAAAGGAGTATGAGCTGAGCACAAGTCAGTTTTGTTCCGGCTGAAGTGTTGAAAGTAGCAAAACATCGAAAATGTTTCGTTTTAGTGTTCTATTTTTATCAATAGTCCTGACCGTTCTGATGGTTTGTGCCATAGCAAAGCCAACGAAGGACGATTTGATTGAGTCAAATGGAGAATGCCCAAAGGACTTTATTTCGATTGGAGAATATTGCTACCTTATCGACGAGAGGCATGAGGTGTGTATATATGTATATGATTTTTGGAAACATAATAGTAAAAAAGTTTGCATTTCGTAGACCAATTTAAAATCTCTTAAGTTGAACGCTAAAATAGCAAATATAAATAACTCAAAAGTAACGTTCCTATTACGAAAATAATAGTAAAAATTATGATGCTGGGGAAATCGCATTTTCAGTGTTTTTAATTTTAACTACTATTTTTGCTTATGTGCTTTAATGTTAGTTATGATGGATTTTATAGTTAACATTCAAGTTTCTCATTGTACTTTTACTTAAGAACTTATTCCTCTTTATTTTTTACTTTTTACTTCAGCTTTATTGGTTCGAAGCGGATGAAGTTTGCAATCTAAAGAATGCACATCTTATCGAAATTGATTCAGAAAGTGAAATGTCTCAGATTAGTAAGCATTTGATAAATTCCGGACTCACAATGGGAGAATTTTGGACTACAGCAATCCGTTTAAACGGTGAAGAATTCACTGATTATAAAGGAGTGCAAAAAATAAGCTATACAAAATTGTGTCATTCAGAAAAATACGATAATGACTCGGTAATACATGTATTCATCAAGGAATTTGATGGAGAATATTGTATGGATGTACCGTTGGGTTGGTATAAAAAAAATTATATTTGTGAAGTCGATAAAAAATATACAAAATCAAATGAGCTCGCAACAACCGCCGTGCAATCCTCGAATACTATCGCACCAATGTCCAAGTGCCCCGAAAATTTTAAGTTTATAAATAACAAATGTTATTTTACTGAAAAATTTCATAAAGTAAGTATTTGAGTTGAAGTAGCAATTGGAAGTAGTCTAATGTGTTGCTTTTATTTTGAAGTTGAGTTGGTCTGACGCTGCCAAATATTGTAAGGAGTCGGGAGCCACATTGGCTTACATAGTTGATGATCAAGAAATGAAAGCCATAAACGAAAATTTATTAACACATAACTCTGGTCGAGCATTACAAATTTATTGGATCGCTGATTGTGGCTTGAAAACGAAAACCAACATATATTTGGATCAAGAACAACACATGAGTCATGACCCACAGACTTGGAATGATAAAAATTGTTTGGGATTGAGAAAAAATCACAGCACATTTTGTGTGAAGAACTATTTTTGTTGGATGTTAAATGAATTTATTTGTGAGGCCAAACCCACAGGATCGATTGACATACCTGTGGATAATGAAGTGAACACAACAACAGACAAACCAACATTGGCACCATCAAGTTGCCCTAAGGATTTTAAAAAGCTTGGCAATAAATGTTACTTTATTCAGAATTTGGAAAAAGTAAGTAATCTTATTAGCAGTCGGCGCATTTGACAACCTAAGTTAACTTGTTTTTTTTTATTCTACCTATAGCTAAATTGGTACGAAACGGATCGAAAGTGTAAAAATCTGAAAGCGAAGATGTTGACGATTGAAAATGCAAATGAAATGAAATTAATCGAAGATGAATTATTCCGAATGGATGCGTTTCCGCCTGCAAGTAATGGTTGGAATAGATATTGGACATCGGCTACGGATTTGGGCTCTCAAGGTGTATTCCATTGGCAGACGACTGGTCAGAAAATGTCATATACAAAGTGGGATAAAGTTGAACCAAATAATTATAACAATAATGAGCACTGCGTTGAATTGAGGGACATAGATAGTGAAGTTCTTATGAATGACTTTGACTGCTTGGTGGAGAAGTTCTACGTGTGTGAGACAGAACTTCAGACTTCAAATGATGAGAGAGTGGCCATGCCAGTGGCGTCTGATTTAATAAGCAACAGTTGTGCGAAATTGAAATTGTTAAAAATAAATCTCGAGTCCCAGCAGATAATCGCTAATGAGCTCTATGGAGCACAACAATGTGAGAGCAAAGACCATCATTAGTTATATGGCTTTGCATATTTTTTTAAAAACTTAACCTACATAATAAAGCGAACTTTATAAAAGAAAACTGCGTTGGTGTTTTAAATTAAAAAAATTTAAAATAAACTTTTAGCAGTAAAGTTGGACGTGTACTTTTAAAGTATTGGATTTCTTTTCCAAACGAATTTCAATTAATGTAGATTTAGTGATTTTCTGTGTTTTATTCGCCATAGACCAAGATTAAATTTTGCAAAGCTAATTACGTAGTAAAATGAGGAAAGTCTAGTGAATATTATGGATCAGCTAATATTCTTTAAGAGATTCAAATACACATTCATTAATTCTTTTCATGTCGTAGGTTTACAAGTGGTTAATTTATTACTTATCCCCCTAAAAAATGCACCTTTGTCTTGATGATAGATTATGTGATAAGATGTCAGAAGTACATAAGGCTGATGATAGTGAAGGTAAGTGTCCCGAGGAACTTGTAAAACGATCCATACATAACTTAGAAATGGTAAGTAACCAAAATCGCTTGCTTGGGATTTCCAAATTCCATTTTAAAGCCGATATCCTCTTTCAAGTGCGATTGGTTTGCCGCTGAGAGCTACTGTAACAGTATGGTCGTTCAGCTATTAGCAATTGTTCTGAATAATTCGATTTCTTTGGCATGTGAAGGCGTCAGTGTTATAATTTTTGACTCATTTTGGACATCGGCCAATGATGTGAGCAGCGAGAGACCATTCAATTGGCAATGTACAGGCGGAAAGGTTTCCTATACTAATTGGCTTGATAATCATCCGATTAAATGCAATAATGTGGAGAAATATGTGGAGAGAAGCTATTTTATGAGGAACAAGTGCTAACCAGCCGATATATTCACACCGAAATGATTGTTGATTGTCTCCATTATGAGACTAGAACTACAGATTTGCTTTTAAATTCATTGACATTGTAATTGGCATGATCCAATAATTTTTCTTCAGAGGAGGAAATTATATTTTTTTCTTACGTTCCGTGGGTCCCATAGGCAGATAGTCGTACCTACATTGCCAATATGAATAATCCGACTAACAAAAATAATAAAAACAAAATGAAAAAGTAAAAAACCATATATGTACTTAAAAAAAGTATTTAAGTAAATTTACGTCATATGTGTTTTAATGTTATCAATTTTGTTAATATAATTACTGGGAATTTTTATGACTATACATTGAACTCATGTAGTTTGAAATCCCAAGAACGCAAATCTGTTCAGAATAAAGCTAACAGTGGCGAATTCAGAAAATTATATTATAAACTTTGATTTTTGAAGTGGCAAACCTATTAAATCCACCCTAAAAACTGCGCCTTTGTCTAGATTATGAGATAACCTGAAAATCTAAAAAACTGATAAGAGGTATAAAAATGCTGCCTTCTACAGATCAGCTCGTTAGTTTTATTTCGAACTGGCGAAATAGAAAAAGTGCTGTCAGAACAGTAATCATGTGTCAGAAGAGTTTCTATATAGTAGGATTCATCTTATCCTGTGGTTTAATATGTGCCATCAGTGTGCCGGTGAACGATGGAAAATCTATTTCAATAGAAACGATATATGTAAGTCATAATCTATATATGTATTTGTATGTGCTTATGTCGGTGATGAGGCCATTTATTTGGTTTGGAATCGCTTTGTAAAAAGTTAACATGACGTTTACATAGTTTGGGACAATCATCATTGACAGAACCTTACTAATTATTTATTGTTGAATTCAAACGATAACTTTCTTTATTTGAAAATCTAAAAATTTTAGTTTAATAGCATCCATCCTAATGGCGAACAAATGTGGAATGTGAGCACTATAGCAAAAACTTGCCCCGACAATTTTACTCTTTTTGATAATAAATGTTACTATTTAGAGGACACAGTGAAGGTAATTAATAGTGAAGCTATTGTATGAGTCGGGTGTTTAATGTGACCATGCTTAACTTGCTTGCAGAAAAATTGGATCGATGCCCTACGCAGTTGTAAGGTTATGAACGCCGAATTAACAAAAATTGAAGATTATGACAAATTGGCAAATATAAAAAAGTATTTAAATAATATCAACAAAGCAACGCCAAGTCAAGGTTTTACGATATTTGCCAATACTTTTTATCAGTACTCCCAGCAAATCCCGAACTATGCAAATAATAAAAACTGTTTAGGAATGATGTACATCCCCGAAGTCTATTATATAAATCTCTATGACTGTACTGAACCCAATTACTTTATATGCGAGAAGCTTCCGATTGAGAAAACCATTTACGCTGTAGTGAAACAAGATGAGCAACTCGAGTTTAATACCATTGACGAAATTTACAAGCTTCAATGTGATCCGGATTTTATATTAATTGGGACAAATTGCTACTATTTTTCAATTTATAATATGGTGAGTTGTGCTGACTTTAAATAAAAAAACTTATAATTTTCTGATGTTTTTTAACAGGATCGTTTCGATGCAGCCGATGAATGTTACACAAAGTCTGCGGAATTGGCTAGTATTGATAATCTTGAAGAATTGAAAACACTCAACAAATATTTAACCAGTTCTGATTCTCACAAAGTATATTGGATAAGAAACAAATATAAACTAATTAGAGACGACTTAAAAATTATCGAAACCAATGAGAATCAGTTTGGTGATTGCCTACAACTTAAATACGTTGATGGGGAATATGTGATGAGTTATTATGATGATTGCCTTGCGGCTAATGCCTATCTATGTAAGATCCCGCCTAAGAAGCTACCTATAGCTGAGGCGACTCCGATTGCGAATGAATCAGAGTCTTTGGAAGGAATATCTGATACATCTACGGTCACTAGTGAAGTGAAGACCGATGCTTTGCTGATAGACACGACAATCTGGACCTGCTCAGATAATTTCATTTTACTTGGCGATAAGTGTTATTTTGTTGGGACAGAGGAAAAGGTTTCGCAAGCTAAAAAGAATTTGATAAAATTAATTACAACGTAAACTTCTTTCTCCTGTACAGAAATCTTTCTTCGATGCTCAATTTGCCTGTCAAGACAGAGAGGCTACACTATTAAAAATAGAAAATTCCCAGGAAATGAGTAATTTAAACCAATACTTGACCTGGGTAAATTATAATGAAACATTAAGATCAGAAGGTTTTTGGACTAGTGGCAATGATATCATGTCAAATGGCAATTTCCATTGGGATTATCCAGATACACAAATGACTTTTGCCAAGTGGGCAGAAAATGAACCCGATTACAATAATAAAAATTGCGTGCAGTTACGTTACACCGATGGTGAATATTTAATGAAGACAATTCATTGCTTTGAAAGCACAAATTACATATGTGACAAGGCGCCAGAAGTACGTAAGGTAAGTTTGACTGATGGGTCGCTTAACGAAGTGGATCAGCTGAGTAAAAGCAAATGTCCTGAGGGATTTACAGAACTTGGTAAAAAATGTTATTCCATTCAAAACACACAAATGGTAAGAGACTATAATCGGCTTTCCCAATACCTTTTTAAAATTTTTTTTTTATTCTTACAGCTAGATTGGTTCGCCGCTGAGGGCTACTGTCACAGCATGAATGCTCAGCTGTTATCCACTGAAGACGCAGATGAGTTGGATGCGCTTTCGAATCATTTGATTTCTTTGGGGCATCACGGCGCCGATGGTTGGCTTTTGGTCGCATTTTGGACATCTGCCAATGATTTGAGCAGCGAGGGTGAATTCTATTGGCAAAGTACGGGCAAAAAGCTTTCCTATACCAAGTGGTATGACAATGAGCCGAATAACTACGATAATATGGAGAATTGCGTAGAGTTGAGATATTTCAATGGCGAATATTTTATGAATGATATGAAGTGCTCCAAAAAGAACTTTTTTATTTGTGAAACAAATGTCCTAAGTAGACAGTCATGTACTACATCTTGAAAATATTTTATTATTATTAAATATTGAAAAATATATTCTTATTTACTTACATATAAAATAAATATATCGAAAAATCAAGCTTTTTTAAATATATTCATTGTTATAATTTACTAGTTGGACCAGTCAGTCGTTGTTCTGTCCTTCCCTAATACTTGTGCACTGTCACTGTCTAAATATATTTTTTCGCTTCTCCATATGTAGTTTATATTCATACAAAAAAATAATTAAATTGCGATAGGTTTAGAATAGCATACAATAAAAAATAATTTAAAAAACTACCCATCTTCCCCCCTCCAACAAAGATCGAACACGCGCCTTTCGAGTGCCGATCCTGACTTTGACCAATTGCAAACGTTACACATATTACGAACATATTATCGCACACAAAGCAACTAAATTGGTTGAAATTTTTTTTATATTTATAGAGAATAGATAAGCCTGAGAAGCGTAAGCTTAGTTTCTAGAATGTATATATTACAACTATAAGTCAGTTTTGTGCGATCAAAAAAATATACTTTACTTCCACTTCTTAATTACAAATGAATTATCCAACTTGCACTTTAAGCGATGACCGAATTCACAACGAACACACATTCATGAGTTTAGATATAAACATGAGAAAGTCAATCAACTGATCTCTGGCAATAGGTAAGCTTAAGCTTAACAGCTGAGATGCGCTGACAGCTGATAGCTGGCTATATTTATATACTATATGTGGCCAAGTGTTTTTTTGTTGTGTCTTGCTTTTGTTTTCTTTTTGACGAACGCGTTGAACTGGTTTATATTTTTATTTTTTTTTTTCTAACATAGCGCACAACAAAGTATTCAGATTTTGTTGTTTTGTTTTGCTAACTTATTTCCATGATATCAAGCTAATATAAATTGGCTCGCTCAAGGTCGCATTGCAAAATCTCATTTGAAGTCTGTTTTTGCAGTGCTCACTTGAAGAGCAGAGCAGTAAACGCACTGCTTAGGGCTTGCACTTGAAGAGAGTAAATGCAATAGCGGAAGCAAAAAGTGAAAACTGCAACTCTCTCGCTTTACTCTCTAAAATAGCAATAAACGAACAAATTATAAACGAAACAATTTGCTTTCTCATCAAAAAAGTTACTCTGTCATAATATGGGAGAGGAAATTTATATGTACAACTTTAATCCAACTCACACATAGTGGGGGTACCACCTGTGAGAGACGAAATTATCACAGATACACGCCAAGTGAGGCTTTCGAGCGTTTTAAATTTCGTTACTCTAGTTAATATTAATAAACGTGATCGAAAACATTAACATTTGTGAAACGTAATTTCAATAATCGCTAGTTGAAATCTTAAATTGTTTTATTTCTTATGTGGAACAATAAATATGAGTTAATAAAATTAATGAATTAAATAAAATCGCTAAAAAAGTTTAAAGTTTAAAAAATGTGCACTAAGTTTTTTCTCAGCTTTGTCTACCTTTGTGTGTGTTTTTGTTTTATATACAATTATGCCGACGGAGCTCCACAACATTTGAAATATACAGCAAATTTACTATGCATAGCGCCATTTACGCTCATTGACTCTAAATGCTATTTTCTTGGCGTCGCTGATAAGGTAAAAAAAAAATTATATTGTTTCAACTAAGATCATTGTTGTAATTACTTATTTCAGCTTAATTGTAATGATGCGGCAGAAAAATGTGCAAACCTTGATGCAGAACTTACAAAAATTGAAAATGCACAAGATATGCAGGCTATTAACGACTTTTTAATTTCCTTGTACGAAACTAAGTCGACAGTTGACAAACAATTTTGGATAGCGGGCAATGATTTGCATTATAGGGGGTTCTTCTTTTGGCAATTCCCCTTTGCACGCATGAACTACACAAAGTGGGCTGCCGGCAGGCCGAATAGTGTGCACTCCATGAGCGAAAACTGCGTACAATTGGTGTACGAAAAGGATGGGTTTTACATGTATGATAAAGCATCTTTTGAGCACAGCCATTATATATGTGAAAAGACTGTAAGTCGAATTAATAAATATTACGTGAAAATATTTAAATATGAAAAATAAAAAACAAAATAAAATTTTCAGAAGCCTACTTTGCATTTGCTCAGTGCAGAAGCGACTAATCAGACTTTATGTCCTGTTGACTTTACTCGCATAGGAGCGAAATGTTATTATATAGAGCGGCATGAAGGGGTAAGTTTATCTTTGATGCCTAGTTAAGTTAGAAGAAGTTTCTCCAAGCCATAAGGGCTTGAGTTTAGTTGTCTAGAGTGGGTATGAAATGGGTAGAGACCTCGACTATATTGAGTGGTTTCTAAGGAGCCAAGAATGTTATAGTTTAAATGGAATTTTCATGTATTTATTGTGCCATGAACTAATGATCTTCAGTCTGTCTTTTGCAGCTGGATCTTACCAATGCCAGAATCAAATGCAGTAATTTGAACGCTCAATTAGCCGACTTTGCAAACGTTCATGAAAAAGAGGCGTTGAATAAATACCTGAAAAGTTTGAACGAACGAAATGAGTACCGTGTACTGGCCAAGAGTTTTAGAGATCTGCAAGTCGAGAAGTATGCGAAGGGTAATGCCACATACGACAATTGCGTGCAACTGTTCCACATGGATGGCGAATACGGCATAGAGAAGTGTGCCTGTAAGGAGAAAATGCGCTACATTTGCGAAGCCAAATCACAATCATCGAGCAACAACAATTCCACTAATACCCTCGAAAAAGTGAAGCCCATTGTAGTGCAATGCCCGGCCTTATTTACAGCATTGTATGGGAAATGCTATTTCTTTGAAGACTATATGAGCGTGCGTTGATGTCATTTATGCATATTCTCTAAAGTCTGCTCTGTTATTGAATAAAATTTCTTGTTTACGCAGCTGGATCAACGATCAGCAGCAGACAATTGTCAACAATTTGGCGGGCAACTAAGCAAAATCGAGAGTAAAGAGCAGTTGGCAGCACTGACTAAATATTTAAGAAAGAATGGAGTTGTAGGAAAGTTTTGGATTGCGGGCACTAAGCAACACAACGCAGTAGATTTCATGTGGAATAATACGAAAGCCAAAGTTAGTTATACGAACTGGGCTCTGGGAGAACCGCATGACGAAGTCGGTACCGAAAAATGCATTAAATTGGTATACGATGGCAATGGCGAGTATTATATGCACAGTGCGGATTGTCGGGATGCGATTTTTTTCCTTTGTGAAGCCACAGCTCTGACAGAGCCTTCGACTGCCACAGCAAAGCAGGCAACAAAAGCAACAGAAGCAACTACACAGCAATGCCCCCAGAATTTTAATTTAGTTGGCGAGAGATGTTACTATTTCGAGAGAAATGTAAAGGTACGCAAATCGATGGAAACGAGTCTTGCTCCCATAATATCATATACATAAGATACACCTAAACTAAAACTATGCACATACATACATACACACATACATACATGAAAATATTAAATATTTTATTGTACCTAATTTTCTGTATACTTTGAAAAAATTTACTAATTACAGCATAACTGGCACAATGCACGTTCTGTGTGCAATGAAATGGGTGTGGATTTGGTCAAAGTTAGGAATAAGCAGGAGCAAAATTTACTCTATGAGTATTTGAAAAATATGAATCAAATGCAAACATTTTGGATGGCATCCATATGGAAACATGCGGAACAGACAACAGACTTTGTAAATTTCGATTTTAATTGTCTCCGACTTGTATACCTCAATGGTGAATATCAGGTTTATCGTAACTCCTGTATTTACAACGATTACTTTATATGTGAAAGCGCTCCCGTTCATTTGACAAATGCTTCCTATGCAAAGGAGCCTACGTTTGGAAATACCGAATCATCCTTTATCGTGCAGCAGCCGCATGCGGGTATTACACAAAAAAATATGTCAACGTTCAGACTTTTGAAGGAATCCAATCTTCATCAAGAACTGTGGCTATCGGGCAGCAGTGCAGTGATGGATATGAAAATGTTGTACTTAATTGGTTTTATATTAAATGTTCTTTATTCAACTTTTAATATATGAAATCTAACAAAAAAAATTATTATTGTATTTTCACAACGGAATCCATTATTAATTTAAGGTAAGTTGGTTACTATGCTAAGATTAACCTAACAATATATTTAACGATTGACTGAAGAGACGCGACATATATAAAATATTCCCACCAAGTTTTGTTTATTGTTAATTTAGATTTAAGATTCCAAAAACTAATTAGTCTTCTTTTCTGAGTTTAGTTGCGAAAAACTCTTTACATTTTGTTAGTTTTCACACTATCCATTTTTTTTTTTTTTTTTTGAATTCCAAGCTGTTTAAATAATTATTCCATAAATAATCAATTAATTTTTTATAATTATTGAGGTGGGCATACATTCATGCTCATTATTACTTTGATTTTAATAATAATGATTTTTTTGTGTGAATGATTTTTTGCGTTTTGCAATTTCGGCATTTCGTTTGACAAACCTAAAGGTCACGCCACGGAGATAACGCTTCTTCTTAAAATAAAATGCCCATTTTGATTAGTCTGCTACTGTTTACAGAGTAAGATGCTATATTCAAATGTAGCGCACTCAGTTGGTTTTTTTTTAGGCTGGCTGTCAGTTTGAATTGAAATGTGGCGGTGCGGAATTAGTTTATGTCTGCTGTTCTTTCGGTTTGGCATATTCGCCTGTGACTCCTTGAATATTGTTGGCTGCATGAATGGATTTATACGCTTCGAAAATAAATGTTATAAGATTGTTGAAGACACAAAGGTAATCAAACTGATGGACTGTATAATTTTCTGTCTTTTAATAATACGCATACAAAATTTTAGCTAACTTGGCTTAACGCAGAAAATTTCTGCAAACAAATGAATTCGACATTAGCGAAAATTGAAACGGAAATGCAACTTCAGATACTTGTGAATTACATAACTGACGCTAAGGTCGCCCCAGAGTTCTATGCTGATGATATTTTTTGGACCGCGAGTTTTGAAACCGAGGAGAATAAAAACGTATGGCAGGATTATGATAAGGAGGCGGCAGCAGTTGTTGCTAAGGAGCAATGTACGCGTCTTTCATTTATTGAAGACCAATTTTATTTAAGTGACTTCAACTGCGATAACCAGTTCAAGTTTATTTGTGAGAATCGAGCGTTGCAGCAAAATCGAAATTTAACAGGTTGCCCAGCAAAATACACACGAGTTGGCGACCAATGCTATCAAGTAATATATGTGAAGGTAAAACATTTACTATAGACAAAATACTGCTTCAATGGACATTAATTTCATGAGCGCAGGATATTCTTGGTATTGACAGTTGTCATCTTTATACAATTTCACGCTCGTCTTAAATGGTTTTACCAATAATTTATAGAATTAAATTATATTTACATATTGTGTGTATATGTATCCGAAAACTTTGAAACACATGAATATTCCTTTGAAGAAGTAATGTAATTCCTTTAAGTAACATAAAGTTCATGGTCGCACAGACTTCACTTCCTCTTATTACTGTCACGGATCCAGTTTCACATAGATTACGTTTTCATTTCCCATCAATTCTCATAAATTTTCTATTATTTCAATTCAGTTCACATAATCTTGAATATACACTATGTTTGCCTTTCTTTAGAAAAATCATGCGGACTCGAGTTTTCTTTGTAATTTTTTGGAACCCGAAGGATCCAAACTGCTGAAAATTCGCAACATTACAGAAATGAATCTCATAAATGAGTTTTTACTAGCACTTGGATTTCGCAGTGTGTGGAGTGAAGACGGTTTTTGGATACAAGGTGAAGAAGATTGGCGTATGGATGGTACCTATCGAATGCGAAATAACGAAGTTATGAATTACACGAAATGGTGGGATGGGGAACCTAAAACTCCCGGCTTTATTAAATATTGCTTACAATTAAAATACTATGCTGCTGGCGAATATTATATGATGAGTCAGAATTGTTGGGAACAGAATTTTTATATCTGTGAAGTTTCTCCAAAAATTCAAGCCCAAAAATGACAAAGTAAAGAGTAAAAAGTATCTGTATATTGCAAAGAAAGATTTGTTAATTAAATACGGTAATAATTAAATTTTTAAATTTATTTAATTAAAAGCAATTGGGGACATTTGATTCGTCATATTCTACGCTGTGACTTAAATTATAAAATTTCACAGACAAGCTAAAGATGGCGCCACCACACATTGCTGATTTAATTTAGTTTCATTTGTCGCATACAGAGGGCGCAATTTTCTTAACCCATTGTTGCTTAAGTTACGTTACGGATGATTTTTTGCTATTTTAAAAATATTAATAAATATTCTCAGGTATAAATATGCTAAACATTTAATATAATTAACATTTCAATAAATGAATATATTAAAACCCAATTACAATAATATTGAATTTCTCTTATTGCGAAAAGTTGTCATCATTTTACTGATAATTTAAATTTATTCTGAAACAGAATATAGAAATTTATATCTTGACAGAAATTATTGATAATATTAACATTTCAAACCTAAAGACAATTTTTCTTATAAATCATTAATGAATTGTGTCAAATATTCGTAATATAGTATGTGAAGCGGTTTTCAACTTGAGAATATAGTAATTTTTTTAAAATGAAAAAGGGTCAAATGAATTTGTGAACCCAAGTTCTTTTGTTGCATTTAGAATGCATTTTTTTATTAACAATTCTAAAACCAAAACCAAAATTAAATGGGCAAAAATTAGTCTAACCATTGCAAAAATAAATTAAAAAATACATATAACAAAACAGCAACGGGTTTTTTTTTATTTATTTCTTTTTAAGTTTTAGGTTTCAAGTGTCAATGTACGTGTTGGGCAAGTCTTATTAATTAATAAATAAAGAATGACAAATGACTTTTAAACACAGTAATTAATCATTTCACAAAGTACAACATTCAACGTGATTCTGGCGATAGCGTTGACGAGGTTAAAGCTCGATTCGTTTCATTTTTACATAAAATTTAATACAAAAATATATTTTCGATAATCGATTTTTAAAATGCAATGATTATTTGTTTAAATATATTTAATTAGAAAAAAAAGTTGACCGCTAATGCGAACGTCGAGTTAGCTTAAATGCGATGACCTTCTGTTCAATATTTAAATTTTTCAAAAAATCTGTCTAACGAATGGCAGAAAAATGTGTGGAAATGAGCTGAAGGCTATGTAATGGAGTTGATGTCAAGGGTTTCAACTGCTTTAAGGAGAAAAGTGAAAAGTAAGAGAAAAAAGTTTCTTATGTCACAAAAACAAAAAAAAAAAACCTACTAAGTTTTAATGTGAGAAATCTTCGGGAGTAAATTTCATAAATATATATTTATAAGAATAAATTAAGTATCACAGCTAAGGCACCAGCTTTTGTAAATATTGGAATGAAATTTTACTATATATATATACTATTAAGGATTTTAATGTATGACGAACTATAAAAAACGACGAAAAATTTTAAGCCGTTCCTCTCTCAATAGTCGGCGTTATATAACGAAGATATATCTTCAGTGCTCAAAGATATTTCAACAGTTGGTATAAGTAAACTCATTGCGCCTCAATGTCTTTACGATAACACAACAGTCATAGTCTCAGTATCAGTCTCAGTGTCAGTGTCGGTGTCGGTGTCGATGTCAGTTTCAGTAGGCATTTATGCGAGCATATAGCAACGTCATACATAATCTCTAATGCCGAAAAACGAAAGTCTTTGGGGATTTAATCGATTTGGTAACATTTTGGCTAGTGCATTGCACAAAGTGATTTGACACCATTCAAGTAATCAACGCAATCGAATGTGATTATGAATCAATCAAGCAAAAGCCGACCTTTGATGCAACATTGCCAGTGTCTGTGTGTGTGTGTGTGCATGGAAAGCAAAGGCAAAGTCAGAGCGGTGAACATTATGCAGGTATGCTTCAGGTTTGTCATGTGGCAACTATTTTTTATAAAATGTATAACAATATTTTCAGCCGCTTGGCTGCTATGTGATGATGACGATGATGATGATGATGCAGCACAAATGTAGTACGGAGCGGCAAACAACTTTGGTTTACACAGCTTCAGCCGTGTAGCACAGCGCAACTGCTACGAAATGCACTGACTCATCAGCGACAACAACAACTACTGCAACAACAACAACAGAGGCAACAACAACAACAGAGGCAACAACAAGCAAGAGTAATAACATCAGCATTGGTCAACACTCAAAGGTGCGCATACACTTGAGATTCACCCGCGCAAAGTCGAGTTGCTGTTGAAGTCGCTGCGCGTCAAGTCGCGTCGCTTGGAGTCGCATAGAGTCAAGTCGAGTCGAGTTGAGTCAATCATGCCGACACTAGTTGGCGCTGTTCTTCAACGTGAACAACATGATCTTCATCTGCCGTTCATGGCGACGCTCATAACGCATAGCGAACGTGATGATGATGATATTGTTGATGACGATGATGATATTGTACATTAATGGCAGCAAAGAGTGCCTAGGAATCGTACACGAGATTAGCGCAACGAATTAAAAATATTGAAATTACTCCAAAAGTGCGCCTCAAAGTCTTCGATCGATCGTTCATTCGTTGGTTGCTCAGCATTTTTAAATTTGGATTTTGGTTTTTTTTTCTGATTTTGTTTTTTTTTGTATTTCAATATTTTTTTTTCGTATCTTTTTCTCTTTAAGGTTATACCTCAGTTTGTCGAGTCACGTTGGATCAAATGCTTTTTGCCGACTTACTCAATAAATATAATATTTCACTTTTTTTTTTTTTGTTTTTTTTTTTTTTGGGATTTAGCTCCGTCTGCTCTGCTCGGCTTATGATCATAACACTCAAGATGCGCAGTCAAAGATTGTCCGTCTGTCTGCTGCTGCCGTTCTCGCTCACATTCGCTTACAAAATTAAAGCCAAAGCACAGCACTGCCAGCAGCTTTCGGCTATCAAATGCTGCTAATCTCTTTAAATAAGTGGAGTATAAGAAGAAGCAGAAAGAAATAAGGAGAGAAAAAAAGCCAAACTAATCTAATTAATCAAACTTTTGCTGCAAGAGAAAAGTGTCAAATGGTTTGTCTGACGCGCTTTAATTGTTCAAGTGTTTATTGCTCGGCTATCGATGTCTGCCGATCTGAACGACTTCAAACGCTATCGCCATATGTGTGTGTCTTTGTGTTGTCAAGCGTCGGAAATGTGTCGGGCCTGTGTAATATTTACGTATTTGAATTCAATTTTTTATGTTATTGTTTTTTTTTTTTATTTTGTATGTATCTTGTTTATGGCTGCAAACGATCGATCATAGATCAAATACTTTCTGCATGTTATTTGATTTATTTGACTGCCGCATTTACGCATTCGAAATTATGTTTTTTTCACATTGGATTTGTTAAAT
This sequence comes from Stegana nigrithorax, assembly GCA_037044495.1. Classification (NCBI taxonomy): domain Eukaryota; kingdom Metazoa; phylum Arthropoda; class Insecta; order Diptera; family Drosophilidae; genus Stegana; species Stegana nigrithorax. The sequence continues at coordinate 99,287 of JBAMBQ010005352.1, read as the reverse complement.
ATTTTTGTGATTTGTTATGTCAAGGAAAGTTCAGTATATATTCATTTTTGTTTTTTTTTTAGGTATCAGTAATGATTGGTTAAGCAATGTGACATTCCTAAGGCGCTTAGCGTATAGGCGCATGCGCAAACGCTTTTGTGCCTCAATTAGTTAAATTCTGGGCTAATTAGGCGTAAAAAGCCATATAAATGGTGGCTAAATGAAATTTCTTGCTTTCTAAATGTTAATAATAATTATTTATAAAGTTTTTATCTCTTTTTTTTGTAGCATTTGGAATTTTACTAGGCACGCTTGCTTTATGTTTTTTTTATACATATAACTATCTTTTGTCCTGTGCATTATACAGATCTTTTTACTAAGAAGAAAAAAAAAAACATGATGATGACTTCCATTCCGTAGTTCTCTCAGTAAAGCTGCTATAAGTTATCGTTTCAAATCACTCAACTTTCTTTTTTTTATAATTTACAGAATCATAATAAAAAGTCGCTCCATTACAGTTCGCATGTAGTTTATTATCGAATTTCACATTTTCTTCTACACAGTCTCTGCAAGGTTGAGTAGCTCGTTTCCATACGATGACTCTTTGTTGTGAAAATCTTTGTAAGATTTTACTCGCTGAGGACCTTAGCTGCACTATCTAGTTTCTCTTCACTAACATTAAAATGTAATGAAGGTAGTCTACTTGTATATTCCATAATTACTCGCAAGCTGTTAGACAACTTTGCCTTTACTTATTATTTATGGGCAAAGTCTACAGTAAATTAAACTTTTGTTTTTGTTTTTTCTTTATCAAACATGACTTAAAAATTTTTAACTGAATATAAATTTCAATATACGAATGAAACCCAATATTATAGCTCTAATGAAATGTTAAGCTCTAATGAATTTGATATAAATCAGCAGCAGCAAAAAAACCAAAAAAAAATTTTGCAATTTGACTTCAAAGTCAAGTTTAAGTCGAAAAAAAAATTTTAACGATAATTGATTTTAGTTTTTGTTCAATTAGATTTATTTTGCTCAGGCAAAAACTTAAGTAAACAAAAAACTTGTTCTTATATATGCTGACGTCACCTTAAATTCCGCAAGCTAGTCTGTATGGAATCTATAGATTAGAATGCTGCTGAAATTATTGCTTGAAATAATAACCAATATTAGTCCTGAAAAAGGTGCACTCGCATAGGCCAACAACTCAAAATATGGCTCTATAAAAATTGTAGCTAAATAGCCATAAATAAATTGTAAGCAAGCATGAATAATTTTTATTTGATTGTTTTTGATTAAGGCGCAACAAAAATGGGGAAAGTGCCTGTGAAGATTTGCAAATCAATTTTGTCACCCTCTTAGTGAAGCCAAGCCAAAGCCACAGACTCAACCAACTACTGGCACACCCACATCCACACCTCCCACACACACAGACATACACAGCGCATATGGGGAAAGCCAAAACAAACCGAAATAAACCGAAGCAAATCAAATGAAATGAAAAGTCAAATACATAAAACTTGCGAAAAAAAAAGAAAATACCAAAAAAGATGTGAAAAATCCGACAAGTGTCGACGGTAAAAATTAATGCTAGACTATACCTAGACATTATCACGCTCAGAGCTGAGGGCTTTGCTGTGGCGGTAGGGTGGTTCGTGTTGTTCTGTAGGATGTGGGCTATTCGCATGCTGAGGGTGTCAATTGCTTGGCGGTCTGTCTGTCTGTCAGTCAGCCAGTCTGTCGCACAGGTTAAAAACAATTGTGTTACATTTAAATTTATGCACCCCTTTATTTTATGCGATTCATTCCCCAAAGCGAAGCCAGGCCAGTGGAATATTTTTGGTCTCTGTCTGCCCTCTGCTCTTTTGCCTGTGCACTTGTCATTTTTTATCGTAATAAGGGGTCGCATGGGTTTAAATTATACTTTACTGTTTTCTTCTTGTTTTCTTTTTTTTTGTCTTTTTATGGCTTGTGGTAATTTAGACCTAGACCACACGTACATATCTCTGCTTCCTTTCTTTATTTGCTGGCAACTACTAATACCCACTAAATGACGGTAATGCCGCTTAATACTTTTTAGTGTTGAAATCAATTTATTTTATGCAGGCATTGCCAATTTTTGCTTTTCCTTTTCACTTGGCTTTGTGTGTGCGCAAAATATGTTGCATAGCTTGGTAAAGTCTATACAACATGTGTCCATATGGCAAAGCCATCAGTATTAAAGCTATAAGTTGATTTTCGGCTTAGTTTTTTCTAGATTAAAAAAGTAAAGATAAAAATGCTACGCGAAAAGTTGGGTTAGGCAGCATTATACTGTCTTATCTATTATTTTGTTTTGTTATTATTAAACATGACACGATCTATGTCTGTTAAAAATTGTATTCACTTTAGCTTTAAAATTCACACCTATGCAGCCTCATTTCTATAAAGTTGAGGGAATTATTTTAATATTTAAAATTTCTAAAGATTCCTTGCGAACAACCGACATACTTCGGAAAACTTCATATGTTTGTCTTGTTTAATCAGTTGTCAGTGTTTCGAAACTTCAGCTGGCAACTAATTGCAATACTCCACACCAATCAGCAGACGCGCATGGTGTATAAAAGCTTAGCCGAAAATAATAATAAAATAAAAAAAATTAAACAGTGAAAAAACCAGAGAAGATTTCAAGTGCAATTAAATCTGGCTTCACTCGGAGCTGACATTTTTATCGCGTGCTAGTCATCTTTGGAGCACTTCGATCTGCGGCGCTGCTGATAAAAGCCGAAGATAAATATGATGCAGGAAGCTGAGCTACGCCAAGTCAAGTCAAGCCAAGTCAAGGCAAAGCCAAGCACGGCGAACGAAGTCGAAATTCAACTCAAGTCAAACTAGACAAGCCGTGAGAGTTGTACGCCAGTTGCTGTTGGACTGTTCTTAGGCTCGAGTGTAGTAGATAGTGTATACTGACGATGCGCCGTCGTCTACGCGTCTGCGTTAGCGTCTGCATCCGCGCAGATCACTTGGGATGCGCAACTAATTTCGTTTATTAAACGTTCAGCGATTCGATTTTTTGAATATCATGCTAAATAATTAAGTTTCCAAGGCACGTTTTTAGCTTGCTGTGTACGCGTATTTATGTCTGTCTGTCCATCGGTCTGTCTATCCATCTGACTGTCTGTCTGTTCTTATATATAACTTATACAAAAAAAAATATATATGTGCTTCTCTACAATTTAATTTCAATTTCATGTCACACAGCCAAAAAGCCAAACGTTTCTAAGTGCGGGCTGGGGTGGTACTTAGATGCTTTAGATAATTATTATGCAGCTTCCAAACAGCAAAAGCAGCACAACAACAAAAGCAACAATGCCGATGAGTTGCTGCAGTTGAGTTGAGTTCTTGCTCTCAATTGCAATTAAGTCAAGTGACAAGCACAAACAACTCAATCTTTGAAAGGCTTCCTTTTGCATTCCGCGCGAGTTGTCGCTGCATAGGTTTTCAAGGCACTGTGTACACGGTTTGAGCAGCACTAAGAGTTGTACATGTTGAAATTAATAAGTGCATGAAAATTTTCAATAAATTTAAAAATTAAAGCTAAATCATTACATTTGCGAAATGCATCTTAGCTAAGACTGAATTATTTAGCAATTTTGAAATTATTTTGTCACTTTGAAATTGAAAGCTAATAATTTAAATTTAATAAAAGCCTCCTATATATATATATATATATTACAAGTTGCATTGTTTTTAATTTTTTAATTGATGTAAAGAAACTTTCTAAAAATAAAATTTTTTTGAAAATTACAATTGCAACGCAAAATACTTTCTTTTTTGCAAGCATATAATGTATTGCCTTTTTAAGTTTGATAAGCACTTTAGGCAGTTTAAGATGCACTACCAGCAACAAGTAAAATTCCACAGTAAACTAAAAAAAAAAATATGTACATTTAAAACTTTAGCAAACAAAAAGGCAACAACGTCATAGAAAAAGACGCTGCCACAAAAATCAATTACATATTCATATATGCAGATGCGTCGCGTTAACCTCAAATGAGGCTGGCTGGCAGACAACGCCACCCACGCACGCGGATAGCAAAAGCGCACGAGCGAAAAGGCTGCTGGGTTGAGGCGTCGCTCGCTTGCAGCTGACAGACAAGGCAACGCCTTTTCTTTGCACATTAAATTTACTCACTGTGGTTCTTTGCCTGCCACTGTGCTGTCGTTTATGCAAAGGAGATCCTGTTGTCAATATGCACAACAAAAATAACAACAGCACTGAGGAAACGTGCTAACTCCTTTCCTAAGCTATAAAAATATATGGTTTAGCATTGTCCTACATAAGCTCATCGCTTGATGGATTTTGTTTCGCTTTATGCGGCATGTAAATTGAAAAGCATGTTAGCAGTCAAACTGAGATGCATTAATTTGCTCTTCAGATCGGTTTTGACACCTGTTTTCAATTTGGCAATAGGTAAAAGTTTGAGTATTTGCATATAACTATAGAATATTTTTTTGATAACCGTAAGCGTTGTTTAAATTTAACAAAAATTGTAAATGAGACATTTTAAAATGACTAACAGGAATTGAATTATATATAATTCACACAAATCAATGGTAATCTTCTGAACATGATCCATCTTAAGTGTCTGCGGTGTGTTTGTTGATATTACAGAACTCATTTTATAACTTTAAGGTAGCTTTGGAAATGGCCTGAAAGGCAGCACTTAAGTACGAATATATAAAATAAATAAATAGGTTTGAATAGAACTGATCTTAAACATATATTTTACCTGCTTATGCTGTAGTTAACCATTTACTTGTTTAGATTAGCTCTGAAAGGGAAGTAAAAAAATTTAATACTTCATGACTGTCAGATATTTAACTTCTTGCCGGTGTAACTTCCGCTTCTTATATACTTAGCTGAATTATTTTTTTTTTTATATGTGATTGTTGCTGTGCTAAACTGTTGTTGTAGTTAGCAAAGTTCATATTAATCTAATTATCCAACTATGTTACAAACATCAACACTTTAGCATTCGTCTCTTTTGTTGACGGTAAAAAAGTTGCGTTCTTTGTATAATGATACGTATCAGACGTTGTTAACATGGTTTATTTATACTTTTAACCTCATATTTGCCAACTTATTTTCGCAACAATGGTAATGAAGACACTTAAGTCAATAAACATTGTTAAAAGTTCAAACATCACGCGCTTTCTCTCTCTCTCTCTCTGTCTCTCTCTCAAGCTCCTCCCGCAAAAATAAAACCTGCTGAGCAGCAACGTGATTGAAACAAGTCCAACCTAATATAATCTTCAAACTGGAGCGCGGTACAGACACGTTGCTGCCATAATTACTATTTAGCGTATTAATGTAAAAATTACAGCAAAAAAAAAAAAACATAAATTTAAAAAAAAGTGCTCTGAATACAGTTTCACTGCGTGCCGTGATAAATTTAGATTTATAACAAAATTATAACATTTCAAACCTAAAAAAAAAATTTAACACTTTTTTACCTCCGCACATTTACTATTTTTTTCTCTTTATATAAACCCTAATAGAGTTATTTTCAAACTAATTTGTTGTTGTTATTTCACTGTTTGTTGTTGTTGTAACATACCCGTAGACATTGAGTTATTAAAATTGTGGGCGAGTTGTCTGCTGTTGTACAGAGCACTGTCAGATATTTTTTTCTCGCTTACGTTAACTTTTTTTTATTTATTTATTTAGTTTAGTTTTTTTTTTAAGTGTATGTTTTTTTTTTTTTTGTGGGATTTGTAAAGTAGTAAGCCAAGAAATGCTGATAAATGAGCGCAGTAAATGCTAAAATAATGACGATGAGTATGATGACGCCGCGCAGTTGTTGTAGAAGTGTAAATGTGTAAATGCGAGTATAACAACAACAACAACAACAACAACAACAACAACAACAACAACATAGTGTGCTGGCATATTAGTGTATGTACCACGAATGTATGAAAAATAGTTTATGGGTTCTATAATTTCAAAAAAGCCGCAAAACAAAAATGAGTTAAAGTTCTGAAGCACTGAGTGAGCGGCTAAGCGACTGAGCGGCCCAGCAGCTGAGTGACTGAGTAACTGCAGCCGTGTTGAAATTTATATTCGGTTTGGCGCAGCCGTAATGCGGTTGTGTGCGATCTACTGATTAATGAACTATCATTAGCAGAGCAGAGCACTAGACTCCACGTAAGTGTTGCAATGATTGCGGTTTCAGTTACTTGTGGTTTTTTATTTTGAAAAACACGAGGTTATTTTACAAACAAAAATATTTCAAAATTACACAACCAAAACTAAATAAGAGTGTATTTTCAGTTTTTGTTAAACAATGTGTAATATGATCGTTTCTGTTATACGCTTACCATATATGGACCTTTAGCCTAACTGCATTGAAACGAAGTATAAAAATCTTGTATAATTTGCTATGAGATGAAATTAATAGTAAACCCATACTTATTAAAATGTCGAGTTCTTTCTCCAAAAAGTCGAACTTAAAGTGAATTTATACCTTCTGTTTTGACTGCTCATGCTCATTATATCATTAGTGTTAACCCGACATCCATGACTGGCGGTCTACTGATACTGGTACCATTGTTTGTACGCTTTTCATAGCATCAGTTATTTATATGCAGCTGTGGACCAATATCGGTCCTTGCTGTGGAACAGGCACTAGTTCAGATTTCGCTTTTCCTCTTGCCTGTCAGTGCGCTACCACAACTTCTGCAAAAAGTGAAAAAAAAAGCAAAAAAGTAAGCCAACTTCCGTCACGGAGTTACATTCTGGATGAACCGTAAATTTAGGGTTTCTTTGCGCTATTTTTCATTGGCATAACGGAATAATGTAATTTGTATTGGATTGAGTGAATAAATATTTATTTTAAAATCTTGTTTATGTTATTCTCTTCTTTTTATTAATTAGATTTCATCTCAATTCTTGTTTAGGTATACCAACTGCGGCAGTTTGAAGTTCTTTTGTTTGCAATACTAAAGTGAATAGTTTTTAATGCAACTTGTGAAATGACAACAGATTTCTCAATGCCATGTTTAGTGCTCAGAGGTATTTCTCGTATACCTATTGAAAAAAAAATTATGCATTTTCAGCTACCGTTTTGACGAATTCAACAAAAAAGCGAAGCTTTCCCTGACCAAAGGCACTTATGACACCTTTGACTTATGAAAGTCATGCCATAGACAATCGACTGCCGCTGTGAGCCGAAGCCGAAGCCGAAGCCAAAGCAGAAGCAATGCGAGCCCACGCACTGTTACTTGCATACATTAACTATGTAAAACATTTGACGATGCTTTTCATTTGGTTTTTTGTTATTCTGCTACTTTGTTTTGGTTTGCTGTGCAGCAACAGTTGCAAGCGTTTGTGGCTTTTGTCACCTGACAAAACAGAATGGAAAATCAATATGTGCATGCATGTCAATACATTAAGGCATAATTTGTGGTTTGCAGGCAAGCTGCTGCCTGGTAGCCTGCCTGATGTTCAACATTAGTGGTCTGACTGCATGACTGACTGTATAATTTAGTTTGTCTCGCAGAGAGTGCAAAGTTTTGCCAGGATAATAATTTAAATAGTGCGCGACATGTTGACTCCTTAGTCACTTAACTGTGGTGTGCAGACTCGAGTTTTGATTTTTTTTTTTCTTCTCTGTTTGTCGCTTTACTGCTGTCAATAACCGCAAAAGCGATTTGATTTAATAAGCGTTTATGGCTAGTTGCCACTGGAAATTGCGGTTAGGGGTGCTGCAGAAATGCTGGTTGCCTGCATTTATTGTCAAGCGTAGATTGGCCTCTGAAAAGTCAAAGTTGAAATGGCAAAATGTGTAAAATTTAGCAAACAAAAACAGGCCAGAAAAATATGTGGTCATGCCTAAGCTTCTTAGCAGTCAGAGCACGCGAAATGTGAACTTCATTCAATGCCAACATAACATAAAGCGCCACAAAAGCACAACTAAATCGAATTTCATGCCAATCATCGGCGACAGTAAGATCAACAAAGTGCGTACACATCATCCGCACTAATAACTATGTCACTAGAATAGTGGCACAAAGCAAAGCAACTCAATTTAAAGTATTTTAAAAAGCGTCACTAAGCTGCGAGGCTGACACCATACAGACCTTGGAAGCTAGCAAAACGATGACAGTGACCAATATGAGTATGCGAAAACATGACTTACTTTCTCCATAAACTCAAAATAAAAACCAAAGGAAAAAGAAAAAAGCAAAAAGCAAAAAGGGCATAAAAATTTCAAGAAATAAATTAAATTTTGTGCAGAATGCTATTTCGCTTATAGATTTTCATGGCGCACGTGTTTCACATAAACGCCTTGCCAGCCAAATCAAGACAGACACGAAAGCAGGCGGCGCTTTTAATCACCAACTTAACGTATAACACAGCAAGCCAGCGCATGAGTAGGTGAATGTTCGTGCGTTCCACGTTCGTTTTTGATGTTCTGTCTGTCCGTCTTTATGTGTGCTTCCATGTCCGTCCGTTACCATTTGCCGACGATAGAGTTGTTTGTAATTACATTGGAGTGCGCTAGGCGCATCAAAATGCCATTTGAGTGTGGAAATAAAACTCAAAACGATTGTTCAAGTTGCTCATTACTTCATTAGGAACAGCATCAAACGAAAGACTTAAGACACGAACTCGCTACACTTGCACTGCCTACGTGGTAATCGATTGCGTGCGAGTGGCTGCTAGGCACATACGGAGAGCAATAGCAACAAACATTAGTGCATAGCGTATGCATGTATTTAAGTTTTAGCTTCGTACTGCATTGCAATCCTGGTTAGTAACGTGGGTAGTTTAAGCAGTTAATTGGTTAAATAAGTAAGGCTTTTAATATATTTATATTCATATATAAGAAAGAAAATATATAAAGGTAAAGCTAATATAAAATATAATATATATAGAAATACCGTCAAGCCATTTTTGATAGCATAGTTTAAAAAGTTGGCATGCGTGATTTTGGGCATGATCTTGGCATTAGAGCGAAGTTTATAACATGAAAACTTTAACTTGACAATTGATATAGAGAGGCTTAGTTCTAATTATGGCCAGTCCCCGTAGGATCCTGTTATTTTCTTCATGGTCATTATTAATCATAATCCTGAAACCTAGCTGAACAATGAAACTTTTCCAACTTTTATTCATAGTTTACCTTTAGTTTAGTTTAGTTGAGTTAAATCGATTCCTGTAAACTTAATAAATTGCAGTATCACATTTAGCTGGCATTCTGTTATGTTTGTCAGGACGCCTCTCTCTGTCTGTCGTCTATAAAGTAGAATTCCATATTCGATTCCGAATTCATTCCGACTGGTTATTCCTTCTTACTTTTTTAAGCAGCGTATATCTTATTTATTCCGCAAGTTGTAATCTACTTAACTGTTTAATAAGCATTACTTAATGCGCAAACTTTTTAAACTGCCCACTCTGTTCCCGTAAGTACGTGTAACATGTTCATATGTGTAAATCGATTGATCGTTCGACGCTTTTTGATGCGTTGTTGGATCGGTTGATGGCGATGGCAATTGTGATGGTGATGATGATGTTGATGATGATTTGGTGATTTTCTTTATTATTATTACATTTTTTTTCCACTTTGCCTTTTATTACAATTTCGGTTTGTTGTCCAAAAGGTGTTGAAGACTTGTCGGTGCCAGATAAAAGGCACAGCGTATAAAAATTACTTTTCAAATGTGCTATGTTGGGGCTTCTTGTGCTCATTGGCGGCGTTGCCAGCAACGGTTGCCGAAACACCAACGCCGGCGTCGCTTTGACTAAGCGGTAAATGTTCAACAAGAACAAGACATAAACTACCGTTAAAAGTGTTTTAGTGTGCCGCAAACAACTTTATTTTACTTTTGATGAGCGCAGTTGTTGTTGTTTTTTCCTCTTCATTTTGGTTATTTTTTTTTTTTTTGTTTATTTTTGTTTTCTTTGGTCTGGTTGGCGTTAATTGCGCATTATTGGGCACACTTCATGTCACTTTGGGCCGCATAGCGCTGAGAAGTGCTGGTAAAACGCAGAAGTTCGATGCTGCTGGCAGCGGTTTATTTGCCTATGAGTATTAAATTACAGCGTTTACGCGGAAAACTCTTGCGGGAAAAGTTAATTGTAGGTTAGCTTGTTAACAGCAAACGACTCACAGCCAGCCTGTGAGAGCCAAGGCCCAGAGCCAGCGCCGGCCAGCTGCGTTGGAAAAATCCAAGCAATACACAAGTTTGTCTTTAATTGCTCTTGACAGTCCTCATCACTGTCAGTTTGGGTTTCTGCGCTTGACTTCGCGCTTGCTTTTTCTGCGTCTGCGCCTGCGTCGCTATAGCAGTTGGTTCATTCGTGCGTCGGTTCGGTTTTACTTGGTTTGCCAATCCAAAACACGAATTAACGCTTAATGCTTGTCAGCCACACAGTCAGCATAGTCAGCATAGTCAGCACAGTCGGTATCAGCGAGTCAGCTTGTGGCGCTGTCTCGCTTTTTCTCATCGGCTGTCTGCGCTGGCCGCCATTTTGCAGCGTCACTTTGCTTAATGGCGTCGATTTTGGAATTTGGCGCGCATGCGTTGTACGCTTGTTGTCGCTCTTTTTTGCTTAGGTTTTGTATTGCGCCTAATGATCAAATATATTTTATTATGTATTATTGTATAAGAAAAACAACTTTTCAAATTTTGTATTTATTTATTTTTTTTTTCTTTTTTTTTATAAATTATTTTGAATTATTAAAACTGCTTATATGAAAATGTTTACGATATATCTGCTATATGCTGTTTTTGTTGACCTTAAACTTTCAAATTAAATTAAAAATCCATTTTATGAATTTATAATGACAAAGTTTTTTGTTAAAGTTTTAGACAAGAAAAAAAATTATGTGATTTAACATAAATTTTATGAAATGTATAATTTAAGGCTTTAGTCCCGATCAAGATATGCATAGATGAATCAAAAATTAAGACCGATATAGAATAGGGAATCTTCTACGAAATGCTACCAATCTGCCAATTCACTACACTAATGGATTACTGCAGTGTTTTTCAAGTGAAAATAACCGTCTTTCGCGAGGTCTTTAAATGGCTCTGAATAAGCCAGTTAACTGAGTAGGATATCTGCATTTTATCAGACAGTCAGGCTGCGCTAAAAACTCCAATAACATCTAGGATTGTATTAGATGGCCATAGATTTCGTAACGAGATAGCTACATAACTCTGCATTCTAGAAATATAATTATTCTTTATAGAGCTGCTTGATGTGTAGGATCAATATTATCTGCTTAATGCTGCTGATTTTTTCTGTTAGCCAAAGTTAAAATCAATTAATTCTGGCTTATGTCTTTATATAAACATGCAATTAACTTATTTATAATAATTATTAAAAATGAAACTGAGTTTTTTTTAAATATATGCTAAGCTCATTTGAAATACTTTCATTGTTGGTTTGCATTTAGCTCGGGTGCTTAAAAATTCATAATTTTTATATTTTTGGCAGTCGAATTGTATAATTAAAAATCAATTATACAAAAATCATGTACTCATTAAACACAATTCATATGAGTGGCAATATATGACTCAGTCACTTGAAATTCTTCTCGTTGTAAATGGAATTTTAATTTTCTTTTGGTGTCTTACTTTGATGTTTTTGCTTTGATGATTGATGTTTATTAATGCACAGTTCATAAACCGTTAGTATTATTGTTTACTAAGCAATTTTCGTTTGGGGTTTTAAGCCGACTGCCATAGTGACAATTTGCCTTATTAACGGCAAATATTTGAAAAAATTAGTCTTTGTTCGTAATTAATGTGTGCTCATTTATTGTTGCTTTTTTTTTGTTGTATATGCGACGGTTAAACAAATAAAAAATCCCACAGACAATGGCAAACATTTGCCTCACTGAACTTATTAAACAGCTCCTAAGCTTTAAAAAATTATGCTCATTAAAATATGCCTCGATACTCATCAGCATTTGCTGGTCATTTGTTTTATTTTTGTTTATTATTTTTTTATTGTGTATGCGGTACTGCGTATTAGCATATAAGCCGTGTTAACTGAATTTGATTTGTTTTATACAATATATATAGCATATGTTTTTATTTCAGTTTTTATTTCTATTTGTTTTGTTTTGTCTTTTTCGGGTTGTGTTTAGCGTGACATTATTATCACATTAGCAACACCTGCTTCATAGGAGTAGCAAATTGATGGTATGTCGTTTGTCTTTTGTATTAGCTTAAGTGCAATTTTTCACAGTTAAATTAGACAGCTTCATTAAATGCATTTCATAAGTAGCATTATGCAGCCAAACTTTAGTAAATTTTTTAAAAAGATATCAAACTGAAAAAAAGAAGAAAAACAAATCCAAAAATTTTATTAACACATTTTATTATGTGAGAAAATTTGACTAAGTGGCACATATAAAATTTTTGAAGTTCCAGATTACTGTTTGGCCAATTCGGAAAAACATATACAAAAGCACTGATGATGAAGATCGTAGCAAAGCCGGCTTGGACTTCCTTTCACTAAGATTAGCATAGAAGCACGTAGAAAAGAAAACTAGAACTGTTTCTCATTTTTTATGCGTATGGGCAACTTCCGTTGGCAGTCAACACCTGCGCATGTCACGTAGTTGTCAAAACTTAAAACCCAAATACATAAAAAAGCGACAAACAAGCTGCTAAACGATTTCACAACCAACACCTAGGCACAACAACGTCTCACCATGCCAACGGACGGACTGCACGGATGGGACGGACAGCACAGACCAACACTGGCGTGCAGACAGCCAAGCAGCGTCAAATCGATAGATAGATAGATAAATAGATAGATCGATCGATAGATAGATGGACAAGCGTACAGACGGACGATAGACAGACGGACACGGTATGACAATCCGCTTCACGCTGAATTTAAAAGCAATTTAAACAAAAAATAAATTTATGATTTAGCATGTATTTTAGTGAATCGCCTTCAGTACGCGTCCAATCAAATATTCAAATTTCATCCGCTCCGCTCCGTTCATAACTTTATCTTTTATGTTTTTCCCCCTTTAATTAATCGTTGAAATATGTTCGCATGATGAGTGTAAGGCAACAGTAACGGAATAGCGCAGCGTCGAGTCTCAAAGTAACTCATATCTCATAGTTTAGCATATTAGCTCTGTCAAAATAACGCGTCAGCGCATTGCATGCCATCTCGCTCAGTCGCATACGCAAGCAGTTATGCGCTTACTCGCTTGCTCATTAGTTTGCCGGTTTACTCAGCTCGACTCACCTAATGCCTCATAAATAAAACACCGAAAGTAAATGTGAATATGACAAGATTATTTTCTGTCGTCTGTCTACAAAGTACAAGTAAGCTTTGGAATTGATATGATTAAAAATCTGACCTAGCTGCAGTCCACACTGACCCCTGGCTGCGTTCGCATGTACAACTGGCATACGTGAGGAAAACCGATTGTCAGTGACAGTCAATATTTGAGAAAAAGAGCGGAGAAAAAAATTGACATCGTGATAACTTCATAACTCAGCGTATTTGAATAATTTCGTATGCGCATTTAAATTTCTTTCTGAATAAGTTTACATTTGTTTTTTATAAATTTTTATATTCGTAAACAACTGCTAAGGCTTAAAAATACATTGACAGCGACTAATGTGCACAATTTTGTTTTGGAATTTGGGCGTTTATATTTTGGTTTATTAGATTTTATAAGTATTTACATTAACAGATTTTTTTTTCTGCTTTTTGTTTTTTTTTTTATTTGCTTTAAGTGATTTGCAGGTTTATTAGCCTTTGACAAAGTTTAAACAGTAAAGGCAACAGATTAACTTAAGCTTAGTTGCTGGGTTAAGGTTTGTAATTTAGAATTGAAGCAGTTTTACCAATTAGAAATCAATCTGGATAATTTTCTCATACTAATAAAAGAAAAGCAAGTGCCATTGTACATTATTTTAGCCATCTGAGCCAATAATTTAATGAAATAATGTGTAGATCTGAAATTCTCCCTGATCTACAATGTACAAATGTAGGAATTCACTACATGTGAATCATTCGGACCTCTTCCCGACTATTCATATGTTTGGCGCTATGAAATGATCTTTTATTTTACTTCAACTTCAAATGATAGATTTTGCTCCAGCTAACAAAAGCAGTTCTAGGCAGTGGTTAGACGCTGCTGGAATCTTGTACCTCGCATATAAGAGCTCAACCCACTGATACTCACCAATTGCGGCAAAGTCTGATATTATTATTACTGGAGACAATGTGCAATTAAAGAAAAATATATGAATGTGAAATGAAAAACCTAACTAATTCGCTGAAGCTATGCATGCACCGAGAGTGTATGAAACTGAAATAAGCAGCGATAATAAACGATCGCATGCTTTGGGTTCTATTGAGATATGAACCAACACACGAACTCATTAATTTATCCAACAAATCAGTTAAGTTGTCTTTCGAATGTAACCCGAGACAAGAGAGATCGTGTCGTTACTTCATCAAGGTGAATTCCGATCAGAGTACGAAACGAGCCGCAAACAACGCATGGCAACAGCATTAACACCTCATAAATAAACATACGGGAATTAGACGAGAGAGTAGAACCTGCCATAAGTTAACTGATAAACAGAAACTACTTAGAATAGCAAGAAGCATATCTAAACTATGTCTAATAAATAACTTTAACAACGACGAAAAGCACTTGGCTTATATCTTATCACTGCCAGTTGAAAAACCGAAAGGCACGAGTCTGCGCGGAAAACTGGAAAAGTTAAAAGAAAAATCTGAAAATTACGACCGAAATGTGGCGACAACTTAATTTTTAGCTGGCAGCTTAACGTTATCGCTGGACTGGCATACGCCAAAAATAAATCACTGCCGAAGATGAAATCCAAGATGAGGAAGATTCAACTCAACGGTCGCAGCAAGAATGGAAGTCATTATGAAAAAGCAGCGCGAGGTCAAAGGCAATGCATAAGAATCTGTTGTGCGTTCGTTACTTCGGTTTTTTTTTTTGTTTTGTTTTTTTTTGTTGTTTTTGTATTCTTCTGGTCTTTCTTACATTTTTTTCTTTATTAGAATAACGGAGGCTTTGGCTGCTGTATGAACTTTGCATACCAACGTTGCAAGCGGGAAAAACGTACTCACAAACGTAAATAAATTTTCTTAATTTAAATTTACAAAAAAAAAAGAAGAAGAAGAAGAAACAGAAGAAGACAAAATAAAAATGATGACGACGAAAGCCTTCAACTACTTAACGAATCCATTACATGAAGAGGTAGACTTTTCAGAGTATATATATATATATGTTATATGTATGTTTGTAAATGTAGGAAACCAAACTTAACCCGACAATAACAACAAAAACAACAACGGGAACAACAAAAACAACGGCAAAGAAGTCCAATCCATTTACACCGTTGTTGTATCTTCATTACCGCACTTCAGTTCGTTGATGATGAAGTTTGATGCTTGGAGTAGTCTGCAAGAGAAGCAACTCGTTTTGGGCTCGACTCAACTCAACTCGACATCGACATCGACATCGGTTTCAACTTCGGTTTCGTTTTATTTTCGCTTCTCGTGCACTAATGACACTTTAATAAATCATTCGAAAGGTGAGACATTGAGTGCAAGTCGGTTGATTTCGATATTTACGACAGCGGCAGAGCAACGGTAAGAGGACCGAAGACTGTCAGCATCAGCGGCAGTGGCAATAGAGCAAAATGAATGAGTATTGGTAATAAGCGAAAAATGATTGAAATAACATCTTTTGAATTCCATAAGCTTAAATATATTAAAAAAAAAAAATAAAATTGTTTATAGCATCTTAGAACATAACTGCAACAAACGTCTATTGCATGAAACTGAGTCAACACGACAAGAGCGAGGCCTTCACTCCTAGGCTGCTTGCGCCAATTAAGAAGATGAAGATGATCTTAAGCCAGAACTAAGTTAGACTAAAAATGTTCTTCGTACTTCAAACAGACATTATTTAAGCTATAAGCGTATTTTTGACAAAATTGATAACTTTTGGTTATTGGTTTGGTATTTTTTAAATTATCGACTGAAACTGTTTATTTTTTGTTCCGTTATTTATTTCTAAACCAAATGCAATGCAAATATTCACTTCTTTGTCACAGAGTTTTAAAAACAGCGCCTCGACTGCATACTTTCCAGCCACTCACTTTTTCTTCCAAATCCCAAGCTTATAAAATTTCCAAATGAATGCAATAAATTTTAAAACCCCATCAAAATGTGATCACACGAACACTTATTTGGTTAGTTAGCGGTAACCTTGGCGTCAGATTCGAACGCAACTTAATCTCTCCAATCCCAAATGAAACTGTCCGCAGTTGTCTATGTCACCTGTCTAACAGTCTGAGCTGCTGGACGGTTTAGCTATTTCCAAATCCGAAAGAAAACAGCGCCGACAGTCGCTGATTTATGTGCGTACACTAATTATGCATCGTCGACTTGTCTTAGATAAATTTGCTCCGTCGTTCCATCAGCGGTATACGGTGAAAGATACAAAAACAACGGTAAGCCATGTGTCATTCACATTGTTTTTGTTGTTCTTGTTGTTGTTGTTGCTTTTTCTGTGATTGTCTTTATGGTCAACACAGATCAATGAGCACAAACAGCACGCGATATTCGTGTAGCCAGTCGAGTGTGAGTTCGAATAAAATTCGGATCATGTTTTGTTTTGATTGTGGAATGTTAGGGGAGGCGGGGGTCAAAACTGCGTTACAGAAGTTTTTATTATTAACTAATTGCTATTGTTTTCTCTATTGTCCATTGTTTTTTCTTAAGTATAATTTTTTGTTTTGATTTGCCACGTGACAAAATTATACTTATCATATGATCTGGTGAAAGATCTTTTGTTAATTGGTAGTTTGAAAAATTACGCTATTGAAAAACAGTTATTTTTATAATTTTTTGGGTAGATATGAAATAAGTTAAATAAGATAAAATAAGAATGTAATCAATTTTTTGATGTTCTTCTTTTTTTTTGTTAATCAAAATAATTGTATCACTATGCATACTGAAACATGATGTAGTCAACTTTTAAAAAGATGTCTGGGATAACTGTTCAACGTAAGATTCTGATAATACGTAGACATTTTAATGTTTTTGGAATCAAATTGTGTCAAGCGAGCAATAGGTGACTATTAAGCATTTTCTTAGAAAGATCTAGTTAATAAATACACATCACAAAGTTTTTCTGGGTCTATACTGAGAATACAGGCAAATCCTGGAATGAATTCAACTGTTTTTAATTTTGAAAAAATTACTTAAAATAATGCTTTAAAACTAAGTGATCTGGCGCTTCTCTAGGATCTATTTTTATAACAAGTAAGATGTGCATAAAACCATGTGTCAACATATTTAATATGTGTTTCTTAGAGCTGCCTGCATTTTGTTGCTTTTATTGAATGAATACTCACGATATTTTCAATAAGGTATGATGAGAATATGCTTTCTCTGTTACTTAAAATAAAGTATAAAAGCACAAAAGTGGTTAAACAAATTCACATAGCAAATTAGAATGCTTTCAAGCAACAAACCTAAGCCTAAACCACAAAATGTTCCCTATCGATGCGAACAAACGTTTTACCTCGACAGTTTCACCTTAGCCACTTTCCGTTCTGTCATTACTCTGGGCTTATCAATAACAACATTAATTTGATTAATAACCGACTGCAAATCAATTCCCACGCCACGTTCGCGTTAACAGAGAAGACATTATTGATAAAATGCGCATGATGTGGCCTGAAATCTTGCGCCAAATGCCATTACACTTTAACCCTTGCCAAGCTAAGCCCAAACCGCACCCAAGCCTGAAACTTAATCCAATACAACCCCAAACGCAAACCCGGTAGGAGATGAAAATCATTTACGCAACGCAATCGAAACCCTTTCGCAAATCATCATCAATGTACGCCAAACGCATAATGCATGCAAAATAGCAACGGCAGCTAAAAATAAATAAAAAAAAAAGTAAAACCCAAATCTCGCATGCGATATTTTCTTGGCATTTTTTTTATTTTTTATTTTTTTTTTATTTTCACATAAATCGTTATCTTTATGGAATTTTTATGGGCAATCTCCTCAGGCAGGCATACATAGAAACTAATACAGCGCTTCCGTCTGACGCAGATTTCTGTTTTGCAGGAATCTCTTAGCTGCACAGCATAACAGCAACGTCACCTTTTGTCGTTAATATCCAAGCACATCTTCCACACACACCTTCTGCGCCAGCCAACGTGAAAAGCAATTGACAGGAACAAGTGCTGAAGGTGAAAAAGTGCGAAAGGAATGCGAAAGAGTTTGCGTCTGTCAGCGACAGCTGCGCATCATTATGTTGATTGGGTTGTCTGCTGTAGGGTGGAGGAGGCCAGCATGCCTCTTAAGCACCCTGTCAAATAAAATTTCCTGCAGATAGTCGTGGGGTTAATGCAGTCACCTACTACGTGTAAATGAACTTGATGCCTTGCGGATGTTGTCATCATAATTTGTGAGATAGAAAAAAAAAAAAAAATGTATTTGATGTGGGATGCGAAATGTTTGCAAAAAAAGAAAAAAAAAAAAATAATAACTGCAAAAAAGTAATGCTTTTGTGTCTCGTTTTTCTTCTTCTTCTTTTTTGGAATTTTGAAATATTGTTTGCTAAAAAAATTGTAATTGAATTACCGTAGACTTTGGCCTATATACAAGATACGATTATGTACTGATTATGATATTTAAGTGAAAGAACCTTGCGGATCGGCTGCCATTGCCGTGAAGATTTTGTGACTTGCTGGCCATTTTCATTCTTACAGACGTTTGTTGATTTTAATTTATTATTATTATATTATATGATAATGATTTGTTGCACTTATAAATTGATTTAGAAATGGTCTGTGTATAAACAATATATCAATAAAAATAAATGCATATAATAACAGAGCGTTAAAAACGCTGACTTGTATGCGACGTTTAAGCGGAAAATTTCATTAATGAAAAACGCTTAACATACTAGACACGGTTAAGTATCGTAGCACGCCTCTTTTCAACAACTTAATGCCATAATTTTTCTAAACGTATTTAACAGTTTTATTAATGACTGCCGTGTGCTGCTAACTAGTATGCCCATTAAAAAAGATGTGTATAAGTTTGTATAGCTGGACATGCGAGCAAAGAGAAAATACAAATAAATAACAACAAAAAGCATAGAAACAAAATCTACCTGTAACTGCATAAAAAACAAAATAGAAAAAAACAAGAAACAAAAATGGAAAAAAAAACCAAAAAAACAGCTTTTTCTCTTTGACGTCTTATTAATACTTCACACCTTCTTTCGATTTTAAAATCGATCGTTTTTTTATGAAAATTAGTTAACGCGCCGCATAGTCAACACCAAAACAGTCGAATACGGCTAAGATGATCGCATGAAGTGAACGAGCTGGCGACGAAACGAAATAATTAGCTTAACCATTCCAATACTAAATCAGTAGCCCACAAATTTTACACTCAATGCAATGGTTACATATTTTGTTTTCGAAATAGAGACACCCGTATTTGGTATTTGATATAAAACAAAAAAAAAAAAATTGTAAGTTATTCCCTTATATATCAGATAATGGTTTACATAATAATATAAACAAAAGAGGAATTTTAAAAATTAAATGCAGTAAATAAATAATTAAAAAATAAATAAATATGGCTTTGAAACCCAAGTTCTTGTTGTATTCGAAAGAAATCACCGTTTATATTTTTTTTCTACTCCTGCTCTTTAAAAGAGACCTTCTGAATCAAAAATGAATTTGCAATTTGTCATTGCATCATTAAAAAATTAAATACAAGAATGAGTCAATTAAAGTGCGTTGCAGCCTAAAAATTTTTCAATTAGTTGACATAAATTTAAAAATAGCAATCTGGATTTCTTATGATTTTTATTTATATAGGAAGTTTTATCGGTTTTCAATTTTTGTTTTGAATTTAAATATTTTCTTGTTTTTTGGTGTGGCTTTATTTTAAATATTAATTAGTTTCTATGAGTCATGTGTGCATATATTTGGACTCAGTGTCTGGCATATTAGTAATTCTAATAAACGCGCACAGAGCCTTTAGGCTTAGAGCAAGTTTTATATGTATAAAAATAGAGAAGCGAAAAGCGCATTAAATTTTAAATTTAGAAATTTATTTATTATTAATAAAAAAGTATTGGGTGAGTATAAATGTTGAAGTTGGCGCGCTGAGCACGAGCCAGCAAAGGCCACCATGGCAAGTAATTAAATCAAAATGTATTATTAGCAGCAAATCAAATTGCTCATAAAAAATAGTAAAACTGGTTCATAATTAATTAACGGTGACCATTTTTGCAAATATAATTTTTATTTGTCGCATTTAATTAAAAATAACTTTATAAATAATTTAATTACGAAATAAAAACAACGCCTACAGTCTATATTCCTTTTTTTTAGGTTTGGCTGATATTTTTATTACAGTTAGTGATTTGTTTATTTGATGCAGTTAATTAGATTAAATACTGAATAATTAATTTTAATAAAATTATGCAGACAACAAGAGTATTTCACAAACCATATTTATTATTTTAATGTTTTACATACTACACATATAAAGAGAAACAAGAAAGAAAATTTGTCATGGAAGTGAACATTTTATATAATCTTATGGAATCCTTGTTTTAATTAATTCTTTTTTAGTGCCACAAAAAAAAAAAAAAATAGGGGCACACTTCACACGTCTTAAGTGAAAGCTTTCTTTGCTAAAACAAAAAGGATAAACATTATTAAAAGTTCATTGATGTCATTAATTTGAAATGCTCAGCCTCTAAGCTTTATACTTTACGATTTTGAAATTAGTTATGTCGTAGAATCGAAATTTTTATGCTGTATTATAGTTTACTAAAAATAATTATTTAATTAATGGTTAAAACAGCGCAGATTGACATGACAAGATGAACTATTTCACGTTAAATACAAATTCATCAAACACGTTATGAAACTCTATTTCCGGTGGCACAAAAGGCTGCACCCCAGTCAAAAAAGTACCGTTGACAGATGAAACCGTCAGTAAAATGAGCGCGCAAATAACTTAATCAGCGTAGAACGAAAAAGCATAAATTACACAACAAACCAAAAAAAAAAAACAAATTTAAAACAAAATGAAAAAAAAAAAAGAAAATTAAAAAAAAATACAAGTAGCACGAAACGCATAAGAATTCAGCACAACAAGTGAGTAATTAATTTTTAGGGAGGCGCAAACACACTTCAGCCGCTCGCCTCTTGCAAAATATCATCAGCCAAAAGGAGCGGGTGGACGATGTTGCCAACGCCGCCGCCGTCACCGTCACCGCCGACAAATTTGAGAATGGAGACGCTGGCGATGGCGACGTTGGCGAAGCCAATGCCGTGAGCGTGAACGATCTGCGCTTACACCTAAAAATTACACTGCGTGCCGTTTGTGTAATTAATGACAGCAATTTGTAAACGTCTCGTAGATGCGCGTATTTGCCGAAAAAGAACAAGAAGTGAAAAAAAATATCAAATATAAAAACAGAAAAATAAATATGAAAAACAAAATATAGAATGCACTCTGAGTGCGTTGCCGGTGTGTTGAGTTTGACTGTTTAAGGCGTTGATTGATCAGCAAAACGCGTATGCAAGCTGCCTGTCCAGCCCAGTCAGCCAGCGGGCCAGGCAGACAGACAGACTGACCGACTGACGTCCGCCGCCTGCGCAAACGCAAACCCAACCGCGTGGTCGGCGACGCGACACGTTCGCATGCGCGCCAAAAACCAATTGGTTTTTTTTTTTGTTTTTTTTTTTTTTTAAAACAGAAAAATATTTACACAAAATATTTTTTAAACCATTTTTTCACTTTTAAAATATTTTTTTTTTCTTTTTTTTGTTTGTGTGATGAGTCTTGTCTTGCATATTAAAATAGCGAAGGCGCTTTATCGGCATGTGCGCTCCGTCATCGTTCGTACGTTCGATCGTTCGTTCGTTTAATGCATATCTACTATATCGAACGACTAATAACGATAATGATAATGAAGTGATCATGATATGCATGAGATGGTTCAACGGCTCATGACACATTATCAGCGACGCAGACTTCAATCAAATTGCTGATTTATGTGACAATACACGAGTGCAGGCGACGTACGCAGCAACCGAAATTATTGAAAATGAATAATGCGATTTCTTACAGTGCAGCGAGAACGTTGCGAAATTATTGCAAAATATTGCAAATAATCAATTTCGCCGGCGACAGTCGAGACACATGCCGCCTTGATTGCCGCCTTGCGGCTGCGGCCACGGCTTGAAGTGGCACCGCCAACGCCAAATGTTGCCGGCTTCTTTTTTTCGCAACCTTCAGCTGGCAACGTTTTTATTACTTAAATTTATTGCGCTCAATAATTGTCATAATTTTATACGGCAGCAGTCTTTGGCCCATGGTTCTTGGCTTCCTAAGTGGTCGAACGTGTAGGAGCCATAAAAGGGTAAACAGCTACCAGCTGTGCCACTGTTTCATTTGATAAAGTTTCGAATTTATTTCAGTTTCTTTTTGAAACGGTAACACAGACCGGGCATGCAAGCCCGAAGAACATTAACCAAATGCTGCGTATTTAGAGTTTTTAGCCTGCACTTCTGCTTGACTCCTTACACTTAACAAAAATCAAAGTGAGAAGCTTCTCTTAGAATCGCCGAAATTGCTGAGGCTATACAGGGAAATGTTTGGAAAGACCCATGCTTCATCCTCGCCTAAGATTAATTTTGAATGAATTTTGTCGTTGTCATGCAGCGAAGTGAATTCGCTTAGCTAAGCAGATGAGCTTTACTAAATTTTTGTGGATCAGCAGCATATGTTCTAAGGTAATAAAGAAAAAGCGCAAAATGTAAGGCAACAAAAAAAGCAGGAACCGCATGTGGTCCACACAAGTAAACGACTTCTGCCGATAAACTGCATTTCCTGCACAGGCGCAGTCGCATTTCGCCGTCGTCTTCATTTACAGGCACGAAACGTGCTTTGGGTGCCGTGTTTGGCTTTTTACACGCTTCGCTTCTTTTGAGATGATCGCAACAACAAGATCGCAATTAATTCACGCGGATAAATCTTAAAGTGCTAACTACATGACAACAACAAAGTAGTTACACACGGCCCTGGCTTGGTCTCGGCCTGCACGACGAAGCATGAAAGGGCGAAGCGAGTCGAGGCACACCAAGGCAAGGTGTGGAACTCAGAAGAGTTCTGCTGCACTGATTACTGCTTCGTAGGCAACTACGAAGGCTCGTTGCTCCTCTCCTGCAACGTTGACTGCGTGGTCGCGTAGCAAGCAACGAAGGAACACGTTTAATTTCAATTTGTTGGCTTGGAAAATTTATGGCGGTTATTAGCAAAAGACGTGCGGCCAAGGCATTCCTCATGCACATGCGCAGACTCCAAAATCAAGTCTCTCATCTCTCGCTGCTCGCTGCACGCCAACACATTCGACGCCGCGATCTCTGCGGCTACTGTTCACCATTTTTGTTGGCTTTAAACATTTCGCGAAGTAATCTTTAGCCGTCGTTTTCGATTATGACTCCTACTCCTAACTTGATTTCTTTTCTTTGCCTTGATTTGCTTTGCTTTGCTTTTCTTCTCTTTTTTTTTTTTGCTTTGCTGTCGTGGCTGTCGTGTCTGTCGTTCGGTGGCAATGTTTGCTTGCCTCAGACAAATTTCATTGTAACTTGAGTAACTTGGTAGTCACTCAGTTGTGTGCAGACGTTTACATTATTGTGGTTGTTGTTGTTGTTATGAGTGTTTCTTGTACTTGTGCACATAGTTATGATCACTTATGTGTATTAGGTTTCCGATTAACTCACAGATAAGATATTGTTTCAGCAGAATTTTTTTTTATGAGGTTTACACTGTTGATTCTAGTTTCCTGCTTTTGCGATAAATGCTGGCTGTGTAATTAGAGATGCTGGGGTCAGAACCATCTTGGAAAGCAACTACATAAAATTGCAAATGGAACTTGGACACTTGGAAAGGAGTGTCTTCAATTATTAAATTGAAAATAAAATAATACTAAATTCTGCACAATTTAAAAATTTATGTTTAGTATGCAATAGAACAGCATAAAAATACTTGAGTCATCTTAGCAAAGTGATTAGTCGGTAGATTTCCTATTTATATAGAGAGTCAAGGTGTATGTATGCTGTCTAAAAGAATTTGGGATACTGATGCAGGCCATTAATGTTCTGCAATAGTTCCAACAGCAGCATAAGAATTGCTTTAGCGATTCTATATCGTGACCTCACAAGTTCCTGATATCCTTAAGGTGTTTAGATTTAGAATATTGAGCCCCGCATTCTTTTCTTGAAAGTGCTTGGCCCTGTTGGGTATATTGTGATGTTCCATCATGTAAAAGTGAGACGACATTTATTTAATGGCTTAGTCAAAACTTGAACGTTTATTCGTTTTTGCTCAAGTTCCCAACAATAGAAAACTATCAGATTTGTATATTGATTTGCGAAGACATCTTATTTGAACAAATTACATGTTTACAGTAATTTACACTATTCTATATGACAATTGATGAACGTAAGTTTGATTTATTTAGTGAAGTAATCTGAAATGATGCATCTCTGCCACGAGTCGAGATATTCTAAACAGTATTGTAGCACTCACATGGCTGCAGACTTCAGTCTATAAATTATTTAATTAACGCTAATTAACATTTTCTGAACACTTCCTTGCCTGTCTCGGCATTACCCAACTCGACAGATGGGTGAGTCGGCTGAGTGAGTAAACGTGGCCGCACACTAAAGAAACGGATAAGATCTACAACACGCAACAAGCAACAGGCGACAGTGGCGGCCGATTCCGACAGAGCCGAAGAAGAAGCGACAGTGTGACAAATTTTGGTCATTCCCCAAAACGTGTGTGGTGGCATTCTTTTGCGTCTGCGTACGAGCAAACCTTGCCAGACGACATACACATGGGCAAGGCAGAACGAGAGATAAATAAATGCGCTGTTTACCTGCCCGAACACGCTCACGCTGGTGCACGCCGCTGCACGCCGGTGTACTGCAGCAGCAGCAGCAGCGGCAGCGGCAGTCACAGCAAAAGTGACACAGTGTAAGGAGTCGTGCAAGGAACGAATACGCCAAGAAAATCCATTAAGTTGTTAAATGTATGCGCAGTCGCAGCTACAACGCGACAGCCAGCGACACGGCGCAGGCGCAGACGCGAACGCAGACGCATAAAGTTGCGCTTCCAGTGAAGTGAGAGTGCGACTGCTCCAATATGGTAACTGAGTAACTGCAAATCCTGCATTGGCGGTTTTTTCTTTTCTTTTTTTTTCTTCTTTTTTTATTTGTTTTGTTTTTTGCTGTTATGCTTTAGTCGTAGGTTTCTGCGCCCTGCTGTCTTCGCCCTTCGCCAAGGCATACTCCGGGCGCTGTGTATCCTTTGTCATGATCATAGTTTTCGCGTGAATGTGCGTGGCACTATTAATACGTGTCGAGCGATCGTAATCAATTCTCGGCATGATTTTTCGAGTGAACAGTGAACGGTGTGTGAGTTTTGTTTTAGTCGGTCGCAGTGTTGGGCGTTCCGACGTTCGGCCGTCTGGTCGCACTGGCATCCGTCCAGCTGTCTGTCCCGGTGCTGTGGTAACCTGAACACGTGCGGGTCATTAGTCGCAGTCACGCATTTTGCGTTTTAGAAGGAAATCGTTCTTTTTGGGCGCTTCGCTTTATTTGTTGCTTATGAGCTGCGAAATTTTATGAGTAATGTTTAGCCAAGCCGGCAACTCGCTAAGCAATTTGTGCCGAGTTCTGTCAATTGGTGGTGGGTGCCTGAGGCACGCATTTTGTTTGGTTAGTTAATGGTCCCACAAGAACCATGGAAACCTTTCATTAGCTGTTTAAAAATTCATTTAGCCTTCCCTTTTTAACTTGACTTTCAAACGTTGGACATCTTCTTGAAGTTGGCTTTTATGAAAATTTAAATTGGATCTGTTACTTGTAAAGTTAAAATGGGTTTTGTAGCACTGCTTTGCTTGTCCACAGATCAAGTTTGTACAGTTTCTAGTGCCAAGCCTTAGTTATTGTATTTCTTAAAAAATCTAAGATAAATAATAATCTCCTTTAATTTTGTACTGTATTCTTTTATTTAAAATTCGTTCCAATGTGGGACAATCATTAAATTGCTTAATTTTAGCCTTGTTACAGAAAAATATATACATTTGTATAGCATGTTTTAAACATATAAATTTGAGAGAGAAAGCATGAATGGGTTATGGAAAGAGGGAAGAGTTGAGAGAGAGATTAAATCGACTGAGTTGTTCTGATATCCATGGGAATTTTAGTTATTCGGGAATATTAAGATTATTAGCTAACAGCTGAAATTCTAAGGAACTCTATAAATAAAATGTGCGCAATCACTGAGTCATATATGGAGTATGGGGATCGTTCTGCAGTTAGTCATATAATTATGTTTGATTATGAAAAAAGAAACTTTACTAAAATTTACTCAGAAAAGCTACAGAAATGTTACCTCGAAAAATATTTGCGTTATATGAGCAATGTTTGACATTGAGGTATTGAATTCTATTAATTTGCATAAAATGAAATATACTTGTATATATATATATATTTGCAGTATCAGCTGACGGCAAGTTTAATTTAAGGCTGTTTCTCCGTAATCAGGCCAGTGTGTCTCCGTTTCATCCTCTGTGCCAATTCATTGGCTCTGATCTTAGTCTCTTTGTTAGTCTGAGTCATATTTTTTGCTACTTTAATGCCACAAAATGTTTTTGATCTCATTTTGGTTGGCAAAGAGACAAGACAGATGAAGGCAGTGACGGACGTCGTCTAGACAATGTATAAAACTCTTTAACAAAAACCCTTTTGTTGTTGTTCTTGCTCTAAGTAATAGTTTGTTGTTGTTTGGGTTGTTGTTGTTTAGGTTGATGTTGTTGCTGTAACTGTCGCTTTCGTCATTGTTTAAAATGTTTTGTGGGTGTCTGAATTTATTAGTTTTTATTGGATTTTCTGTTTGCTATTACGTCTACATAAATTTTTTTCTTCAACAGTCTGCAGGTCTGTCATGTTTTGAATTTTTGATTGATTTCGCGTTATTTATTTCATTATTATTATTATGAGTTTTATTTATTTATTATACGCGTATGTTTGTGTTTTCGGTTAGCGCAAATAAACACATTGTATTTCGGCAGTTAATGGCCATGTAAAGTTTTGGTAAAATTTTTGTTGTTATTGTTGTTGTTGTTGTAATATTCTTGGCGTTTAATATATCATTATTATTGGTGTTTTATTTTTTTTTATTTTTTTTTTTATGCTTCTGAATTTTCTTTTTAAAGCGCACGTGCCAAGGTGCTTTGGTATGCCATTGCGCAAACCTTTCTATTTGGTAGTCAGTGTGGCCCACGTAGGTGAGTCGATTTGTTTATGACAATAATGCACGCATTAATGCCTTAAATTGCTGCTAATGTAGAATGCATAAATCGAATAACAAAATCAAACTTTATCGGCGTAATTACGGCATGAAATTTCGCTGTCGCGTATTACGTGTATTTGCCATCAACTGGCACACAGCCAAGAAGAACTACACACGCATGTTACCCAAACTACGTTGGCACTCTTCCTTAGCAGGCGGCAGTCCGTTACCGACACAGCGAGTCTCATCAGCCACAGCAACAATGTAATCAACGCCATTTGCGCACATCCTTACGTCATAATAAAAAAAAAGCAATAACACGAAAGAATATGGAGTACATGGAGTATATGTTCGACTATACGATCCATTATGTCTAAAAGGTCGAGAACGCAAATGAAAGAAAGAAATTGCTTTTAGTATGCCGCGTGGCAGACGAATTGGAAAATGGGTTAATGTTGCACTGAGAGAAATTTGATAACAGATAAAACTAACATGAGCAACTTTTTGAATTTTCAACGGTGCAAAAGTTACACAGTGAGGATAGTAATTATTTATAAACCGATAAGGCTTGCATAAGGCAATCTAAATTTTCATCTTTCATTAAATGCACATTATCTGTTATAGTAATTGTTTTGTTGTGGTTTAATATGCATTGAATTTATATAAAATTATTTCTCTTATTTAGCAACACAAATGAGGAATCATTTCTTAATATATGTATTTCGCACATAAGGGGCATAGAAGTTCCGAATTGCATTGGGATAATGCAGGAGCTTCTGCTGCTTAGATTCACAATCTCAATAATAAAATAATCTGATAACCCTGATATATTAAATTCAATGAATCTTTATGCTGCCATGTCGTATTGTTTTTATACTTTCAAATGAAGGAGCAGCCTCTTTTATGCCTCTCAACTTTAAAAAACATTTTTGATGAAAAGTGATTCTGCTATTTTGGTGCAAAGTACTTACGTTTATCTGAATAAGATTATTTATGACACTGATAATTTTATATTTAAACAGATTTCAAAATGTAAAATGTCCACTCCCTATTTTCAGTCAATATCTTCACTGTGAAACCTGTATGCATCAGCACATAGTTGAGCTATTATATAATTAAAGCTATAAAATTTGTTCAATTGTTATAAAAGTTTAAAAATAACTTATTGACAATTACACAAATTATTGATATTTAGCGATTTTTAAAAAACATTGAAAAAGATGAAAAAAAAAAAAATTGATTTAAGCATCGCATCGCCAGCTTTGAAGTGAGAAGAGATATCTTCATTATGAGCAAACAGAACCTGAGCAGACGGCAACGCTGCTGACGCCGACAATGAATGCTTTTGAAGTAATTATGCGGCGTTAGACGATGCGCTTCATGTGGCAGCAATTGTTCTGAGTGCAATGCCAACAACAATAGATAACGTCAGCAAGAAAAAAAAAAATAAGTAAAAAAGAAACATTTGATTTCGCTTTACTGGGTTAAAGCATTTTGTTTGCTTGGGGATAACGCGAAGTAGAGCAGCAAGCAGCGGGTAAAGTGGGGTCAGGAGTGGGGGCGTTTTATACGTTCACTGCAGTTTGGCCTACAATTATGCGCGGAATACGCGGCACTGTCGGCTGCGGTGCGGTTTCTTAGACCGAGTGTCTAGCACTTAAACATTTATACGGTCAGTCATTCGTCAGACTGTCAGTCTGAAATAACCAACGAAAGAGAAAAGGAAGGCCTGTCCGCCCGCAACCAAATTGGAAGTCATAATTATCTGCGGTGATTCAACGAAAATAAAAACAACCAAAAATACAAAAAATACTTAACGAAAAAAAAAAGCAAAAAATAAATACAAAAAATTAAATCGACAAAAAAAGTTAATATATATATTTTTCCGCGGCTTGATTTTAGGTTTTTTATATATTGTTTAGCGACTGAAGTAATTGCGGGTGTGAAGATCGAATTTATGATAATCAACCGAAATATTTGTGGAATTTTCAAATATGCTCTCCGTTGCGCTTTTATCTTTTACATTATGTATTCATCTACATACATGTGTTTGTGTATACGTTATGTGTATGCATGTATGTATATATGTTTGTGTGTATGTATATACATATGTATATGCATTTACAGCTAACTAATTAATATTTTAATGTAGGTTCGATATATTCGCTGCCATGTTTTACAATAATTAAAATTCTAATTGCGCTTCTGCTGCTCTCGTGTCCGCAGCGACAGCAAATGAGGGAAAAAAGGCCCAACTACTGCGTTACTAATTACTTTTGCTTTGTTAATTTGTTACAATTTCCGGAATTTGCTAATTTATTATGTGCTGTTTTATTTTTTATTTTTTTTTACTACTGTTCGGTTTTTTTTCTTCTTCTTGTTTTTTGCCCATCGCTCCATTCAAATGTACTGCGGCGACTCGGGCATGAGGCATTTCCCTTCGCTTTATTGAAATGCGCGCAGCACAAATAATGAGCGTGAAGTGCTCAAAAATTTGCATTTTTGTACCAGGCTTAATTTTATTACTTTTTTTTTCATTGGAATTTTTTGAATTAATTACATGTTAGAAATATAATTATATATTACACTTACCACCATTTTTTGTTTCTTACTTACTTGTTAGCATGAAGTTTAACCACATTTAGCAGCACCAATAATACTAAGCCAAGAGCCAAGTAAGCGTAGGTAACATGAATAAAGAATATTTATTGACAATAGAATTTTGCCTTAGTAATTCAGCAATTAGTCACTGACGTTCAGTGGCGGGCTTGTACCTAGTACTGATTTATTGCCAAGAGTAATTTGAAGCCTTTGAAAATATCTTCTTAGTAGGAAGAATGGTTCGTAAACATCAAGAAGAAGCCTAAGGTGTCATCTATCTAAAGCTGCAGATATTGTATATGCATAAAAGCGGAGAGATATTCATGCTTTATTTTATGTTGGGAATTTAATAGTCCAGCAGACTTATGATCCTTTAATATATATCTTGGCCTAAAAATCCAAAACTATTCATTAACGTTACACTTAAAAAAACTACTGTAGCTAGTATATATATTTCCTAAATCAAGAAAGATATATAATTTTAAATCTGAAATCAGAACAAAGCTACTTTTCCTTACCAATATTTTCTTAAATTGGTACTCATGATGACTTGGTCCATACTATGAAATAATTTTAATTATGTTGAAATTATAGCATGATGCTTTTGAATCTATCCTGTATGCCATCATAATAAAAAAAATTTTATTTTCAATTCGATTCTCTACTAAATTCATATAGAATAGAATATAAAATTTTGCTTAATGTTTATTAGCTTGACAACGAATAATACAATTTATTTATAATTTTAAAATTGGTTATCATTTTTATTTGCCAAATGCCAATTTTTGTTGATGTTTTTTGTAAACGCTTAGCCCAACAATGTTTACTTTGAAGCGATTTTTGTTTTTAAACAACAATTGTATGGTTTTGTTTACTTCATTTTTTTACATTTTTTTTTAATAAATACTATTTTACTACCGATTTAAGCCTAACAAATCAAATCAAATAAAAAAATGTGTAAATATATTTGTAAATATATTAATGTAGATACTCATACCTTAAATATCTTAGACACATGCCTACTATTGCTTTTGTGAACTTTTTTAATAGCGAATTCATTTTTTATATCTAACAGTCTCATTAAATTACAAAATATCGTTCTAAGGAGTGCAAATGCCAAAAAGCCATTCCCAAATCTTAAACTAGAAATCATTAATGCTTAGCAGACAATTGCGACTGTGCAGCATGCGCCGTCAACATTAGCAGGGAGGCACATGCAACATTTGGCAATAATCTTTGGCCAAGATCGACGTCATTAGGAGTGACTACTGCCAACAACGGCAACACAACGCAATACAACGGAACAGACTCGCAAGCCATAACCATAACCGACTGACGTCATAAATTGAGTTAAGGTAATTAATTGCGACGGTCTGATTTATGCAGCCAAATATGATTTTTTTTTTTCGAACTGGACTAGGGCAGCGATTTGAAATTGTGGTGGACGTATACTTACTTGGCGTACTGCAACGCAAATGTTTTAATTGTGGAAATGAGAAATATGCGGAAGCGTTGACGATTCCGTTTTGTCGGTCGGCAACGTCAACGCATGGCTTGGCATTGTTCTGGCAGAGCTGTGTCTGTGCCCATTTGGCTCGCTAGGTGCAGCCAACGATTAAACGACAGAACAAGTGAACGGAAAGTTGGACAGCAGTCGGAGTGGAGTGGACTGGAGTGTAGGGGAGTGGTGTGCATTGGCATCGTGGATGCCTGGCTTTGGGGTGCACAGACGACAACATGTCATTCGCATAATTCCGTTGCGGCTGCCGGTGCTGCTGCTGCCATTGCCATGCACCAAGCAACATGCACCACACATACCATACATATATATATATATGCACAGCTTCCAAATATATATATATATATTTACTATATGTGCATATCGCATATGAGTCGCTTACATGCGCGTATCTGCAGCAAAGTATCTGCCGCTGCAGTTTGCATCTGTAGCTGCCGCTGCTTGCTGTGCGATATCTGTATCTAAGTGCGGCTGTCCAACCACACCAAACTCAACACTGCGCTCCAACAACGCAGCGTCGACTCCTCGACGTTGTCGCCAGCATTGCTGATGTCGTCAGCTCGCCGTTTCTGTCTCAGTCTCAGTCTCAGTCTCAGTCTCAGTCTCAGTCTGCGTTTCTAATGCTGTACGTGGCTGCCCTGTCTGCTCCACGAGCACGTAAATGACACAAAAATATGGGCTTAACCGGAACCGGATGTATTATCTGCGCTAACTGCGCTCCGTTCACTGCTGTGCTGTGCTGTGCTGTGCTGTACTGTTCTCTGTGATGCAGTGTTCTGTACAGTTTAGTTTAGTTTATCGTCTCCACTGTCGTCGCTTTGCTTTGCTTGCCTGCTTGCTTGCTCGGTCGCACTCTGGAACTAATAGAATATTATAAATGTAGGTACATAGAAATAAAAACGAAATGGCATGGAGGTGGGGGGGGAAAAAAAACAGCAACCTGTATCTCGTTTGTGTATCTGCATATATATTGTAAATTCTAGTTACACAGCACATCTCTGCCGGCAGGTTCATGCGTCGCTTCGTTACGCTTCCGTAAGCTTTTGGCGCTTGCTGCACGCTGCCCGCTGCACGGGACGGTATCGGTTGCTCTACTCTTGACTTGGCCTAGCATCGATTTGTTGTTTGAGTTTCTATATAGAGCTGAGAGCTGGGTGACCGTATGCTTCTTTCCATTTATGCTCGGCACATTTGCACTTGCCCACCCGTGCATTGCTGTGTGCGTGCATACTCACATTCGTATACTTATGTATGATGTTTGTTTTTGTTTTTGTATTTGTCATGAGATTGTTCGCTTCAAGGCAAAGGGTGTGGTATGTGGCGTAGCTTGGTGTGGCGTGCCTCAGCCAAGTATGTGCGCGATGTGTGATGTGTGTGCACGAGTTGGCCCACCTGTCGCATTGCTCCATTGCTTTTTGCCGCTTTATGTCATGTGTTGAATACAAAATCGTAAACAATTATTATTATTTCTTGTTTTTTTTTTCCATACATTTATAAAGAATTCTACACTATGTGTACGATATTTTTGGCTTTCACTTTTCTTACAATTATTTTTTTTTTTTTCGAATATCATTTTTGTTTTTCTTTTTTTTTTTGTTATTATTTTTTAACCATGTGGCGGTACATTGACCTATGACAAAAACGCAAAAAAAAAATTCTGTGCATGCTGATATTGCGTGTATGGGAGTTCTACTAATTGACTTATGAAATACATTGTGTTCAGTTTGATTTGCTGAAAGATTGTTATTTTGTTTAATCAAAGATAAATATGATCAATTTGATTGTTTCGTGTGGGTTCAATGAAAGTGGCTTAGATGACACGGCATATAAGGAGTTTGTGGAGGCTTAGGTTGGCCAAACGATTCTCCTTGAACCTGTGGCACAAGGTAACAAGCCACATAAGCTTCGTAAAGCTAATTTAAAACCGACTACGAGAGAACCAATTAGTAATACCCTTGACTTTTAAGCTGTTTAGACAAATCATCAAAAGCCGCCACCTTAAATAAGTTCACCATCAATATTCAACTTTATCTGATCAGCTAAGGAATATCCGCAGCTGTAGCTTAAAACATAAAAATTTAAATAAGAAATAGCAAAAATAAAAATTCGTATATGGTAACAGCTGTGCAGAGTTTATGGGTCCCGGACGTTTAATTATTTAAAGAACCTTTTTTTCTTGTGTTTATTGAGAAACAAAAAGTTAATGCGCAAAAATTTCACAACAGACTGTCAGCTGATTTATTTTTATGGGCTTTTAAGAAAGTTAACTCATGTTGTAATACCCGGAATAATTGTTAAATAATTATACAAATATTCTTTAAAATGATATACACCATTTTTGGGAACAAGCTGAGCAAACATTCTGACACACCTTTCATGTCGCGTAAAAAATTTCCGTATTTACTTAACTGTTCACGGTAACGAACTTTTATTAATGAAGCCTCGCGTTTTGCTTTTAAATATATATTTTAAATATATATATATAAGATGTCCATGAACTCTTCAGAAAAACTTTTCTGAAGGCATATAGGAAAACTGTAAAATGACCTCTTTCCGTAGAAGTCAGACGTATACTTTTCTAGCATTTATAGTTGGGTTCAAAGGTTTTTATTGTTACTTCTCTTTAGGATGGCCCTACA
Source organism: Stegana nigrithorax (assembly GCA_037044495.1). Taxonomy (NCBI): domain Eukaryota; kingdom Metazoa; phylum Arthropoda; class Insecta; order Diptera; family Drosophilidae; genus Stegana; species Stegana nigrithorax. The sequence goes on along the minus strand of JBAMBQ010005352.1, from coordinate 65,107 downwards.
ATTGAAGTCTCAGGCTTTACAGATCGCGGCTTCATGCTGGCTGGCAGTTAGGTCCAATTGGCATTGGGTTTTGGCACTCTCGCAGACCATACTGGAATTTTAAGCATAATACTTTGAAAATACTTCCCAAGTTGAACACTCATAGCCTAATTTTGTTACTTATGGGAGATCACTTAATTCGAAACCATCTGCCTTAGCTGATCAGTTAGCAAACTGGCTTGACTATGTCAATCCTTTGTTAACTCAGCCTTGCCGCTAATTGCAAATGCATAGATCTACATTTTCACGAAAAGTTAACAGCTTTATACCAATATAAGCACAACAACAATATTAAACAGGAAAATTGCTCTATGAGGGGGAAAACCATGACAATGACACGTACACAATGCACGACGATTGCAGCATGTAGAGGGAAGACGCTGCCTGCTTGCTAAGTAGCCAACGCAGGAAGATTAGAGCCAGCAGCTGCCTTGTGGCATAATAGCGAAGAAAGCTGTGGCTCCTTTGAGACAGGCAACAATCAGCGAGCAAAGCGCATTTGCATTCTTAAAATGGTTTAGAAAGCAATTCGGCAAAAGGATAAACGGAGCGTGGTAATACGCATCAGCGTCAGGCTTCTTTCTATACGTATACGTATACGTATAAGTATGAAGTACGAAGTGAATGTCGCGATTGAGCTGTAAGAGCTGACAGACAATGCGCGTGAAAGTGATCGAGGCCGCAGATGCAGAGACGCAGATATCGATACGGAGATACTTTTCTTCGTTGCCACTGAAGCGATAAGCAAAATAACAACAAACAAACGCTGCAGAGGGTTCGTCTGTGCCACGAAGGAGTTGAGGAGCCGCAACACAGTCAACGTGCATCCTTTCTTGCCTATCCTTTCTGCTTTTTCGTTTCTACCGTTCTCTACTGCTGAGTGCTTTATTATAGGCTTGATCACTCGCACACTTTGCATTCGTTTCTCCCCTCCCCTACGCGCTGCGTGTCATGTCTAACAGAGTATGCGATTTACGCACGCCTGACTGAGTTTTTCCGCTGAGCGTTTGCCAAACGTTTTGCATGAGAAGCAGCTCATGGCATGACAACATCAGCTCATCAGATGTACACTCTGAGTACGAGTGTACATACCATGTACATACATGGGTTGACTGTTGGCTGGCTGTTGTTTGTGCGTTGTAGCTACTGTCAACGTTTGATATTCAGCTCAAAGTCAGTGAAGCGCACGCGTTAGTTAGACATCATTGCCATCATCCTCGGCATCGTCGTCGTCATCATCATCATCATCATCATCACCGCACTCGTCATCATCCCCATCAAGGTAGCCGTCGTCATTATCATCGTCTGTGTATCGCATGTGCGTGTCACTGCTGCAGGGCAAACGAACTTGCACAGTTGGGGGTCTGGCAGGCTTGGACGCTTGCCCTGACATGCGTCAGCGCCGATTTGTTGGATTCGTCATTAGAGTCATCAGAAAATCAGTAGCGTTAACTTGTCAAATCGCAGTAGAACTGCGACTTTTTGACATTTTGACTGTCAAATTGCGGGCGCATGCGGCAGTCATGATTTCACAGAACCTGCTTAAGAAAGTCGAACTTCGTTGTGGCAAAGCATTGTAGCAAGAAGTTCAAGGCTTCACGTCATTGTTAAATAAGTTCAAATAATACAATGGAATGTGAGTAGAATGCTTGGAGCGCTGATGATATTTTGTCATTATAAATATATGAACCTCAGCGTGGTAGGTTAGAACATTAGCCAGGAATGATGGGTTCTGCCTAAAGACATAATTCATTTCGATCTCTTCCTGGAGCAATTTGGACAAGTTGGTTTCCAGAGTGCACGCTTAGGCTCACGTTGACTAGCGTTGTCTGCGGCTATTCTGAGCTTGCAGGAGCCATAAAGTCCGAAGTACTTTTACCGGACATACTATCTGCTATATTTCGACAATTTGGCGGACATATATATATAATTTAAAATGACCATTTACAGTTAACTACAATTAAGCTATTACTTTATTTATTTGTTTGCAGTTATTATATGTTTCCATCTTCTTATATGTGAAATGTGAACATTCTTGTACCATATACATTCCAACAAGCCTCTCTGACCCCGACCAATGTTACCAGTGTAACCGCAAGTTGTAATGCGATAAAAAAAAGGTGCTAACGATATTTAATTACCACAAATTTGTCTACGACACAACTTCAGTAACCAAAATGCGAACTGACTGCACGGAGCCATAGGCACAAAGCACTGAGAGAAGAAGGGCCGAATGCAAGTTTGAAATGTTCACCATAGTGTCTGCGGGTATGCTTCCGCTGGCGTAGATCGACGGTCGGCCCGCTATGGGTGCCTAATAGTCAGTGACAACTTGTGTCTTATGTCTGTGTTCTATTAGACATTCTGCTCTCCTTGCAGTTCCGCTTGAGAAGTTTCCATTGTTGCAGTTGACATTGAAACTGTCGCTTGCTTGGTCGGTTGCTTGCTTGCGTGCATGCGCTGAACTGTTGGAAACTGTAACACAAAACTAACCCAAATAGGTTTCGGAAGCTGTGGTTGGGCCAAAGTCTACCCTAAATCGGTTGACAGCACCGTGCGCAGTCGAAGGCCGAAGACTTCGGCGGCACACCCCTTACTTAGCCGAAGTCAAAGTTAAGAAACAAAAAACAAAACAAAAAAATAAAAAAAAAAATACATACGTTTTGTTTTAGGCGAAGAAAAATTAAAAAAAGAAAAAAGTAGTAACTATTCGAATATATGTTTTCAACTTGTAGTTGTGTGTATATGGTGTCAAACGAGTATTTGAGGTGAGAGGCAGACAGACAGCCGGACAGACAGACAGTGGCAGACAGATAGGGCAAGCCGAGCCGGACGAGTTAGTGAGCTAGCGGCAAGCGACAAGCGAGAAGCGAGAAGCGAATAACGAAGGGAAGTAACAGTCATACGAGCCGCTTATCCTTATCACGCGTTGAGAGTGGCACTCGTGAGAGAATTCACAAATGCTCGACCGCAAATCGACTGAGTGCATGAACGAACGTCGGAATGAACGAAGGAATGAATGAATGTGCTTATTTATGTCTGCGGTGACATCCTTTTTAATTCGACACCACCTCAGCGGGCGTCCCATATCAAACTAACTTCGCAGCCTACGATGTGCGCTTTGTCCCTTGCTTCTTTTTATTTTTAATTTTTTTTTTTGTTTTTGCCTTTGCGGATTTCAATTATGCCTGACAATGGCCTGGCATTGATTTTCGATATTTGATCATTCGTTGCGGTTAGTTAACGCTCTTTAAATGCATCGCTTGCAAATGAGGCGGAAGCATGCGGCTCAAAGCGTTGCAGTAACCATAAATGCCTCAGCACTTGAGTTGCTTTTCCGTGACAACAAAAAAAAAAAAAACACAAATCTGTAATGTTGACGGCAGTAAATAAAGGCAGTTGCATGCGAAGGGGTGTGGCAGGGTTGTAAATTTTAATACAATTTGCATTTGGTACTTAGAGTTTATGTTTCTTGTTTCTGTCGATAGCTTTTTATGAGAATCTTCTTTAGTTTGTATATTTTAAACAATGACTAGAAAAAAAAATACACTGCGTTCAATCTAAAGTTACTTTGAGTGTGAGGGATACTTAAAACTAAATATATAAGGCGAATGCCTAAACAATTATATCCGTATTACATTTTTTTTTAAATTTGATTAGTAATTTATATGAATAAAATTTCATTTTATTGTTTCAAGGACTTTTGTCATCTGTACATTTCACAAGGTTGTAAATTTTATAGGTTAAAAGTGTATTAGGGACCAACAGCTTCGTTTATTAAAACAACCGACATGCGTTTCAAATTTTAATACGTCTAATAGTGTACACTTAATATTCTAATAAAGTAAATCCAACTGAATATTTTTTGAGATTAATAGTTTGTCTTTGCAATGGTACTCAGAGATTTCCCGATGTCCATGAATTTATTATTCAAATTAAAATTATATATTAAAAGAGTCGCAATAACAAAAATTAATGTCGAATCATTTACGTTTGTATTTGAAATATAGGTTCGACAATTTGCAATCGTTGCTGATAGGAAATGTCATTGGTTCGTTGATTCCGGAATTTTATTAAAAAATTTTACTATGCGCAATTTGTTTGTGGTCATGAACTGTGAATTTATATTAATTTGAGCTAATATTGATAACAGTATGATGGTAGAGGCCCGTGACACATGTTAAGCTGGAATTGAAATTACAATATAACTAAGTGAGACCGATAAGAACAAGTGTTGCGTTGTGAGTGGCTCTGATAACAATACAAGCCGGAATTGACGATTAGTGACTAATTAGTAAAATATCTCTAGGAATATGCCAAATGATGACTTTAGTTCCAAAGTCCGCTCTACACGTCACATGTGTGCTTTATTTAAAATAAATATTTATTTATATGACTGTTATTGTTTTCTTTTTCTTTTTTTTTTTTTTTGAAATTTGAGCGTAAATATTTGAAAATATCTAGTGAAAGTAAAATAAAATAATAATAAGAAAAAAACGTGTGTGAGTCAATTTAGCTTCAGGTACTGCAGCAGCCACAATGCGATAACGTCTGCTTCCGTCAGTTTGGCAGGCTGCTGCTTTCCTCTGCTGCAAGTTCTTCCCAGTTGTATCAAATTTCTTTTATTCTCCGAATATGCACAAATGCAAAAACTCTCATACGCACTCGCACTGCCTCGCCTTGCCTGCGCACTCACACACTCACTTACTCTCTCACTGAGTCTTGTAGCGTATGCAGAGCAGACTTCGGTGTGCCCGCTGCTTCTTAAATGTTTTTGCATGCTATCGATGATTACCGTTGCTGTTAATGTTTTTGTAGTTCGTTATTGTTGTTGCTGTTGTTGTTGTTGTCATTGTTGCTGCTGTGATTGCCTTGCAGTGCGACGTTGTCATCATCCTCATCAAAGCTGCTGTGCAACCAAAAGCAAAGGGGCGCTACCGCGGTTGCTGCTGCACTTAAGCCCTCAGGCCTCGCCTCACAGAGAGCAACATTATGCATATCGTATTTGTTGTTGTTATTTATGCTCGATGTTGAGTTATATTCTTCTGTAACAGTCAGACGTTTTTTTTATTTCTTCCGTTTGTGTTTTCTTTCTCTGTTGTTGTTGTTATTGTTGCTGCTGTATTTGTTGTTTAGCTCTGTTCTAATTTGTTATTTTAAGCATGTTTGCTTATTTAACATTTCTTAGCTTCTCTGCCGAAAATACTCCGCATTCGACAAACATACAAAATTTGTTAGAGGCTGTTCTGGCAGCATGTCTGCCGCACATATACAGTACAAGTATTTAGGATGGAAGTTGCAACACTTGCACCTGAGGCTAAATTGAATAAGGTTTGCATAGAGCAACAACAATGACAATTAGAACCAACAAACCGTCTAATTAGCAAAAGATACAATTTGAATTTGTAATTAGGTACGAAAGGTTTGTTTTTTGTTTGATGCTAAAATAATTGAAATCAAATTTCATTTGCTTGAGCCGTGTGTTCTTTTCAAGTTTGGAAAACTTGGATTTTACGTAAAAGTTAAACAGAAGTTAGTTAACGAAGTAAGTTTCTTTAACATGTCTGCCTATTCTAAAGCCAAACGGCCATTCACGAAATATTTAATATGCTTCAAAATTTTAATCTTTCCCTTGAACTTATGAATACTCAAAGCACTACTAAAGTATTTGGTATGATTAGTCTTAGACCAGCTATAATTTTATGCTTTGTCCCATCATCTGATGCTGGGAACCAACTTGCAAGGAACTTTAAAATCTCTTCGTAAATATTCAATATACATATATAATGTGATATACTATGAAATCATGAGAATGCATGTAACGTCGAAACTGAATAATTGCTTTTGCAATTGAGACACTTTAAAGTGTTTGAATAGTTCTCTGGGAACATAAGCAAAGGCCAACAGAGCATCAGAGTTCAGAACATTTACAAAGGGCCAAGGCGACGACAAAATAATGATATACTCTGCTAAGACTTCAGAGCACACATTTAGCAAGTTTGACTGCCAAACCACATTTCAAGCCAAGTCAAGCTCAAAATCGACAACTTTAGTTTGAACCTACATAACATCACTGGCACAGGATTTTAATTAACGAATTTGAATACTGTTTTGAATATGCGAATCGAATTAAATGCTAATTAATAGCTCAAAAACTTTTAAAGTTTGACATTTGACAATTAACATAAAATTAAAAGATTACAATATTCTTATGTTGTTGCACACAAAATTGAATTAAAGCTAAGTTATGACTTGGCATTGAAGGCTTCGCATTTGGCTAATGTCACATATGCAAATTTGTTGTATACACATTGTAAACATTGGAAAGAACAAAACTAATTGGCCAACATTTCTTGCCATATCTTCTAAATATTGCTATTTAATTTCAGTTTAGTATCAAGTTAGCATGAGAATACAATTTAAAAAGCTTTGATAAAAATAATCAAGTCAGCTTCACTTTAAACACAACTCAAAGCGCAGACAGATATTCACATTTTATACATTTAAAGCTGTTAAGAGGACCATCATTAGTTGGTGAACTTAACTGAGCCAGTTATCGACCTTAACTTACACAGGTTTCAGTCACTTTAAAATGTCATTTAAAAACAATAATCGCCTTCAGAACTGTTCTATTTTGATTTTGATTTTAAATTATGAACAGAACCAAGTTTTTATATAACAGAACTAACTTGAGTTTTTAACTGTGACATCAACCTTAACAAATGTCGGCTCGAGAGACTTTCCTTTATTGGACTAAATATATTCTACGCCATAAAAGCTCCTTGCATTTACAGACTCCTCCTGCCTTGCACCGAAATATCATAGAACGAAACAATTTAGATATCTACCTGCTGATACTGGCGACTGTTTATGAAGTCTACTCATGAAGTCTTTGTTACCAACAGTTAAAATAAAATCCAAGTAGCAAGAAATTTGAAGAAAATTAGACTTAAGAATTTATTTTTTATTAAATTTTATGCAATTAATTAACTTACAATGATCTCGCAAAAATGAGATCTAATTAACACCAAACACAATCAATCGGCAAAAGAAGTAAATGCAGTTAAAACGCTTAACCAAAGCAAATCATATGTAGATTAAGAATAAAAGATGGTTAGTATTCTCTTTGCTTCGCGACATACAAATTCTTTATGCTTAACCTTTTATTTGAAACATTAACATATATTTGCTATTTTACTCTTTAATTGATTTTCATTTGCTTTTCAGTTTCTGTTTGGCTTGGTGCTTATCGAGAATGTACAAATTGCTGCAGTTGAAAAGTCATTGTTTTCGATAATTTAATGATTAGTTTTTTATTTTGTAAATTGGTGCAAATTATAAGTAAAAGTGTGCTTAACAATATTAATTAATGTGTAACTCTGTTGTTTGTGTTTTTTAATACATACATATACGAGTACATATATTCAAGATAGTTTTATATCTTTTCTGCATATGTTCCTACACAGTTTTGTGTTCTGGGGTGTACCGAATTCTTATACTTTCTAAGAACAGAGCCAAATACGACTATTGATTTCTTGCTGTAATTTTAATAACTTTAATAAGTATTTCTTACTCAAGCATCGCCGTAAGCAGTCTCTGTTGCAACATAAAAATGATGGCCAAATATTTTTTTGTATTTGTCAATTTTATGATAAAATGAAGTTATTTTAAAGTACATAACGCATTATATGCCGAAGGGAAGCACTTTTCCCGAACAGAAGCTTGTGTTGGGAAAAAAACTCGTTTATATATTAAGCAATCTTATAAGTTGCTACACGCTGAAAATTTCTACCCACAAATCCTGTTTGTCATAGAAGAACGAACTGAAATGATTTGTTAATTTTTACTTTATTTTGAGTTTTTTGTATTTGGCAAATTGTTAACAAATTAATTCAACACAACATCACAAATAAAAGAATTTTAGTTTTGCTTCAAATTATATGAAATTTGGACACAATATTTTTGAAACTTCTTCACTGTGACTTTGAAGACCCCCCTGAAACCTTTAGACAAAAACTTCATCAATATAGCTTTGAACTATACAAGGTGAGTTCCAAAGTAAACAGGACTTTTTGAATCTAGCGCCCTCTAGTGGCGCCATCTATATGTCAACTGGTGCGTTAGAATCTGCTATCGTTTATCGACTTCCAGTAAAAATTTCATGACATTTCATCTATTGGAAGTGAGGTTATTGCGTTTTAAGTGTCAGTATGTTTTTGTCATCGGTGCGAGAAGATGGAAGTTGGCGTTTGTTGCACGATAATGCGCCGTCTCATCGATCGACGCTTGTGTCCGACTATTTGACCAAAAATCACATTTTAACCATCAACCACTCCCCGTATTCACCTGATATGGCACCGTGCGACTTCTACCTTTTCGGAAAAATGCATTTGCCGATGAAAGGAAAGCGTTATGCAAACGTAGAGGCCATTCAAAAGGCTTGCACCGATGACAAAAACATACTGACACTTAAAACGCAATAACCTCACTTCCAATAGATGAAATGTCATGAAATTTTTACTGGAAGTCGATAAACGATAGCAGATTCTAACGCACCAGTTGACATATAGATGGCGCCACTAGAGGGCGCTAGATTCAAAAAGTCCTGTTTACTTTGGAACTCACCTTGTATATATGCGTGGGTATATTCTTTTACGACTTGCAGCCAGAAAAGTAAATTTTTGCAACTTATGATCAAATGTCCACTTTGTAACATAATTTATGCTCAAGGAATTAACGTAAGAACGGTTTGATTTGTCATACGTAATTAGAGTCAGGCTGTGAGTTCCCACGTTAGGGCCAACCGTGCGCAGCCTTCGCTTAGAAAGCAGAAATCAAGTTTAACGATTTAAGCGAGTGAAGGCATTTCCCTGCTTACACAACTTCCGCTTGTCACAGACATAGGTAAATGAGGTAAAAACTAAATTAAACGAAAGGAAATCAAGTCGCGATAGTGACCACGCAATATATGACGCGATTTTACGCGTTTTCCGTTGCGTTTTGCCTTGACTTAATTTGCATAATTTCATTTTGTTCTGTTCTGTTCTTGTAACAATTTTCGGTTTTTCTTTTTTGTTTTGGGGTGAAAAACGCCGAAAAACGAAACGCGATAATGAAAAACGCACGAAACGCAGTAAAGATTGCAGCAAGTTTTTCCACAAGTTATTCTGTGTAATTCCCACCCCATGGGTCCGCGATGAAATTTGTTTGATTAGAAAAGATCGCCAGGATATGGCATTAGTCGCCGCCAACCCTCCCTCTCGCGCGCGGTTTGTTTGTTTTAATTGCATTACATTTCGTTTCGTTTTGTTTCGTTTCGATTCGTTTATTTTGACGCTGCCAATGCGCTTTTGGTAAATTTCCCACGATTTTTTGTTTGTGATTTTGGCATTTTCCTTGCAGGATTTCATACCGCGTATGCGCTGCGTTCGGTCAAGGCTCAGCGTTGCAGGCGCGATAAACAAGATTCGTCGCAGCAAAGCCGGTTGTTGTTATTGTTGTTGTTGTACGTATCCTTTAAGAATGTATTGCGGCCATTGGTGATGATCATTATTATGATTCTTATTAAATTCGCGCTCGCTGACCGCTTAGCCTGGCTGCGCTCGCTTCGCGTTAGCGTACAAAGAACAATGCAAGGGTTGACACTCGAAACAATGCGCGAGCCTCGCGGCGATGCCTGCGTGCGTGCGCCTTACAAGTAGCCTGAGACTTGTGAGATACGTAACTAGTTTACTTTTTTCCGCTTCTGTGTATTTTGCTTTCATCATCTGGTTTCCTTCAACGCTTCAGTTGTGCTTTAAGTGTTTTACGCGATGCGTCCTTTTCGCGTTTTAATCGCCGATGCGCGCTTTGATATAAATGTATGTGTCGCTTCTTCTTTGCCTTTTTTTGTATTTTCTCTTGTACTGCAGCTGCCGTTCGTTTGTCTTCTAGCGCTGTCTAGATCCTGTTGTCCAGCGTTTTGAACATGCATGAAATGCAACATCAGCAGAAGCAGCCGCAGCCGCAGCAGCGACAGCAGAAGTAGCTTCTGTTTCTTCACATCGCTCTAAATACGTTATATGTAAATTTTATTTCTTGCGCCATGACCTGTGTCCTTTACTCTGCCTGGATTTAATCCAGTTTAAATTGGCTGCGCCTTGTTAAACGTTTTCTGCTTTTGTCTGCTTCATAGGCGTTATTTTTACAGTTTGATTATTTTATAATCAACAACTCTTTTGTTTGTTTTTTCGCACGCATTCTCAACATTTCAATATCCATCAAACCTTTCTATTTTTTTTCTTTTTGTTGTCGGATCTTATAATTGAAACACTGTCTTTCAATTTGAGCTCTTTTTTTTTTTTTTGTTCTGATTTTTTTACAATTGGCTTACAATTTTTATGATTTATAACTATTAATACAAATGTGTTGAAAGATTTAAAAAAAGCTTAAAAGGAATTTTTTTAAGTTCGAATATTAATTTGGAATTGTTGGTATCAGTTGCTCAACTCTTTTAATATTGGTCATCAGATTATAATTTTTTTATTACCAAGTTTCACTTTCATACGTTGTTTGTTATATATAAAACTGCATAATTTTCAAAATCACAACGAATGAAACAAAAATGGGTAACAAAAACAAATCGAGGCAACTTGTACAGTGTGCACCTGGTATGTTGTATTGTGCACCACAGATGCATGTGCAATTATCATGAAAACCACATGTGTATAATAACCGCAGACTGGGCTATGAATGATTAACATGTTCAAAGAGTTGTAATGACCCAAGCAACAACACCAACAACGAGCCCAGCGGCATAACAAACACAAGTTAACTTATTTTTCATTTTCATATGACAGAAATACAGAACTGAGTAACAAAACCTCAAAAGGTGACGACTTGACAGATGGCCTTTTTCATTAGCGTTAAGTTGTTAAGGCATCGACAGCCTTTGTGACTGACATCAGCCACAAATAGGCAGCCAAAGTCGCAAATTTATTGCGAACTATCTACAAATGCTGCACACTTCCCGGCCAAGCAATAATATGATTTGCAGCATTCCTTAAGTGACCTCCACATGCCACAGATTTATTATAGAAATTTATTAAGAAAATATTAACTCTTGCTTTATATCAAAAACAAAACAAAAAGTTTTTAAAGCATCTACAACTATCAAAGTCGAGTATCAACTTTTTAAAGATAAAGAAAAGACCATGTGAAGTCCACCACAGTACCATGATTAATGTAATATTTTAAGATGTATGAGGAATCGAAGAACTTGAACATATAAATTTAGTTTATTTTGTTTTAGTTTTCCTAAGTTTCCCTAATAATAATTACTATATATAATTTTGTACAGTGATTGAGTTAAAAACGTATAATAATAGTGCAGCTATTCAAGTATATATTTTATGGAGTGACTTAAAAGGAGTTAAAAATCGCGGATACTTTTTAAGTCACCCAATATTAATAGTATATTAATGATAAATATTTTAAATAAAATGAATGTTAGGTCTTCTTGAACATATCAATTGGAATGCATTTTCATAGAGAACTTGAACCGATTTCCCAAACTGGCAAGTCGTACTGAAAAATAATTTTGTAAATAAAATCAAATCAAACGTTAAACAAATCACTTTTGAAATTAACATCAACATTTGTATACGACAAAGAAAAAGTTATTGCTGCTTTAAACCAATAAACAGGAATGCAGATGAGCAGTGTACCAACGGAAAGTACTGCCAATGACCGACGAAGTACGCGGGTGCTGATAAGCAGCCGTCGCGATAATATAAGAATCAGAACTAGATGGAGTCGCTTCATTGAACGAAGAAACACTCTGACGCACCTGGACGAACGCACCCTGCGCAGGTTTCGGTGTCGAGTCTATCTGCTGGTCGGTCTATACAGTGTCCTTTCTCTGTCGCAATGGTTTCTCATATTCATGTTTGCTAAAGTGACGCCGGAGTTTTTTTTAATTGGCTTTGCGTTTACTTTTGTGGCTTTTATTGTGCTGTCTGTGTTGAATTTGATCAACAAAATACGCAACACATTTCCACTGAACTGGATACTCGGTGTCTTTGCGGTCGAAGGCCTTATAGTGGGTGCGGTTTTTATCAATCATACTGAAAGCTACGTTCAGCTTCTTGTCTCCTTCAGTGCAGCAGCTATAGTCTTCATATCGTTGACACTTTTGGGTATTTACTGTCCTCGTGGAGTGCTGCCCGGTGAGAGCTGCTTCTGCATTACGATGGTCCTCGCATTTGTGTCCTCTACTGTGGTCATCATTATGGTATTAGCTCACAGTGGTTTTTCTTTCCTTATGTATTTTGCAATATTATGGGCTATTTTGATAATAAATATTGCATTGTATCATGCACAAATCTTAACTGGTCAGAGATTGGGTATGCCAACTCGTGATTACATATTTTATTCGATATTAGTTTTTTCGGATTTTGTTATTATTCAAATGCTTTGTCAATTATTCCTGTATAAAGGTTTTTAAGTTTTATAAAGTCAATTAATAAAAGCGAAAAAATTTCTATAATAAGTTATTTAAGAAGATTGGTAATATTTAGGTAGGTGTAACCACAGAGACTGTCAATCATATAAGTTATCTTTGGTATAACTATAGAAGATAACACTGAGCAGTGATCTAAAGCGGCAAGGTTTAATTTTTTTTTTGTAAAAGACCCTCCGTTTCACTAAACTGCGAAATTATAAATGCAAAAAAAAAGAAGAACTTTTAAATGGAATTTAATCCATTATTTATGAAAAACAATTTAATCAGTTGAAGGACCTTAATATTAAGATAAATTACTCAAGGTACTCGGTTCAATAAATTTCAGATTGATATTCTTTAAAATATTAGTTTATGAGTGTAAGTTCTTGAAAATGAAAAACCAATTTGCTGCGAGTTTTAATTAAATTTCATGCTGATTGTCCATGAAGATATCCTTCTTGCCACACACAAAAACTTGCATATATGGTAACGTCACCGCTGACACCTTTCGGGCTCATTAATCATAATATTGCCCATACATCATCATCAGCAGCAGCGTCAGCACGGGATTGGCACCGCGCAGTCTCTCTGAGCGATGAATCCAAACGAAACAAAAAAGGTCCAACCTTCAAAAATTATTCAGTGAGGGCGGTCTCAATTAGTTTTAGACTTTTCCACTTAAAATTTATATTAAAAAAAAAAAAAAACAATAAAAAAAAACAAAAAGAGATTTTTCATTTGTTTAGACGTTACATGCGTATAACGATTTTTTTTTTACAAGGCTGTACTTTGCTTTACCTGTTTTTAAGCCGCATTGTTGGTCCATTGTCTTCCTTAGCCGCAGTGAGCCAGCAATAATGCGAGTGAACGGGAATGTAGGAGAATTTAGAGACAGTGTGGCGGCGTCTAACTCAGTGTAGATGAAAATTTACTAGGAATTTCGTAAGCATCATATAAGTAATAATCTCAACATCCTGTCTAAGCGCAGGTTTAAATAAATCTACCATAATTCTACTTATCCTTGAATGGGTTTCGCAAGCCAGCCAGCCACGTTGACATTTTGGCAGCAAGCGTTTGCGTGTGAGTGGATTTGTTGTTGCTCTTGAAAAATAATACTCTACTTTAGTATGAAACATGTTGCTTGCATATCTTATTCCCACTAAGCGGGTTTGACATGAATTTAGAGCAGCATCGCTTTGACCAGCTAATGGCTCCTTCTTATTGAAATGTGCTAATGCTGAAGATGGTATACTCGCCATTGCTATTTAATATTTAAGCAAACAAGAAAAGGATTTATAAAAATGAGCGATAAATAACTTTCTATCAAGTGGCAGCTTTCAGCAGTTTACATAATAATCTTAACATTATGATTTTCGTAAAATGTAAAAGAAATTTTAACGCCGAAAAAAATCAAATCCAAAATAGTTTGAGTTCCAAGTGGAGCTGATACAATTAATTCCAAGAATAGAAAGCTACTCAGAGAGTACCTCAGTGACTTTTGTTGCTGACATTGTTTGAGGGTCGATGTTGAATAGCTGTAACAAATTCTATACCAGAAGTCATTAAGTCCAGAGTATTACGCATATCTCCAAAATAATAAAAATTTGTTTCGATTACCCAAGTTGAAGCGATTGTCAGTTCTTTTTCTGCGCAAGTAAATTTTCAGTCGTGTTTTACACTTCAACTGATTTATTAATAAATTTAAATAAGATGATACAAACAAATGTCTTATTGACTCAACTGGCTTATGATTTATTCAAAAACAATGGAGACAAAAACAGAGAAATAAAAAGAAAAATAAAAACAAATGAATATGAAGTGTGTAAACAATTTGTCACACTCACGTACATATTACACGAGTATATCAAAGTACATTGACACAATTTCTTGACGTAAGATTTTTTTTTTTTTTTTTTTTTATTTTTTCCCTTTTTTTGCTTTGTTATTTTGTATCGCTTGCATTATTCTGTTTCTTGTTGTTGCATACATTATAATAATAATGCTGCGCACAATGAGGCTTGGTGACAACACACGTTCAGCTCAATCCTGCTGGCTTTTGCTTTCGTTCTTACACCCACAAATTGCGCACCTGTCGCGCATTGCTTGCGTTTACCGTTATGCGCTAACTATTATTAAGTGCGGCATGTGTTGCATTTATTTATAAAACAAACAAACAAAACAAAACACAAAAAAGAAATTGCATTGTTATGCCTTTTGTAGTTCTTTAAGCGTCCAGGGGCAACGGGGCTGAGATAAAAATAAAATGAAAATGAAAATTGTATCGAACCGCATTCAAGATATGCCATAATTTAAATTGTTATTGCTGCAGGCTTTGTTTTTCTTGTTGTTATTATTTGGTAAGACTTTAGCATATCAATTGTCAGATGAACTTGCATATTATAACTCACTCGCTTAATTCATTGCTAGAGATTATGCAAGAGAAACACGATTGCTCACCACGGTTTCCTTCTTAAGTTGGTAGCATCGTCTGCTTTTTATTACACGAATAATTGAGTTCAATTTCAAAAGAACTAGAATAACTCAATAAGTTTCTGCATGCATTCTTAGTTGTTTTTTTTTTTAATAAAATGTAGACTTTTATCAGCAGGATACATTTGATTCAACAGTTCCATAAATTTTGAAACCTGTTTGAAAATAATATAATTTATCGCAAAAACTCAAAATATCTATAAATAGCACCTCCCCCACTATCAATTACATTCAAGCGCTCCGAGTGGCTTTCGACGTATTTTTGAACCACTTATTGACTCTCATAAGTTATTCACTGCAGAATAGAAATTTCGAAGGTTTGTGTTTGTTGTCATTGAAATTGTTTTTGCAGTAGTTTCTAAAAATTTCTCTTTCATTTTGTTTGATGTTGCATATCATCAATCTTGGTAAGCGTTGCTTAACTTGTGTTTAAGCAAATAATTTTAAATGCGTTCATTTAAGACGGTCAGGCGGAGGCAGAAAACGTTACAATAACTCAAACAGCGCCTTCGGGTACCGTGCGTAGAAATTACTTCAAGAAGCTCTATGCCGCCTTGCTGTTCTGTCTCCTGATCGCACTCTGCCAATGGGGTACGCTGAATGTGCTTACATTGGATGTGTTTGTGAAGTGGAGCACTTTGTTTTTGTTCTTGGCATTCGTAATACTCCTGCTGCTATATGGACTGCCGTCTCTTCGACCCATCTACCCGTATAGTTTTTTTATATATTTCATACTGATCGAGTCTACGATATTGTGTGCTGGCGGAATTCTGGTGTGCCATGACTATAAATGCTTTTTAGTAATAGTTTTTGGCTCTATTTTAATATGGATAACTTTGATAATTGTGGGTGCTCTGGCATACAGATGCTACATGCCTAACGCTATGTGCTACGGATCGACCATGTATACGACTTTTGTCACTTCAGTGTTGTTGCATCACGTTGCGAGAATTGCTGGCTGGAGCATGATTAAAGGTTTTTTGCGCGGCGTCATGTTCAGCACTGTAATGGCCACAGTGATCTATCATGCAATGATCGCACATTCAATAGACACCAAGGACATGAATAATTTCGAATGCGTTCACGTTGCCGTTGTTCTATGCACGGACTATGTCATACTTGTTGTGATGGGTTCGCTCTATGAATCATTCATGTCATATGACAATTTTTTTAAATGTATTCAAAAACATGTGAATATTAAATGAATTGATTAAAGAATATTTATTTAAAAAATTATAATTAAAATTTTTAGCTATTTACACCCTCAAGATCATTCAGCAAAATGAGTTCGAAGATACTAAAAAATTCTTTCAGTTCCTTGGAAGAGATTCCTAAGACTTGAATGTGCTGACAGATACGTTAGTTAATCTATCCTTGGGGCCTTTAGTTATTGATCTCGTAAAAAAGGTTTCCTCAAAATAAAATCAACTTAGTTTTTCTTTTCACTTTATATAATCTACTACTATTTTTTTTTTTTTTTTGCTTTTTTTGTTATAAATTGTGGATCTGTTAATTGTCTGAGATTTGAAATTGTGTTGTATCAGTATTCATGAAGTAACATGCAACCAGTTCGTATAGAAATCATATAATAATCGCACTCAAACTCACATCTTGGATTTCAGGTAACGATATATCAACGGCAACCAGTTCAGCAAGGTCCAGAAGCAGAAACTGTTCAAGGCGGTGTCATTTACATTGACCGCGAGACATATTTTCGATTCATTCGTCAAACATATATTTATGCCATTTTATTCAGCCTAGCCGCTGTCATACAGTGGCTCATATTCTCAACGTTACCTGAAGTGACTGATGGCCTACGTAGATACGGGTTCATCGCACTTATCATTGGTCTTTTTGCAGTGACCATCTTAAATGTTTGTCTCAGTGTACGTTATAAGTTCCCATGGAATTGGATACTAGCCCTCATCGTTCTTGAGGGTATGGCCATAGGTGCTGTCGCAGTTACTTACGCAAATGAAATAATGCATGTCTTCTACACGGTTCTCATAGCACTCGGGGTTATAGCAATATTACTTATAATGGGCGCTGTCATCCCAATCTCTTGCCTGCCCGGTGAAATATGCATATGCTGCACTGGTTGCATTTTCCTCATTGGTCTAATTGCGTTGATTACCATAATTTTGGTAACCAATGCCATGAAGTATTTGATATACTTCATGATCGCTTGGATGGTTCTTTTGGTTCCGGTTGTACTTTACCATTCGCAAGTAATACACGGCAGAAGACACGGCATACCCATCAACGACACGCTTATCTGTGCGCTGATGATAGCTATGCACTTTATCATATTCTACCTTTGCATTTATTTCTTGATGTTTAATTATAAAAAAATTAAGAACAACAAGAGTATGATGCAAATCCAATAAAATAGTAACAAAGCATTGTGTTTCTTAGTTTCAGTAAGCAAGAAGTTTCTTGATCTCTTGCTTCCAGCGTTGCAGGGATTTAGAAATCAGCTTACCATAAATGCAATTTGCCCTGCTTATTATTTCAGTTCTATACAAGGTGAGTTCCAAAGTAAACAGGACTTTTAAAAAAAAGACAGAATAAATAGTTTTTTCGGCAAAATCAATTTATTTTATTCAAAATAGTCTCCTTCTGCTTTAATACAGCGTTTTGCACGGTCCAAAAGCATGTCGAACGAGTGTTTTAGCTCGTTGCCCGGTATGGCCGCCAGTATGCCGGTGCAAGCCTTTTGAATGGCCTCTACGTCTGCATAACGCTTTCCTTTCATCGGCAAATGCATTTTTCCGAAAAGGTAGAAGTCGCACGGTGCCATATCAGGTGAATACGGGGAGTGGTTGATGGTTAAAATGTGATTTTTGGTCAAATAGTCGGACACAAGCGTCGATCGATGAGACGGCGCATTATCGTGCAACAAACGCCAACTTCCATCTTCGCGATATTCGGGCCGAACACGTCGAATACGGCGCACCAAACGCTTCAAAACTCCAAGGTAGAATACCGCATTAACGTTTTGGCCGGGTGGAACAAATTCTTTGTGGACAATACCCTTGGAATCATAAAAACAAATCAGCATTGTCTTCACTTTTGACTTCTCCAGGCGCGATTTTTTGGGTTTCGGCTCGTCCGGCGCCTTCCATTCAGCACTCTGGCGTTTCGTTTCGGGATCATATTGAAAACACCACGTTTCGTCTCCAGTCACAATCTTGTAAAGGAAGTCCGGGTCTTTTTTTGCCTCTTTAATGATGTCCTTCGAATGTTGAATTCTGAGCAATTTTTGGACGTCAGTCAATTTGTGCGGAACAAACCGTGCACACACCTTTTGTAAGCCCAAATGTTCGGTCAAAATGCGATAAATCGATGTTTTGGAGATGTTCAATTCTATTTCCATGAATTTCAATGATGATTTCGGCTGATTTTTTATGAATTCACGCACAGTTTCGATGGAATTTTCGGTGATCACGGATTTTGGTTGGCCCACATGTTCATCGTCATTTATGTCCTCACGACCACTTTGAAAACGTTGAAACCACTCGTGCACTCTGCTACGGGATAGGCAATCATCGCCATAAACTTGTTTCATCAATTGAAACGTTTCGGTAAAAGTTTTACCAATTTTAAAACAAAATTTTATGTTGGCTCTTTGTTCGAAGCTCATTTTCGCACCGATGACAAAAACATACTGACACTTAAAACGCAATAACCTCACTTCCAATAGATGAAATGTCATGAAATTTTTACTGGAAGTCGATAAACGATAGCAGATTCTAACGCACCAGTTGACATATAGATGGCGCCACTAGAGGGCGCTAGATTCAAAAAGTCCTGTTTACTTTCGAACTCACCTTGTAGTTATGTGGATTCTCTTACAAAATATTTCCAATAGATCTTCTGAACTTTTTAGAAAATTTGTGTAAGTAGATAGAAATGATAGACAGTGACTTCAGACATTTGTCTTATTTTTACTGGTAAGTATTAAAAGCAAGTACAAGGTAAATATGTCGTTTTTATAACAATACTGGATAAAGTAAATCCAATTTTTTAATATTTTTTTTTTATTTATGCGTACTTTATTTTTCAAAATCAATTTTATTTTGGTTGATTGAACTAGAATTTAAGTAGATTTTATAATTAACATAGGCAATATTATAGGCCTACAAGTGTGTGTAGTTTGTAGTAGTTGAGTGGTCTACTTCCAAAACATATTTAAATCCCTGCTGTGGCATGCACAAAAATATTTTTATTACCTACGATACATCGAGAGCCTGTTACAATAGGTAACTACTCTTATATGAGTGAATATGTATAAAAAATGCAATAATTGCCAACGGATGACAGAAATTAATGTTTTTTTTTTTTTGTCAATGAATCTCATTGCCTTGGGCATTGTGTCATATCGAGATTGAAAATATTTCGCAGCATAAAACAATAGCGACGGGCGGATGTTCAGGTCAACAGCAGCAGCATATAATTTCATTTGAACAATTTTCATATTATCATTTTTGTATTGGCTTGCTCGGCACATGCGTATTAAGGCTTAAAAATTTCATTTGGCTTGTAATTGATTTGGCCTTTGGCATGCGAACACACAAAATTAATTTTACCGAGAGCTACTAAGGATTCCCTGCGCTCATTTTCCAACATTACTTTCACGCCTCTGAACTTTAGCCTAGGCAGTGCCTATGTGTCTCTATTACGTGCATAGAAGGTTCATGTTCGTGTAATAATCATAATCCTCTTGCAATCGTTGCTGATTTTAAAGCGTTAATCCGTAATTGAATAAAGGGCAAATATATCGTGTGCCCAATTCGTGTTTTCGCCTTTTTTCTCTCTTGACGTTGTTACACTGCGAGAAATATTTATTAAGACGGAAGTTAATCCAACAAACAAGACCCATAATAGTTTCATGTTTGGATCATAATTAGAGGTGAGACCTCACTTTGATAGTCTGGAAGTAATATCTCAAGATCTACACCGTTTTATAATGATATTTGGAAACTGCTTATCCAGAAACGAGCTGATTTGATTTTGTTTGACATTAAGCCGCCATAGAGTATTTTCGTATTTGTTATAGGAAAAATTGGTCCAGCTGCTGGCCTCTGGCAGTTGATACTTACAGTTGTCTACAGCACTAGAAGATAAGTCAACTGAAACGCGATTAATTATTTAACAGATTTGATATATGAATATATATATATACATATATGAGTATATTTGGCTCAATGCATATTGCGGCTATTTTTTTCGCCGTGTATAAGCTTAAAAAAAGCGCCCATTCAACATTTCTTTTGCTGTACACAATGCGACTCAATATCGCAAAATTCAAGCAACGATTCACACACCGTCATTCATTGAGCCTGAGGCTGAAACTGAGGCTAAGGCTAAGACTGAGGGTGGGGCTGAGGCTGAGGCAAAGGCTACACCAACAGCAGCGATAGGCCGATTTCATTTCAATTCAGGTTTAATGCGCCTTCGCTCTGCGCACCCTGCGCGTTTCTTTTCTTTGGGTTTCTTTTCTTCCCGTAATGTCGCTGCAAACAAAACTCAAAGCGGAAAATCTACAACTGCAATTGATTGCAACTAAAGTTGCGGTTGCGCTCCGTTCTAAATTGCATGTGATGAAAGGATGGCATTGGATGGAAATGGCAAATAGTCAACAAAGCCCTCACTGGTACACACACTCACACACTCATACAGACACATACAGGCATACTGCAATGCATCAATCAATTGTATCTTTGTATCTGTCGGCGTAACGTTGTGCGCGGCGCGTATCTTCTTCGTATCTGTCTTTGAAGCAGTCAGCGCGCGCGCGAAACTCCTTTTCTTTGATTGTCATTTCTTGCTTTGCTGAAAGCGCAGATTATTCGATTATTGCTTTCATGTTTCACTCATCTTTCGTTCGTTCGGGGCGCTGAAAGGTATATGCCATCTTTTATACGTATCACTGCCACATACATAAGTCGCACAATATGCCTTTTATGTGCGATGTGTATTATCTCCGCTTAATACTCTACTTTTCTTTCATTTTTGCTTTTGCTTGCATTTTGATTAGGTTGCATTGGTGTTGTCGATGTTGTCGTTGATGTCGGCGAAAGCTGATTATCTCTTGTCATAACTGTCGAGGCCGCGATTTTGCGCCAAACAATTGCAACTGACAAATGCGGCACAACTGTGTGGGTTACACTGAAGTGCCATGCAAGGGGTCAAATGCGACTAGAATATTTTTTTATGATTTTTTTTTTTTTATTAAAAATATTTTCCTTCCATTATTTTTTTAATTAAATTTCATAGTTTATGCTTGACAACATTTTTGAGTGCGGTGACATGAAATTTTTGAAATGCAATTAAAATTTTATATTAAATTTTTATACAAACGGAATGCAGATATTAGGAAAACAAGGCCATTAGGCAGCTGCCTCAATAAAATCAGTAAATTGCACTTATAAAAGAATTTGAAATATTTATTAGTCACACACAACTCGCTACATGGACGAGTGTACCTTCCATAGAAAAATCGATGGGCTCTTCTCTATAAATGGAACGTTGAAGTCATTATTAAAATAATTTTTTCTCATTGACTTTTGAAACTTTGATTTTGTCATACTTGAAATACTTTTATATTAGTAAAATGCAGTTTGACCTTTGCTAAAGCAATTTTGCTTGGCTTTGTGCTCTTATCTGTAATGTCTTTTAAGCATGTTTTGTTGTATTGCATAAGCGATGTTGGCTTGCCAAAATTAATTAAAATGTTTTAATGCTGTCAGTTAAAGACTTTCTATAACTAAGCACTTTAAAATTTATGAATCACATATTAAATGGCAAAGTTGGATGTCATAACCGTTTGACATGTTTGGCATGACAAAATGGCGGTGGCAGCCACAAAATGGCGGTGGACGCAGTGCAAGCTGCGGGTCTGCCCAGATGTGTTCTGAGAGTTTGGTGACCCCAACAATTGCATAGCATGCACGTCAAACGAGCTGCAGTCATATTTATTTATAATAAATTTATATACTCTTTTTTTGCATTTTTTTTTTCTGTTGTTGTTGTTGTTGTTGTAATAAATTATGATTTTACATACGGCTTGTGTCCCGGGTATGTGCGCTTTTGCGTATGTTCAACATTAATTCCTACATAATTAATGAGCACGCGAGTGTGTCCAGTTCAGATCAACTCAGCTTAACTGGACTGAGCTCATTTGGCTACGCTTCGGTGTAGTCTGCTGCTCGTCGACGGCCAACGTTGCTTTCGAAATTTACTTTGCGGATGACAGCATCTGTCACTGGCGGACACACACACATTGCACATACATAAGCATGCTTGCATATACACATGCACATGTCTACATATATACAAAGCATATATGACCTTATATACACATATGTATGTATGTATGTATGTATGTATGTAGATATGTAAGTATGTGTCTATTTATGCATAGCTATGTAAGTGCTGCTGTGCATGTATGCTTCTGTTCACATAAACGTTTGTCTATGACGTCGGCGTTTATTATAAATGTGGCTTTCTACATCACTTCCTGACACCCTCACAGTTGTGAACTTTGTTTTACTGTTTTGATGCATCCAAATTTGCTATTTTAATTTAATTTTTCCGTTTGTATAAATTTTGTTTCGTTTATATGGCAAACTTATTATTTTACTGCTCTGATTTAATTAAAAATTTTATACTTATCGTGTAAAAAAATAAGTAAATGAAGTACAGGATTCCCAAGCTTAAAAACGATATAATATTTTAATTTTTAATATACTAGTTGTCAGTTCAAAAAAATGATATTCTTTGTAATATGTGTATTTGCATTTTCCAGAGTAAAATTTTCTTAATAATTGATTTATTGTTGTAAATGAAATTTTTATATATATTTTTTTAGTTTTATAATAAAAACGTGTCGCCAACGAGTCTGGCTGCAACTTTTAAGACGTCTGGCCCACAACAAAGAGACGTCTGGCAGAAAGACAGAGGCAGCATGCGACTAAGTGCGCAGGGACAGGCATTTCTCGCCTTTGGTGTTTACGATCGTCTCTCGGCATGAGTGTGTGCATTTAAAAAAAACTCAAGCATGAAGGTCGCGCACAGCGTGTCAGCTGAAGGCAGGGCCAGTACACAGCATACAGCATGCAGCAACGGCATATCCATTGCCATTGGCATTGGCAGACACGCAGACGCCCCATTCAAATGGTCGAAAACATTTGTGCATTGCTACAAGTTTCGTAAATTAGCGGCACAAAAGTCAGCAGAGTCAGCAGAGTCAGCAGAGTCAGCAGCGAATGCTCTGCCGCACAGCATGCGGCGCTGTTGCCGTTAGTCCCTGGCAGCAGTCTGGCGAGTTTCTCTCGCATCGATCTCGGCGTCTGTGCTCGGCTGATCGAATGCGCCTCACAGTCTGCGTTGCCGAGGTGCGTTGTCAGATGGTTGCAGGTGTTTCTGCACACATCAGCCGTGCAGCGTCACGTTGTCTGCCGGTGAAATGTTCACCTTTTTGCATGGCTTCATGGCTGCATGTTTCATGTCGCAGCAGCAGTTTGTGAAAGTCATGTTGCGGCGTTGCTAGGGACGAAAATCCGAATTATCCTCGCTGTTTGATGTACACCGCGAAAACGGAAAGGTGCACGGATCAATAAAACAATAAGCCAAGGAAGCATCAGCCGGCATTACGCTTTGCTAAACTAAGAACATTTTATGGGGTCTAGTTTTATTGAGGCGCTAAATTGCGCCGGCTAGGTCTTCCTCTACTATCTTTTGATTTTTTTTTTGGCTCTGGCATAGACGCACATAATAGTTCGCTAAATTTCAAATGCACAATCTTAAGAATCAGAGAAAATGGAGGCAATGGCGTAGTGAACTCTGAGTCGGTTTACTATGCGTGCGACTCAAGCAATATCAAAAGAAAAGATTCAACTTTTTCTGTAGAGTCTTCGTCCTCTCATATTCTGCTGCAAGCATTTGCCATGGGAAAAGCTCTCAAAAAATTCCATTCAAATTCAGCGATAAGCAGGAGATCTTAGTCATTAACTCCTTAACTCCTAGGAGTTGCAGTGCCAACCAAGTAGAAGACGTCTTAAGAAGAAAAGTTCTAGATGTTGATTCTTCGCCTTTACTGATTTCAGTCGTCAGATATTGAAACAATGTGCGTGCGTTCTTTCACAGTGTTCTAAATGGTGGCAGTTTATAAGTCGTAGTTAGCCCAATTCTCATCGCACGTGCGATTCTACACGCGTGCAATGACTTTCCTTTCGCAACTTTGCTCTACAGCCGAGCCCACATTCCTCCCAAACAAGTTCTGTCCAATTTTAGTAAGCGTGACGTATTCATATTTTGCCAAATAAAATTTTTAATTGGCTTCTTCATTTGTTAAATAAATATTTTTGTTGTTATCTCTTAATTTATGCATATTATATACATTTGTATGTATTTTTTTGTCACACTAAATAACCAAAACATTTATGCAAAATCAACACTTTACGCTAATGATTTTCAACAAATAAATTGGCAAACTGCTCATACAAAATATATAAAAATGAATTTTATGATGTTCAATCCATTTCCATATTTTAAAATTGTCAACTAGTCGCAGACAAGTTAAAAAGTTTACACACAAGCTCCAACTACACTGAGAAAACTGTTGAACTGCGGCTTATCACAATGCTAAAGACTTATTAAAAATTTAACGAATCTCATATAGAAGGTTCAGGAACAGCCTAGATCGAATAAAAAAATACAAACCGTCTGACCGACTTGATCTGACGAATGCAGATTATTTGGCTTTAATCTGCATATCAGAATTTTCTCTTTTTGGAGGTTGGGGGACACTGCATCAAAAACATGCATCTCAGAGCCTTTGAGATCTGTCAGTAGAGACATATATGAATACTGTACATGATATGATAAACTTGCTCTTTGCTTATCAGTTTTACTTTGTTGATTTGAAATTTGTAAATGCTTTACCTACAGTTTAAATAATATGAAACCCCTATACGGTATAGCAGAAATGAGAAAGTGTTAACAAGAAAGACAAGGCAAATCGGCATTTAAACATAATATTTATTGATAATTTAAAAATCATTTTTGTCAAATCTCAAAGTTACAGAATTGAACATTTTAGCATAAAAGGTTTTGTTATGTTATCAGCCGAAACTCTTCACGTTTTACTGTGTATTTGACGCTGTATAGAAATTCAGTAACTTGATTTAAATACACATTTGGTATAGAGATCAAACTGATTTAGTCAGCTTGGCGTTGCGCAGT
This sequence comes from Stegana nigrithorax, assembly GCA_037044495.1. NCBI lineage: Eukaryota > Metazoa > Arthropoda > Insecta > Diptera > Drosophilidae > Stegana > Stegana nigrithorax. Next base: position 39,849 of record JBAMBQ010005352.1, on the reverse strand, counting down.
TCCGATCCATATGAATAGAATTTACATATATCTACTATTATCATGGTTTTTTGTTTCTGTTATTTTTTTTTTTTTTAATATTTTTTTTGTATTTTGTGTTTTGTTGTCTTTCACTGAACGCTGAACGAAGTGAGTTTGAGCTCCATTCATGCCGTTTGTTGTGTAAAGTAGGCCTGCTTACCGTATAAGAAATTTATGGTTAATAATTCATTGTTTTTTATGTCTAACCACTCTCTAACTGGACTGAACGCAATGAACGAATCAACATATTTTGAAAATTTGTATTGAAATTTAACATTTCGTTAATTATTAGCACATTAACAGCATGTAGTTTAACCCATACTGTGTGTGCATGTGAGTGTGTGTGTGTGTGTCTGGTGTATATATGCTTAATATCAGGGACATTGATAATCTTTTTTTCAAAACTGTTTACAGTTTGTTTTTTTTTTTCTGATTTTCTTTTAATCCCGCGTTTATTAAGAATGAATTTTTTTTCACGCCTTTTGTGTGAATTGCTAAGCGAGAACCCGCCACATAAATTCAACTTATGAAGATATTAGTTGTCTTCAACAAGCCAATAGGCAAACTCATTCAAGAAATTTGGAATGCTTCTTGTCCATTCTTTGTTTTGTTGGCTGACGTCTGTGCTGCCTAAGCTCTTTCACTTGCTAACCGCTTCTACACATTAGCTGAAGAGCATAAATTATCGTTTTGTGTTTATTGGCTGCGACAAACCTGACATCTCGTTGCATATTAATAAAATAGAAATGAAAACAAAAACCCAAAAAAAAAAAAAAAATAGAAAGAACCAAAATAATTACAAAGCTAATTTATTTATTACTTAATAAAATAATAATCAAATATATTTTTTGTCAACATTATTTGCACATTCACAACAAATAAAGGCAAAATTATTTCATTTGCATGCGGTATTTGTTTTTGTTTTTTTCTTTTTTATATTTCCGCACGCATCCGATCCACTTTTTGGATACCCACTGTATGCATTTTTAGTTGCGCTTCGATGCGTCGCCTATTTGTGCCTAAGGGCGTGCAGAAAGTTTGTTGACACTGTCATGTCAGTTTTCTAGGTCAGATGGTTAACTATTGCGAAAAAAGTTTTTGAAATTTTAACAATTTGTGTATAGAAGTTTTTTGCACAGATTTATTTGATTTATAATAAAATTTGAACTTATGAAACTGATATAAAACGTGCAAAGAAAAGTATAAGAAAACTTTACTAATTTATATTTGCATAATGTGACCAAAAAAGTGACCTTTTGCATTTTTATTTTGCTCTAGAGATGTGCGAGAAGTTGTGTAATTTTAAACCAAGATATAGCGAATGCTGCTGAATATCCTGTTCCACTCACAAAAGTAGAAAAGAATAGTTAAGCACAGCTTGGGTTATGTCTGTGGATAAGACGCACATAGTTAGCAGGTCCAAAGATTCAAGACAAGTTAATATTTATTGTCATAAAAAAAGGAAAAAATATGAAAAATCGAAAATCGATTAAAGTCTTAAAGAATCCAATTCTCAATATATTCACAATAATTTTAACAAAGTCCAGCATTTTATATATAAAAACGTTATTATTTTTTTAAACAACTTAAAAATTCTTTTCGCATCATTTGTTGTCTGTCTATCAGAAAAAAAAAAAACATAAAACAACAAAAAAATATGTTTTACGTTTAGTGCTACATTACACGTTGCCAGGGCCGGAACGGTGCCACTATTGATGATGGGGGCCAGCCCAAGTGACACTATGTCAGTTGCTGCTGCTGTGCTGCCGGCTGCCGCACTCCCCATTAATGGCTCAACGTGGCAATGTCGGGGTACGTAATTCGCTTGCGCGTCATTGATTTGCAGCTTTGTCATATCTTCGCATGACTTTTACACTGCGCCACAAAACTCGCCTACACACATAAAAAAAAAGAACCGAACTTAACCCAAACCCATTACACATATGGCAACGTCCGTTGCATGCGCCCGTCTCAACGTCCGTCCGTCCGTGCGTTATCTGTTTCCGCAACATGACGTTACCCGCTAGCTCGCACGCTTACTTGCCACATGCCCACTGCCACTTGCCACTGGCTGCCTTTGCTTTGCTTTGCTCTGCTCTGCTTCCTTGCTAGCCAGCCAAATGATAATGATGTTAATGATTATGATGACGGCATACGTTGTGGCTGTTCTTGTAGTTGTTGTTGCTATTGGTATTGGTTTCGGTGATAATGTTGCCTCATACTCTATCTCTGTCTCTCTCTCTCTATCCGTCTATCGCTCACATTCACTATTTCAGTTTTAGCACCCGTATAGATTTATGATGCATGCACACATGTACATGCCCGTGTCCTACATGACAATTTTCCTCTTGGTCTACTTCCCAATGTGCATTCGAAGCATTTGCAGAGAACAGGGGGGGACTAGAAATAAAAAGAAAAAAGAAATGAAAATAATAAAACGCATTTTTTGCCAAGCGTAAAAATATCTTCAACGTCGACGACACTGTGAGCAAGATGGACTTCCGGTTTCCTGTTTCCGACTGTCGAAGTTGTTGCTTTGGTTTTTTTTTTTCACTTCTATCGTGTTTTTTTGTCGCTCTCAACGCTTGAACACACTCGTGCTGCAGTGTGTGTCTAGCGATTTTTTATTGCCATGTCCCAAGTGTTGCGTCGGAGTTGTGGGTTATGGGTTATAGAGTTTGATGTGTCCGAAATTGTATTGAAGCCTGCTGCCACATGTGGCTGTGCTCATATACATACGTGTACATGCCCTAGGTGTGTGCAGCCCCATGCATACTGCATTGTCTAGTCGTGTTTAGGAAATCAGCAGATTCGTAAGCTTTTAGCTCGGTTTAATGCCTCCGCAAGGAAAGGCTTTCTATTCGCTGTGGCACTCTATAAAATTAATTTGAGGTAAATATTTCAAGAAATTAAAGCACAATATCGAATTCATTTGTATAGTTCTTGTATATGTTATTGCTTGGACTGTTGCTGAATTACTCAGCTTGTAATTTCGCCTTTTAAAACCAAAAAAAAAAAAAAAAGATTCTTTTGAATATATGTAAATTTTTATGTAAATAAACCTCATAAACCAACTTAAACAAAAATAAAAGAAAATATTTTCTAAATCAACTGCTTTATTAATGATCAATATCTATTTTTTGCACCACACCAAATGAAGTTTTGTCTTTAGTTCCTCTCACATTCTGGCTAGTCATTAGTAAAACCTTTCACTTTTTCAACCATTTTTGTTTTTGTCATTATAGATTCATATATCTGTGGTATTTTCAATTTCTTATGCTGCTAATTTTGTAATTCACGTGTCATTGCGATTATTTTAATTATTTAAAATAACTAATCTGAAAATTCGTCCAGAGTAGTCAAAGTAAAGTTCCAGATATCGATCGATTAAGCAGCCTAACCCAATGAAACTTTCTATGGCTAACAATGCATGAGGTTACACTCAACTTAGTTGAACAGTCATTAAAAATGAAGACTTTTTCTCATGGCCATGTTCTCAAATGTGGAAAAAGGGTTAATCGCTTGTTTGCACGTTGATTGTAAATGTTGTTAAAGGACTTGCTCTTAATTATATACATTTATTAACCTTATCAATAAAAAGGGTCTGCTGCCGCTTAAGGTTCCGGCCTGTAAAAGTTCAAATTGTCCAAGCATAGTGAAACCGTCGCACAGCTGTCAATTTACATGTGCATTGTATTCGATTTCATTGAGCAACTGAAATGCTAACAATGTCTGTCCACGCGATCTCTTTCTATGTTATTTAAAGACCAAGTGACGCAAAACCCACAAAAGTGGGACAAAGCGACGGACACAAGAGAAGTTCAAATATCAAGGGGTAAGTATCTGAAAATGTCTGTCAAGTGTATGTGGTGGTGTTTCTTCTTCTTCTTGTGGTTATTGTTGCCGTTGTTGTTGTCACTGTCTATGCGTATCCTTAGTGTCGTGTCAACAATGTCAACTCTGGTTGTCACCAACATGTCATATGCGCATGTTCTAATTGGTTAATGTAAACAAGAAAATGTCTGCAAAAGCAAACAAAGCATGCGACAAATATAAAAAAAAAACAACAAAATAAAACAAATGTTTCAAATTTCGACGCGTCCATATTGAAACAACAATAAGCAACTAAACAAATACTTCAATTAATAGACAGGCACGCGTGTCCGATGATAAGACAACCAAAAGCCAGACGGCCGACCAAGACAGATGACCTCAAGCGGCTACGCCTCAGTAGTTACGATTAAGCGACGGCAGCACTGGCGGCGACTAGGCTGAGGCGACAGAGACAGAGACAGAGACTGAGACTGAGACTGAGACGATGACGGCGACAGAGACGGCATAGGTAACTTAATACACATACGTCGGCGGCATACTTAGACACACTTTTAATGTCCAATGGGTGTGCTGGGATTTAGTTATTGTTGTTGCTTTTTTTTTGATTTTTTCCAATTCTGATTGTATAACAAATACTTACTAAGCAGTATCTCGAAGAGTTGTCATTACATGGTCTTGAGCATTGCAGACAAATTGGAAGCAACACGTGCGACTTGGCAGATGTTTATTGATTTTTGCTACCGAAAATATCCTAAGCAATTGGGCCACAATGACAAGGCAACATGCATAAAACACATATGCGCATTATTTAAAATTATTCTAATTGTGTCGCTGCTAGGTCCTTGAAAATTATAAACGAGTTTTAGATATGATATTTTCTTGAGAAATCAACAGTATACTATGAGACAACCCAGCTGCGAGACAACCCTGCGTATGATAATCTGCCCGATTCCACATATAATGTAGATTACCAACAGAACATGGGAACATGAATCTCTGCGAGACTACTTATATGAAATTGGCTATGCCTAGAAATTGCATTTGGTTCAGTGTCGATTTCGCACGCCTGTTTCTACTAAGAACAGCTTTTGTAAAAATTTTGCATATACAAACATATGATTAGCTAGAAATTTTGGGAATTGTCTCTTTGCATGAAGTTTTTGATAGGTTGTCATTTACTTCTTAAATCTGGTGTATATTTGTTGTGATGAAAAAGAAAATTGTAAGAATATATACAAAAATGCCTACGAATAATAAATAATTATGCTATAGATTTAGCATTATTAATTTAAAAGAAAAAAAACCAAAAACTAAAAATAATACAGCTCTTTTGATTCCATTGAACATTTTATATTGTTTTGGCTCTCCAATAAAAAGAAAGACTGGCTCTGCTGAGCAAAGAAACTTAACAGAACCGTAGCTTCACTATGAGAAATTCGTAACTGGCAAATAAATAAGCATTTCAATGCTAATTCTAAAATGCGCAGTTTCACATTCAATTTTGGGACATTCCCACGTTGCAGCAAGCAGACAAGGTGACAACTTCCAATGAAGTCAATTCGCAGTTGGATTCTGGATGCGATTCGAATTTCTCACAATTCGGGGATGGTGCGCATGTGTGTGTTCCCTGCAAAGGTGACTAAGGAGCAGCACACAGCAAGTGGTCAGCGCCTTTGGTTTCTTCAGTTTGGCTTCCCCCCTGGGTGCAATTTCTGCAGAAAACTGTCAAAAAAGTAGAATTTTTCACACCTCTGAACAAAGGCCTGCTCCGTAGGATCATGGTGTCACTTAGCTGATTAATCGTCCTATATCGATCATCAACGTCAGGCAGAGCCTTGAAATTGTATGCACATAGTGTGGCGAAGGCAAAGGCAAAGGCAATGGCGACAATCGCACGGAGAACGGCAGTGTCAGCAGCAACGTAAAGGACGAAGGACATGCATGCAAAAAACACCCGCGGCTCTGCAGTAAAAGTAATTTAACAGCAGACACGTTGCAAGCGTCGCAAAGCAAGAGGCAAAATGAGATGTGCTGTGGCATAGCCACAGGACACGGCAGGACGAGCAGACTGCCTGGCGTAGACCTAAGTACACGCAGCTGAGCTAAGTGCCAAAGGGAGATGAGTGGCTTATTTTGCTTAAGCAAAGTCTCTTCTGCCTCTTACTCTTTTTTTATTTTTTTGTTTGTTTTTTTTTGCACCCAAGTTGGCTACCTGCCGACCAACATGGCAACCAACGGACCAACCAGTTTCCAGCCAAGAGAGCGACACCTGTGTCCCTAAGCACGCCATGCCAGGCCTCGCCAGCTTCAGGTGTTCAAATTGTGCGCATACTTTATGCGACACTGCCAGCCACGCATTAGACACTGTGTCATCGCAGCCAGGGGTATGCGAGTGCGAAAGAGACAAGGCCAGACTGAAGGACATTAACGGATGGCACACAGACTCATTTGTATGTCTGCGTTGATGATAAGGCATTTCGCATGGTAATTTACCCTATAAGCGTTGAGCATTCTTCAGCGTGCATTTTGGCGTATCCTGTACGCTAAGCGACTGAGTTAAGTGAGTATCCTGAGGTTATTTGACAAATGCTGCTGCAGTGTCTGCTATTGGAAAATGATGAGTGCTATGAATAAATCTAGTGAAAAAAAAAAAAAACAGAAACTGAGCCAACAATGAAAGTTGCTAGTCATAGCATATATGCACCTAATATGATTTGTAGTGTATTTTGAAGGGACACTTCTGCCAGTGGTTGGGGGCTGAAAGTGCAAAGTCATTTTAAAATATACTGAAGAGATTTATTACTTTTGATGTGTTTCCAATTTTGTGGGAATATTTAAACAATTTAACACTTGTTGAATTATTTGAAAACAAATACAGCAGAAAAATTTCACCATCTTTAAACAAATTGTAACCAATAGTAGCACTTAAATTGAATGGAAATAATGCATATTTATAATTTTAAACAACTTGAATAGAAATATTATTAAGATAACGTTTCCAGGATAACTTAAACATCGACTTAATTAAATAACCAACTTAAAATATAATAAAAAAGGGAGCGGCCTTCATGCAAACTGATCCAATCATGACAGCGGAAGCAGATTCATATAAAACTGTAAGACCTTTCATAATATCGGAGTTTTTTTTTTATATAAAAAAAAAAAACACCTTTAACTTAAGTTAAAATGTAAAGCGAAGCACAGACGTAAAACTTTTTCGTGCAATAAAAAAATAATATAATTATAATACAGCAATAAACTGTGCCATTCGCCTGAACTTAAGTGTCATAACAAAGTCGATTACTTTAATCAAATCAACGAACTCTTTCACTTTTGCCTGAACTCTCGCAGTCGCATTAACTTTCTACACTTGCTGTATACACACGTACATACATACATACATACATACATACATATATGCAAATAGCCATCGAACCAGATAAAATTGAAAAGTCAAGTTTCCGTTAGCTGTGCACGTATTTAGTTCAAGGCAATATCGGAAAGATCGCACCTCGTAAAAAAACTACTTAACGTATCAACTGTATGTGAAAACCATTCATTTAGCTTTGGCGCAACGTTAAACAAATTTTATGTAATAAAATTTCCAAAATGATATATGAGTCGCTTTCCTTTTGTTTTATAAACACACACTTAAAGTAATTATCAAGTTGGATATAATCGCTTGGACCACCTGAAAATGAGTTTATACTTATGAACATAGCTGCATAAGAAGAAAGAACAACGGCAAATTACGTTATATGCACATTTATTGTATTAATGAGCAATAATGTCACATAAATCAACGATTAAAGTACAACAAGAGAGTTTTACGATCTTTTTAGCATATGCGCTGTGGTAAGATCGTAAAACACGGGTAGCCGAGTCTCAGCCAATACTAATCGAACTGACGGACTGTCTGCTTGAGTGACACGCGCAAGCTTACACTCTCTTGCTTTCGCTCTCTTGCATGTGCTCTTCACAATACTCACTCAGCATATGCCAAAAATTCCTTAACGCTATTTGAGTGTTTCTTCTGACGTATAATATTAAACCTGCTGCAAAGCAGGCAAACGGCTCTGACCGATTAACTCTTGGCAGCAGCGGCAGTTTCTTGCGTTGTGACTTTACGACTTTGGAGTAAATTTATGATATTTTCATCATTTAGATTACGATTTTCTTTCTGTAGGTCTAAGTTGGATTTTTACGATCCTATGCCTGACATGAAGCCAACAAATCGATTTGACCGAATACGCAGCCCATGGCTGCTAATTATGCAAATCATCGTCTTTTAAGCTTTGACGTTTGCTGCAGACTTTAAGTACGATAGTAAAAAATCAATAAAACACAAATGGTATAGACAAAAACGCAAAGCATATATTAAAATATATATATGTACAAAAAAAAAAAAAAAAAAAATTAAAAAAAAAACGGATAATAACGATTTTGATTACCACCTTTGCGCCTTGAGTTCGCACCAAGCGATGGCTGGCCGATGCTCGGATTCAATAAATTGACGCTTTCTAAAGTGTATTAGTAGTGTTATGTTATTTGATTTTCAAAACATACATTAACTGCAATAAACAAGTTAAAAGCTTTAAAATGTAAAATAATAGGTTCTTATCTAAATTTGTTGCGATTTAATGTGACTTCTCTGCAACAGCCAGCCAGTGAGACCCTGAGGCATGAATACCGAATACCAGTTGGAAACGAGTAGCCACATTAAAATTTAACGATCTCGTTGTGGGCATTAAGTGATAAATGCAAACTAGAATCAACAGTTGGGCGGTCTCTTGCTCGTGTGCGGCACCTGCAGCGCATTTTCGACAGATTACGTTTTTCTAATTTTCAAGAGGGTTCACTTGCATTTGAATTTGGGACAAGCTTCGTCAGCGTACCTACAAAATGAGTTTTGGCATTTGGCATACAAAGATTTTGCATACCACAAATCACAGCTCAAACATGCCAGTGACGATTTATGGCCATAAAGTTTAATTTAGTTTTTATTGTAGATACAAATGAGTTTTGCCAAGTAGCAGAGAAATCATGTAAAACAGACAGACTGTGTTTAAGGCCACGAGGAAAGTAATTTTGCGTATAAGAAATTAGCTTTAGCTATTAACTTTTATATGGAAATAGTCAACTTTGCTGAGTGTAAGTTATCCGAATCTTTTACTTAAGCTCAATAATAAAATAATATATTGCAATGATCTTCCCAGATCCCACATAAAATTTAAGTTGCAGTTTCCGCTGGGATAACTTCACGACAATTGATATGCTATGAATTAAAGGGAACTCTTTTCGACTCCTACTTTTTGCTAGGTCGCCACCTGGGAGGTAAATTCTAATATTTACCATTGTGAAAAGTAATAATTAAAAAAAAAAAAAATAACATAAATTAAAAAATAACTGGTCTCCGACGATGCTGCTAATTAAAATTTTCAAATATTTGTACATGTGGCTGCTAAGCATAATATTTAAATGACTGCCAACGGCAGCAACTATTCCAGCAGGCATCAGGCAGTTATACACAAGATAAATATCTATATTAAAACTTCGCCTTCGAGCTCCAACTGCTAACATTTAGTCATTAAGATTTTTAAAGTGTCCGGCTGCCCGCATTTCCTCAGGCATTTGGCTTGTCATTCACATACAAATTCAAACCGCTGCCAAAAACAGAACCAACCAGCCGACCGCCAATACCCCATAACTCATGTTGTCCCTCGCTATTGCTCTGCTTATGGCTTTTTCCTCGTCGGCGTGTCTCCCGCGCAGTCTGCTGTGCCTTCAGCTGCATGCCGCTGCTGCTAATGATGCAGCCAGCCTGTCTGCCTGTCTGTCTGTCGGTTCGTCTACGCCAGATACGTGCAGTAACATGCGAGTACATGCATGAGGCTACCTGCAGCAAAGCTGTGTGTGTATTTATCAACAACGCAGCAGCCAATCGATTTATGAAAAAAAAAAAAATAAAAAAAAAACAAGAGAAAAAAAACCGAAAAATAAATGAAAAAAAAAGGAAAACATTTACTTTCGTTGCAAGCAGAAAAATTCTGTGTATGCACATTAAGCGTGGACGACATGAAGTCTGATGTTGCTATGAGCCCAGTTACTCAGCCAAAAATTTTACCAAAAAAAATAAAAAGAAAAAAAATCGAAAAACTGAGAAAAAAAAGTAGAAAGAAATCTCAACATACCTTTGGCACAGCATGAGCTCGTATACGAAAATGCATACAAACGTTTTATTTATAATTTTTACGAGCGGCCGAACTTATTGGCCATGTGTGACTTTGCCCGGCAAGATATGAAATTCATCAGGTATTTGCCTTCTGGTGCATTTCGTGCACCTTTGCTCTGCGTGCCTGTGTGTGTGTGTGTATGTATGCGTGTGTGTGTTTTAGACTGACTACAAATGTCCATCGTAAACTCCTGATGAACCTCATAAATAATATTTGGTTTTTATGTGTGTGCAACCCTATTGACTGCAGTTCTGACTTGGGCACACAAAAAATGTCAAAAATTAAATCGGATACTTTTCCTTTGCTCTCATTTACTAAACCGAACTAACATTTCAGTGCGTTTACCGAAAAGTCAATGAAAATGTTTGTATTTTCAAGTAGGTGTTGCTTTGGGGCCGCCGCGCTGCTCAAGTCAATGTTTCATTTTTTGTTTTTTTTTCTGATTTTCATCTAAAGTTCAGCTTAGTCTGGAAAATTGTAGGTAATCCTATAGGCAACCCGTCGCGTTTTGGGCAAGCTATGTCTTACATATTTATTCGTTCATGCGTTCATTCCTTCGTTTGACTTTTCATGTGCACTCTGACAGGTTTGTATATGAATGACAGCAAGTTTATTTAGTAGCATCAACGAGGTCGTGAGCTGTAGATTTTCCAATTTAATATGTTAATAAAAATCACGTTAACTTAAGTTAAGTGTTTAATTTATGAGCCAATGCCTTGGGCATTTAGAGTAAATGTGTGTGTGTGTGTATGTGTATGTATGTGCATATCCGCAGGAGTTGCCCACTAAGACTTGGCGGCTCATGCAGCTTAAGAACTTATTTTAAGAAAAGTAGGCAATAGCCAGTCAATGCATGAAATGCCTTTCTTCTTCTTCATTTGTTTCATATTTTTTTTTTTTAATAAAGCAACAAAGCATAAAACAGTTGGCAGTTTACTTTTTAACTGAACCAAATGAAGCATGGAATATTCACATGTATAGACTATTTACATAATAGAGAATCGAATTAATTAAGACGCAAGTGCTGCTGGAAGCCAAGAGTTAACGGTAGTTATTAGAAAAGTAAAGGGTAAAGGGTATAAAGGAAAATTCTAATAAATACACAAAAATTATAACATTTGTTATTTACCTCATTCAGAGAAAAACTTTGTCAACCTGTTCCATATAATGTTCTTTATTAGTTTGTATAATTGTGGGATCTTCTAGTAGTAGATGAACTGCCGCTTACTAAAAAATACATTTCGTGAGACGTAGAACTAGAAATTTGCTTACCTATTTGTAAAAAATATAATAATTTATCATATGAGATGTGTTTAGTTTTACTCCGTTAACGTTAACAAAAAAACGAAGAAATAAATGGAAAAATGAATTGCGACATTACCAAACGTGCATAAACATGTACGAAATCCACTTAATTGGCTTTTATGCTTAACGACCTTTGACATACTCGCAGAGCGTTCCATTGAAATCACTTTCAGCCATTGAATGGCTGCTGGATGGGCACGAGTACGCGGCGCCTGTTAAGGGGTTACACCGCAACAAACCTAATTTTCTTGCCAAAGTCAATAACGAGAAATAATGTTGCCAGGCAACGGTTCAATGCTGGCACACACAGAGGCGCAAAGCAGAAACCCAACGAGCAAAAAGAAAAAAATCAAAAGCAAATTTAATTGCGGTGTGCCACAATAAGTTGCCAACATGTGCTGGCCAAGCTGAATGGCTGACTCCTGCCTGTATGTGTGCTGTGCATTCAATGCGAATGTATTAACTTACCGAAAGGCAAGTGTATCGCAGACCATTGACTGCCTGTCATCTTCAATGTGCGTATGTGTGTGTGGGTGGGTGTGTGTGTGTGCCAGTATATCGAAATCGGATCAGAGTGGCGCGTGCGCGCCTAATTAGCTACGCGTTTGCTGCTATTCACGTGCCGCCTTATCCTTTAATGAAACGCCAATTAAAGCGATTTATGCACACAAGTATGCAGCCGAAAATAGCTACAAAATATTTGCATCACACACACACACATCCACACACATATGAGCGACACAATTGAGTCTTTGCTTCCACAGTAGCCATGCGGCATTTGTGCTTCTTGTGCAGGTAAGCCTGCATTTTCTCGTTATTTTCTCTGTTTTCTTTGCTTTGCTTTGCTTTTGTATGTTGTTTTCTTTTTTTTTTTCCTCTATGGTCGCTTGGTTGTCGTGCAAATGTTTGCATAGGTCGCCTACTACACATCAGCTTCAGTGTTTACATTGGTCGACAAATTGACAATCGACGCGCAGCACTGCGAAGCGTCAAATCTCAAGTTGACCTCAGCCTGCTCTTGACGCCGACACTCGACACTTGACACCTTCGCCTGCCAGCCTGCCAGCCTGCCTGCCAAACTGCAACGCAGGCCCGTTCCATTTTTATGGTCTATTTGCATTTCACGGCTTACTTTTCTCGACAGTAATCAGTAACTCACCTCAGCCGCTGTCCCTGTCGCTCACACAGTGGCTGCTTTGGCATTGGTATTTCTAACCTTAGACAAATAAATTTAATATATGGACACGTTAAGTGCGTCTAAATGGTTCGTCAGCACACGAGTGTGCATGGTACCAGTATGTGCCTATCATAGGCCTGCGTATATCTTTAGGCAAGTCGCACTGTGTTTATGACTCACTCACTGTCACTGCCGACTGTCGGAGAAACAGTCGCAAAGGGCGCGAAATGAGGTATTTGTTAGCGACTCTTAAGTGTTTATCGCTTCTCGCACGTTTACAGCTTCGAAGACGTTTAAATGACACTGGTCTGGCCTAAGGCTGTAGAATAGGGCAATCAATTAAAATAGTATCACAGGCAGTCAGCCAGTGGACAACTTAACAACTTTGTTGTCAACTTGGCATTGGAATTTAAGTACTAATAAAAAAAAAACCAATTTAAGTCTGATTGTTTTTGCATTAGCTTAATTTTCTAAATAACTTATTTAAGCGAGCAGCGAAAGTGTGTCAACTTAGCAAAGACATAGGAAACGAATTGAGGCAAGCTTACATAAACATTGCATATAGACGATAGACCGTGAAACTATCAAACCCATTGTAGTGACTAAGGTTGCCTACTGCCTATGTAGTAGAGGTTCTTTCGAGCCCTCGAAAAACTCTCAGTAAATCTAAAAGACAGTCCATAAATGTCGATGCGAGGCTGGAGGTAAATTTTATTCATAGCCTCACACATATAGTTGGAATAAGGAAGAAACCCCAAATTTTATATGGAATGCTGCCATTCCTCGTAAAAAGAAATATAGGACTATAGCACAAGAATGGCCTGCTGTGTCTGAAAAAAAGAAAAATATATTAAAAGATTAATACGCTCTCCTATGCTTTCGTTTATGCATATAAAATCTCCCAGTGTATTTTCACTGGCAGTTGTTAACGTGTTAACAAATTCATCAGCTCGTTAAGGCAAATCGATTAAGTCATATGCGTCTGACTATTAAAAGCGTCTTTTCAACATTTTTCAAATGTTATAATTAATAAGCGTCCACCCACACTCACTTGCAAAGGCACAGCGCACAACGCACTACGTATGCGACATTGGCGCACGCATATCATGTATCCACACATCATTCAAATGCGGTGCCGAGGCGCTAAAGAGCTGTGAAAAGTAAATAAAGCATTTTTTAACTACAAATTATTTCGCCCACAATGCTGCAGAGAAAATAAAAAAATCCCCCACCTGTGACACTTGGCAGACGCTAAATGGAAACCCTGCTGAAGCTTGGCTGACAATAATAAAATAAAAAAAAAAAGAGAAAAATAATGTGATATGTTTATTATGTCAATATGAACTAAAAAAGAGAGAAATTTTCTGATTGTAGTCAACAGACATTTGCAAAGCTGGCTTAGATAGAAAAACATGTGAAATCCGTGCACACAGCCGTGACGGCGCTTAACTGCCAGCGAAGGCGTACAGTCGACTCCTACATAATGCATGCAGCATATGTCAGTCAGCTGTGTGAAAGGACAACAACAACTGCTACAACAACAACGAATAATGGCATGCAAAAACAGAAATTGTTATGCAGGTGCTGCGTTCATTCGTTCATTGGTTTGCCAAGCTGCTGATATCCTTGCGCAGGCAAACGGATTATGCACGTGGTTCCATGATTTTCTTTATTTGCAACTGTGATGTATCCTGTAAACTAGTTCAGCCACACACACACACACATACACACAACTCACACACAACTGTTGCCAACTGTTGGCAAAGTTATGCGCCACAAATAGTTTCACTTTCGATTTGTTTTTGGTTTGTGTGTGTGTGTGTGTTTTTTTTTTTTTTTTTTTGTTTGGTGGCCACTGCGTAAACGCCATGAAGCCATGCCAAGTGTTGCCATTTTGTAAGTGGCAAAGTGAACGAAGCCTAAAAAATAACTTGCCAAATAGAAGCTAAATGCAACAACGCTTCTCTTGGCTCACGGGCCAAGCACAGCAGCAAAAAATGTGTAAATATGCTGTGTTGTGTTGTGATTTTGACATGTGTAACTATTGACAACCTTTGACAAATCACGAACTGTTAGTTGAAGGTAAACCCGTTGGCTAATATTTATTTTCTAGGAAGTCCGTGACGTATTAAAATTTGCGCTGTAGCACTTTATAAAGGGTGATTCAACGCAAGTCGAGTTAGCTAACTTTTATTTATATAATATAATATAATATTATAAAAGAAAGCTTACAAAGTGTAATTCTTTCTTTATATGTAATTACAAACTTAATGTTTTACAATAACTACGAAACATAATGCCAAACATTTAGTCACCTATGTAGCTTTTGCATCTGATGCGCAAGGTTAGAGGCTCAAGCCCCTGCGGTGGCTTTCTGCCTGACACTGGCTATGTAAGCAGATGTGACTCTCAAGCCATAGAATACCTCTCCGTAGTGAAAACAGTCGTTCGGAGTCGGCTTTAAGCAGGAGGTTCTCTCTATTCATACCCACACACCTATGAATTGCCGCAGAAATATCCTTATGCTCCAGTATGGATATACAGGAAATGATGGTCTACTCAAGGACAGTGCAAAAGCAAAAAGGGACTAACAAAAAGTTTTCAATATAAATTCAGAAAATCGGACATTATCACAATGATAAGTACTTACATATCTGATGATATAGCATAATGACAACGAACTTTTCGATTTTTGTTGTTTTGAGCGTACATGATAACGAACTTGCACTGTATTCGGTACATATTCGTTTACAGACAGATTCAAAATTTTGTACAATTAGTGAAGCACATTGAAAACTTTTCAAAGCAGGTATCCGTTCATATGAGATTTTCTACTTTCGGCAACGTTCCTCTATAGGCAGCATTTATTAATATAAGTGCATATTAAAAAATGTTTGTCAGATTTCGATTACTGCTTAATCGACTTTTGCATTCTGGACGTGCGTTGCTTTGGGCTAGGATTTCTATTCTCTTTTAGAGCCATTAAATGCTGAATCCCTGCTCGACTTGGCTGGCAGCCGTTATTGTTGCTATTGTTGTGTTGTGCGTATAATGGTTGTTGTCATTCTTGGTGTTGTTGTTGCAATTTTCCGGGAAACTGCACACGCAGCACGCATACGCAGCTACCCACAAGCATACACACACACACACACACACACACACACACACACACACACACACACGCAAACAACAAACGTAGCAAAAATGCGTAGTTAGAAAATGCAAGCCTAATAAATCTCAACGATTGCCTACAAACATTATTGTTCTTGTTATTGCTTACCGTGCGCTTGCATGGCCGCATGCATTGTTGTTCTTGTTGTTGTTCTTGTTGTGTAGGGACATATGCGTTGTTGTTGTTGTTGTTTGGTATTATCGATGCAGTGTAGTGTGCAGTTTTGTTGAACACGTTGCCAACTCAGGTAGTTTAAGCATCTTTTGTTTTTGTTATTTATTTTTTTTTTCTTTTTTCTCATTGTTGTTGTTGTTGTTGTTGCCTGCTTGCTTACTTACTTGGTTTGCCACCTTTTGATTTTTTTGGTTTATAGGCTTAGTTGTACCTAAACATTTGTTATTGCTGCTGCTGCTGCTGCTGCTGCTGTTCATTGTTAGGGCTGAGCATGTGCATGTGTACGGGTGTTACTTTACCGGCTACTGCATCCTCCCTCGCTGCCAGCGGCAATGTGACAAGCTGCAACTGCAGCATACCGCAGCAGGCGCATGCACATCATCATCATCATCTTCATCAACATCAGCAGCCTGCTCAACAATAACAATTACAATAACGATAAACGACAAAAACAAAAGTTTGCTTTCATTTTCCCTTTGCGTTTCATAAGAACTGCAATTGCACATTTGTCCTTACGATTTTTATCAGTTCCTCAACTTAAGTTCCTGCGGTTGCGCACAGCGCTTTGAGTTATGTCTCATGTGCATGTGCCGTTGCGTAACTGTAATGCAGCAGAAGTCAATCACAGCGGCGCATTGCGTTTGAACTTGCTGTAGGTGTGAATTTCACTAGAAGGTTCGATGTAATGCTTATAATTTTTAAGATGGGGAAAAAGATTTAATTTCTTGCACTTATTGGCATCGTGTAGTCAATTGTCTTGGGATCTGGAACTGAATAACCTTTAGACTGGACGTGTCTGATCTCAGTAACTTTGGTACTTAGGACAGCAGATCAGGCAGGTTTCTGCTATCTCTAACTCTTAAAGCCATGAGATGATTTCTAGTTTGGCTATGGCCATTGGAAAGATCAAGCTATAAACGGCTGTTCCAACTACGATTCTGATTATGAAATTCCATATTCTTTAATTTACCTTCGTCGGAAAGTATTTTTTAAAATTGTAAGCTACAAGGTGAAACTAACTTCATGCATTTAATGAAATTAATTTTAGAGAAAGGATAGTCTAGAAACTGACACATCTTTGAACCACAGAAAATACTTGGCATTGAGCCTCTCATAAGCTATTGTGCATATGATTTTCATAATGATATGCTAAATAATAAAAATTTTAAAACAACAAAAATTTATTTGAAGTGAATATTTATGATTTGTTTGCTTAAAACAGCCACGCCTATGCTTAAGTATTAAAAATTATTGAAATTCGAAAAAGTCGGCTGTTAAATCACAACCCGAGCACAGCAACTGGCTGGCATTGGCCGGCTTGGCTGGCTTGGCTGGCCTGGTCGGGTTCACCTAATTAGTATGCAGCAGAATTTCGACACGCAGCCAGCATCGCGCGTTTGATGTTGTAAATAAATGATTTTCCCAAAAACACAGGCAAAGCATGCATTCTCAATGGCAAATGCCAAATGGCAAAAATAGTTTAACAAACGTAACGAATTTAACTGCTGAAGTGCGTTGAGAAGTGAAAATCACTAAAAGTGTAAATTCGTTCTGATGACGTCACGCTGCCAAATCGATTACACAAGCACACCCAGCGTAAATTTTATTTCTATTTTTTTCATTTCATTCAAAGAACAACCCCAATAACATGTATCATATATGTACCTCAAGTGAAAAAAAAATAAAATAATATCAAATACTTTTGCGGGCACTGGAGTGGCACATTATAAGGCTCTCGAGAGTCCAACATAAATTCTGTGAGTAAACAAACATTTTGACACATTTTGGCTGTCATTGCTTTGCCCCTTTATAGTTTTCGCATTTTTAATATTTTCTTATGTACTTGTTTTTTTTACACGTAGTAGTTCTCAAAGTTTGTGTTGGGCTATTTGTTTGAGTTATGAGAAGTTTTATTGTCAGGTAATTTTAGCTTTCAAAAGTGACAGCTAAGAGATTAAACAGATCATTTACTGGGATAGTGAAGTAGTATGTGCATTAGCGAATATAGTTTTTCTACCTATATTGTTAATCGGAAGTTTCCAGTTAGGAGCATTTAGGAGGAGCAGTCTACATTCTACATACGAGGAACTGACAGAACATACTCAATATAGTTGGATCTGCAGGTCCAGCATATTATATGAATCTTTGCCATAATTGTTAACACTTCCTTTTTTCCAAGTGTACTTACAGATCGTTGTCTAGATGCTGTATAATACTTATATATAGTTTTGGTATATTCTGCCCTTTTTTCGCTATTTCGTCTGTTACTTCACTTCTGGTGAGTAGGCACTTCCCAAAACACTTTTGCTACTCAAACAACAAATCTCTGCAGTGAGCACATGTCTTCGCTGCCTTTGCCATGTTGTTTGATTCATTAGCTACCTATTTTACGAGTCATTACACACCGACCATTGCTTAGCCACATTAGATGCCTGATGTGCCTGAGCTGTGCCTGTGTACCTTTGTAAAATGAAGTGAAGTAAAAAAGTCTTTCTAATTCACTTGTTAATAATTTTTTGAAGCATAAGCAAATTCGATAATTATGGACACTAAATACAAATAATTACACGAAAATTCTCAACTGAAGCAGCAACCAGCAAACATGAACTCAGCAAACCCACAGCATGCCCAGGCAACCACCGAGAAACTGGACCAAGTTAAGGTTCGCTGCCATCGTGCCGCAGTGAAGCCAAGTAGAAAGATCGACAAAAATAAGCGACTAAACGAATCTACGAATGTACGAATATGCGGTGCACGTTTGAAAAGTTATGATTTCATAATTTCAAACCAAGCGAAGTAAAACGGAAGGGCATAAATACTGGCAATGGTTTTCTGTTTTTTTTTTTTTTATTTTTTTTTCTACGCAGTCGCAGCGTTAACCAAAGTGTGCTGAGGGTTGTTTGTGGTCTCTGATTAAAGTGGTACGGATGGTTGAATGTTTGCCTGATTCGTCGGTTGGTCGGCTGTCCGCCTGTCCGTCTGGATGACTGGCTGCTGCGTGGTGAATTTTTGCGTGGCACATTCGCTTCATCCGCGGCATCATTTCAAGTGGACGCCGATACTCGCTCTCGAGTTGTGAAGTTGTGAAGTTCTGTGGTTGCTTGTGGTTTCAACAAACGTTGTAGGAAGCACCGAAGCACTGAAGCACCGGAGCAGGCATCTGTCAGAGTATGCTGTGCAAGTGACTGTCTTGCGAGTCGTGAGTCCTTAGACATACACGCGGAAGCACATTTACTTGATGAACTACATCGACAAGAAAGTTGTCTTTGCTATGTGCTTCAATTGCTGTACTGATTTGAGTTGCAAGTGGCAATAAATAAATTTATAATGCAATTTCTTCACAGTAATGAATTTGATTATAAGGTACTTTTTTCGCATATTTAACGAAATGAAAAATTTCCTATATTCCTGTGTTTAGTGATTTTTGCTATTTACTCATAAGTAAAAGGGGCCAAGGCCATTCCATGCCTGTGTCAAGCTCCTTTAAGTTCCTTTCACTTACAATAATTTTTCTAAGCTGATTTGCACCATAATGCCAAAGTAGTTCATATATCTCGTGGTGCAAAATTATAAAGATAGAATAGAGGTTTCTAATAAGGTCACAGCTCGAGTTGGGATATCTTTTATGAACCTAACATGCCCATTGCTTGCTAAATGCTAAGTAGACAGAAAAGTGATCTAGTAAAAACATTAATCTGTATGCACAGAAGGTAACTTTGCTAAATGCAAACTTATACAACTACTTATGTATATAATGCAAACTAAGCTTCGTATGAGAGAAAATCGGTTATCTAAAATTTTATCAATTATCAGTTGACAATAAAGCAACTGACATAAGGCACACGCGGCCAAGCCACGTGATGGCTTACTATGAAAGCATAAAAGGAAAATGAGCAGTGAATTGTTGAAGACAGCAATTCTAAGCCGAAGACAATGAGCAGCTGTTGGCCAACATCAGCAGCAGCAGCAGCAGCAGCAACAGACAAACAGTAATAACAGGAGACGCAGGAGACACTAGGAGCCAACAAATAAACAAACAAAGACGCTCAAGTGCAGCCACAGCGGCCACAGCAAGTAAACCGGCCAAAAGACAGCAGCGAGCCAGAAGACGAAGAAAGTCTTGCAACGTGCAAGTGGCTGATGCAAGCAGTCACGGCAGAGCTGACAATTGAAATGCAATTGCATTGACTGTGGCACGTTATGCGTAACACATGGCACACACAAAAACACACACTTGCCGTGACACGCTGCTGGTTTATAATAAAGAAAGACAAAACGAAAAAGACGCATAAAAAACAATTATCAAATGAACAAAAACATAATGAATGAATTGGCAAAGCTCTTGATGAGCAAATGAGCAATTGACTGAATGAGTGAGGGAGTGAGCGAGGGAGTGAGCGAGGGAGCGACCGAGTGAGTGAGAGAGGGCAGCAGTTGTTGTGTATATAAAAGTGTAGCATTTATTATATTGTTTGAATTATTATTTTATGCCAAGCCATGGTCTGCAAATCTTCTGTTGTTTTGTGCTCCCTCCCTCTCTTTTTCTCTCTCTCTCTGTCTCTCTCTCTCTCTCTCTCTCTCGCTCTATCTCACTGTTTGACGCGTAAAACACGAGGCAATTGTCAATTGTATGTTTTGCCTATACTCACACACACGGCACCCAATGCATTTGTCTTTATTGTTGTTGTTATTGCTATTGTTGTTGTTGTATTTTGTTGCTAATTGCACTTGTACAGGTTTGAAGACAAAAACGAACAACAGCAACAAACACCTAATAACTGGTTATGCAAGTGTCAGAGTCATAGTCACAGTCATAGTTGGGAGCTTAGCTGCTCCAACGACAAACGACGAACGATGAACGATGAACGACAAACCAAGACCAAGTCTAGTTAAGGTGTTGCGAAGTGTTCAAGATGTTTGTCACAGTGGGTGTGTCGCATGTCACTTATCAATGGCAAACACAGTGAGTGCATTGCAATAACAACAATAATAACAACAACAACAACAACAGCCAGAGCAGCCAAACAATGGCGCACATGTTGCATATGTTGTTTAAATGTAATTTGCTTTGCTTTTGTATGGTACACATGTCTGCATCAACTCCAAGCAACTCCAAGCAACTCTCAGCCTGTCTGAGTGTCAGTCAGTCAGTCAGTCGGTCTCTCAGCCTATACATACACGTATGTCTGTCTGTCTGCTTGTCTGTCCATCGCTCTGCCTATGCAATTTACTTGTTACAGTTGACATTCGTGTTGTCAACACGAGCGCACACAGGCAGCAACTTGTTAATTTTGTATACATAATCTAAACTTAAGTAGGTAATTTGCAACTAATTTTCAAGTGGGAACGTCTACTCGAAGTCTAAGTTGATTGCTCATACGCAGTGTAGCGAAGTGCATGCCAATGTTTATATGAGCTTACGTCTGCACTTATGTATATGTGTCACTGGAGGTCATTAACATAACGGAGCATTAAACGCTGCCCATAAGAAATATTTGAAAAATAGCTGGCATTCTTTTAAGGAAGCTTAAGCATTTATATTTAAACTTTTGACCTTGTGGGGAACACATTAAGATTTATTATTTAAAGAAAAATTTTAGTTAGGTATCGTAACATTTAAAAAGTTTATACTTAAGCTAAGCTTAGCTCAGACACATTGAATTTGAGCTTGGTTAATTTCCATGGACACTAAATCCTGCAAACTGCGTTTCAACTATTATAAGCATATACCTTGAGCTGAAATTTGATTAACATTGCTCTTTGTAAAAAAACTTGAACTGGCACTTTTACTGAAAAGCCCATCTTAAATTGTAAACAAAACTTTTCTTGGCATAGTTGTCCTTAAAATATGTAAACCGTTTCAAACCTTTCAGGAAATGTTTAAGCGGCTGGTATATATGAAACTAGAAAAGTACACAGGAAGTCAGTTCCGACTGCAATTTAAATTTCAAAAGAAATAATCTACTTAAATGTTTATTGAGCCGCTCCAACATTTCGATTGGATTTCAGCAATGGCTCTCAGCAATGCCGATAATGAGTCTACGATTATCACATTTTCAAAAAACAATTTACAAATTTACTCGAATGAGCATCATTATGTTTAATGCTTATCGCAAAATGATATTGCCATCAAGTATTTGCGCAAATCAATGCAAACATATGCCACGCATTTTAATGCTGCTGAACATTATGAAGCCAAACCACTGAGGGAGAAAAAACTCACGCATAATTATGCACGCGCTATTAATTTTAAATTTATATGCAATGAACATTAATTTCTTCACATAACTCACAGTTGAGTGGCTCAGCGCTGTGTGTGAAGTCAACGTTGCTTGCATAGATCATCGTCCCTTTATTGGGGTGGCTGACTAGGTATGGGTGCTTAATTAAAGTCAAGGCCAGCAGATGCAGTCCAAAATGGAACTAATGTGATATATTTAGTATACGGATTTGCGTAAATGTGGCTCAGCTGTTGGAAGCTGAGGTTTTCACAAGTTTTCCTGTTGCCTGAGATTCATTAGGGTCATGCAATATGTTTGACTAAGTTTGCTTTGCTTGCTGCTGACTTTGGCAAAATGTTTGCGCCATACACGGACACACACACACACACACACACAGAGCACCAAGTGGAACACACAAAGTTAACTGAAAAAATTAATCAAGCGCATTTTACGAGCATCAAATAAAACTCAAAGCAAAATAAATTTAATAAAAATTTCACGCAGTTTCACGCAAGCGAGCAAAAGGCAAGCGAAGAGCAACAACAACAACAAGAAAAAATATTAAAAAAAAAAAAAAACAAGAAATGTAAAATAAAAACGCTTGGCAAGAAAAGCTGCTATGCGTGATTTCCGCAAAACGCAGGCCAATGAGTAATTTTTGTTGTTCTCATGCTCGTGTTTGTGCTCGTGCATTTGCTCCTTGCCAGCAACTTCAGCGAACTTATGCTCTGCCATATCCTGCAGCATGTACGCGCCATTAAATAATTTCCGCCCTAGCACTTTACAAACGCCCTCAAATTTAAAACGCGTCCAGACAGTCACGCAACGTGATTGTGGCTATGGCTTAGCTGCGGCTGTGTCTATGTCTGTGACACTGACTGTGCCTGTGACTGTTAGTTGTTGACTGCTTCTGACAACAGTTGTTGCTGCTGCTAATTTATTGATTGAATTCCACATAGAAAAAAAAAAATCATTAATTAAAAATAAAAAACAAAAGGTTAAACTAAAACTAAAACGCTATAAACTGCATTCAATAAAAAAAAATAAAAATAAAATAAAATAAAATAAAAACAGAAGATTAACACCATCAAAATGTAAGCGATTTCACTTGGCCACGGCAGCAGCAGCTCACACATGGGCCATGGGCGCGAGAAATGTTATCATATGCATAAATATTGAACGGAGCGATGGCTCAGCCAGCATAATTGGGGTACATAGCGGTACTTATGTTGATATGAAAGCAAATTAACGGTTTCGCAGCATTAGCAGCAGTCACTCACGCACGCACGCACGCACGCAGCCATGCACGCGGCATGCCAAGCCAAGCTTTGACTTCAGCTCTCAGCAGCCGCACAGTCAAGCAGACAGACGGAGAGACAGACAGTCAGTCAGTCAGTCAGCGTCGTTTAAGCGCTTTTAGCCAAATAAAATAAACAAAAACAAGTTGTATCGACTGTCAACATGCGTTGTTGTTGTTGTTGTTGTTGTTGTTAATATATGTGTGTACAACAATAACAACAACAACGACAACAACAAAATAAATATCATTGGCTTATAAATATTTAAAATTATGCACAACGCTTTTTAAAGTCAACGCATTTAGTTTATTTATTTATGTGTCATGCCTTGGGCTGACTTTGTCGCATCTTCTGCTGAATCTCGCGGCTGCGTCCGAGTTGAGTGAGTCGCCAATGGAAACTGGTTCGATTTGCTGACGTAGTTGCATGAATTTCGTCAACGCAATACTCGCTTCGTTGCTCTTTTGCTCTCATTAATGCTTTCGCAGTGCATGTCTACATTTAGTTTGCTTCGAAGTGTTGCAATTGTGGCCACAGTGTGTGAACCTTTTGGGAAACTTAAGACGCACGCCTGACATAGTAAGCCATTTATTTTTTTGTTTTATTTGAAATTGTTATGTTAACAAGGTTTGTTATGTTAAATCATGTTGGCAATACACATATGTGTGCAGTTTCCGTTTCTGGGCTTAGCAACGATTGAATTGCTTCAGCCACAATGTAAATGTCAATATGCGCAGTTAAAGAGCCATCATGTGGCTACTCTTAGAGTCTGGTTAACTTAATCAAATTCGAAATACATCACATTGAGCAAACTAATGCTGCTGTTGTGTTTTCCTAATAATTAACTTATATGGAATTTCTAATTCACTTCTTCAGTTGACAGCACTGCAAGGGAAAGCCAAAATCCTCTGCCAGCAATGCGCAACTTTACCAGACCAGCGCCGAGCTTCTTGGTTAGATACAATGCAAAGCATGTTTTGTTACTAAGTTTGTTTTAAGATTAGTTTTGAGAAATGTCATTTTGCTGAGGGGCATTAAGTTCATTTGATGTCTTATAGTTTGATGATTTCTGCCAACAGAATATTTTTTTATTAAAACAGGCTTCTTTGATAGATTTCTTAAATTTTTTTTTAAATTTGCAATGTCTAAAAAGCAGTTGTATCAAAACTAGAAATTAGGGTGTGCTCTACAGCTGAAACCCAAAATGCTCAATGTCTGTTTATAATTTCAAATTAGTTTTCAAATACTTAAACGGCGAGTGAAATAAATATGAATGTTGAGAAAACTGTAGGTTTGTTTTACTGTATGTACGTATACATGGTGGGCCTGGAAGATAATCGTCCAATTTAACCTGGATCGATATAGTATTGTTCTATTCTATTGTGTTCAATTAAAAGAAAAACGCTAAGAATTGATTTTATAATTTAAATACTATTTTCTTTAATTAATGTTTAATTTGTCATTTTTGCACATGCGTATGTCTAATCTAACAGTGAACTTTGTAAAGTTCCTAGATACTATAAGAGACAGCTGTGCCATAAAAAACTCATATCACAAACTTAACGCATATAACTGTTCTTCTATATGTGTACAAATAGATCTATAATTTAACACAACATAAACAGAGTTTTTGTTTTGTTTGTCTATATTTTGATCGCATGCCGCTGTATAGAGAATCGAAAAAATTCCTATAAATATTTGTGGGCCACAATGAGAAAACAAATGAATTCTCAATAATTTAGCTTGCGCCAAAAAACCGTTAATGCCCTGACACACAACTCAAACGAAACGAAACAGTGACAGCGAACTCTGTTTCAGTTAAGGCACAACTCGGCCGTTAATGGCATTGCTTAGAATGTACCGTTGCAGAGACAAATCAAAATGCGAGCGACAACTAACAGATTTGTCCATATCGCAGGCATTTGTTATTTTTATTTCGATTTGTGGCATCATAATCGTTAAATTTATTATTATACATTTTTAATTTCTTTGATCAACTTTCTTTCAATGGAACAGTATGCCATTTCTCTATGTCGCATGCCGCCGTCACCGTCGACAAAGATCCCAACCGCAGTCGAGAAACAAATGTATCTCCTATACAATGCGTCGAGTTGCCCAAGTCGAACTGTGAAGTTGTGCACGTTCGGATAAGCTCTTATTTTTCGAGCTCTTTGTCTTTTGTCAAAAAAAAAAAACACCTATTTTTGTTTTGTTTTTTTTTTTCTTTTTTGTAATTTTTGTATTTTGGTTTTTGTTTTATTGTCTTGTTAACAATCAACGCGTGCCTAGTAAAGTGTTACCTCGTGAAGCAATAAACGAAATACATTAATTAAAAAAAAATAAAAAAAATAAAAAACAGAAAAAAAACATGCATACGGCAGTTAGATTGCTTCAAATACTTTGGCTTTGTTGATCGATTTTGGATTGGACAGGTGCTTGACCTTGAGGCACATAATGAAATTGTTTTACCTTTATTGTTACTCGCATTTTTCAATATCAGTTGTACATTAATCGCGCTTTTAAATTCACATTAAGATGCTACAACCAATTCGGACTTTTAACGCAACAGCAAAGCGATCTAAAGTCGATTTAACAACTTTAAACTGCTTAGGTTAGATGAAGTCTATAAAAAAGTACTAATTAAAAACATAATGAGTTGTCACAGCAAATCGTCATATCACAGAAGTCCATAGCATATTGCTGAGTGAGCCAGTGCTGCAAAATGATTTACAAATGCAAATGCAACCCAATTGCGCTAATATTATGCTATAAGCTGCCTACACAAATGCTTTAAGAGACTCTACATGACAGCAGAAGTCAGTTTATATATTTTTCTTCGTTTATTTCCTGGCTGTTTTGACAGACGTCTGCAGACACAACCAAGCGCCAAGATGCATATTTTCGTTTGAGACAGTCTGCCCACATAAAAGTTCCGGCATAACCCTCTGAGACATTGTCTTGCCAATGTCAAAGTATCCTTGGTGCTGAGTGAGCCATATGCCGACTAATAATTGAAACTGCATTGAGGGCAAGTGTGAGAGAGTAAAGGCAACTTTTGAACGTCATTGCTTTCTTCTTTTGACGTAGACGTGAAGCTTAATTGATTCAGTTTTACACTCAGACTATAACTGACTGACTTGAGAATAAGTCTTAAAACCCAGTTACGTTTCTAAAGGCTACTTTAAGAGATCTGTAGGAATTATATATATAATAATGGAATAATTTCTGGAGAACTCAGTATTAATAGTTCATATTTTAGTGCATGTTATTCTAAGCAGATCCATTATAGTTCCAGAATATGAATGCTCCATCCAGCATCTAAACTTTAATGCAGATAAACAGACTTTGATATAGGAATATGCCACTGAAACATTTTGTTTGACTTAAACAATTTTGGTTCTATGAACAGACTTATGATTTGTCACAGTTCAAACAAAAAAAAAAAGTAAGGCGGACATTTTTGTATTTGTTACATATTTTATTTTTTTTTTTTTTCTTTTTGAGAAAAAGTTCGCCAGTCTTAAAGCACAATCGACACGCAATAAATGCGCCCACCGAATGCCCTCGAGTCACTTAATTAATTCAGTCGTCCTGCTCACTTGTCCATAGCCGCTTCCATGGTTTTTATTGCTGTTGAAGTTAATTACTCAGCTCTAGGCCTGTGGGTAGGAGTGCTGTGACGACTTCAGCACTCCTGCACTGCTGCCCCGGCTCAGTTCTCTGCAGCATAGTACACTATTTTCTTTCACCTGCGTTCTGTTGGCGTTCATGCTGGAGCAATTGTGAAAATGAAGTGTGCAGCTGAGAATGGAATTTCGCAAGCTTATGCTGCGCTGCGCTGCGCGGCGTTGGGCCGCGCCATTTTCGCTGTTGGGCTGCGAAATGCACAAAACAATTCTTAGCGGCTGTTAGCCTACTTCACTTGAGCATTTGTTGATTTGTGTGCGTCAACGTTTTCCGCTCGTCATCAGCCAGCAGCCAGCAGTCAACGTCGCCATCATCATCTCGTCGCCATCATCGTCAGCATTGCCAGCATCCTTGACAGCGTTGGCGGTTCTGGCTTTCGCGTTGCTCTTATCTTAATGAGTTTTTGTGCATCTAATTAAATAAATTGCACACACTTCAAAATCAACGCCAAAGCGAGGCAGCTATTCGCATATACGTGTATATACGAGTTTATATATATGTTAAAAAAAAAAAGCACACCTACAATTTTAACAAGCCAGCGTTGTCCTTGTTATCCTTTTCGCAGTTAAGCTTGACTTTTGGTTTTAGCATCTGTCCGTCTGTCTGTCACATGACTTTATGCCAAATTAATGCTGCCTGCGGCTCATTCTGTCAGCAGTTTGGCATGCAAACTTCGCCTTCGTCTCTTGCATAGCAAAGCAATTTTCAAGAACACTTCGCCTGCATTTATTCATTAGATTAAGTGAAATTTCATAAGCCATGTAGAAATGGCTTGGCTCAGAGTATTTACTTGATTTCAGACAGTTAAAAGCAACGATGACTCGCATTACATATAATCCTAGCGAGATCGTCAAATAAACTATAAGCCTTCTTCATATTGAATAGGAATATATATAGGAATAGCAAAATACTGATTTAATAGCGATAAAATAATCTTGAAGTACTTATAGAGAGATCTAAATATTATTTATATAGAAAGATATATAGATATGACGGACCTATCCCGAAAGCACATTTAAGATTGCATTCCGGTAAGTCTTGAATTATTTTATAAGCCATTAGATCCAGTTTCATCTACTCTTAGACGTAGCTCTTCCATTTAAGAATATCTTTTGCAAAATTTTACTTATGCAGGGAGAACTTGTTTTGTTTAAAAATGTTCAATTAATTAGATAAAAAAGATTCAAAAGAAAATTAAACATAGGATAGATTTACAATATATAAAGACGCATCTAATGAAATACTCAGTAAAAGAGTAAAACTTCATATACATATTTAATTCATCAGTAGACACTATAGACGTTTTTTATGTAGGATTTGTTGCATTATTCACACAAATATTAATGGAAGTGGCTTCCATGTATATCGCGCCAAGTAAGAAGAGTGCAATGAAGTCAACGTAGAGGATTATAGCATCAAATACACATTCGGAGGGGTTCATATCTTCGACTTTCTTGGAGTGCACGAGCATTCCATGATAGGCCAGTGTGACCATTACAGTAGCGCATATTAGAATGCGGACAATGATGTGAAGTACTTTGGAAATTATAATTTTTCCTATATGATGTGTTATAAACGCCGTGGCAAAAGTCATATATACTGTCGATCCATAGCAGGCCGCAGTTGGCATTAAAAGTTTCCGTAATACTGCGCCCATAATGATTAAAGATATCCATGTGATTATGGAAACGATACTTATGAGAAGAATATATTCGAAGGAGAGGCACACCAAGAAGCCCGCAGAGCCTAATATGATTAACTCGATCAGCATACTGTACATGACATAGTTAAACGGAAAGGTGCGTCGAATCGCAGATCTACCATATAGCCCGGCAAGCAAAATAAACGACATCAGCAAGAAAATAATGCTCAATTTGTACACGGGCACCGAATACAAAAGCATCGTAAAATACCATTCGCAAAATGTGAATGCGATGCAACCCATCAGCACGACATAGAGTTTCTTGAAGTGACCTGTCCTAATGGAAACCAAATGTGATTCCCTAGGTTCTGTGTTTTGGACATCCGACTTGAATAGAACGCTTTTATATAAAGTCAATTTCAACAATACACAATTTTAACTTTGCTCACCATAAATTTCTATAAGCAATACAACAATTAAAATTGAAACTTTTAAACTTTGAAATCTAAATATTGACATTTAAGAGAAGTTACTTACAATTTTAAATATTATTCTGATCCCTTATCAGATAAAAAATTATAAATGATCAAACTGTACTTCTAACATCCCTTAGTTATCTTTAGAATCAGCAGCATCATCCTAACAAGGGAATTAGGGAGTTCATCCATAAGATCAACTCTCAAATCAAAACTGACATGAAACGTAAATGAGATTACTGATGATATTAGAATTGAACAATTAGCTTGCAAATAGAGTAATGTGATTTGGTTAATATAGATGGGTACTCTCACTAAACATTGCGGGTCTATAAAAGGAGTGTACCTTAATAATAATCTCTCAGAAATAAATGTCGACGTATATGGAACGAAAGGGCCAAATTCAACTTATTTTAAATAGAAGATAATTGCATCAAAGAGTCGTAAATATGTCTGCATAATATGCCAAATTGACTTCCTAAAAAGAAGCTAATTAAATGTGAAACAATGTGTACTCTGAAGCACTCAATCTGCGAATATTATGCGACATCTGCTAATAAAGATCCTTGAATATCGTTTACAATTAAAACACAGCTAAACGGTTAGAGAGAAAGTTGAAAAGGTCACAAGGCTACTCGTGAAAATCATAAGAGAGGCGCTGGCATAGGTGATGAAGTCACATAGTCAATGCAATAGCACCTGGTCCACATTCAAACAAATGATGTCTTAATGAGGTTCGGCGACAGTGTGTCAGACACACGCGTTCTTTGTTTTGCTTAGCCTCAACAATATTGGATCATTTTAAATGTGTCTAACTAAGGTTCCTGAAGTTGCGCTTGACTCGTTAAGCGAACACTTAAATCTAGCGCATAAGACAGAGAGAGAGAAAGAGAGAGAGAGAGAGATAGTGAGAGTTCAGAGTAATTAAGTGCAATTGCGAATAACCACGTAATGAGCTGAAATTTCAATATGACACTTAATCGGCTCTCAGCAAACCGCATCGTTGTGCATTGATTGCTGTGCAACGCCCCAGCCGGCGAGTGAACGCCCGAGCGATCAAGCGAGCGACGGGACAGCAGGGGCGGGCGGCTGGCTGGCAGAGCCTGGCACAGTGGCATACCGCTTTGATTGACATGTCGTTGACTTGCTGTCAGACTAAGCGAAAATGTGCATGCGCAATAAACTCAAATGCCGGCCAAGGCACACAGACGCAGTAGCCGTCATCGACGTCGTCAATGTAGTCAGCATCGTCGTCGTTCTGGTCATGGCCGTCGTCAACGTGGTCGTGACCATTGCAGTGGCAGGCAGGCAGGCAGTCAGCAGCCAGTCAGTCAGTCAATCAGTTGGCGAAGGAGAGCACGGTTTAATAGGCTCAAAGTGGATTTTAATTTTATTTCGTTTGATTTGATTTCATTTGATTTGATTGCCCGTTGCGCATACGCGACATTTGCTGGCAGCGCAGCGCACACCACGTACATCATGCACACCATGAACACACAACACACACCACGCAGCAGGCAACAGAAGTCGACAGCAACAGACCCATGTTAGTGCAGAAGGGTAACGAATGCTGCTGTGCTGTTCTGTTGCGACACAACTGAGCGCAACTAAAAGGGGGTGGATATGCGGCGGAAATGCAAAAGGACTACGACCCTTTGCGCTCAACATAAACTATAATTTTTTTTTTTGTTTTTGTTTTTGCTGCACGTTTTAGCATCTGCCACTCATTGCTTACAGAAATAAACAAACGAAAGGTGGGCGATTGCTGCTGACTGTGTCCTTGCTGATTTGGCTCATGTTACGCAGTTGGCTTACACAGGCTTGCGGTGCCCGCCACTGGACGGCACACAGGCAGGCAGGCAGGCAGTCAGGCGGGCAGGCAGCAGCTTCAGCTTCAGCTACAGGCTAGCGCACGAGCAGCTGCCGCAGACACTAATGCGCATTATTAGCGCAAGGCATCATCCGGCACGCCATGCAACGGAACGGAGCGCCTTGCTATGCTGCCAATCAAAGTTCCACTGCGAAGCCGTGAGCAGCGACGCTGGCAGGAAGCTAAGCGCGCTGCGACCGAGACTCGGCAAAAACGCACTCGTCTTGGCTGTTCCCACGCCTGTTGCTGTGCTGTGCTTTGCTTTGCTACTGCTGCTGTTTGTTGTTGTTGTTGTTATTGTTGTTGTAATTGTAGTTGTTGGCACTGACAAGCGTGCGAGTGCGAAATCTGAACGTGTAGAATTTATTGCGTACGCACAAAGGTAGCCAAAGCACATTTCACCCGCAGCGACAAGCCAGAGCAGCAGCAACAAGGAGGGGGAGCAGCAGGCGTCGGAGGAGAGCGTCGCCGGCAAAGTAAATTGGGTGTCAGATTTTGCACTCGCCTATTAAGTTAAGTTAAATGTTACATTATGGATTTGCGGCCAACACGCAAACAACGCAACGGCAATTATTTTATAAGGCAATTAGTTGCCGACACTTTCACCGCAGCGAATCGTGGGAGTTTTGCCACTTGGGCATGCTAAGCTGCCAGCAGAAGAGCAGAGTGGCAAAAGTTCTAAAAAAGAAAACCAAGGAAAAAAAAAAAGGAAGCAAAAATAATATTATTGCTCGCATGTAAATAACTGACAGTTACAAAGGCATTTATGTGTAGTTAAACTTAACGCGCATATGCAGCACAAACCTGGACTCAGCCGAGCCAGCAGCAGCCAAACAGGGAAGAGCGAACAGCAAACAGCAAAAAGCGAACAGAGAACATGGAACATGGAACATGGAACAGCGCACATCCTGCGATCGTCGTGACTTGGCGCTAACTTTCAAGCTCGTTTGCTCACAATGCCAACCGTGCAGCCTTCTCTGCCTCGGGGTCGTCTGTCTCGCCTAAGCGTTAACGATTTTTGTTTAAACTCGTGAATTATCGAATTGCAGAGCTGTCAGCTACCAGACGCGGCGAACATTTACGCCAGCCAGCGACTTTCCCCTCCACGGCATCAAAGCAAAGAGCAGCTCAAAGCAGCTCAGTTCAGCTGCACAGGCGTAACAGGAACGTGTGTTGTTGTTGTTGTTGTTGTTGTTATTGTCGTCGACGGCATTGAGTCTCGCAGACCAGACAGAATTTATGAGCCACAAAATTCAGGCGGACAGTCTCAAATGAGCTGCTGCTGCTGTTGCTGTTGTGGTTGTTGTTGTTGTTGTTGCTGCTGCTGCTGCTGCTGTTTGTTGGCAAAGAAATTTGCACGCTAAAAAATTATTTAAAAACACATAATTCACAAGATTATCATTAAAAACGGTGGGTGTAGTTGCAACGCAAGTCAGTCGCTGACACAGCAGCGCCTCGCCTGCACTCACGCCGTGCCGTGCCGTGCTGTGCCGTGTCGCGGCAGGCAGCCGTGTGTAGGTTCTAAATGGCTTAAGCTCAAACGGAAGTCGTTAGGCGCAGTTAAGCTTGGCCAGTTAAAAATGTTCACTTAAGGGATTCGTTTTTTCGTCTTATTTTTTATTTTCATTTCGTTTCTAGATTTCTTTTTCTTTTGCATTTTTTATTTGTCGCGTTGCTTATGCAAGGATTAGCAGCACAGGACAATGCTTGCATGTCATGTAGCTCATTTGAAATAATTTTTTACTTTTCACAACAATTGTTGAGCATCTAATGCAGATAAGCTGCTGCTGCATTTGAGTCTTGGACTTGGTGAAATGGCTAACTGGGCTTTGATAAACAGTTGTGTAGCTGTAAAAAAAACGATCATTCTGTAGAAATTTAGTTTAAGTTTCAGAATGTTCTCTATTTCAACTGTTATGCTTGATATCCAGACCAATTATTTTTTTGTTTTATTTTTTTTTTGTTTTGTGATCTAATAGTCCTTCGTCCCTCTTTACTATGGAATCAAAACTGTGATTCGAGAGAAGGCAATAGTTATTCTTATTATCAAATTTTTAACAGAATGCAATGAAAACACTTTAGCTATGAAATAGTACAAAATCTTTTACACAGTTTGAGTAGTTTAATCTAAATGTTTGTTAAAGTGATCTGTTACCTGTAAAATATTGAAGAAACAACAGTTGAGTATCTTCAGTGGTTCTGGCAGGCAAAGAAAAATTCAGCTTGTGTGGAATAGGCCGGGATCATTCAGGCAGATCTTCAGAAGCTGGCCAAGAAGAAGACGATCGTGCTTATAAGGGGGAACTGGGTACCTAATTTAGCTCCCGCAGGACAAAAAGTAAGCACAGCTTCCAACTGACTGGCTATGTAATTTTCGCCAAAAGGCAGACCTGCATGACACTTGACTGCTCTCAGACCATCTTCTGCACGTTTCAGTTGCAATTTTTAAGCATCCTGGCGAATTTCAAGTTTTCAATTATTTCATAGAAATGAAGCTGCATTGCCGACTTTAAACTGAAATTAAATTGATTTCTATAGATTGATTTTTTATTTTTATTTTTGTACTTGATGCTTGCTTTTTTTTTTATGTTTCCTTCAATTTTATTTATACATTTTTAATCAACCGCGCCCAGACACAAACGCTTAACATTGAGTTAAGTTGTTTTTGTTGTTGTTTTCTACTTTTTAAAATTTTAACAATTTTGACGTCGCATTTTCAATTTTTTGTTTGCAAATTGGAAAAAAGAACAAAATAAAAAAAAAAGAAACGTTCAGACACAGCCACACACACGTGCACACACAAGCGTATGGGTGAAAGGCTAGAGATAAATGCCGTTGGTCAGTCAAGTGACTGACGGACCGATGTACGGATAAACGAACCGAGGGACGAACATATTGACTGACTGCCAATTTGTTGTATCCATTTGCATACGCTCGTTCCCCACTCGTCTGCGACTGCCTGCATATGAGTATGTACATATTTTAACAACAACAACAACAACAAGTTCCTACATGCAACACACATCGCACTAGCAGCCGGTCTGACAGACCGAAGGATGTGACGTCAGAGAGACGCTGGCTGTGTAGATATTTATGGCTGTGTACACGTAAAATAATGCACGCTTAGATTTATCTTTGCTTTCTATGAATGAAAAATTTAAATTAAGATTAAAAATATACATACGTGAGAGAGGTCGAGTCAATATCTCAATCGAAATTCATCTTCATTCCTTTTTCTTAAATCAAATGACGACGTGAGTGATGTCTTAGCTGTAACTATTCTAATAGAAACTGAATAAGAATTTCTTACTTTCACTTGCCTATATTAGGTGTCAAAGTCTCTCATTGCTGCAACATTTAGAAATAGAAGAAACCATAAATGGGAACTGTTAACTTCTTATTAGAGCATATGGAACAATAAAGTGAAGAAAATAAGTCTTGCATAAATTAGGGAACTATCTGCAGAAGTATGGGCAGCTTATGTGATATCTGTGAAACTTACTTACCTTTCGCTCTCGGTCACCATGTTTAATCAACGTGCTGAACTCACAAGTCAAGAAATCCAAAACTAATCAAGCTGAGCCGCACCTAACTGTTTAGCACCTGCCTTCCTGATCATTTATGTTTTCACAGCAGTCAACTGATTTTTGTGTACAGAGCCAAGGTTTGCGTTAAATCAACATGCGAATTTTCGCTTTGTGTATGCCACTTCGCTTGGCCATGCCCGTACATCGCCTCAGAGGGAACATTTTGCATGTGCATGAGCTATTTGGACGAGTGAACTGATTGATTGATTATTTGTTCCGCATCATTCACCTGGAAAATTCAACTGAAGTAGCAACTTTAATTAATTTGCTTATGTACAATTGCGGTATATAGCAATAAGCCATGTACTTTATGTGCACCGCAACACATATACAGCATATATATGTATATACACACGTACATCTATATAAGCATATGCTTCAGACATACATACATACATATGTATTTATATATATGGCACGTTGTATGTATATAGTCAATGTATCTATCTGACGTCTACATGAAATTTAATTGGTTTACATGCACACACACATGCGCCCCAAGTCTGCGTATGTGTGTAGATACGCATGTGGTATACATATATGTGTGTGTGTGTGTGTGTGCATAGATATGCGTGATTTTCTTTCCTTTTTGTCAATGTGTGGCTTTGGGCTGGACTGTGGGCACTTAAGCGGCTTGTTAGTGTTAGTGTTGTTGTTATTTGCTGTAGTTATTGTTGCTGTTGTTTTTGTTGTTATTGCTGATATTGTTGCCATTGCGTTTTATATTCGCAAGCCATGTGTCTGCGTTCGAATTGGCTGGGCTAGGCGCTTTAACGTTGATAATTATTGATGTGTATCAATATAATTTAAATTCACTGCTGATTTAATGTAGATTAACTACGTGATACGCTGATACCCGCCTGCATTTGCGTTTGTCGTTTGCCGGCCTTTGTGTAAATGCTAAATTGCTTTTAATTTTTTTTTAGTTTAATTGGCACACTAAAAAAAAACACAATCAATACTGGCAAAGATTCAGTGAGCTTTAGTTTTTTGCTATTTAAATGAATTTTAATTGCCATGGCCTGACGACAAATCCTTATCCCAAACACCAGCAAAACCGTTGATTCACCAAAATGCTACGTGAAGCATATTTTCAAAAAATATTTCAAATATTTTCAAGGCCTACAAATGTAACACAACAAATTCAACAGCGTCGCCCGGCAGTCTGGGCAAGCTCTTAAAAATATTTTTATACATAAAATGTTTTGCATAGAAAAGTGTACAACAAATGGTTTGATCGATCACCTACGCACGTCGCCAACAACAGCAATAACAACAAAAGTAATAATCTTTAAGATTACAACAACTTACGAAAAGTAAGTGGCATGTGCTGCGTATGGCAGCATATAAATACACATAACATATATCATTTATTCTTCATGGCTTGCTTATTCTACAATGCAAGTAAATGTCATAAGCGAGAGAAAAAAATCAAAAAAACAAAAACAAACAAAAAAAAAATACACGTATCTCTAGAGTAAAACCAACAAACACAACATGCAGAAGACAATAAAAGTTGAGCGCATAATTTCGATGACATGCATTGGACAGAGCATGGCAGTGCATCATAAATCGTGCCCCCCAACATATAGACAGGGCTAAGAAAGATCCAAAGCTAATTGGATTTTTGTCAACTAATCCGATTTCATACGCTTACGTTATGCACTGAGACATTTGTGACAGTTTTGAAATACATATAACCGCTGAAAAAAAAAAAAGAAAACCTAACTATGCCATGTGAGTGTTACATGGGTTATGTGAGTTACTTTGGATATGACACACACTTGAAATAGTCAAGCTACGATTTGTTACAGTTTGGAGTTTATGACAAATTTATTTTTATTTTTTATTTTTTGAAATTTTTGTACAAATTTTGGTTTTTTTTTTAATTATAACCTAATTTTAAATGATATGCTGCTTGTTGTATATTTAAATGCAATTAATAATATAATGTATGAATAAATACACACGTATAAAAAAAATAAATAAACTTGTTCAAATATTAAACAGTAATATGGATTTATTTATTTTTTAATTAATATTCGAAAATTCTTTTTTTTTTTATATTTGCTTTAAAAAGGAATTAAATTAATATTTTGTTTGGCATAATAATCAAGCTACGCATTTTTTAATGCAACCGAATTAATAAAATTTTTAATGGCATGTATTTATAAGTGCTTTTTTATGTGCATACACACATTTATTACATACACACGTGCATATGCGTTTGCTACATACTTAATACGCGAGTTTATATAAATATATATAAATATATATATGTATAAATGTATATGTTTATGTGTATTTATAATACAATATTATATAATGCCATTTGTTTGCAAACTTTTCTATTGTTCAAGTTTAATTAGTTGTTGAGTTCGCTGAGTTTTTGTTGTTGTTGCTATTTTGCGCTGTTGGCCTCATAAATGCAAAGGGATGCGGTGCATACTCAAAAGGCGTCACTGCCGCCGCACCGCTATTGTTTTTCACATTTGTTGTTGCGTCTGCTATTATTTTTGTTTTTGTTGTTGTTACAGTTAAACGTTGCTATTGTTGCGGCTGTTGTGCAAATGCGAAGGGTACATTATGTGCAGCAGTGAAAAATTAAAACCACAAACAATTTGGTACATTTTGGTCTTTGATAGGCATTATATCAAATGATATAAGCCGCTTTCAGGTGATCAGTACCAATTACAACAGTAAACAGTTGTTAATAGTTAAATGCATTTCAATGTTCGCAAGTGTCTGCAGTGAAAGCACCACTCGCAGACAAATCCCCTTGTCTGCCGTTATAGTGCGAAAAACACTGGAAACATAGGTGCTTGCCTATATGAACAAGTAATATTTTGGTATATCCCTTTTATATTGGCATGCAGTTAAAATCGCTAATGATGAAAACGATATTTAACCTCTTATTACCCTTAGCTTTAATAAAGCCCACAATACTTTTCCAATCTTCCGTAAAGTCTCTTTTGCTTTTCCAACCATTAATGAGAAGCATTATACTAAAGACATTTCAATACCAACACAAATACAAAACAGACAGTGAATCTGTATAAAGATAATAACAGGAATGCTTACAATTATTCCCTCTGTATCGAAGAACAGAACCGACAGAACTTTTTATACTTAATATTTCTCTTTTATGCAGGTTATTTTGTTTCATTGAAGCAGCAAACTATTTGCACCAATATTGACAAACAAAACTCTAATATTCATATACATATGTTACATGGCAATAATTCCTTAAGTAAATAAACACCATTCGACGTCATCGCACAGGGTTGGTGTTTCCAACTCTGATGCCCAATGACTTGAGATTCGATTCTTTTATCTAGCACTGTTTAACATAAAATCTCTCCTTAGTTAAACCGTCGTTTGCAGTTGACTCTAATCAAAGCCATACAAAGAGTGCTTCCATTTAGGCACAGCTAAGGTCAACGAATCCAAAATGCATTAAAAGAAAACTAAGAACATTTCTACTTATATGCAACTAAATAAATGCTTCTTCTTTTTCAAGAGGATATTAACAACTTTCAAGAATCAAAAATCAACTAAACTACATAGATTACAGGGCTCGAATTTATCGTAACATGCATCTTAAGCGCACAAACTCGTTCGAGACCTGCGCATGCGTCGCAGAAATATGGGAATTTCCCACAGGAACAGCCAATAAAATAGGGCGAAGGTAAATGGCTAAATAAACCTCTAAAATCTACGCCCCTCTCTTATGCATCCCTGAGATACACGTAAGCAGCACCTAGAGAGATGGCCAGCACTAATGCGTAAATGTGGGAAAAACCCAAAACAGGTTAAAATTCTACGCAAAACTAATCACTCGCAATAAAAATACCCGACTGCAAAGGACACGCAAAAGGCCAAGATGCAAATATAGCGCACAGGAAGAAAGGAAGAAGGTGCAAGGCATAAATAAGCAAAGATTGGTTGGCATGTGTGTAGGCGCAGAGCAATAGATAACCAAAAGGCACGCGGCAGATACACTCACACACACACATACACATGTGTATTAACATAATTACACATGGCAGTGATGTGGAATAGGTAAACCAAAATAAGTTTGGGATTTAAACCTGTTGCAGGGCTGGGATATGCCAGCACGCGTAGGCAGCCGTGAGAGGCTTGTGGCAGCTTTAGTGAAGTTGCCATTTAGAGCCAACTACGTGGACCAGGCAGCAAGTGACAGACACAAAATTCTGTTGTGCTCTTTTTCTAATCCTTAAAGGCCAAAAAAAAAAATGTCAAAAAAACACATTTGCGCTTCTTCATGGGCTGTGTGCCGCATTCTTTTACAGAGCACTGCGCATGTGCGTGATATCACTTCTGTGGCATGTCTTAGGTCTGCGTGGCATATCACCCGCATGTCTCGGCGCACATTGATACTCTATCGCTTAGTGTTTTGTATTATCGTGCCCTGCTGTGATTGCATAAACAGAATACTTCAAAGCGTCAAGGCGGCGATCATCTCGCATGCCGCATATCAGTTACACATCCTCCCAACTGCAGTGGCTTGCACCCTCATTGGTCAGTTCTGCTGCTGTGATGCGTGCCTTGCGGTCACCAGCATCATTTCGCAGCCCTGCGCCTGGTGCTGCCAAATGCTAATCAGTTACTAATCGTATTTTTATAATAATCAATTGGTGCCATGTTCTCTCAATGCTTCATATAAGTCGGCAGTTTACATTTTTCACGCCCTGATTTGTCACAGATACATGAGCGGGATTTTCTCAGTTGCATACGGGCTGCAGAAAACACATTAGCGCATGCGTTGAGTCTAACAAATTATCTAATGAGGACAAAGTGGTCACTATTCATTTCAATACCAAGTTTTTTTACTCAATCGCAAATAATAAAGGCCAGTCCCGACAGGGATTTCTCCAACTGCTGCTGTTTTGGAAATTTTATCATACACATTTCATAATCATGTAAACTGCAAAGGCAATAATATGAATGATCTCCACATATAATGTAGGAAGTGCTCCGTTTGACTGGGAATGTATCTGAGACAATTCCTATGCCATTTAAACAGCACCAATGTCTTATTTGTAGAAAAGTGAAAAGCCGCTCTTTATAAAAGAGATTTGCAAATTTACTGAATGTATTTTTCTTTAATCACTGAAATATACATAACTAA